>CM038704.1:18124187-19324187 GCA_021613375.1 Megaleporinus macrocephalus | reverse complement strand
AACAAGCTAGTCCTAGGTGAGAACCGGGTGGGCTTTTATGGTTGAATGTGTGGGGATGTGTGTGAAACCTGAGGTTTGTGGAAAACTGTTCTTTGAACACAGTTTGTGTGTGTATTTGTGTTTCAGCCCAGCCGGTGTTGTACTGGTGCAGCAGGAACATGTCGTTCTGGAGTAACGTCTCCTTTAACCTGGCTGTGCTCATAAATGTGTTGGTGGCGTTTTTCTATCCACTCGACATCGTGAGCGACAGTGAGTACTACTGCGGCCCCTCACCCTCAGTGCCTTAAATCCTACTCCACCAGCTAGTCACCTATAAGCCCTCACCATGTCTAAAACATATAGTCAGAAGGATTACCGAGCCAGCTTTCTCTTTTTAGTACACCTCAGAATATACAAACACATAGTCGCACTAATCTGTTTGTGTTTTTAATTGTGTGGCTTTTCTCCAGGTCCGCTAGACCCCTCTCTCTCTGCGCTGCTGTGGGTGTGTGTGTTGGGCTCACTGGGTTTTGTGTTGCTGTTGCCAAGTCCTAATGCCGTCCGGGTTCTGGTCATCGCCTCTGTTCTACGACTGGGTTTCTCATTAGGTCTTCAACATATGCTCTCTCTGCTGGGAGCGTTTAACGTATGTGTATTTGCTCTCACAGAAACTCTCTACATCTGTTACCTACTAGTATTACTAATAATGCTTATAACTACCAACACAACTGGTGACGCTGTGAAAGCTATTAGCATCAGGACTGGTAACTGTATTTTCCTCTCTGTCTGGCTGTATTGATCAGGTGTGTAATAAGATTGTGTTCCTGCTGAGTTTTGTGGGTAACCGGGGGACGTTTACACGCGGTTACAAAGCAATGGTGATGGACAAAGAGTTCCTGTTCCACTTGCTCTATCTACTCATCTGTACACTCGGCCTCTGTGGACACGTCTTCTTCTACAGTTTACTGGTGACGTTTCAATAAATCATTCAATAAACATTCTAATTCTATTCAAGGCTTATGTGTAGTAGTGTGTAAATATGAGGTGGTGTCCAAAAGTCTGAGATCAATTAAAAATTCTGAGATTTAAATAAACTACCTGGAAACTACTGGAAATGAACTACCACAAGTTTTAAAAACAGAAAAGCGTTAAAGAAATTTACATACTCAGTATTTTGTATGCATTTTAATGTTAATAACACAATTTAAAATAAAAGTGTATAAAATTAGAAAGCAATGCAAAATAGAAACATTTTTACTAGTGGTCTCAAACTTGAGGTCCCACTGTGCCACAGTGCCATATTTTATTGTTTTCTTATCAATTACTGCATTTTTATTATTATTTATCAGGAATATGTGAGTCTAATTAAAATAAGCATTCCAGTTTCCTTTGGTTCTGTAGCTCATGTGAAGAGTATGTGTTTTGTATGTGTTTTCTTGTTTTCTTGAGCAGCTATTTGACCTGGTGAACAGAGAGGAAACTTTGCTGAATGTGATTAAGAGTGTGACGCGTAATGGTCGCTCCATTGTGCTGACGGCTGTGCTGGGGCTCATCCTGGTCTACCTCTTCTCCATTGTGGGCTACATCTTTTTTAAAAATGATTTTATCCTGGAGGTGGATCGCATTCCTAACAGCACCCTGGGTATGAAACTGATACATACATCAATCTATAACAGCTCTGAAGCGTAAATTAAACACAACTGTAAATCATAGTAGTTTTTTATAAATCTGCTGAGCCCCTAGAAGTACCTATGTGAGACAATTGAAGCTTTGTGGTAAACACTAGGTACCTCGAGGGGCTCAGCAGTTTGTGTTATGTACTAAATATCTGAATATGTTATGTTGGTAATGCCCTGTTTGTGTGTGTTGCAGAGGAGGGGGCGAATATTGCCAGTAGCTTCTTGTCTGGGGGTGCATGCAGTGTAGAGAATGGGACATGCCTGACTCTCGATGCAGATGAAGGTCAGCAGTAAAACTAATATCATTATTAAAGCCCACATTGTATTCTGTTCATTCCTAGACAGAAGTCAACATACGTAGAATATAATCTTTGTTTATGTTATTCGTTTTTATTTGTGCAGATGGCGTTGAGAGAGCGTGTGATTCTCTATGGATGTGTATGATTACTGTGCTGAGTCATGGTCTGAGAAGTGGGGGAGGAGTTGGTGACGTGCTGCGTAAACCTTCTAAAGAGGTATTCTTCTTCACGCCGCACTAGTTCAAACATGTGGGCAATATGACAATATAATATTGTTATCAGTACATACGTCATCATAAAGAGTTTGTCTGAGCTTGTCCTTCATATGCCCATTAAAGAACATCTGCATATTCCTATAAAAAGATGATCATAACATATTTTTGCCATATTGATCACCCCCCTATAGTAGAAGATTTTAGTATATTACGAATAGCACATCATAATTCCATTTGTGTTTGGGTGTGTTTGTCTGTGTGCAGGAGCCACTGTTTGCCGCGAGGGTTATCTATGACCTGCTCTTCTTTTTCTTGGTCATCATCATTGTGTTGAATCTTATCTTTGGTGTCATCATTGACACGTTTGCCGACTTGAGGAGCGAGAAGCAGAGGAAAGAGGAGGTGCTGAAAACCACCTGCTTTATATGCGGTGAGAACTTGTGAACACAATGAGCTCAAACTCCAGGCTTATTCATTTTAAGCCTTACTTTGTAGTACTTTTACATTTCCATTGAGTTTAAAGGGTTACATAATACAGAAGATACGTAATACAACTTGCTTATTGTAGTATTATATATATATTGAGTGTTTATTTAACTTGTGGCATGTTTCTGCAGGTTTGGAGAGAGATAAGTTTGATAATAAGACAGTGACTTTTGAAGAACATATCAAAGAGGAGCATAACCTGTGGCATTACCTGTACTTTATTGTGCTGGTCAGAGTGAAGGACTCCACTGAGTATACAGGCCCGGAGAGCTATGTGGCTCAGATGATCAAGGTGGGTTACATATTTCATTATTGTGTCACAAAGTGCTCCTGATAAAGTGGTCAAATAAGTTTATGTATAAAAGATAAAGATATATATTCACATGCATACTCTCACTGTTAGTGTTGTCGACCTGCTGGTGTGGATATCTTATGTCTCTAATGGTCTTATTTAAAGCAACTTAGAGTTGGTAAACATGTCCGAGGTGGTCGAATGTAGCGTTAGGAGTATTTTATTGGTTATGTGTGGTGTACGTTTCCAGGCAACTAGGATCAAAATTAGATACCTCAGTATTCCATGTTACACTGCTGCTGAAGTAGGTCATTATACATACACCTTCCTTACAACCACTACTGTAGCATAGCTGCTTATTACAGGGTCATTTTCTCCTTCTCTTCACAGGAACACAATCTGGACTGGTTCCCTCGTATGAGAGCCATGTCTCTAGTCAGCAGTGATGGGGAGGGAGAACAGAATGAGCTGCGCTGCCTACAGGAGAAACTCGAGTCCACCATGAGGCTCGTCTCCAACCTGACCAATCAGCTCAGTGAGCTCAAAGAGCAGGTGAGTGTTGTGCATGTGTGAGTGTGAACCTGTTTGTTGTGAATTATGTATTTAGACACTAAATCCATTTCTGTCATACAGATGACTGAACAGAGGAAGCATAAGCAGCGGATTGGACTACTGGGAAACCCCGCCCACCTCAACATTAACCCCCAGCAGCCTGCCTGAGCAGAGACTTGACAGTCAAACGGGAAGGAACTCTATTAAGTGTGTGTGTGTAAGTATGTGAAAGAGAGGGAGTGAGAGAGAGATACTGTACTTCATGAATCCAGATGCAGCCTTAAAGGATGGAGTGATGTTTTAGGTACCACATTCAAATCAGCATACTCTGTCTTCCACACACTGATGCCTTTACTGTTAAGTGCATAGTCACCCAAGTGCCCTAAGCCTCTAAATGAAGGAATCTCTGCTAGCCTGAGGCTTGACCTGTTCACAGAGAGAATCTTTACATTCTATTTTACTTTTTATTTGCATTAGTACTTTTTACCTTTTACTCAAAGGCGTACTTAACTTGGTACATTTAGGGCAACACTGACTATACAATGTCCCAACGATGCTCCACAACATCCGAATGAACCTATTTAGGAAACATATCTTAAATAAAATCAGATGATGTAATGCAGAATCAAAACATGCCTACAAATGCAGCAGCCATTCATAAATTGATTATCTTTTTCCCTTCCATTTCCTGTGCAGCATGAGTTCCCCAACTATTAGACATCACTCACTGAAAGCTTTTGCACTGTTTATAACTAAAGTATTATGAGATGCTTTCACGAGTGTGAAATTGTTGTCAACGTTTGTGTGAGTTTGGTTTTACCCTGAAAAATACTCTAAAATCTCTATTTTTCAGTTAGAATTTGCTTTGAGATTTTTCTAGGTTTATATATGTATGCACATAAAATCTGTGTCAAGATTGTATTTTTCTGATGCCTGTATACATCCATGCAATATTGTAAGGAAACCAAAGATATTTGTCACCCCCCCCCCAAACTTTATATTTATCTTGATTATTACTTGCCTTAATATTAAATTTATTAATTTGAAAGAAGATTTGTTTTTAAAAGGTCAATAATGACCTCAGTGAATTTAAAAAGCTTTTACACACTGTATTTACTGTGGATATAATTTTTAATCAGAGATGGTTTATTTGCACAAAATAACAACATACAAAGAAATCTCACAGAAGAGAATGCAAAAATACAAATAAAAGAACTTAGAAAGAGTGGTTGTTACAACTGGTTGACTGGTTTAATGACAGCTGTTTTGAAAACTGGTTTTAACACAGATTAGTAATGGTCAGAGGAAGTAGTAAGACCTATCTGTGTCCTCAAAACCACTTCAGAGAACTGTGCATCTCAACCTGGGTTTCAAAAATGGTACAACAGCAAGTGTGATGTAGAAAAGATAAACAGCAGTAATGTGCGTGATTCGGATTAAACTTTTAGTCTGAATATCTTTACTGCCACTGTACAGTTGCATGCACTTCTGTAGAGGAAACAGCAAAACATTGAATAAGTTCAGAAACATGGATGCCCAACTTGTTCAGCACGTGAGCATGTTTGCACACCAGCTGGAGGACATCCAGATGTTTTTCATTTGTTTATAACTATCATACAGTATTAGCTTAGTGTATTTAGGTATTAAGTTAAGGTCATGCTACTGTTATTGGCTGAAAAATGTTTTGTAAATGTTCAGATTTAAAGTTATATACATACATGAGGACAACACTAAACACTCCATTTACAATGAAAAGTGCTCACCAAATAAATATATTGCATCCATATTTATCCAAAAACATGAAGACGACGTTGGAGTAAAAAAGAAGCTTCATTCACTTTCCCATCACATTCCGACATCGCCATGGAATAAAGAACAAGTTTCTCTATTTCAGGAAACTTGAAATGAGATGATTTTAAAGTCCAGACTAGTCCAAGGCTCAGTGATTTAGTAGTAAGGTTGAGTAAAGCGTGCAAAGAAAATGTAAACTTTACACTTTGCTCCTCCAGGAAACATTCTCTACTGGTATCTCAAAACATACCAGCAGTTTCTGGAATTGACTTTACTTTGAATACCATCAACTGGTCATAATCTGTTTCATCACTGTGCTCAATTTATTTAGAATATTGACTGGCCAAAACCAAACAATGTTAGTTATGTAAAGCCTTAATCAGGGGGTGGGCTTTGACACTTAATGTGAGGTCTCTCACAGAAGAAGCTGTCACTCTGGTTCTTTTGTGGAAGACTTCTGCATGGTACTTTTTTTTTAATAAGCAGTTGTTTAAAGGATCTAGTTTTCAATAGTAGGTCTTCGCTACTAATTAACCAGACTAGAATATAGTACTTAGTAGATTATTCATTTTGCGTGAACAGTAACCAAACATCCTTATTGAGGCTTTAGATAACATTTGGTTGTTGTTTGGCACAGTGCAATTCAATACATTTCTCACCCCCACAGAAAGTGCAGTTCACACATTTTAGGAAAGTGTAAACATCTCCCTAAACAGATCCACAGTATTGCTTAAAGGAATGTGTGGAAAGAAAAAAAATACAAAAAACAAATCTTGGGAAAAAAACAGATCTTCTAACAAAAAATACTTTTCAAAATATATATATAAAAAATCATTTGTCACACCAGTTATCTCTGCATCCAGTCTGCACTGGCATCATGTGCACATAGCAACATGCATGTAAATGTAAATGTAAACACACACATACAGACACCCCAACACAAGGGTTCATCATAGAACTGGATTCCAGTTATCAATCTGGTACATGAATAGGGAGAAAGAAAGACTGAAAGTGGGAAAAAAAAATCCTTCAGTTCATGCTGTGCTCTGTATTCAAAAATACAAAAAGAAAGAAAGAAAGAAATGAAGAAATAACGCTGGCTAATCACTTAAGAAACCTGATGGAGTGTTGCTGTGGTTTAAGATGTCCGAGATGTGTACGTCACTGGTGGGCAGGAACTGTGAGAAGGGCTTCCTCGGCCAGACGGCAAATGTCAACATTCTATTTAAAAAAAAAGGAACAATAAGTAAAAGGAACGATAGAAACTTCTCCATGAACCCAATCTGCACCCTCCACAAACAACTAGAGATGGAAAGATTGATTGGCTATGTATTGGTCTCAGCGATTTTTAATTAAAATACATGATCAGTGATCAGCGATCAGCCGATGTTCCTCCAATTTAGCCGATCCCGAGATCCAGGGCGTTTTGTAAAATTTGTAAAATCAATGTGTCATTGGGGAACTAAGACAAAGTATGACAAACTAAACCAGTTTAGACCATGTTTCATGACTTGCTTGCGCTAATAACTACATGTAGCCCTGCTGTGGCATATAGCCCGGCCCTCAATCAGTATCGGCTATCGGCCAATTACGCTTAAAGGTGATCGCTGATTGGAATCGGCCTTTAAAACACTGATCGGTGCGTCTCTACAAAGAACAACTTATGGCTTTGTAAGGACAAGTTATCAGAAACGGCAGGTTCTGTTCGAAACACACTTGACCATTCTTTTTCACACAGTATAGTAAAGGCACCCCCTATAGCAGACTTGACCACCACCTCCCCAGCATGAATACCACTTTGTGGCCAACAGTTTCCAACAACAAAATAAAAAAAAACCTTGATATTTGCTTATTATTTGAGAGTTTGTTTTGAAACTGTGTTGTATTTAACATTCCAAACCAATTTTCTGGGTCACATACCTCTGGTTTGTCCCTGTGGGTGTTCACTGCCTCCACATTGAGATAGATGGACTCAACTTTGCACCCTTATGTAACAGAAAGGAGAGAGAATTACAGGCATGAGGCGCTTCATCTACTCTGTAATTAAAAAACACAGCGTTCCTTATAATTACTGAGCTGCTAAAAGAAGAATTTCCCCTGCTATCTTTAGCTACTATACTCAAATCATTCGTTTCAGTGCAATTTCACACTTCCTGAATATAGGTGTACAAGTGGAACGAAGCAGATTAACTCACCATAGGCCACTGGGGTAAGCTTCAGCACAGTGTGTAGGGGGCATTTCAGATAAGGCAACTCATCTACAATATAACACACCAGAAAAAAGGTAAAAAGTTAACTTTCCTAATCAACTGGAGGTAATTTCTCATACTGTACATTCTGTTTATACTAACCAACCAAACAAAACACATCAGCAGGGACTCAAAAGTCCAGTTTCACCACCAGCAAAAAAGTCACACCTGCACTTTTGTCCAGAAAGTAGGCGAGGAGGCAACGCATGACAGCCTGGTGGCAGATGACCAGAACGTTCTCCTGTCTCTCCAACTCCATAATCACTGGCTCTAGCCGCTGTACCAGGTCCTCATAGGACTACATACAGAAAGAGTGTTCAACGTAAGCACTTACACTCCACCATCATGCAAGCATGAACTTCACTAATTCACAATATTAAGACATAAACGCTGGAATGTTTTGGAAGGAATGCTCATTAATAAACTTGCTTTCTGCCAATGTCACTCGGGAAGCAAGAATCGATTTAAAAAACTTCCTTACAGGTCCCATTTAAATAAAATAAAAGTATTTTTTTATTACGCTAAACAGATTATATTTCATAGAAACTTTGTCCTCCAAGTAAAGGTTTTCTATTTTTCAAGCAACATAAATGGGTAAAGTTACCTCTCCTTTAGGGTAGCGGTAGCGATACTTGTCCTGGTCACGCAGAGCAAACTCTAAAGGATAATGCTCCTGAATCTCTTCATACATCATCTCCTCACACACCCCCTGAGGCAGTAGCAGAGGTATTGAAATAAGCCATAAAGTTTCATTAATATCACTGTTACATCAATATGCTAAGTGAAACATTCTATTGGTTCACACTGATGTACTCTTACTTTATTGTAATATTTGGGAAATGGGATTGCTTGTGCTTTGCTGGTCAGCCACACACAGATAAAAGCTAAAAAGGTGACCACAACACTGGCAAAACACTTACAGCATCTATTTCATTTAGAGCTTTCCACTGTTCATACTGCACCCCCAGAGCTTCAGCTGTCTGAATCGTTCTCTTCATCTGACTCGTCCAAACCTTTAGATCCTTTATATTCTGCTCCTGAATGAATTTACCCAGGCAGAGTGCAAACTGACAAAGGACAAGGGAAGAATAATCTGAGTATGGAATTCAAATGAAAAATAATAAATAACAATACAAGAAGAAGCACAATATCGATGATAATTCAAGCTTAGTTTTTAGCACATATGACAGGTTTATTGATTTGGCCAGTCAAGAAACACGTGCACCGCTTTAGCAAGGTGCATTTCACCATCTGTACATGCGCGCACACACACCTCTTTGCCACGGAGTGACAGGCCCGAGTCCCCACCGATGCGTCCCCTGATGTTCAGCTCACTCTCTCCGTGGCGGCAGAGGTAGATGGAGCGTGGAGTGATATGGATATTCATTAGGTAGTAGACAATCCGACTCTGAATATGATCGAGCACACGATTCACTAAATAGCGCCGCCCCACGTCCATCACCTTAATGTACGACAGCTCCCTATCAAAGACCGAGACCATCAGAATAAACAGACATATCATGGAAGTTTCAACATTTTAATTCATTTTAGCTTAAATCATGAGATTTAGTCTATACACACAATCCAGAAGACTTTTAAAATCAAAATCTGAAAAAACTAAATCTGAAAATAGTCAAAGTACTACCTGTCCAAGACTTCATCCAGTGGCTGATAGGAGTTTTCATAGCATTTAATTCTCTTCATAAAGTCTTGAATGGCCTCCTCAGTGTTACAGTCAATGTAGTCCGGGCTGCCCAGCTTCACCTGCTGCTTAGACAAAGAAACACCTTGAGATTTTGTTGAAGTTACATCTACACACATCTCCATATTTGCCAACATAAAAAGTACAGACTTACTACAATGTTCTGGGCAATAACCTCAGGATCTTCACACACAGACTCAACAAAGAACACCTGCCAAAAAGAAAAACAAACAAACCATGAAGACAAGGTTTATCTTGGGGGTTATGACATCAAAGGCATTCAAATCTAAGTGGAACTCATCAGAAGAACTCGTTAATACCTTGTAGCCATTCTGCTCTGAAAATCTCATGATCATTCTTCTCCTCTCTCTTGTAGTGTTAGTGGCATCAAACACCTGGTGAGTTAACACAAACTATTACACAAAGTACCTTTCAGCACCTCTCTGGGTAAATACAGTATATAACTACACTGTGAAGCAGTCTTTAAGTCTACAGTTTAAGCTACAGAATTAATATTTCAAAGAACATCTACGTGCTGATTCCACTCACAGCCACTTGGCCTCCTTCCACACTGAGATACTGTCGGACATCGTTCAGCGCTGTCAGAGCACACTGCCTGAAAACACACACACACACACACACACACACACAGGAAACCTGTTACAAAACAACTGAAATCATAAAAAGGTATTAGTACACACAGTGGTGAGAATGCACAATCTTACTTCCTGATCTTTAGCCCCTCCTCATTATCAGGGCGGAAGAATTCAAAGTTCTTGTAGATCTTCAAACACTCCCTCCGGTACTGCCCAACATTGAACTCTAAACACACAAATATCAAACAGCAAAATTATGCCTTTGTGTGTGTCAACACATAATGAACATGGTTAACTGTAGAGATGCTCAATATCAGAGTAAAGCTGGTAAATGGAGATGTTTTTTGTTAGATTTGACTGATATTTCAAGTCATGTGATGACGAATTTAATGAACTCTGAAGCAGCAGAACATTTAGGTCCTGCTGAGTTACTGAGTTACTGTGCTGAAAAACCTGTACTACATTCTGTTTACGTCAAATGTAAGATGACAATCTGTGGAAGTCAAACTCCACACAGTCTCTCTTCCTCTTGGTTACTTTACAGCGGTGAGTTAAGCATCGAACTTCATCACTTTCCTCGTGCAGCGCAAAGCAAAACCAACAGTAACTCATTTTGCTCCTAATTTTGTTTTCTTTGCTTGTTAATGTGTTGTACTGCCAAGAATGGAAATGATTCTTCTTCATTCGCTCATATGGGGGTTAAAGGCAGACTGACACTACAGTGACCTGCTACCACCTCTTTAGCTGCAAAGGTGTGACGCAGGCCCGGCTGGGACTAGCTGTTACAACGCAAAACACAGATGTATTTGACATCCTGTCCAAACCGTTACTTCTTCACATTCTGTTGATAATTGTAGAGATTCATTTTTTAAACAAAAAAATACACGTTAATTACATAACCCTAGATATCACTGTAACATTTGCTAATTATAAAGAAGTTTCTCCACAACGGTGATCGAGGTTGATGCAGTTACATTTTCTGAACGAGCCCACAATTCAAATATTGTTGCAACCCTACTTACAGTATAGCAAAAATCATCTGCTGGGGGCTTCGGATTAGTATAAACAGATTTAAACACACCGTCTAAAATGTATAAATCAAGAGCAAGCCTTATTATTTCTGTATGCTTAATGTTTTAATTTCATAGAATAGCAGTTCCCCAGAAAAACATGGTAATCATGTCATAGCTTAAAAAAAAATCTTGAATTTTATCAGTACACGTGCATGTTTCAATTTAAAATACCTTTAGTTGGTACGCCAATCCAGTTGAGGTAGCGAGTGAGTTTCTTCGAAATGTAGGTTTTCCCTCTAGCTGGCAAGCCCACCGTCACAATGAGGGTGGGACAGTTGGTCATACATACTGAAAGAAAGATAGAAAGAAAAACAGACACACTAGAATGTAAAAACTGCAAATAGTTTGGCATATTCTACACTGCACACAGGCTCGTGAAAAAGGCAAACACAAACATGGACAGGAAAATGAATACCCTCTTTGTTCATCTCTCAGTGAATCTCTTTTCAAAGTGCTACCCATGCAGAGAGGCTACACATACGAACATACACACAGTCCTCTAACACCTTTATATAAAAAATAACTTAACCTGAACAACAGATGATCACCTGAAACCTCTGAAACGTCTGATAATTTAACTACTCTGATCCCTTAACCCATAGTTAACAACAATATTACAGAAAACAATTTTCTTGACAAAGATGGAAGTGTGGGAAGACCTGCGGTCGACCCTAGGAGGGATCAGAGCTGACGCATGGTTAGTTGATTTCAGCTCAATGCAACTCAAAAGAAACTCAGCGTAATGTGATGCTAAAGAAAGCCCTGAAGTAAAACCAACCAGTTCCTGCAGGTGTGCAGCCATAGTGTCTTTCAGGAGTCATTAAGCAGGAATTGCAGATCACAGTGCCTGCTCCTGACCACTCAAATCAAGAATACAATTACAGCAACTGTCCAGGTAATCCTCAGTACGAACCACATAAAGCTCAGGACCCTTGACATCATTCTAACCTCATCTAGCAGCAAGGGTAAGTCTCAGAATCTTAGATCACAGTTAAAACATTCCACACAGAATACATGACTGACAGATGTTATTCATACTGTTCTCATTTTAGATAAATACGATTTAACAGCACCTGAAATAGCAGAATTACAGAATCACTCAGGAGACGCATGCAGGTCGACTCCGCAGAGCAGGAGCTTTACCACCAAAGCAATAGAGCTTCGGCCATGCACTCATTTTCATCTCTTACATACAACGTCACTGTCTACACTTCCTCCTCCCTCAAAACATACAGACACACAGGCATATTTAGAAAAGAAACCTGTTTACATTTATATCTTGCATGTAAGATAACTCAACTAAAACTGCTCATAAAAACTGTTCAATATTCCTGACTGTGATAGAACTTGCATTATGGTGACTAATAATAATTCCTATATACTTGCATAATATACATATGGCAACGAATTATCACCTACAATTAAATCGTTATTGTGACAAATCAACCACAGCAAGTGTTGCACAGAGCCATGATTGTGAACACATACATACTTGTTCATCCTACTCCAGACACATGGGCTTTTCTCTGTGTACACAGAAACTCATATTTAAATCACAAAAAGTGGCGAGCCAGGCCCACTAGGAGTTTAAGATTAAGCCGAGCCTTGGATTAAACTGAAAAATCATTTGAACATTCTCTTAATCTAGGTAATTTGTCCTAAGCATTAAATTAAGACCCCTTCGCTAGGATTTAGATCCAGGTCCAGATTTGAAATTATCTACTCCAAAGGTTGGAAAACTCTAGTTCTGGAGTTATTGTTGATGATTTCTTCAAATACATTTGACTCAACCCGATGGTAAATTAGCAGGTTTAGAAGCAGAATTAGAATCCAGCTCTATAGAAGCAGAGCCCCTCACCCCTGCTCTAGGCCTCCGCGCTCAGTATAGGGAAAGTAAGAGGAGGGTTTTAGCTATCATGGCAGAGTAGTAAGAAAGGGAAGTGCCAGGGGCACTTACAGGGTCATATAGCATTTTGGTTTGGTTTATTATTTACTACAACAGCAAAAGCACACAGTTTTTACTAACACCAGCCTTTTCTCAGGCCTACCAGGGTTCACATGTATATGCACACAGCTAGTGTCCTTACATAGTAAATATGTTTTTAATTTCAGCGATTTTTCAGCACAGTACGTCCTTTGCTGGTGTTTTTATCAAAGATGAAAAATAGAAACATGATATGCTTTGCTCCTGTAAATCCAGGCTTTGCTGGTTAATGGTTAAAAAACTGGTTATGGTTAAATCTGGATTAATTTGGATTAAATTAAGCAAAAAAAGAACAGTCAAATAAAAACCTATGGTGTATCAATACCAGAAGGTGAGTTTAAATTTGACATGTGGTCAATACTGTGATATTGTGAAAACCACCTAGCTGTAAGTTAAAGGTGAATGCAATTTTTTTTTTTTAAATTCAGTCTTTAAAATGCAAACGGATTTGTTCAGATTAAACTGATGTAAAATGGTTAATTGTAGACAAACTTATTGTCGACGTACTTATAACTCGCTGTATGTATATACCTCTTCGCTATGGGTTAAAATAATGGACTAAAAGTAATTTTAATCCACAGACTATCATAAAATTATGTGCAAGATCAAGGTTGTCATTCGGCATGTTTCCCTTGAGCGTGGAATTTCACACCAAACCACTATGAATTACTTTGTTTACATCTTACGCGTTTAATTTTGTAAAATTTAAGAAAAAGTCGTTGCAGTTTCACTCTTGCTCCCTTGTAACCTTTCGCTTCTACTACTAGCCGGTTATGCACGGTGGTCCGTCGCCCGACATCCCCCAGAACTTCACCCAAAATATGCGCGGCCATGAATTAGCACCCAGCCCGCTGAACTCAGTGACCCT
Source organism: Megaleporinus macrocephalus (assembly GCA_021613375.1). Taxonomy (NCBI): domain Eukaryota; kingdom Metazoa; phylum Chordata; class Actinopteri; order Characiformes; family Anostomidae; genus Megaleporinus; species Megaleporinus macrocephalus. Next base: position 19,310,422 of record CM038704.1, on the reverse strand, counting down.
TAGCGATAGCTTATAGCACACAGGACGAGAGCTCGACACCCGTAAAGCGCCTAAAGCTTCTTACTCGATTGCATCACTTCGCAGGCTTTGCAGGCCTCGGGGGAGCTGGAGTAACAGCAGGCTTTCAAACCTTTCCGCTGTGAGCAGGACAGCTCGGCGGGTTTAAGAGCGCTAGACGCGGCTTTATGCTCCGCGATTTCGCCCAGTGCTCGTGCGTCTATCTAACGCTAACGGCGGCTCGCGCCACGCTGAAGCAGCAGCACCCACCTCTCCTTTGAGAAATGTGTTTTTCCGGTAGTCCGTTCTTGCACGGCATCCATATCTTCCGCAACGGGTTCTGCGTGAGCTCCCGGGGCATTGCTGCCATCGTTATGTCTTCGGTAGTATTCATCCTGGTGGCGTTAACATCCCGTATCTACAGGCTCGTTTAGTTGCTTGCGAGATCGTGAAGGCACGAGACTGTGGCGGCGCCTGCTCGCAGCGCAACTTATGTCATATCGGCTGAGGAGCGGTGAGGACCCGCTGTACCGTAATACCGGGAAACGACGCGCACAAAGAAAATACACAACACACGACGACCCCGCGAGGCGAGATAACAAAAAGGAGTTTTCGGTTCTCAGATTATTTCCAAATCCTCGGATTTAAAACACAAACACCTCCACTGCCTTTATCCCCATCAGAGAAGCAGATTAATCATAAAATACGATTAAACAGAGATTTCACAAAGCACCATTTCTCAGTTTACATAAAAACATAAAACAAGAGACTCGATTGTCCAGTAAAACTGTGTGAGTTCACCTTCTCCTGGACAGCCTTGACATAACACCTTAAATTATGCGACTGAATATTACTGAATATATATTACAATTACTGAGTCAAGTTATTGCTAGGTCATACTAATATTATATATAAGACTGCCAAACTCCGAACAATGCTGTTACTCCATAACTTGGAGCTCCTGTGCAATACATTACATTGTGTATAAAACCCATTTAACATTTATTTATCTGGTGATATACGTGTTTTACATATGCACTACAAATGCACTACATTGGACATATACACTACACTTTGCACTACTTTGCACTTTGCATTTTTGTACTACTTTCTATTATGTAAAATGTCTTATCCCTGATCTACCCTGAGCCAATGCAATGTAATTTTGTTCTATTGCACACTGTACAGTGTAAATTTGAATTACAATAAAGTTGGTCTGTGTCTATGTCTATACTCACCTCTGCTACACTGTAAAGCAGTGCAACTACATTTCACATACATTTCTCACATATTTCACATGCATATTGCCATTAAAGAAACAATAGATACTTTTTCTGTACTGAATTTGATTCCTAGTTTTGATTAATCAGAGTTTTCATTAATCCATCCAATTTTGAGCAGCTAGATTAAAATCAGGTTAATTTCACATACTGAAAGCCTGTAGCCAAAAATCATTTATGTTGTCATTATATACTGCAATCCTTTAAAAATGAATAATTTAAAAAAAATTCAGTTCTTTAAAAAAATTGGATGTAATCTCGTTCCTCTGAAGGCCAAAATTGGCTTCATATTTGTCACCTTAATCAATGCAGCAATTACCTTAATAAGGAGCCAGGGCCAAAATGTAACTGCAGCGCCATTTTAAGGTGAAATGTTTGTTTGTCTCTATCCTACTTTACACTCGCTTCTGTCAGATATGTCCCTCCAACTGATTAAGGAGTCGACAGAGTCAAAGACTTGACTAGAGTCAATGGCCAAGAGTCAACCCCAATCCCAGACATGCTGCAGTCAGACTGTCGAAATCGACTCTGCATCACTACCAACAGCGTTTTCTAAACTCGTCCTCCTACAAATTGTATCTTTATAACATTCTGCAATATTTAATTGACAAAAATAGATATACTAGATGTATAAAATAACAAATACTAGAATATCACTGCTGTGAGATGAAAACTTTTTGTTTTCAAAAAAATTCTCTTTCCCCTTAATTTGAAATTGTCTATTTTCCATTTTGTCTCAATTTCATAATGAAGCCAAATACCAAGTCTGTCCAGAAGGAAATGAAGCAAAGGGCATTTCTTATGGTCAATCCTTACTTCTAAAATCATTAGATCTCTGAGTAGGGGTGTTTTGTAAAACAATATCCACTCAGGCAGTTCGAACTGGAAATCTATTTATTTACCTTTTCCAGAGATATAGAAGCGTTTCAAAACTACCGTACATCATCGGGGAGAGGAGCCCATCTTAAAAAAAACCCACACAGCCCGAGCGAAGGAGCGCTCAAAATACAGAAGTCTGTCGCTGTTCACATGCTACCCACATGGGCTGCGAATGTTGATATGGCTCTAACCAATCAAAAGCCTGCGACAGAAAGCGCTCCGCCAATAGCGAGCCGGGCTCTTTGCGCGAGGAGGCGTGCTCGGTAGAGGGTTTCGCTGTAGTAAACAGCGTGCTGGAAATGGACGGCATGTGCTTTTCAGAGAAAAACGGCGAAAACAAAGGTGCAGCCTAGTCCTGCTTTCGGTGTCTCATTACGATCTGATAGAGAAAGCGGTCTTAATCAACCAGATGGCCATTAAAATGCATGCCACTTTGACGGACTGTGCAGAGATAAACTGCACAAAAAATCTAAATGCAACACTTTTAACAGTGCACGTGTTCTGTACATGATGTTCACCTCTGAGCACGCTTTACGCTACTGGCCAGTGTATAAATGTGGGCTTTTTATTGGTTTACAACATCCCACCATGCACCTCTGTAACTGTAGGGGACTTTCTTCCCGGACCTTTTCTTTCTGCCAATCGTTTTGATATGCAAAATACTCGTGAATGAAGGTTGAATTGCTTGACTTATCCTGCAGTGCTTCTTTTTTACCACCAACCCCCAAACTTCTACAATGTATAACACTACAGGCTTTAGCGCCTGCAATACATAACACACATCCGCCTAGAGGCCAGAATGTCTCTGTTCACTTCTATCTAAAGGGAAACATGTTAAAACATATAAGCCCCAATATGATGTACATGTTTAATACTATTCACTTACTATCACTACCAGTTAAACGTTTTAGATCACTACCAGTCAAACGTTTTAGATCACTACCAGTCAAACGTTTTAGATCACTACCAGTCAAATGTTTTCAAACTTCTACAATGTATAACACTACAGGCTTTAGCGCCTGCAATACATAACACACATCCGTCTAAAGGCCAGAATGTCTCTGTTCACTTCTATCTAAAGGGAAACATGTTAAAACATATAAGCCCCAATATGATGTACATGTTTAATACTATTCACTTACTATCACTACCAGTTAAACGTTTTAGTACACTACCAGTCAAACGTTTTAGATCACTACCAGTCAAATGTTTTAGATCACTACCAGTCAAACGTTTTAGATCACTACCAGTCAAACGTTTTAGATCACTACCAGTCAAACGTTTTAGTACACTACCAGTCAAACGTTTTAGATCACTACCAGTCAAACGTTTTAGATCACTACCAGTCAAAAGTTTTAGATCACTACCAGTCAAACGTTTTAGTACACTACCAGCCAAACGTTTTAGATCACTACCAGTCAAACGTTTTAGTACACTACCAGTCAAACGTTTTAGATACACTACCAGCCAAACGTTTTAGATCACTACCAGTCAAAAGTTTTAGATCACTACCAGTCAAACGTTTTAGATCACTACCAGTCAAAAGTTTTAGATCACTACCAGTCAAACGTTTTAGATACACTACCAGCCAAACGTTTTAGATCACTACCAGTCAAACGTTTTAGATCACTACCAGTCAAAAGTTTTAGATCACTACCAGTCAAACGTTTTAGATACACTACCAGACAAACGTTTTAGATCACTACCAGTCAAACGTTTTAGATCACTACCAGACAAACGTTTTAGATCACTACCAGTCAAACGTTTTAGATCACTACCAGTCAAAAGTTTTAGTACACTACCAGTCAAACGTTTTAGATCACTACCAGTCAAACGTTTTAGATCACTACCAGTCAAACGTTTTAGATCACTACCAGACAAACGTTTTAGATCACTACCAGTCAAACGTTTTAGATCACTACCAGTCAAAAGTTTTAGTACACTACCAGTCAAACGTTTTAGATCACTACCAGTCAAACGTTTTAGATCACTACCAGTCAAAAGTTTTAGATCACTACCAGTCAAACGTTTTAGTACACTACCAGCCAAACGTTTTAGATCACTACCAGTCAAACGTTTTAGATACACTACCAGCCAAACGTTTTAGATACACTACCAGTCAAACGTTTTAGATCACTACCAGTCAAAAGTTTTAGATCACTACCAGTCAAACGTTTTAGATCACTACCAGTCAAAAGTTTTAGATCACTACCAGTCAAACGTTTTAGATACACTACCAGCCAAACGTTTTAGATCACTACCAGTCAAACGTTTTAGATCACTACCAGTCAAAAGTTTTAGATCACTACCAGTCAAACGTTTTAGATCACTACCAGACAAACGTTTTAGATCACTACCAGTCAAACGTTTTAGATCACTACCAGTCAAAAGTTTTAGTACACTACCAGTCTAAAGTTTTAGATACACTACCAGCCAAACGTTTTAGATCACTACCAGTCAAACGTTTTAGATCACTACCAGTCAAAAGTTTTAGATCACTACCAGACAAACGTTTTAGATACACTACCAGTCTAAAGTTTTAGATCACTACCAGTCAAACGTTTTAGATCACTACCAGCCAAACGTTTTAGATCACTACCAGTCAAATGTTTTAGATACACTACCAGACAAACGTTTTAGATCACTACCAGTCAAAAGTTTTAGTACACTACCAGTCTAAAGTTTTAGATCACTACCAGTCAAAAGTTTTAGTACACTACCAGTCAAAAGTTTTAGATCACTACCAGTCAAACGTTTTAGATCACTACCAGTAAAAAAATTTAAAACAGTTCTGAAAAAGTTGTTCTAAACCTTGTCACTGGTAGTGTATATATATTTTTTGGCCTATTTGACCTTATAACGCTCTGAATGTACCTCTCTGCTATGAATAATTAGCAAAAAATATGTGTTAGGCCGAAACCTTATCTTCCTTATCATAAACAATACGATAACCGTATCACAGAACAATGTCTCAGACACCAGGCAGCTTAGTAAAAATAGACAAAACCCTTTTACTAGGAGGTCACTAGGAAGTCACCATTGTTGTTGCTGCTTCGGATGGTTGCTCTCTCTCTCTTGTCCAATAAGCAAGGAACATTTAACTCTAAAATATTATTTAGCCTTTCCTTCTAGCTAGTGACATAAGAGCAAACCTTACTGAGGTTTTTTTTCTGTACGACCAACTTCACTGCAACCATATGACATCAATGTGCAACAATGGCAGCCTACATATAGAAGAATTTTTTTAATACTTTATTTTTTTTAATACATTCTCACATATTTCACATTATAATAGTACTGGACATGTGCACTGTTGTAAGACATACATGTCTTAATAGTCAGGCCTTCAGTATGAGTGCAGATATAAGTAATATATAAAGCATACAAGAACAGAAAACAGCAGCCTAGTCTGAACTGCTGATGAGCTAATGGTTGTTAAAATAAAAAGGGGAATTCTATTGATTTTTAAATATTTCTGCATGATTTAATTGTTGAGATATACTTAATTGGGAAGTAATTTGAAGTAGTGAGATGTGAAATGGTGCTTTAGAGAAAAAAATTTATTCACAGTGGTGATGACAGGAACCAGGGGTCACAATGTCTACAAATACAGATATAGAGTTTTATGTGCAATGTTGATAAAGGTTAAGCAATGGTTCATAAGAAGCCTATTTGACCTTATAACACAGTCCATGTACCCCTCTACCATGAATGATATTCCAAAAATATGTGTTAGACCAAAACTATATCTCTCTTATCATAAACAGTATGATAGCCTTATCATTAAATGCTGTGGAAGTCTGTTTTTTTTATTGTTGTGAACTTGGCATGTTTCACTAGACTGCTGCATTCACATCAAACCATTCTGAATAGATTTGTTCAAATCTTAACCACTATTATTTAAAAACTGGTGGCATTCCCCTTGACCAATAGGCATACTGGAAAAATAATATTAGGCTATACCTATATTAAGCAATAAGGCTGGAGGACGAGAATCAATCAAATAAATTACTATACAAGTCTAAAAGTTTGACCACTGCTCCTCCATTACTTCTTTTTTAAAAAGGATATAGTCGCAAGTCTGCTGCAGTAACAACATTTACTCTTCATCTACACTTAACGCTAGATGTTGGAACACTGCTTTTCCATTTTCCTACACGAAGTAGCATTACTGAGCTCAGCTGCTGATGATGGATGATCAGGACTGGATCATAAATGCCACTCCAACTCACCCCAAAGGAACTGGACAGAGCTCAGTCACTCGTGTGCCCCATTCCATGTCAGTCCTTTTCTTAAGGTACTATACGCAAAACAGTTTATGAATGGAAAATGTGCCACCTAGTGGCAAAACTCGGTATTATCTCTTTCTTATGGCGGTAAAACGTGGACTGCTTTTAAGGCCCCTTGTCTTAATTTTCTTTTATTTACGCATTTAGACATATCTTATATCTATTACTCCACTCTATTTGATTTTTTTACTATATATCAACTCTGTTTTCAGGCCTCTGAAGTTTTTTTATGACATAATTAATTTGTGTGAAGATAAGTTTCAGTCAGTTTAAAAAGTCAGTCAATGTAGAAGCATGATTTATCTTTATTTGTAGATTCCCAGTTCTACATGAAGCTCAGAGCTATGGGGTTAAAACATGTAATATTGCTTTAATTTTTTTAGGAGGAATTAACTTATGGTAGTAATTGAGTAGAAGAGCGCACACACTGCTTTCAAAGCAAATTAAAGTAAGCGTATTTCATATTTACACATTATGTCCTGTCTTATCATAACCTTTAAATCTACAAGCATAATAGTGTCCTAGTCTTGGCGCAACCTTTCTGGCTTTACCAAAAGAAGATATGCTTTTAAAAACAGCTATACATAATAAAATGATTTTTCTGCAATTCTTCATTCTCCCACTAGATGGCAAAAGCACAATATAGTTGCAGACCAAACAATCTCTCAATGTGTGTGTGTTTGTATGTGTGTGCTAGTTTGCAAGTCTGAAGGACTAATCCCGTCCACTAGTGGGTGCGTCATTACAAACTGGTCCCAAAACAACACAGGCCTCAGCACATACTGGGTCATTCAACTTCCATATCCAATCCATGTCATATTGCTAGCAAAAACAATTAAAGCTGATTAACATTTTTCTATTACAAACTGATGACGGAAACAGTAATTACTAAAACATCAATGATGAAAACAAATAAATATTAATAAAAAATAAAGTGGCAGAATATGATTTTAGACAATATGGTTAAGCAAACACATTACATATATCATTACTATTACTCATTACCTGCTACCACTATTACCTATTTGTCTTTGCTGCCAATCAGTGTTTAAATATCATGCCCTCAAGTGCATATTTACAATATTGGCACAAATTTACTACATATTTGATTTGATCAATTATGTTCCTACAATGCTGTGATGTACGATGATGTACAGTAGTCTTCAATCAATATCCCCAAACATACACACACATATGTAAACAAACAAACATATATTGTGTCTTCTCTCTGTCTCTAAATCTCTCACATCCATATGGAGGACGAACAAATTCCTTATGTAACAGTCAATCACATTTGATCCAATAATACTCTAGATCTGAGAACATTCTCTCTCTCTCTCTCTCTCTCTTTGTGTGTGTGACTGTGTGTGTGTGTGTGCTCCAGCATTACATCATGTATTGCATACAATGTATACAGCAAGCCTATCATCAAATAATGCTTATATGTGGAATAAAGAACAAAAACAAGCGTACACATGTATACACACACACACACACACACTTGCAGCCAGACAGAAACAGTGCTGCCGCTGAAGGCTGAAGGGGATTGGAGGGAATGCAGTTGAACTTTCACACAGATACTGCAGTAGGGAAGGGAGGGGGGAGAGAGAGGGAGAGAGAGAGGGAGGAGGAAAACAGGGAGGGATAACCATAGAAAGAGAAAAGAAGAACAGACATTGAGGCTACAGAATGAGCGATATAAAATAGAATGAAGGAGAAAATAATCCCAAAACATGTCCAGTACAGTGGCAGTGTAAGAGTTCTCCACATGAAAATGACCACAGAACAAAAATACCCCGATATAACCTCCATGATTCTGTCTGTGATATGAATGTGAGGATTTACTAAACTCTACTACTCAGAGCTAGAGAGAGAGGGTAACTGAGGGAGAGCAGAGTAAAGGAGTGAGACAGAAGATAGATGGAGAGACAGAGGTAGCGCTGAAAATGCATTTATGAGGCATTTCCAAAAAAAAAATACATAACTAGTTAGCTAGTACAGGTTGCCATGGTAACTCACCTCTAGAAGATCTCATTGCTGACATATGTGGTGCAGTCCTGCCATCATACACCCTCTTCCTCACGCGCGCACACAAACACACACACACACACACTCACACACACGCGCACTGCCCAGAGACACGTAACTCACGGAACAAGAGTGTTATGCACTGAATAACTTTAACATGTAATCAAAATGGATAAAAATGGTAATTCAGGGTAATTCAACAAAATGTCATTACAGTAATGACTGATCTTTCTCCTTACTGTGCAATATTCAGTCAATATGTTTCATCTTGACTATAAGATGCATTTCAGATGCAAAGCAGCAGCTCATTTACACACACCACTGATCTTGCCTATGCCAACCTGCTGAAAAAAATGATAAATATATTTCAAGGTTTCTCATGGTTAAGGGACCCTAATGGGTTAACAGGTGTTCTAAATATAGACACGTTTGATGGTGTTCTAGACGGATCTAGGTGTTTTATATGAAAGATTTCTAGAAACTATTGAGCCAATTCACTGGAAGTGAAATCAACCTGTTTTTATATGAATGGTTTGTTTATTTTCAGCAGGTTCCTTTTAACTGTCAAGGAACCTTAATCCCCCCAACTCAACCCCACCAAAACACAGCTTGCAATCCACAGCAAACACACAACGTTTTCCTCCGCAACACGAAGCAGCCAAGTTTTAGATACCAACACAAATCCTTTCTTTTCCAGAGATCTCCATCTCCTCTGCGCATGGTGGTGTAACCTGAAGCAACCCGGACCGCTACAGGGATCTGGAGACTGCAACCCGACACAGCTCAGGAAAACTGCTGGTTTAGTTTGAACACCGCCTCCAGGAGCAGTGCGAGGTGTTTCAGGAAAGGGAACCACAGTTCACTCACCCTCTGTTGTTGTCATACACGGACTACCGTGGTGTGCTGAAGCCCTAGCGACGCCACACAGCGACCGCGAGCTAACTGTTTACACTCCTTACACTTTAACATGGCGATTAGGCTGGACCTTCGCGCTGGACAGCCCTGCTGACCGCTGACTGACCGAGTCCCTGGGGGTCCAGCTTACCTGCACTGTTCCAGGGGCGAGTGGAGCCTCTCATCTCGCTGGAACCCTGCGCGTGCCAGCGTGCTTCAAGCTGCGAGTGTGGATAGTAGAGTAATAGTGAGTGAGTAGCGCGAGTGTGAGCGTGAGTGGGTAAAGGGGAGTGAGATCGAGTGAGAGTGAATGTGGAGTGTGTAGAGGGATATGGTTAAAGTCAGAGTGAGTGGGTAGAGTGAGAGGTAGTGGGTAAAGTGGTGGGTAGAGTGAGTGGGGGAAGGTATAGTGAGAGCTAGTGGGTAGAGTGAGAGGGAGTGGGTAAAGTGGTGAGTAGCGTGAGTGGGTAAAAGGGGAGTGAGAAGATCGAGTGAGAGTGAATGAGGAGTGTGTAGAGTAATATGGTTAAAGTGAGAGTGAGTGAGTAGAGTGAGAGGGAGTGGGTAAAGTGGTGGGTAGAGTGAGTGGGTAGAGTGAGAGGGAGTGGGTAAAGTGGTGAGAAGCATGAGTGGGTAAAAGGGGAGTGAGAAGATCGAGTAAGAGTGAATGTGGAGTGTGTAGAGTAATATGGTTAAAGTGAGAGTGAGTGAGTAGAGGAAGAGTGAGTGGGTAAAGTGGTGGGTAGAGTGAGTGGGGGAAGGTATAGTGAGAGGGAGTGGGTAGAGTAAGAGCGAGTGGGTAAAGTGGTGGGTAGAGTGAATGGGGGAAGGTATAGTGAGAAGGAGTGGGTAGAGTGAGAGAGAGTGGGTAAAGTGGTGAGTAGAGTGTGTGGGGGAAGGTATAGTGGAAGGGAGTGGGTAGAGTGAGAGGGAGTGGGTAAAGTGGTGGGTAGAGTGAGAGGCAGTGGGTAGAGTAGTGGGTAGAATGAAAGTAAGCACATGGAGTGGTGGGTAGCGTCAGAGTGAATAGGTCGAGTAAGAGTGAGTGGGTAAAGTGGCGGGTAGAGTGAGAGGGAGTGGTTAGAGTGGGAAGGAGTGGGTAAAGTAGTGGGTAAAGTTAGAGGGAGGGGGTGGAGTAGAATGGTGGGTAGAGTCAGAGTGAGTAGGTCAAGTGAGAGTGAGTGGTGGGTAAAGTGAGAGCGAGTGGGTAGAGTGAGAGTGATACTGAGTGGGCAGAGTAGGAGTGATTGAGAACAGTAGTGGGTAGAGTGAGAGTAGGTGGAGTGAGAGTGATAGTAAGTGAGTAGAGCTGTAGAATGAGAATAAATGGTGGTTTTGGAGTGGGGGGGGGGCTGGTGGGTGTGAGTGGACGTGACTGAGTGAGGGTTTGTGTAGTGAACAGCTACTTAAAAACAGCAGCAGAAGCAGGCTGGGCTGCACAGGGACAGCTGGAGGACAGAAAAAGAGCCGAGTACGCTCGTCATCCTGCTTAAGGAGCTCTGAGTGGTAAAGAAATCAATGACTCCTTCTAAGCACTTTGCATTTATTCAGAACCTTATCATACACTGTCTAATAAAACATGTACATGTCGTATGGTGATTGGAAGGAACAGTTTCTAAAACACACAATCGCATATACTACGTAAGTGGTTTTAGGAGGCCATACACTGACTCCAGTTATGCGAAATATCCCAGATTCATACTCATCTTATGTTAGCGGTCATCTAGCTCCCCTGCTAGAATAACAAATATTAGCATAAACCAGCTGTCATGTTTTTTTCAGCAGGGTTTTAATCAATGGTCTGACTATTTCTGGGTGGCAGACCGCTCTCAAACAAGCAGTGACACTGATTTGTGTCTGGCAAACAAATTATACTTTTAATAATTAGTGTAATGAGATGGGAACATTTTCTATTAAAAAAACATTGTAAGTGGATTTAATCTAATAATTTAGGTTTTGATGTTTTACAGACTTTTAAATTTGACATAAGGTTTTGTTTTTGCAAATTATAAGCAACATCAAAATGTCTGTAAAATGCATTTTTAAAAATGCACATTTGAGATATGCTGCATTTGGTTAAAAAATGATGCATAAATACGTTAATTTGTAGTGTTATGTTGTTTTTTATATGTATTTATATAGTTACATATGAATTGGTCTTTGTGACAAATTCTGGCTATTGAGTTTCACAGTTAAAACAAATTAGGCTGCTATATTTTATTGGTGGCTTATTCCAGCTGAATCACGGTAATCTGGTCCCAGTGATCTGTGGAGTCACGGTATAAAGTTGCTATTTTGCAGTTATTTACTGTTTATATGGTGCAGTTACTATGAAAGCAATTCAACTAGCTAGTAGTTTACTGTAGATTTATTGTTGATTGTTTCACAATATACCAATATAAAATAATATGTGAACAAAGGTCAAGAGAGATGCAGTAGTGCTCACATACTGAGTAGATCAGTGACAGAGTAGATTGGCTGACACATTGTGCACTACAAAAGATCTACTTGTTCACCTATACGATGAGTGTTTCTAATGAAATGGGTTTAAATGAATAACAAAGTTTAAAATAAATTCATCCAATTAGTGGTGAGTTACCTCACAGAACCCAATGAGCACATAAAAATAGTGATCCTATGTGTATAGATCTGTGATTTGTTGTTGAACACAGGGCCAGAGTGTGTCACTGTGGCCACTGTGTTCTAGGTGTGTGTAATTATACATGATAAGAATTAAACAAGCAGTGATACGAAGTAACGGTCGCTCATAATATTCAATACAATAGCTGAAGCAAGCTAACAGAACAATTGCGGTATGTTTCACAGCAGCATTGCACTAGTCTAAACCACATGAGCAGAATATGACATGGTATCTGTAAAACATTAATATGGAAAGAATAAAAACATCTTGAAATGTGTATCTACTATAGCACCACCTGGCATTCTGCTAGCATTACCCTGCAAATTCCATAAGGACACCAATAGTATGTAGAATCAGATCATTACAGACTTCTTATGAATAATTTCACAACATTTCTGTATCGAACATAACATTATTACATGTTTACAATGTAAACAAATTATTTTACTGTGATTTTGAGTACTAGTACTGACTACTGTATGTATAATACAGAGTGGGCTCAAACAAATGTGTCCAAACAAATCTAGGGGGCATTTCTTAGTATTATGAGTGTATCTATAGCCTGATATGATTAATAGATCAAGCAACACTTTCCAGGCCTCAGTCCCTGATGTTGGGACTAAAAACTTGTGAAGACCAACATTAAACACATATAATCCCATCTTGAAGTAACACACACATCACTCAAGTTCTTTGAAAGGTCTTTATTTGCATTATAATCCTAAGGAAGGGTGAGTCACGCTGATTCTCGAACACATGCATGCAGCATTCAAATACAGATGCAATGTTTTGTCACTTGCTGATTGCAGTATCAGAGCCTGGTAGGTGAGAAACAGAACTGATTTAATTCTGCAGCATCATCAGAGGGTGTGAATCAAAGTAGGAACAAAAGTGCAAGATTTATAAAGTATAGTATGTAATATATAGATTTAGGCTGGAAAATTCAAGTCAAGGTTTATTTATATGCGCAGGTTCTAAGCCCCCCAGTAAGCAAGGCAGGGTCGTCAGTGGAAAGGAGAACTCCTTCAGAGCAAGAGGAAGAAACGTCGAGAGGAACCAGACTCAAAAGCCGTGTCGCTTTAGAAGATTCCCAGGTGCTTTTATTGATTGTCCTCATAGCAAGTGTCTGCTTGCTCGTCAACTACAAGGACAAGGAAAATACATAAGCATTCAAAGTGGTAGTTTGAGGTAAATAATCTTTTTTACACTAAATGTACTTTATTAAGGTATATTTAGTGTCTGATATGCTTGTTTATTATTGGATTGCTTGAGCTACGAGTCTACCTTAATTAGTATCGTATTTGCAGAATATGCTATCACACTTTCCTTGTTGTTAACTGCAGGACGTGCTGCTATCTATAAAAACAGACAAATCAGCAGTGTTGAATCGCGCTTATTAGTGATAGACCTTGAGTTTGGGACGTAAATGTTAAAACATGCTTCTGATAGCACACCTATGGGATTCCAGTCGTATGCTTGTAATAAACTAACAGATGCACATAAACATCATAAACATTTTTTGACCATACAAGCACGGATATGTAAAGCTTGTAAGATATACCCCCTGTTTTATTTAAAATTTATAACATACACATTATTAGACATTTTTCTGCTTTATAGAAAAAAATTATAGCCTGAAAGAGACTGTTTTTTATTTCTGACATTTGACTAAAATGTTTTGGTGAAGTTTCTGCTTGTATTCCCAGTCAGTGGCAAATCTAGGACATAGATAGGCATAGACAGATTTTTTATAACTTGCCCATATTCTCCAGAAAGCAAGTACCAGAAAGCAAAATAAAATTAAATGGATATTTTTCCAACCAAACCTTAATAATGAAATAAGAGTATTACTGCAACAGGTACAGAGTTTGAATACAACAAGCATAGTGTGAAATACAGGGAATCTGGGAGTCTGTATTGAATCCCTGAATGTCTCAAAATTAAAATTCTGGGACATCCCTAAACAAAAAGTGTGATGTGATTCTGTCTATTAGGGAAAATTAGATGTTCAAATATGATTTAGTAAATAACACTGACAGCAAGCAAGATGATACTGTTCATTTTATTTATTCATTTTTTTGTAAACATCATTCTCAGCACAACTGATGTGACTAATCTACTTATTAATAACCACATCCTGTCTGGGAGTGTTAAGGTAAGAAAACTAAATGTTTTGCAGTACTCCAGGACCAGGATGGGAAATCAATGAATCAATGAAATCTATTTGAAATTACTGATCATCTCTACACAGTGCAAGGCAAGTGTATGATGATTTAGGCATGCAGTTTGCATTGCTTTGGTATACATATCCATTTAGCTCATTAGACTCGTAGCTCCAGTGCAGAACTAAATAAGCAAATCTCAGACTAACTTCAAACAGGTCCTATTATCTGACTGACTACATGTCTGGTAAGGCCTTGTGTAGGATGGCGTGTCTGTGGTTACTTATTTATACATACTTGTGTGTGAGAGAGATTAAAGGGAGAAGTAACCTGTAAAATGTAAGCTTCGGTGGCGTTTCACAAAACCAGGAGAAGGATTTCCTCTCTGTTATAAAATTGCATATACACAGTCGAATACATAGAGTCAGTTCATTCCACTGTATCTGTTTCTAAACATTATGTGTTAGGTTGAATATTGTCTTTGTTGTTTACTCACCGGAGCAAAGCTAGCACTTTTCCTTACTCCCCCTGGATTTATTTTGGGGGCTGGGTAAGGTGGAGGAAGTGGAATGGACAGGCTACTGGAAAAGCTTCTCAGACTAGCAGTTTGAGTGGTACTAGATGGATCTGATGTTGCAATGGAAGGGATGGGGGGCAGGGGTCCCTTCTTCTGGGCCAGAGAAACAGGTGCAGCATTGGAGCTAGAGAGAGTCTTGGAAGAAATGGATGACTTGCTAGTTGGGGTAGAACTTCTGGCTGGGTTGGTCCCTGGTGAACTGGTCACCCTCAAGTCAAATGGTGGTGGGGTTTTGGGGGATGGTGACCTGTGTAGAATAAAACAGACTGTAGAACTTAGTTAAGCAGATTAGAACTAAGAGCTAAAGATCCAGTCAAGTCTAAAATAAATGCATACAAGTGTGTGCGTAAATGTGGACACTGTGCTTACCGGCTGTCTTTTCCAGAATCAGGCACACATGCGTTTAGCTTTTCCCTCAGCAGCCAGCCAGAGGCAGAGTCCAGACTGTGTGTGCGCACGAAGACAGGGTGGGCTACAAGGCACAGTAACAATTTGTAATGTCAAAAGACTAACAATACTATTATTGATTTGGGATGGTGTTTGGGGAGTCATAGCTGTGGGAATAGTGGAACTGAGTCCCTAGGTGAAGTTGGTCTTTAAAGGTCTTGGGCTAAAAATACATTTTTGATGTATAATTGTAATGTATGCATGTTCTATATTCTATACGCTGTTGTATTCAATAAAAAGACTTTGTTGTTGCAACTTAGGTTTGTTTTAAAACTTTACCATTGTAGAAATTGTATTTTTCCATGATATGGGCTCTTGCCCTTTATGTCAGTTGTGATTTTTTTACATTATTTGAAAAAGGCACCTGCCCTTTAACATGTATGGAAATTTCATGATTAACAGGCCAATAGAAATGGTCCAAAAAATGTTTTATCCATTCTTCCGAAAAGTTCTTTTAGAGATACAAGATTTTATCTTACACTGAACCCTGCCTGAGAATTAAAAAAAAATGTCTCAAAAAAAATCTTGAAAGCTGCCCTTTACATTGTGTAAAAAATGAATGAATGAACAAAAATGGTCTAAAATCATTGGAAAATAATTTTTTACAATACTTGATCGTTTCAAAATGTTTTGTTCTGGCGATATGTAATTGATTATATAGTCTATTCTGATTGCACAGTACTGATAAGAGCATTATTCATTGGATTTACAGTATATGTTCAATGTGAAGACACCAGTGTTTGAGCAAACATGTACTAAAGCAGCCCATCAGGATGTTATTTGACAGACCTCTAGTCTTCTTAATACAGTTCTGTATAGCACTATAGAAACGACCAGCCTCCTCCTCATCAGTAAAGTTCAGTCCAGTCCGGCAGTCCTAAAATAAAAGACAAACAGGCGTATATACATCATAAAGACACGTTTCTATTATAAGTGTGTTTGATTTGGGGGGTGGAGGGGGGGTGCCCTGCTGTTTTTAAAATAAAAGGAAATTATTGTGCATGGTAATTGACGATATACTACAAGCAGGGCAGATAGAGAAATCTGCTTAAGTGTTTCTTTAACATACAGTTCTACAAAGGAACAGGGAAGGAGGTTAAATATAGAGGAAATCACTGTGTCACTAACATCACCAGGGAAAGTGTGGAAATAGGGGCAGGGCGCTATATACTCGAACGGCGTGTACAGCTCCTGCTCCCAAAGCAGCTTTGCTCTCTGTAGAGAGAAACAGAGACATTACCACTATTGCATGTGTATCATAACATAACACTTTAGCAGTTTAATACAGTTTCATCACATCAGAACTAGAGTGTGTTCTTGCATGTATGTGTATGTAACCTTGACGGAGAAGAGTCGTATAAATGATGAATGTAATTTTCTGTCCTGCACCAGACACACGACTCCACAACTGTGAACCTTCCACTCTGACTTTTGACCTTTACAAGCTGCAGTCGCCATGAGTAGCTGCACCACTGCACATGCAGACACCTGAAACACACACAACACAGTCAGCTCCATAATTATTGGCACCACAGGTGAGGACGGGTAAAAAAAAGGTTTTAATGAAAGTAAATTTGATCTAAACAAGACTACACCCTTATTAAAGCATTCTGAAGAAAAGAAGAGTGTTCTCAATGATATAGTTTTAAAGTCTATTATTATCAATATGCCAAAAGCCTTTTGTCAGTCATCAACATGGAAAGTTAAGAAAATTCCAAAAAAAAAAGAGATGAAAGGATGTAACAGCTTACTGCCTGAAAATGCCCTTATTCCCTGTGAGTCAATAATTTAAAGGCCCCTTTTTACTTGTATGTAATTCTCCTTATTGGTCTGGTTTCATATGCCAAACATGCTCACAATTATTTGTACATAATAATTTTCAACCTCTTGTTATCCTTTAGAATGAATCAGGCTGTTTTTGTTACTGTGCCTTTAAGACTGATTTATGATAAACGCACTCTGCTCTGATTGGCTGTTATATATTGTCCCTTCTTTAAGAAAACTCTCAGGGCTGAAACATTGCTTAGAACTTTAATATGAGAGGACAGAGCGAAACTGCTGTAGGCTGAATAGGAGGATATATGTTAATGAGCTTGCTCCTGTGACATCACAGAAACAGCTAATTTAAAACAGGCTGTTTTTGAAGCGTAGTTTTCAGATATAGACTGTATAGACTGGGGAGTAACTGAAATGTTTCGAAACTTTAACAGTGTTTACATATGAGGGAAATCAGTTGTTTAGATATATTGTCCCTTAAAGCTACCAGAGCCACAGCGAACCTGGCTGAAAGAAAAAACAAGTATCTTGTACTGCCACGACTGTGAGGAGGACTGTTACAGAGGAAAACCGTTTTCCAAGTTAAAGATTTACAAGATGGAACAATTTTTGATGCTGTCAAACCTCCAAAAATTACAATCAGATGCCATCTCCATGTTGTGCCAACAAAGTATTAGGAAGGTTACCAAGGATGACAGTAATAATGGAGCTATCGGCGGCAGTAAATAAATACTGCGTGTTGCTTTTGCTAGTAAAATCAGTTAAGCAGGAAGAGAACACACTGCAACACACAAACTCCCACAAACAAATCAGCCTCACAGCCTCAGCCAGACACGTTAACATTTATTATCCCTGTACAATGTAGGACAGCAAAGAAACACTGCTAGTGATGTTTGGCAAAAGCAAAGAAATTCTTAACATTTTTATTCCTGGCCCCAAATTATTTGGACACTCTAATAGCTGCCCTTTAATGTGTGTAGTAGCTGTTCCTAATGTGTAGTAACCTCTTAACCGCATATTAGTTTCACAGTCATTTCTGAGTAACAGTTGCTGAATAAGGGTCTAGGAGTTGCAAAGATAGATATCCAAACAGCAGTTAAAAAGATATAGAAATGATAGAAACCAAGAATAGAACATGAAGAATGGGATAGAGGAGAATAAACAGATGAAGATTAGAATATAATGAAATCCTGAGGACTCACACTGCAGTCCTGGCCTAGCATGTTGAAAAGAAGGCCATTCTCACGAGTGGACAGAAGCGAACTTAAAATCCGCGACATCTTTTTATCTTCCAGCTCCGACTGATCTCTCTTCGCTTCTATGACAGTCCCACTTGTAGCCAAATCACATCATATTATACAAATACAGCACTCCCACATACGGTACTGCGCTTCCTCATGCAAATCACTGGTGCCATGTTCAGCAATACTGTTTTATTATCACATACAGCACAGAGACACCAAGGCCACCACAGTGCTGGGTATAGAGGCTCTGGAGTTCAAGGCAAAAGGCAGGAATGGGGTACCCTGGATGTTCAATATAATTAAAATGTACATTGTAATTTTTCATAATCAATTCAACTATATATATATATATATATATATATATATATATATATATGTGTGTGTGTGTGTGTGTGTGTGTGTGTGTGTGTGTGTGTGTGTGTGTAAACTAAGAAAGTTATATCTTGGCAACTAAAATCATCTTATACCTGTACATTATATTCAATATGAAAATTTGAGAATATTACAAGATTTAATGTTTACTTCTAGTTGGCTGTATAGTGAACTGCGTGAAGAAAAAACATGGAACATCCATAACATTTATCCATACTTTTGAGAATTTGAGAACTAGAAAATGACTGACATTGCTTTAGTGATAGGGAACAATTTTGTAGGCAGCTTTGGTGTTTCACAGCTTATGATGAGCTCTGATGACCACTATTTGTCTAGCAAATACACCTCGAGGAGACATTGCGGGGACATTTTTATCTAATTTTGCCTCACAGCACCAAATGTTTTCTGCCACCTATGACACACATACAAAATCTATTGAATCGCAGACCACCACTACTCATACATAAGACAGACATATACAATGTTGTATAATGGGTTGTCGTAGCTCTTAGATGGTATTCATAATACAGCCTAAGAACAGAAAACTAGGATTACTTTTTCTTGTATTGCAACACCGCCATCTAGCGGTCAGATTTAGTGAAGGCCCTAATTTCCTAAGCTACAGGGTGTCCTTCATTTAGCATCAAATGAATCAACATGCATGTGTGAACAGGTAATTATTGGCATTATCAGAGAGGATGAACAATTGCCTTGCAGAGTTCAGGTGCACTACATGGCTGGTTAAGGTCATTTCAGTCTTTTTAGTGACCTAAAGTATGTTGCATAGTGTCATAAAGACTACAATGTATAGGTCTTGTGTTTGTTGATGTCTCCAGAGGTGAAATATCCTGCTTGATTAACAGGCCAGTGTCCAGGGATTGGCGCTGAAGTGTGTTCAATAAGATGAAACAGCACACTCTCAGGACGGTTAGACCTCACAGGATAATATGACCGAACGTGATCATGATGGCCTGGCCAGAATGCATTAGGGTCAGTACGCCGGGCCAAAGGCTGCCTCCTGCACCTGGTGGGTTTAAGAGGGAATAATGATCATGAAGTTAAGGTGCGGAATTACAGCATTAATCTGAGTGTATTAACATACACTCAAAGCCTACCTCTCTCTGTAGACTTTATGTGGCGCTGATTCTTTTTTGTCCTGAACAAACTCTTCACTGGTATCTCCAGGGTGCAGAAATGCTTGAAAAAAAGTGAGAAACAGTATATCTTCGCTGTCCAATGAAAAACAAGTATATTCAAAATTGCAGCTTTACAGGAGAGGTCAAAACATTCTTTATTTTTAATGTAAGTCAATGGAACCAGAATTTTTCCCAAGCTATTTGAGCATTTGTATTGGTCCATTAGTCATGAAATTTTCACACAATGTAAACAGCCATTGGCGTGTTCAAATGATGTAAAAAAAATTAACATTGACAAAAATGGAGACATGGTTTTCATTGGACAGCGACGATATGGCAAACAGTATTAGGATTTGGTGTTGTTATCGTCACTGTCCAAGGTAAAACAAGTATCTCCAAAAGGCTAACTTTACAGGAGAGGACATAGAAATAATTATCTATAGCAATTATACAAGCTGTGTGTATGAGGCTGAATCCTCGTGCTACTAATGGGAGCCAGTGGGAGCTGAGAGTAGCTGAATGAAGCTAATTATTTGGATTCTGCAGCATACGTTACCGTTGAAGTGTGTGTACCTTTCTGTAGTGTGCTCGGGCTAATGGGCAGCCTATGACGCTGGCAGAGCTCTAGAGAGCCTAGATATTCTCCCAGACTCTGTCTCCTGAAGGAGTCTACAGCCCTGCCTGTTGGACCCCCCAGAGTGGATGGGTAAGAGTGGGTCTTACTATCCATCCTGCCTGTTTGCAAGCAGGCCAGAAACTCCTCGTCTCGCAATCCTTCCTGTTTATATATGTATCAGAGAGAGAGAGAGGGAGAGTGTTTTGAATAGTATAATGAAAAATGTGTACTAAAATATACAAAAAATGTGATAGTGAGTTCTATATATATATATAACTTAGCACAGAAAGTAAGGAAGTTTGTGTCTTACACGGTTGGAAAGCCTGTAAATTTCCCTTTTAAATGGGGTGACATTTGTAAGAAACATGCATTTGTGGGATTTGCAGTAGAGCTAAGTATGTGGGTTGCATCCATGAACTATTTGCCAAATCTTCTCTGCCAATGTCAAACAGCATATTTTGCTGTTGCTATTGACACTTGTTTTGAGCTTCGGGTACTCCCAGGTGAGATAGAGAGCAGGGATAAAGTAACATATTTTGGTGGAAACAGTGTGGTGGTGTGGGGCAGCATCTCCCTCACTGGAAAAACAAGGCTTGTCATCATTGGAGGCAATCTCAATGGCAATCCCAGTGGCAATCCTATATCTCCAGTCAGGGACCGAACTCTATGCTCCAGCGCTTGCCCCCACAGAGTAGTCTCTCTACCCTCAGAATTTGGGAGTGGAGAGGATGGAATGGCCTGCCAGCAGTCCTGACCACAACCCCATTGAACACTTGTGGAATCTGCTTGGGCGTGCTGTTCATGCCAGAGTGACCAACAAAAACACGTGGGCTGACTTGCAACCACTGCTGGTTGAATAATGGGATGCCATCCCACAGCAGTCTGTGACCAAGCTGGTGACCAACATGAGGAGGAGGTGCCAGGCTGTTTGTGGATGGGTATGGTTCCTTTATACACTACTAAGGCTCTTGTTCAATTGCCAATCTGTCTTGTATTTTTAAACTTCAATCATTCAGTCCACCAAACACCAAACAAGTCAATGGCAGCATAAGTTGTTTGGCATTGGCAGAGAGGATTTGGGCGCAACCCACATACTCGGCTCTACTGCTCATCCCACAAATGCATGTTCCTTACATTTAAAAAGAACATTAACAGGCTTACCAACCATATTATTGCCAAGAAGCATTGTTACAACAAAGTAATAATCTACCCAACGACTTATTTTTATACAAGCACATATATATATATATATATATATATATATATATATATATATATATATATATATATATATATATATATATATATATATATATATACACTACCGCTCAAAAGTTTAGGATCACTTTAGAATTTTATTTCATGCAATTTTCATGCAATTCACAAACAATATTGTCCATTTCACAATTAATTTAAGCGATGATTCATAGCCTATTTTTGTACAGAGGCTTATTTTGCATATAGTCTTATTATCAGCTATTCTCAGTCCTCTGCCTAAATCTCCTGGTGTGGCCATCAATCCAAGTTAAGGATGTTATTGGGCTAATTGGTTGTTAGGACACCCTTGCTCAATTGTGATGCACAGCTGAAAAACATTCTACTAATAAGTGACCATTCTAGGCTAGTTTAGTATATATATATATATATATATATATATATATATATATATATATATATATATATATATATATATGTAGTTGAGCGTGTGTACTTTGCCCTTGTCAGGAAGCAGCTGAGGTAAAACTAATGCCTTCTTTTTTTCTTTCCTCCTATTCAGGACCTCGTATTCCAGATCAGTGAGAGTGGGTTTGCCTTGCAGCCACCCATCCAGCTCGCCCATATGGTCTAGCGCCCCCCGGAGCGCCCTCCTCTCTCTAATCCACTCTGCCAGCTCCGCTCCCCCCTCTCCAGTGTAGCACAGCGCGCTTAGACTGGATCCCGTTCCACAGACCTCGACCGGAACCAGAGGGGCTTCAGACCGCGCGCGGTGGAGCGGGATAGTGAATTTTGGCATCGGAGGCGCCACCGTGAGCCTTGTCCTGCATATCGGCGGCCCAAAGGCGCGACAAGCCTTTTTAAAGGAGTACGTCTGGGACAAATCTCGCTTCTTTAACCGCCTGAACTCCTCCTTCAGCAGCGGGTCCTCCAACAGAGGGTCCTCCGGCAACGGGTCCTCCAGCAGAGGGTCCTGCATGGCGAACTGCTGGGAAACTCCTGCTATCAGAACTGTTTGCGCAGGACGGTCGATCACTCAACAGCAAAAACTAACGTTCTGTGTAGTTTGCGTGCGTATCCATGACAACTAGACCACACGTCGAGCTAAGTAGTTACGTGAATCCATGACAACAGTGTTTGCTGAAACTTCGATTTAAAGACCTCAAAAAGGCGACCAGACCACGTACGTAGGAACATTTCGGCATATGTACATTTCTGAGAATTCTCAGATAATATTTCATATACTCATATTCAGTTTGTTTGATTTACTCCTAGAATTAAGTAATTGTATCTGACTGTGGTTATGCCCAACATAGTTCACCACAGCAACATGCAATAAGCGCTGGGGTTCTCAAAAGCACAGACACCTCAAGATCAAGTTCCCGTCCATAACTCTTTATTTAGAACTGACTCAGAGGAATCAGTGACTGTTTCTCAGTACGTGTTCTTGCCGGATGTTACCGTGTTAAGGTACCCAGATGTGTTATTGCAACCGAGAACGAACAGAAAACAAGTTTAGTTTATAGTCTTTAGTGTTCACTTCACTTACCCACATTCATTGAGGCGCACTGTGGTGTTTTGTAGGCTGCGTCCCAAATCTCATACTTCTATTTTTACACACTAGTTATTTCTGTATAGTGTGATTTGGGACCATATTTTTAATTGAACTGGATGTAGACAGTAGGGGTGTAAGTATAAAAAATATTGAAAATATCGAATATTGGGATATTTTGTTTAGTGATACTGTATCGATTCTCAAAAACACAGTATTGATACACAGACTCCTGGCAGACAGTGAATCATTGTGTGTTGTGTTTAAACCTCTGACCACTAGATGGCAGTGTTGTAATCCATTTTCAGCTCCACTCCAACAGCAACAAGCAGCACAAGGGCGCAGTGCTATTGTAAGCATTGATAAACCTGTTCATATAGTGGTGTGTTTCAATACCAGAATTTGAAAAATCACAATTCAACACTTTGCTTGCAGTATCGCAATATATCACAATATATTGAATCGTGACCGCTGTATCACAATACATATTGTATCGCCAGGTTCTTGCCAATACATAGCTCTAGTATACAGGCTTCTCTTAGATTGACTCTGAAGTAACTTCAGAGGGGCCTGATGTTGACAGATTGTTAGTTGTTATTAGGCTGTGGTCACATTTCCGAGGGGTCAAGTGTGATTATATTGCTGGGGTAGGACATGTTCTCACGTGCATGATTATAACTAGATAATTAAAATTGAACAAGAATGTAAAGTAAGCGACACTAAGCAAATCACTGTCAACTTAAGGTAGCTGGACAAGGAGCACATGGCATCACATTTTTAGTGATTCACAAGCAAATAGTACATTTAATAATCATTTCAATCACAGATAGACACATGAACACATTACACATTGAGCTGATCTGCGTACTAATTACATACTATGCATACTATAATTCTGGCATGTCACAATGTAATTTTTTTGTAATGTGTACTGTATCTCTTTTATGAGGTTTAAAATCATTTTGGAAGTGAGATGGCATGACAGAGATATCCAGTTCTATTAGTGCAGCGCTTTGTACAGTATATGTTCATCCTGTATTTGGTATGGCATGGTAACTCTCAACTGTGGCTGATTCTCCATGGTGAGCTGGATGGTCTCATAAGCGTTTGAGTTTCCAGACCAACATCTTCGAGCCACCTACAGAAACAACCATAAGTAGTTTTATGTTTGCAAAGGTTGTTGTAATGCACACCACTACAATATTGTAAAGTACTGTAAAAAAAAAAAATTTAATAATTAATAAACATATAATTTACTTGTCTGTCACTCGTGTGTCTATTTTACTCAGCAAACCCCAGACAATCAAACAAGTGATTATATCAGCGCGTGTATTTCTTAAAATGTATTTGACAACTGGCCACTTCATTAAAAACACCTTCTTGTTTCTACACTCATTGCCCATTTAATCAGCTCCACTTACCATATAGGTGCCCTTCGTATATATACAGACTGTAGTCCATTTATTTCTCTGCATGTTCCTCAATGGTAAGGACCCTCACAGAGACAGTATTATTTGAGTTGTGGATCATTTTCAGGACTGCTGTGAAATTGACATGGTGGTGATGTGTTAATGTGTGCTATAGTGGTATGAGTGGATCAGACACAGCAGTGCTGTTGGCGTGTCCACTCACTGTCCACTCTATTAGACACTCTTACTCTGTTTGGTCCTCCTTGTAGAAGTAAAGTTAGAGATGATAGCTCAGTTTGTGTTGGTCATCCACTAGTCCTTTATTAACCAGATAGTTTTGGTGATTCAGTGATTCAGACTGCAGTGCTGAGAATGATCCATCACCCAAATAATACCGGCTCTGAGGTGGTCTTCACCACTGACGAACAGGCTGAACAAAATATGCAAGCAATAGATGTTGAGCTACAAAGTGATTATATGTTAGAGCAAGGGTCACTCACCCCATTAGAGACATCCCAGTTCAGCATTGTTCTGGCTCTCTTCCCAGCCTCCTCAGACCCATCTAGAACCAATCCAAAGCCTCCATTCATCACCTCGCCCCTAGATTCAAAATAATCAATATAAGATTATTACCTATAGGAAAAAAAATCAGTTATCAAGTTATCAATACAGATCTGATCACTTTAACAACTCTAAGTAGATCACCATATGATGTACTATATGGCCAAAATATCCATACGCTGAAATAGGCATTCAGTTCCAAACACACAGTTTGTATAAACACCAGATAAAATCATGGAAAATAGTGTGGGACACTTTGGATACATGAGTATACAGCCCTCCAACCTGAACCTGGCCCCTCTAATAATATTTTTATGGCTAAATACAGTCAGACCCTTAGAGCAATGTTGCAACAGCTAGTCTAAAGCATTCCCAGAAGTGTAGACAACGTTACTGCAGCAAAAGTATTACCAGCACGCATCTACAGAATAAGGATAGTGTATCTCTAATAAATAATATAGCCAGTCAGTACTACTACCATGTACCAGTGATAAATAATAATGTATTATAACTATTTATATATCTGTTTTACCATCCAACACCACCTCCGTTATGCAAAGCAACCCATGTGGCACCACGGAATGCATCACCAATAACGTTCTGCACAGCCATATCTAAAACACAAACAGAGAAAAAGCTTAAAGTGAAAAATTAGATATAAAAGATTTATATGACACGAGAGTAAGTTTCAGCATGTACCTGCACAGAAGGCAGACCCATCGTAAATGTTAGACGTCTCTCTGAAGGGGCTGTCTGTGCCACTGACATCATGATGATCTCTGCTGATCACTACAGGAGCCTTGACAGAGATAAAAAACCTTGCCATAACTATGTACACCATATTATTAGTACTTATTATTATTAGTACTTAAAAATGTTATGTAAATGTATGTGTTTTACTGTGACTCTGCCATCTGCAACAGCTTTGTTTATGGCCAAGGCAATGGACACTCTCCCCCTCTGGTCTGAGTAGAGAATACGGGCCTGAGAGCCCACCACCTACACACAGAAACACATGACCATAATCATCAGTATTGGGTGATATGACAGAGCGAATGTAGGAAACTGTAGGATTCCATTATATTATTTTTCATAAGAACTGTGTTACTAATTATATCTATTACCTATTATATATACAGTGATATAATTAAAATTACACATGCCTTATAGCACTGCATATGAAGCTGTATCATTCAGTACTGGTGAACAAAATCATGCTCGGTAAGGGTGGACACTACACTGGGCAGTAAGTGGACTGTACCATATTGTGTTTCCCAGCCTCACGGATCCAGCGGATGTTGTCACTGTACTGTTGCCGGACCCTCTCAGTTACTGAGATGCTGATCTCTTCAAGTACAGTGGTGGCAATTTCATCAGTCTGAGCCAGATCAGCGGGGTTCCCTGAGGTGCACACCCAGCGGAATGGTCCGAAACCCAAAGAGAAGATATCACTACATATAGAGCAAAGGTCAAAATCAGTGGTTCTGTGAGTAAAAAAAAAATCTGTCACAACCGGCATGTTTGCAGTCCTGCATTGCTCAGTTGCATGTGCAAGTGAGGACCATGAGCAGACGTCTTTTAACCTGGACCTTAAATACAGTTTCCTGTCCTGACCAACATGGCAGAATAGGAAAATATTTAGATGAAAAATATATTTATTTGTTAATTTACTTTATCTTTTAGCTGCATTATGCTTAGAATCTATATGGAATCACTTTAAGCAAATTAGTTCCTTAGCTCATTTTAAAAGAAGCCTATTATTCTCATTTGCCTTGTTAATGATTTTATGTTTGTGGTCCACTAGATTAGATTTACATATTTAAATTTTCCAAAAACCCAGCCTTTTCTCATATTATACATTTATATTCACTCCTTCAACACTGTTAAAACTCCTGTGTCTTTAAGCTCCGTATCCCAAAGAACCCAGTGTGCTTTGATTGATCAGCTTTCTTATTTTGTTGTAACTGGTCAACCACCAGAGTTCTGCCCCTATACACAGCAGTGGTTATTCTTTGCGTCTGTCCTGCTGTTTCAGTTTGAGCCAGAGTCCGATCTTGAAAGCCAGATAGAACAAGTCGGTAGGCCCAGCGAAAAAACAGAGAAGC
Organism: Megaleporinus macrocephalus; assembly: GCA_021613375.1. Classification (NCBI taxonomy): domain Eukaryota; kingdom Metazoa; phylum Chordata; class Actinopteri; order Characiformes; family Anostomidae; genus Megaleporinus; species Megaleporinus macrocephalus. Next base: position 19,283,242 of record CM038704.1, on the reverse strand, counting down.
ACACCTTTACACTAAAAGCGTACTGGACCTGTTCCAAATACACACATTTAAACCTTAAGCAGTCCCAGTCTCTTGCCCTCTTAGTCCGCTCGTCATCAAAGTGTGGACTTCAAAGTGCCATTTGATACGGGCTGATAAGTGAGATGTGTGTGTGTGTGCCTGTGTGTGTGCTGACAAACCCCATTATGTGTTGAACGTATGAGGGATATTTAAACTCCGTAGCTCCTCCTCCACTCTTCTCCACATCAGCACCTGTGTGAGCCAGAATCATTATTAGTTAAAAAATGTATTTGTATTTTATGTTGTATGGAAACATTTCAACCTCAAATTTTAATCACCCCACATTTGCATCATACAACTTTCTGAACAGCTTTGTGACAGTAATACTCACCTGCTCTCTTAGCCTCCAGAAGAAAGGCATTGCCATAATCCCAGAAGTACATTCCCTCTTCAGACAGCTTGTTAATGGCTGCTACATGCCTACGGAGACTGCAAAGAGACAGCATTTGGGTTTACAGTGTAGTTTCACCATGCATTATTAAAACAGATGTAGATAAAATGTTGCAAGTGAGTTTGATCAACAAAGTTTAGTTCTAGTTTTCTCCTGGACGCCCCAGACATTGGATGAATTTATTGAATTCACCAGCAATCTTGATTTAGCTTAAAGTACTGAGTAGTCAAACTAGCTATTTGATGATAACACACTGTAAGTAATGTAAAACCATTACTTACTGTATTAATACTATTTGAATATTAAAAAACAGGTCAGTTTTGCTGAGTAACGATTCTTAGGTGTCTAAGTACCTTTCATGTACAGTGGTTCGAAAGCATTGTGAGTCAGTGTTCATGAGATGGTTGGCTTGTTTGAAGCTGAGCTGGACTGGGTAATATCCACCACTAAATGGGTTGTGCAGAGATGTTTGATCAGATCCCAAATCCACCAGTAACTCTCCTGTCCGCTCATACTCCTGCCATAGACGCTCCCTGCAGCATACACACACAGATCAAGGGGTGGAAGGTTTACTGGTTTCAATGGTACAAAACCTATTATGATAGGACATTTTGCCATCCCATCTCAACACATATCAGAACCTGTGTATAAATGGTAACAAACATTTAGACTAACAGTTCTCACCCAGCAGAAATGCTAAAAGTGCAACAGCACTCATAAACAGTAACACTCACCATAAATCCACAATGTTGCCATGGTAGCCTAAACTCAGGGCCATCTTTGACCTCCGGGCTTCTCTGTAAAAGACAAGCATTGGTTTCTCCTTGCATTTACAACCTGACCAACTCAATAAGTGTCTATTATAAACAGTAGAATTTGCAAATGAGAGCAGATGGTATGTTACCATTCATATGACTGGAATGACCATATTTGCGATTGATCTTTTGTTTGATAATGATGTTTAAGTGCTGACTGAAACTTTATAAATGCTACAAAATACATAATATACTGTAATTCATTCCATTTAATCCATTTATAGTCCTTTTTGTCAAGTTAATTGTGAGGCATTCTGGATGTTGATTTTATGACTTCACTACAGCTACATGTAACAGAGAGATTGAAACAGATTACAAGTACAGAGTGGCTTTTTAAGGGCAGCATCAAAACACAGGCAAGACAGTCTAAAAGTATACAGGCATGAACCACACACACTTTGCAACAAACAGGTCAAACAAAGAGCTATATGTGGGGGTATCTTAATGAGTCCTTGGTCAACTGCAGGTATGTACAGGAAAAGAAGAATGGTTGGAGCCAGAAGAAAAAAACGAAAGCACAGGTCCATAAGCAGTATTATGTGACACTCATAATACACATTATATTTCTACACCTACTTTTATTTTTTTCTACAAACTATTTGAATTTTGTTAGGTTATATAGTATGAAAGAGCTGTCCTGTGGTATTGCTGGGATTATATAAAGCTATGCAATTGGCTCATGCTAGATACAGAGCTCTTGGTGAGGAGTTCTAGATGCTGGCAGGCTCTGGAGGAAGACATCCTTAGTCTCCTTAATGCTGCATTGTTGTTGCACTGTGAGTTGCATTGCAGTATGACAGACACTACAGAGATAAAGTCAAAATGAAGAGGCAGATCACATCATCAATACTGGCAGCTTTGTGCCTCTTGCGAATGTGCGTAGTACCTGATGCGTTTTATGCAATGGTCAAGGTCCTTAGTGATTTCCATCAGCCAGCCTTGCTCATACCTCTTTTTCAGAGGAACTTCATCGACCTTCAGACAGAACACATTTAAAAAGAAAGTATAGAAAAAGTACTTTTTAATCTGCCTACATGGAACATTGTGGGAAACTTCTGGAAGGTGCTTCATAGTTAGGATTTTTTTCTGCTCCTACACGCACCTGATTCAGCTCATTGCCAGGTTTAGTTTTTGTATCAGAGCAGAGAAATCAGCCAACTGTGCTGGACTCCTCCATTTCCCATGTTATGCTACTATTTCCTACTAGCTAGTAAAACTGCATTGATTAGTTAGTTATGTTTACATTGGTCATTAGTTGGCATGTTGATTAGTTCATACTTAATGTACAGTTTATGTTTGGCTGACCTCTGCTATGACCCCTACACATCCAGAAATGACTGCAGCTTTGGCCTGAGCTCCACTCATTCCACCTAGTCCAGAGGTCACAAACACACGTCCCCTCAGGTCACTGGTGCCAAGGTATCTCCGCCCTGCGTTCAACACTGTCAGCTTCACAGCCAGAGACAAAGAGAGAAAAATCTTTATTTCTGCTTTTTCTTCTCATCAGCTCTGGCTGAAATGGTTATTATGGCAAGTGAATTAGAATACACTGCCCTAGAATACCATCATTCCCAGTCAAAACTATCAAAAAAATCTAAATAACTTAAATATTTTAAAAAGTATAACAGTAACAAAAACAAGTCTTGCTGAATGATCTATGAAGCAGTAATCGAATCCAAAGTTTATGTGGTTAAGTGGTTAAAGGTGTATCGGATAAGAAGATGAAAAAGAATATAAATAACAATACAAGCTGTACCTTGCATGCACTGTAATGATTAACCGAACATTGGTGTATATTGTCATATCATATTGTATCATATTTTATTAAAGTCATGCATTATGGTGATAAATTGTTTCATCCATCACTTGTAATTGAAACAGACACGGATTCAATTAACTAAATTATTATATTACAAAATGAAAGCCTAAATTAAGATTTGAGACAAAAATGAGGTCTGTGGTGTTGCCTGCGAGATACCATGGTTCCATGAACAATCCCTTGAGGGCCAATATAGCAGTAACTTCCAGCAGTCATCTGCCCATACCTGGCCACATACACCCAACAAACAAAGGGAATCATTTGTACAATGAAAAACACATATGTAAACAGATATACACGAGAGATGTATTTCTTTAATATTAAAATTTTTATTGCTTGATTAATAAGGAAGTAAGCCAAAAAGAAGTATGACTAAATCTCACATGGTGATTCCCAGAGCAAACATTTTCTCATAGCTCTCTCTTGAGGAGTAGTTTGGAACGACCTGGAAAGAAGTAAGAATATTGTTCTACACTACAGTCTGAGGAACAAGTGCAAATGCCCTCAACATTAGGTTACTTACAATATACAATGTTTGCAGTGGACAGTGTGTGGGGGGTGCGTGTTACCATGCCATTGGTGATGACACAGCGTGGAGAGGATGGCAGGCTTGGAAAGAGGCCAAGAGGATGACCACTGTACATCACCAGAGTCTGCTCTTCACTCATAGTGCTCAAATAGTGAAACACCAGCCAGAACTAAACACAGTTATGCAGTTATGTTATTCCCCATGAAAAAAGTTTATACTTTCCCTCTCTCTCTGGCTTGATATCATAAAAAAATTGCAATTTCAAACTTTTAATCAAAACTGTATATACATATAGTATATACACATGTATGAACATTACCTGGGCCCAGTTACTGAACACTTGTCCATTTCCTCCATAGGTGACAAGCTCCTGTGGAAACTAAACAGTAAGATACTTGAGTAAGTGATTCAGATGCCTATGCTGCAGGTGTTTGCCTCAGAAAAAATACCATTGCTATTACAATTGAGGTTGTGGTGTCAGTGCATTTTGTATTCAGAAGTGCTTCTGCACACCTGAGCTACAGCAGGATCCAGATTATTCATGATCATGTGCATGATGGCTGCGGCATGCCTTGTCTGACAGGGGTACTGATCGATTGGATAGGCCCTGCAACACACACAAACAGACACACACACACACACAGGTTAGGAGTGAGGGCTTAAAGACATCAGGGCTTAAAGACACAGGAATTCCCACAGTGTGTCAGACAGGGGGTGAATAGATATGTACATTATGAAAAAATATTAAAAATATTGCAATTTATGAAGACAAAATATGTAAATCTATTATAGTAGGCCCCACAGATAAAATTATGACAATCATAATTCATCGAAAGATTGAAATAATATTATTTAAAACATTATCCAAAACTATGAGGTGAAACTATGAAACTATGAAATCCCTGTGTGGCACACAATACACCAATAAAGATACTTTATACGTCCAAAAGAATCTAGACACCTCTTCTAACAAGTAAACACAGCTACTTTAATGTGCATCCATTGAATGATCTTTACTGAAAAGCATTAAAAGAATGGGATGCTCCAGAGTAGCTGCACATGAATTCGCCTTGTCCAGTGACAAACATCAGCTAGTGGTATAAAGCCCTCCAGTACTGGGATGCGGAGCGGTGGAACTGTATTCTCTGGAGCAATAGAGCTCCACACAATGCTTCTCTGATGAGGTGGAGTGCTCCAGAACTAATCAGCATATCAGCACCTGACCTTACTAATGTTCTTACAGCTGAATGCAATGAAATCTTGTGTAAAGTCTTCCCAGAAGAATAGGGTTTGTTACTGCAATAAAAGGTTGCAAACTTTGTATTAATAACCTTGATTTCAGAAGACTGTTGGATGAGCAGGTATCTACAAACTTTTGGACATCATTCTAAAATATGTTATCAGATTAGTCTGTATGTGTATACCTCATACGCATTGGAGGGCAGAAACGATACATGTAGATGTGTCCATAAGTCCTGAGCTCCTGGGCAAACTCTGGAGCCAGAGTGGAGTGCAGAGCCGGAGGAAAATATCTCAGAGCGTTCCTCAGGGCCAGCTGATGGAGACAACATGGTCAAGGGTTGGACTTCAGTTTACTGGCCCATGACGACATGTCTACCTGTTATGCCCAGTACTCTTTGTTTGTTATTTGCCATCTTCCTCTCTTCTCCCTTTCACACACACACACACACATATACACACCCCTACTCTCTAACTCCATCTGCTTACTCCATCTCTTATCTTCTCTAATTATTGACAGGGCTGCAAACATTGTGGAAAAGCTCCAGAGAATTCTGTATGGTTTTAAGTAAGGTCTGTTAGCTGAACCGAAAGTCCTCTGAAAGATTTGAACACCTAACCTTTGGACCTCACTGCTCACTGCATGACTGCAAATGAATAGATAGATAGATGTATTAGCACTCACAATACACATGAATGAAATACACACGAATACACATTCACAAATATCCAACATAAATATTAAAATCACTAATTTTTCTCTCTCAGGAGCAAGATCCAGTCGTAACCGCATCAATATCTAACAAGATGACAGTGCCCTGATTAATGTAAATTTAGATGCTTAATAAACACCTGAAGGATGCTCTGTAAATGTAAATACAGTTGACATGTGATAAGCATGCTTGTTTTTGTCTGGGCACAAGTTTCATTGGCATGGTGGTCCAAGTAACCAGAGCAAATTGTTCTATCAGGTCTACACCTGTGTTCGATGGATGGATCTTTAATGGCTTTGGCAAAGAGACATGTGAGTGTGATAAACATTTTAATACAAATAATAAATCTGCAAAAACTTAAATCGGTATAGAAATATTCACATTACTTGAAGGTTATTTAAACCTTTAGAATATCTGTCTTTAAACTCATATATCTTATGCAAACCAGAAGTGGCTGTTCCATGGCACTGCTTAAAGAACACATTTCTAAAGAGTATACATGCCACACACACTTTAACCTCTTGTGATTTTATCCTCAGCCCTCTCAGCGCTCTAACCTTGCAAATACCCAAACCAGCTTAGGGCCAAATATTCCAATTATGTTTTTAATAGTTTAGAAATATTTTTAGGCAAAGCTCTTCATACCAAGGAAGACCCTTGAGCTGAAGCTGAGTGTAAATATTTGCAAGTAGCTGTTTTGCTGTAACAAAATCATTGCAGGTATTTATTGCTACTGAATTCAAGTTTCTGAGCAGGATATTCCTAAACTGCTGAGTGCTACTGCACCTACACACTATACTAATTACATTTTAACTAAGTTTCTCCTTGCTGTACTAACACATAAAATAAAACAATTGAAACATAATGAAACATTTGCTGTTGTAATGACTCACCCGCTCCTCCTCTGCGCTCAGGTTCGGGGTGCGGACAGGTGCGTGAGGCAAGCTGGGATCTCTGCCATGGTTTGGTGGAAGAGGGTTCAGAGGTAACCCCCCACAAAGCTCTTTCAGACTCGCCATCACTCTAACCAGTAAAGCTGAGGAGGTTTACAGGAATGGCTTTGATGTGAAAGAAAGCAAGATGAAGAGAAAATTGTGATCAGTGAGGAGATTATAGATTGTGTGTCTTGCCTCAAGAGTCCACTTAAAGACAGGAAAGGCTATCTAAGTTGTTGTCCTGTTGACCCTGTCATCCACTCCCCTTCACCCCATAGGCCAACTGAGTGTGCTCCCCTCCAGCTTCATCCAGTCAGACACTGAGGATCTGTCACTCAGGTAATCATTGATTGTAGTGAGCCTGATGTGGCAAGCACCCAAAACCACAGACCTCTGGTTAATACAGCACACATTTTTAGCCAGTAACCCAGATACAATAACCGCGTACGTTAATATATTCTTCAGAATTTCTGTTATTAAAAAAGTACTTTAGTTGTTTGTTTTTGTGACCCACAACACTTTCACACATCTTTCTGAATAGACATATTAATATAACATGTTGTTAGAAATATTCATATATAAAGATATTAATCAGACATTAGAAATGATGAATTTAAACATTTAGGATTTAATTGCATACTAAACTAAATATATTAAAAAGCATCATTACTAGGTTCATTTCTACTGTCACAGGTGTCTGTCACAAACCCTAATTTACACTTAATATCATCTTTAAATAAAATAACCTTTATTCAAAAAACGCTGTTCAACATTTTCATGTCACTACCATAACACAGAGTAAAAGTAAAATAAAGTGTGCATGATTAAGGCATATGATTAAAAAAAAATTAAAAGCAAAATGAATTAAGCCTAAAGATGAAATATGTTTTGAATTATGACTTTGGACCATTTCACCTAATCCATAAACACTGATGGATTACACTAAATCGGTACTGTTACATTGTCTCAGTACAACTGCACTTTGTCAATTGCAAGTCAGTGAAATGACTTATTCAGTAAGCTTAATAAACGCTTGTTGAGGTGTCGTTTTTGATTACAGCATGTGAAAGTAATTGCACAAGCTTGTATCCCCTCACTATTTTCATTTAGACAGGGTCTTTGTTTTGGGTGAAATCTGACTCAGGATTGGTGGGGTGATGATTTGACATTTCCTCTTGTATGTTAAACTGAGGACAGGAATGTGGGAATCATTTCGTGAACCAAGCTCAGTGGAAACAGGCAAATGCAACTTTAAAGACCTCATGGACCACTTACTATCCTACCCTCACTTTTCTGACGGTCTTCTAGTAGCCATTCATTTGGTAAATCAAGATTTAAGACAGAAACCAGAATGTCCACTTATTAATAACCATTCCATACTGAGTTGCTAAGCTGTTAAAATTCTACCATAGTCTCTTCACGAACACTCTTCTATCTGTCTGTTATTCATTTGGCTTTTCTCTCTTTATAAGAGCTACCTAGGCTCCTCCTCTGAATCTCTGCCCTACTGAGTGTTCTTATGCTCTTTCTTAATAATAAACATAGCCTGGTCCAGACCTGTGAATGCAGGACTATTTTTTCTTATCCTCCCAATCTCATGACAAGTGGAGAACATGCATAGACAAAACAGCCTATAGTAAGTGACATCTATGCCATGAATTTGGGAATGATTGCAATATGAGGTCCAACAACAAATTCATTGTTAAGGGCTGTAACAGAAAAATGGATAAAAAAAACATGGCAGAGTAGATTGGAAAAATGCTGGAATGTAACGGCTGATCTTTTACCCAAGCATCATGTCAAGCAGTAAAAAATTTACCGGGAAGCTGCTATCACCACTGTAAATCTTTATCTCCATTTATGCAATTGTTTTATATTTTTAATAATTTAAAATTGCCAGCTGCCCCTTTATATTCTGTCTCAATATACAACAAGCAACAATATATTTATCACTTTTAACATTTTTACAGAAAAAGCTGTTGAGGTAATGTAATCAGCCATTAGTATTATATATAATAAAACATGTTGCCTAAAAAATAAATACTGGCTTTGTATTTTTTTCTATTGGTTTAATGGGGCAGTTACAGTAATGTACCAAGTAACAAGAAAAAAAAGTATAACATATACAATATTCTAACATTCTCCTGTATATGGCGGAATGACTTTGAAATAGGTTCATTTGTTTTGTTATATAAAATGTGTATAATTTACAAATATTACACATTTTTGTTCACACTTTTCATGTCCATATTGTGAAAGCCCACTGTGAGCAACAGTCTCTCGTGATTTCTATTAGTTTATTCACGTATAGCTGGCACTAGATTTCTTTACTGCACTGTGGTGTACTTAACTGATAACTCACAGGTGAACAGGCAAATTGATTACATTTGACAGGAATGGAAATCTGTCTATTCATGTTCCTAAACATTTCTCTTCTACTGAGAAATAACACCAACAAGCTTTTCACAAAAAGAGCCTTTATTGAGAATGAGCACTCTTTCCAGAAGACAGATGTTTGGAACAGCATTTCTTTTTACATATTCAAAAACAAAAAGTGTATTTTACATGGTGGCACATTTCATGAAATGGCATATATACAGACACGAGGTCAACGAGACATCAAAAAGTTTTCCTGTTGTATAGATGTCAAAAAAGAAAAAAAAGAATGTTAATATAACCACAAGATTCAGGCTATTTCAGTCAGGCAGAGAAGCACCCACTGAAAACAAAGCACTCCTTTTTACTCAATCATTTCTGCCTTATTTATGTAGACAAAACGCTTCCAACTTGAATAACCCCACTCAAAAAAATAAAAAGAGGGAGATGCTGGACCACACTATGTAGTGTGTTTTATCGTCTCTCTACCAACTTGATTGGACTGTTCTATAATGTGATCTACAATACACAAAGTGCTTTTCCCTGGATATGACAAACCTGCTTATACCACAACCAAATGTCTTTCCCATCTAGCAAACAAACATCGACAACGCAACGTGATTATACTGCTGAAGGGACTTCACAGAAAGCCACCAGGGACAGAACACCTCTCAGCATGGTGCTGAAGTGCAGGACTGACAAGACTGTGGGTTAAACGTGGAAAACTAAGCCACTGTGTAAAGGCGAGAGACATAGTATGGAGAACTGATGCACTTAATTAGTCCCTCCTCAACACTGCCATCAGTATATGGAATATGGTAGAGCATTAAGCAGAAGTCAACAAACTGTAGAGGAACCTTAAGACCATCTGTGGAAGGGTTTAGTGAAATACTTTGGAGAAACACGATTAAAAAAACTTGGGCTTACGCAGCAGTCGTTCGAGCTTATAGAATCTAGCATTACGAACTAACCACTGAAATTTGCTGAAATATTTCTCTTCCTGACCAAAGAGAGCATTTAGGGGCCAAACTGGCCAATTGCAGGGAGTTCTCTCAAGACAGCACTGTTGACAATTGACCACTTAAACTCAAATTGTACAAAAAAAATAAAAAATAATGACAACACTTGTAAAAATAATAAAAGTAAGTGTTTGATAAGGTGTCTGTCAGCATATGCATGTGTCCATGTGAAGAAAATTTAGAAGAGTAGGGCTCCCATGCTTCCAACTTCGCTCTGTTCCTTAACAAAGATCTCAAAGTACTGGTAGATGATAGTAACAGCCAATAAGATTCCTGTTCCTGAACCAATGGCTCCCAGGAAATCAGCCATGACTGACAGACCACCAATGCACAGTCCACCAAAAGCAGCTGCGGTGGGGATGTACCTGCACATGAAGAAGGGAACGCAATAAGATTTGAGAGGCTTTTCTTCTGAAGGACTCCAATTTATAAACAACAAATGTGTGCTTGAGTGAGTATAGATACAAACCTGTTGAGTTCGTGTACCATAGATGTTTCTCTGTGTCCTCTCATCACCATCTGCTGTTCCTTGAGTTGTTTGGCCACCTTAAAGAGAAACATGAAATCTTTATTTCATATAGGCAGTGAAGTCCACCTCATCTCTACACTGTTCTGAATATAATAGAATTGAGGACAAAGTCTGCTGCTGCACAATGACACGGATTACTCAATGCACTTGAAGATGACATACATCTTTGGCAGATGATCCAGACACTTCGATCCATGTCTTGGAGAAGAAGGCACATGATCCCAGCATGAACACGATGTAAATGAGAGCATGAACTGGATCATCCAGCACTGAGCCAAATGATTCCGGAGGAGAGAGATAGTAACACAGGCCTCCTACAGGGTATGCACGAGCTGGACCACCAGATGATGTATCCTGTAAATGAAAGAAAAACAAAAATTATTGCTTTGTCAAACAAATCTTTAGGTCTACATCAGGACAATATAATCTAATCTATATTCATAACGCTGGAATGCTTTATATGTTTTTACACACAGAATTGGGACTTCCCATACACAAAGTGCTGCCCAGTCAGTTAGGTTGTAGCACAATATTTTTGTCAGTTGTGTTCAATAAAACGATGGCCAATTTTCTTCAGTTTCATCAAATATTTTTCTTATAACTAAATGTCCTAACCTATGAACATAGAAGACACAGCTCTACCATAAGCATATTCAACTAACTACATCCACAGAGTCTTGTTTTTAATTATTTTTGTGTAACAGAAAACATAAATGTGTACTATCAGACCAGTGTGTGTTGCTACAAACTACTTACAGACCAGGTTCCCAATAGGTTGACCAGGAAGTTGCCACTGAAGCGAGTGGAGAGCATCTGAGAAATGACGTAGAGGTTGGATACCAGCGCAGACTGCAGGATGATTGGGATGTTGGAGGTGTAGAAGAGTTTGATAGGGTAGGTGTTGTACTGGCCACGGTAACGTGCAGACTTGATAGGTAAATCAACTCTAAATCCCTGAGATTGACAGTGAAAGAAAGAAAATGTATTAACAAGTCTTTCATGCTACTACTTCATGTAATCCATCACCATCCATACACCTTGAAGTGCAACCTGTTACAATCTATTTAAATTCATTAAGCATGCAGTATGTCTTACTGCTTAGCACTGACCTGGAAGTATATAACCACAGCAAAGACAAAGACTGTAGCAATAAGGTTCATGAGGTTAGGCAGGTTCTGTCTGTAGAAAGCCTCTCTCAGAGCTCGCACTTTATCAGTCCTTGTAGCCAGCAAGTGGAACAGAGCAATAATGGCTCCCTCAAATTCAGTACCTGTGAAGAGGAGAGAGAGAAACACACACACACACACACACACACACACACACACACACACACACACACTATTCAAATGCATTCCACTCCAACATGCATAAGATCACTCTAAAGCCACATCAACAATATATGGGGTGAAGCTTATATCCCATTGTTGGTGCTGTTCTAACACACAGTTTCAGAAATACATCATACGGGCAAAAGTATTGGGACACCCACACTATATACCTACAGGAGCTTTTATGATATCCCATTCTAAAATCACAAAGCATTAATATGGAGCTGGTCTCCCCTTTACAGCTACAACAGTTTTTACTCTTCTGCAAAGCTTTCTACAAGACGGTGTTTGGCCCATTTACTTAGAAGAGCAATTGTAATGTCAGATACTGACGTTGCACAAGAAAGCTTGCAATCTCCATTCTAGTTCATCTCAAAGGTGTTTGATAGGGTTGAGGTCAGGGCTCTGTATGGGCCAGTCAGGTTCTTCCACACCAGCCTTTATGGACCTTGTTTTGGGCACTGGACTACAGTCATACTGGAACAGAGAAGGTTCTTAACCAAACTTTTCCCACAAAGTTAGAAGCATACAAATGGCCAAAATGTCTTGGCACCCTAAAGCATTAAGATTTCCCTTCACTGGAACTAAGCGGTCTAGGACAACCCCTAAAAAACAACCCCACAGGATTATTCCTCCACCAACTTTACAGTTGGCACAATGTAGTCAAGCATGCAACATTCTCCAGGCATTTGCCAAACCAAGATTTGATCAGACTGCCAGATAGAGAATTATTTTTCATTCCACAGAACATGTTTCCACTGCTCCAGTGGCGGTGTGCTTTACACCAATCCATCCGATGCTTTGTAAAGCCTTGCATGCAGCTGCTTGGCCATGGAAAGACTGCATGGCTAGGTGCTAGATGTTATACAACTGTGCTAAAGGGACTGAATTAAACATCTGAATACAATGATTGGGAGGTGTGTCCCAATACTTTTGTCCAAATGGGACCAACATTAACAATGATACTCAAGTGTATACTCAAATTTAAAAAAATAAATAAATAAATCACACACTTTGGCCCATGCTTTGTAGTTATATACAACCCACTAAAGTTGATACCACTGCATTCTGAATGTGTACCTCTGCCTGTGTTAACTGTAGTTGGGCTGAAAGCTTTCCACACAATGGTTTCACAGATGTTGGTAGCGATGAAAAGAGAAATGCCTGAGCCCAAGCCATAGCCTTTTTGAAGAAGCTCATCCAGTAGTAGCACAATTAAACCAGCCACAAACAACTGTAAAAGACAAATACAGCCTCTGTCACATTCTGTTCATCCAGTTTAACAGAATAGTGGACATGTCCAATAATTAAGATAACATGAGTGAAGGCATCCAACACAACAAGTCACTCATCAGGACTAAGATGCAAGTTTGTTAACTCACCTGAATGATGATGAGAAGACAGATTCCAGCACCCATCTCTGAGGGGTCTCCATACATGCCCGTCATCACATACACGATAGCCTGGCCAATGGTGATGATCATTCCAAACACTACAAATAAACAAATATCTAATCAGCATTTCCCACAATGTTATACAGTTTTATCACATTTCCAGCCAGATCACGTGGAATAAGGTGAAGCACTACGCAACAAATGAAAAATCAAAAAATAACATTACACAAACTACATTTTACTAGTAATTCAGTACATTTACAGTTTACAGACGCAAATACTACACAACACACTTACATTTCTGAGCTCCATTGAACAGCGCTCTATCTTTAGGTGTATCCCCAACCTCAATTATTTTAGCGCCAGCCAGCAGCTGCATGATAAGGCCAGAGGTCACGATGGGGGAGATACCCAGCTCCATCAAAGTACCTGTAGTAGATAAACTATTAGATTACAGTATTCACAGTCAAAGATTAAATCAATCACATTGACTTAATATTAAACCAGTGAGAGGTCTCTCTGTTAAAAACTGTTTGATAAAAGATAAACTTCATGTAAGTAAACACTGACAAATCTGCTTCATTCCATCTGGCAAATCTAACAAAAAGCGGCCCTAATAAAGTCTAATACATTAAATTGAGATTACTTTAAAGCTTTACATGCAAGACCTTTAAATTCCAAGACTACAAAGGTTTGCAGATATTAAAAACAATGATAAACTTATGACAACACAATTAGGAGGATTCACTAATGTAGTAATGTTTGTATATAAACAAGACTGACCCCTGTTTGACGCCAGAATGACCCTCATCCAATAGAATGGATCGGCTGAGTCTGAAGACATGATCCCAAAAAGAGGGATCTGAAAGAGAAAGACAAGACTTTTTAGGTTCGGTCAGAACGCGTATCTTTGGAATATATAACAGTATGTGACTTTGCAATGATGAACCTTTTAATATACTAATAAAACAATCATACCTGACAGCACACAAGAAAGATGAACAAAGTGATGGCTGTCCATAGCACCTTTTCCCTGAACTGGATCTAAAACACAATCACAGCACAAGAAACCGTTGTAAAAAAGAACTTCAAACACAGTGTGGGTTTCTCAGAGATTAATAAAAAAGATGCGGTACCTTTCTTTCTGGTTTCTGAATTTCAGGTAAAACCGCACAGAATGGTTTTATGACCTCCAAAAACTTAACTGAAAAAGAAAGTAAAAAAAGGTTGTTAGAAACCACAAAATGCAACAGTGTTGGCTGAGGTAGTTTGTTGACTGCTTTGACAAATTAAGTTATTTAAACCGAAGTGAACATTTTACTACCTAAGACATGGCTCATTAGGGAGAAATACTGTAGAAAACCAGTATATTGTGCTTAGACTAGTAACAACCGCTTAAACAAGTCCAACCATCTGCCTGACCAGAACTAAAGCCTGCAGCTACACCAGCCTTCTCTGGATGACCCTGACTTAAAGAGCTCCTTTCAACTACTGAGAACCAACATCTCCCGCACGCCCCATATCAAAATAACATTAGACAAAAATAAACACATTTCTAAAAAGTTTCACTGTATGCATTCATGTGTGCATGCTTGCTAAATAATGGAAGTAAACGGTAAACGGATTTGATTGTAAGGAGCTAAAGCCTCGTCATCAAAAGAGAAATTTAGCTAGGTAGCATTAGCGAAGGATCATAAACAGACACAAAACAAAACGAATAACAGTCAATTACCCTGGGATCTTTATTCAGTAATGTATGTACTGAACAAAATAATACATTAACCATGCCATTTAGCCGAATACACTCAAACCCAACGATCAAACCCAACACAATCAGGCAGCCAGCTAGGCGGCTAATTCTCCAGCTTCGTTCCCAACCCGTCCCTCTGTCTAGCCCAACCAGATGACCGACCTTACACGGGCTGCTTGTGTTGGCCACTTCAGCTAATTAGTAATTAAATGGTCAACAAGCGGCCATGTCAAAGATGTAGCTAACGATATTAACATCGTGTCATATATATTTTACATGTATGTTATAAAACGCTAACGTTAAGCTATCCATGCTTACACTGAGCGAACCAGTTAGCATTGTAAGCTAGCTAGCTAGCTAACAAGCAAACTTTAAAAAGTCAAATTAAGCAAGAAACAAAAACGTATAGTGCGAATGTAAATACTTAAAATAAGACTCAACGTGAAAGAAAACTAACATTGTCGAGATAAAATAAACTCCCACTTCGATAAATTCAAATAACCCGTCTTTAATAACTAGCTAGCTAGCTAACGTTAGCTAACATTCAGTCAATGAATCTCAATGCACCCGTAAGATAGCTAGGTATTCTGTCAGATCAGAAATACAGCTGAATAAGAAAGTTACTTAAAGCAGCAGATACCAGGAACTGTACTCACTAGCCATGGTGTTCTTTCCCGTTAAACTCGTTCAAAGTCTGAGCTCCCCGTGTGGAGCCACCGGCTCTGTATCACCGCCGCGTTGCGAGAGGAAGCGCTTTAGAGACACGTCAACACTACACGGGCTCTGCTACACGTCACACGGGCCGCTCGGGAACCACCGGCTCTTTCCGACAGGCTCGCACAAATCAACGGGGGAGTCGGCTCACACACACTGAATCGGTTCAACCAGGTATCGATTCGATTTCAAATGTCTTGGCCTATTTACTGAATAACGGTATCCATGTAATGGCATTGTTTAACTAACGAGGTATTTTGAGAAATTTGTTTATTAGTAATTCAATTAGTGACACTAGTATAGTGTATACTAGTATATATAATTGTTGGGGTGAAGAATGTTCAAGAGGCAAATATATTTAGGAAAGAAAAAATACTGAGTCGATTATTAAAAGAACGGCTCTCTTAATGGCTTCACTGGAACGCCTTTCACTGCAGAGGTAATGGCCTCCCTGAAAAAACCTTTCACTGCAGAGGAAATTGATTTATTGAAACACCTTTCACTGCAGAACGAATGGCATTACTGAAAAAAACTTTCTCTGCAGAGGGAACTGCCTCACTGAAAAACCTTTCACTGCAGGGGGAGTGGACTCACTAGAATGTCTTTCACTGGAGGGGGAATGGACTCATTAGAAGGCCTTTCACTGCAGAGGTAATGGCCTCACTGGAATGGCTTTCGCTGCAGAGGGAATGGACTCACTGGAATGTCTTTCGCTGCAGAGGGAATGGCCTCACTGGAATGGCTTTCGCTGCAGAGGGAATGGACTCACTGGAATGTCTTTCGCTGCAGAGGGAATGGACTCACTGGAATGTCTTTCACTGCAGAGGTAATGGACTCACTGGAATGTCTTCCAATGCAGAGGGAATGGACTCACTGGAATGGCTTTCACTGCAGAGGAAATGGCCTCTGTGGAATGGCTTTCACTGCAGAGGGAATGGCCTCTGTGGAATGGCTTTCACTGCAGAGGGAATGGCCTCACTGGAATGGCTTTCGCTGCAGAGGTAATGGCCTCACTGGAATGCCTTTCTCTGTAGAGGGAATGAATTCACTAGAATGTCTTTCTCTGTAGAGGGAATGAATTCACTGGAATGCCTTTTACTGCAGAGTGAATGGCTTCACTAGAATGTCTTTCACTGTAGAGGGAATGGCTTCACTGGAATGCCTATCTGTGTGTCTGGTACATCTGAGGTTCATTCATTCAGTATGTGTGTGTACATTCCCTGGATGCTCAGGTATAGACACACTGGATAAGTTGTTTAGTGTGTCATGGACTTTACAGCATCCCCTACAACACGACGTGCAGCATGTTTCTCTGAGAGCTTCAGTAATGTCACTCAGGCTAGCAGTTATGTTAAAACACATAGCCTGAAGGCTTAAGCTGAAACTGCTGTACCTCTTCTCTCAGATGAAGAACGGAGCCTGTGCCCACAACATGAGTCACTAGGTTTTCATCATAATCTGTATTTTTATTGCTTTAATTCTGCTGGAGCACCAAGAAACCTACCATTTCATCAGCACTGTGGACTGCTACTGTGTAAATAAAAATTAATCCAAAACATTAATCAGTCCACACTTTCACAGGGATATCAATTCTGTTTTAGGAGAGGAAGGAAAAGCAAATTGTTTTATCATATTTCTATTTGTTTTTGTTTTTTGTTTCATTCAATCTATGTTGGATGTTTAAAACAACACAAGTTAGTATTATAAAAAAAGGTTTTATAATGTGTTCCCTGGGGATTTTAATGAGCAATATGTACGATTTTTAATATTAAACATTTCAAAATGAACTAAAATGATCATCAGAATGTGAAGAAATTAGTTTTTATGGTACGCTCCAGCCCTCGTGACCTTGACTACAACTACAGCTGACAGCACACAAAAGAAGTGAGACAAATAGAACAAAACAACATTTAAAACTGGCGTTGCTTTTCACCACTGGAGATGCTGTTGGTGAGTAAATGAAGTTTGATTCTGAGCTTACAACATTTCTCCTATACTCATAAGAACTGAATGGGGAGGAGGGACTGGGACTTCTCTGGTGTTGTGTTGCCCACAGACAAAAAAAAACATGGCAATTTCTGCTATGTAGTCGTATTTCTAGACAACAAAGAATTAACAAGGAATGTCATCATTAGATGTTGTAAAAGCAACATCCTCATGTTTATTCTCAGTAATTTAAATGTATGTAGCTGTGTATATAGCAGAGCATGGCTGCCTTTCACCAGTGGGTGTCATCAAAAGCCTTGTGGACGTGCAGAGCTGAGCTGTTAATAGCTGGAGCCCCTAATGGACGTCAGCTGTGTGACCAACAAAGTGCACCACAGCAGACCAGTTCTCCTTTCTACAGAAAAGTGCTGTAAGGTCAGCTGAGGATAATAATGTTTGCGTTGCAGATGGTGGAACAATTTTGCAATTGAGGGCAAAGCCGATCTTAAAAACTCAGAGCACAAAACATTTTGATCAGCAGACATTTTCTCATTATTCTGGGGTCTGTGAATGTGTGTGAGTGTGTATGTGTAAGTGTGTGTGTGTGTGAGTGTGAGTTCTTGTACATTTTAATGTCATGGCAGATTTAACACCGAGATCAACTACACGTAAAGTGCAATGTAAATAAAAATAAAGCTAAAATTATTATTATTATTATTATTATTATTATTATTATTATTATTATTATTATTATTATTATTATTATCTGAGTTTAGGATTTAGGTGTTGTTGAGAGTAAAATGTTTTATTCATACTGAATATTAATTAATTTTTTTATATGTAATCTCACTTAATCTCTGTACAGTCTGATGTAGAACGCTGGAGTTTGTTCAGGTTATATCAGACTTGAACACTGCAGCATTTCTCTCCTTCTCTTTGCATCACTTGCATCCACTATTTCTCTCTCTATCAATATTTGTATGTATTTCTCTGTCTAATTCTCTGATTCTCTCTCTCTCATTCTCTCTCTTTTTTACTCTGTCCCTCGCTTAGTCTTTCTCTCTGTCTGATTATTTCTTTCTTTCTGCCTTTATTGCTCTGTTTCTTTCTCTCTCTGTCTGTCTCTCTCTATTCTCACATTCAAGTTCAAGTTGAATCACCATAACATAAAGCAATTATAGCAAACAGTAACAATAATAACATATTAATGACTATAATTATAATGATGTATTATCATCACGATCATTGTAATTACACAAATTAAGACAAATGATATATTTGTAATTGTTTACATGGTTTATATGGTGTGCAATGTTAGCGTCAGTAGGCTGGGGGCATGAATGGTTCCCACCGTCTTTCAGGCGTTGACACGCCCTACATATTTAGCAGCGAGGGGAGCCGCTGCCTCTCTCCGAGACTGATTCTAAATTTTTCCCTTACAATTCACAATCAAATTTGTTTGTGGAAATTTCACAAGTCAATTAGAATTTTTCACAATGAAGAAAAAATTACATCTCTGTCTCGAGCTCACCTGTTTAACAGTGTACACTGTGTCTCCTCTCTGAGCAGCCAGGACTTCTTATACCTGGCCTTGTCACTAAGCCAGTACTTGGTCAGGATCTGTCTCTGCTTTGTATCTCTAACAGTCAGAAGATACTCTCTGTGTAAGATCACTGCTGTTAGTTTAGCCTTTCCTGGCCTGTTAATGTGAAGTGCCTTGATGTTATATGTGTTGTGTTGTATGTGATGGTTTGTTTAAATAATATGTGTATGAAAAATGTTCAGGTAACACTCTTTCTTTCTGTTTCTCTCGCTCAACTATTTATATCTCTCACAGTACATCTCTCTCACTATCATTTTCTTTTTCTGCCTGTCTCTCTCTTTTCTTTCTCTCTCTTTCTCTTTCTTGCTCTCTTTTTCTTTCTCCCGCAGATGACTCTTTTATTGTGTTGCAGGTCAGCGAGGGGTGGGGGCATGGTAGTTACACTTCATCTAAACTGGGTCACAGTGTCCATCCAGCAGTTTAACATTTCTTTTTAGCAGTTCAGCCTTTGGATTATGTTGGGCACAGGCAGTGCACAGCACTCTGCTCACACATAAAAATGTTCAACTATATTGTTACGACTTTGTTTTAGTTCTTTTATCAAACACAAGTTTAGAGGTTACTCTGAAAATGTGTAACATAAACAAGAAAACCAA
Organism: Megaleporinus macrocephalus; assembly: GCA_021613375.1. Lineage (NCBI taxonomy): Eukaryota > Metazoa > Chordata > Actinopteri > Characiformes > Anostomidae > Megaleporinus > Megaleporinus macrocephalus. The sequence goes on along the minus strand of CM038704.1, from coordinate 19,263,506 downwards.
ACAAAACAGTTTTTTGTACGCAATCATGAGACCTTGTATTATAATAGGTGCAAAAATTTGTGTTTTACAGAATGTAGCGTCAGGGTGAGCTGATGCCAACACAATAAACAAAAATAGACTAAAATCCCACCCAACTTATCTTACCTAAACAAAAAAAAATAAAAACAAAATTACACAAAAACATACCTAAATTCCTAACAGAATAAACATGAGAAAGGTCAAACCCCAAAAGAGAAAAGGCACTCACCCCTACAGGCTGTAACAGATTTAGCTTACAGTTTCTGATCCAAACACAAACAATGTGGACACTCTACAATACACACAAGCCGTAGCTGTGTAAGTGTATCTCTGTGTAACAACTAACACAACAACTAACACAGAACAACTTAACAGCCGTAAAGGTGAGGAAAAAGAGAAAACAAGCAAGTAGAATCAACTAAAGGAAATAACAAGAGAAGGGGAAAAGGGGAGAAGCCAAACACGCAGCATGTGGGAGCATTCTCATACATGGATCACAACAAGCGAGCAAAGGGGCCAAGAGACCGCCGGTGGACTTCTCCAATGTCGCTTATCAAGGCACGTCACCAGTCAGCAGCTAATCAAGTCCTTTCCAGGTATATTTCCTGCAAAATGTCAAATGATACATGAAGGAAACATAACAAATAAATCATAGAACAATATAATAATAATAACAATATATCATTTTACATTGTAGATAATTCACAGCAAGTCAAGAATTATAAACCTGCAGTTTAAGAAGTTATATTGAAATTTAAGGCATTGCTTTAACATTGCTGATTGGCTTGTGTCATATTTAAACATTAAAACTGATCTAACACAATTTTAATAACTGGTTTGTAAACCTGTGGGTTCAAAGGCTAAAGCCCAGTTTTAATTAAATAAATATCTTATGTTTAAGGGTTTATCTCATATTTGTAATTGACTTCAAGCAAGTGAGTTCCATAAAGATGTACATGGCATGAGTAACTCAGGCCAATAGAATTGTGTTGTTATTGTAGCCTCCCCATCTGTTGAAGTGCAGGAGGTGTGGCCATGCTGAGCAGCCATGGCACAGGCTCTAGGGAGACTTTGCTGGAAGTAGTTGTTGCTGTTAGCCTGGAGTGTGCTTATGTGTGATTTGTTTGTGATTTTATGTCAGACTGTGGGGCTAGTTGTGGGGAGTGTGAATACAGGGAGGTAGAGATGTGTGGCTATTAGTGTCCCATTCCAGCCAACACTGAGCGGGGGTGCTCCGCTGCTATCGTTTTTAGTAAAAGAGCATTCACTTGATATGCTATGTTTCTGCATCATCTTCTCTGTTGTCATATGATTTGTCATGTAACTTAAAAAAGTGAAACACAAAGAATAATATATCTGTTTATTTCCCAAACGAATACAATGTTAATGCAGAAAACCTAGAGAACATCATTCATTTAATTTACATCCAAAACCATTGTATTATCTACCAAAAGAAAAAAACATTTTTTTTTTTAATTTTTGTCGATTTTTTAATTTTCCTGCATTATTTGAATGCTGCTTTTTACGTTGTGGGAAATCTTTCTGATGACTGGACCAATAGAAATGCTCTAATATGGCTTGTAAGTTTTAATACACCGTTTGGTATGTGTTATAACTGTATATGTCCTTGTTGAAAAAAAGTGAAACTGTAAACTATACTCCTCTATGAGTTGGTGTGTAAACGTCTGCTTGGTATTGAAACTAAGAACAAATTTGCCCGGCTCTCTGATGACTCAGAGTGGAACAAGGAGGCGGAAGGGTGTGTCCACTGAACGCTTTTACCTGGAATTTGTGACGTGGTGCTGTATATATGCTGGAAAAAGTGGAATCATGTCACAAAAGTGACTCAGTGGGCCATGAATCCCATGAAACCCACACACATACCTCACACAACCGTCACCAAGCCCACTGTCTCCACTGAAACACTGCTTTGAGTAAACAGCTCTGGATTATTTCAGATTATTCCAGATTAAAACCTTTATCTGAATCTGGTATTTATGTCCTGACACACACACATAAACCACTGTGTAAATAAAGGGAAATTCCAATGTTTTTTAAAGAAAGTGTAATTAGATGGTAAAAAACGAAGTTATTCAGAGAGTTTTGTCAAATGTCAAATGTTTTAAACCCAAAGAGTCACAGTTGCTCTCAGCAGTGACAGGAACAGTGTGTGTGAATATATCGATATCTTGCCTTATGCCTCAGACGCACTTGTTTCTATGCCTACTTTCTTAGGCCCTCCTGTTCCTCAGTGGTTAGAACCCCCACAGAACAACCACAGAGCACAGTGTATTTTTTTGGTGGTGGATCATTTTCAGTACTGCAGTGGTGGAGGTGTGTTAGTGTGTTGTGGACAGTGAGTGTATAGGTTACAGTGTTAAAGAACTCCACTAGCTCTGCTGTGTCTGCTCCACTCGTACCAGCGTGTTAGTGTCACTGCTGTACTGAGAATGATCTGCCACCCATACAAAACCTGCTCTGTGGTGGTCCTGACCATTAAAGAACAGGATAATAAGGGGCTAAGAAAGTATGCAGACGAACAGATGGATTACAGTCTATAATTGTAGAACTACAATTTGGCTACTATATGATACGTTTAGCTGGACAGTGAGTGTAGATACAAGGAGGTAGTATATACATACATACATACATAAATATACGTATTAGTGCAGTTTTTGGGCCTAACATTGATTACTAACAGTGTGGTGTGGTTGTTTTAAAGCATTCTTACAATAATCTATGTGTGTGTGTCTGTGTGTCTGTGTGTGTTTGTGTTAAGGCTGTGACAATCAGTGAAGTTTCAGATTGAATTTGCGCGTCTGACAGTGATATAACAAAGCTGCAGCTCAGCTATGTAGCGGGGAGAGCAGATGGCTGCAGAATCAATAATCTAAGTTATGAAATGTCAGACAGCCACACTGTATACAGCACCCTTACAAACAAGGGAGACTAGATGCGAGTAAATGTTTTGTACCATCATTTGATTTTCCAAAGTGGCAGCTAAACTGTATGTACAAAGGTTTGTAGACATCTGTTCAGTTAACATTTCTTCTGAATTCAAAGGTATTAATAGGGAGTTTGTTTCTTCTTTGCTGCAGTAAAAGTTTCTACTCTTCTGGCTTTACACTAGATGTTAGAGCATTGTTGTGAGGATTTGATTGCATTCAGCTACAAGAGCATTAGTGAGGTCAGGTACAGATGCAGGATGATTAGAATTGGATGATAAAGACCACTCCAACTCGTCCTAAAGATGCTGCTTAATCACAGCAGAGTTCCACTGCGCCACTGTATACCCCTCTGGTTGATGATTGGCATCAGACATGGTGATCTTATGCTCTATGTGGACTTAACTGAATTCCTGTGTCAGCAGTGGGTGCAGCTTAAAGTATACACTTATGTAATAGATTTTTTAAGGATAGCTTAAGAATCATTAAACTCGATACCTGGTTCCTATCTTGTTTCTGTAGAACAGGGTATATCACCTCAAACCACTAGGCAAACACTTTGTTAACATCTTACCCATCTAATTATACTATAATCAATGGACCAGTCAGTACCCCACATAGTCATTGATTCTGTTGACTATTAGGGTAAGAGTAAGGATAGGGTAAGGGTGAGGTAAGGGTAAGTGTAAGGTTGTAGTTAGCTTTTGGGTATGAGTAAGGTTGAGGTAAATGTAAGGGTTTTGTTGGGGTTAGGGTTAAAGTTAGGGTTAGCATTAGGGTAATCCTAAGGTTGTGTTTAGTTGTAGTCCTAAAGTTTAGATAAGTTTCCAGAAAATAAACGGAAGTCTATGTAGTGTTTCCACAATTCACAGAAACCAATGTGTGTGTGTGTATCTTTTCTTCAGACTGTGGTAAAGCCGCTCTGTGTACTTTGCCCCGTCAGCATTACAGTGAACTTTGTTCAGGGAGAGGGAGACAACATGTTCATGTTCACGGCCAGGGTAAAGAACTCTGTCCAGGTAAAAAAAAAAACTCTCTGCCCCCTCTCCTCTCCACTACAACACCAGACATATTGATTTTTCTTCCTCTTTTCTTTTTCTCTCTCCTGTTCCCACGGTATCTCTTTTTTCACTTGTTCAGTGACAGATGACGGATGGGGTCAATAAAGTAGCAGTGCTGCTCCACTTTCAGTGTAATCACTCACCCTTCATACCATCAGCACTGCACACACACGGTAAGAGATTACACGCTTGGCCCTCAAGGGCAGACGTGCATACTTTTCAATATTGTGTTTTCTAACAATTTCAATAGCTGATAAAAGTCTCTACAGGGATCAGACTTAAATGTAGCATTTTCTGCATATCTCTTTAGAGTATGCATGATTATTTTCATGTAAAAGATCAACAAATCGAATTAGCTGACCAGGGACAACCACTTCTGCATCTCGCAATGTATACTATATAATACAAATCTGTCAAAAGTAACATCTAGACTTGTTCTTGTAAATACATTCCCATAAACACATACACAGATTTATCTACTTAAATTTAAAAGTCCAAAAGTATCCAGCCACTTATTATAACCAATTAATACACTTTCATGTACTGCAATTTTTCATGTCACCCAAACATAGTCAATCAGCCAACATTCTACCAAAAGTCAATAGTCACCCAAATATTTTCTGTAAATACACATTTACAGAACTTTTAATAGTAATTTATAGTCACCCAGAACCTTTCCGTAAATACCTGCCAAAAAACACAAATCACATGCAGTCTTCATTACGGTTGCACAGATTTGTTGTTATGGTATAGTACGATTGTTGATATTACATAGTAGAAAATACAGCATGACTCAATTAGAAAGATGAGCAGAACTACACCATGGAGCTGAATGCAGCAGGAAGACATTTTAGACAATAAGATTTATTTCCCAGAGTGTACACACATGCCATGTAGGCATATAGATTACAGATTACATTGACATTTTTTTAACTGTAGATCTTGAATTTTGAAGCAAAGGCATGTATATATAGAGATGACAAAAATCACATTACTTAATCTGCAAACAAAGGGGCTCAATTCTGCAGGGAAGTCCAATTTTCCACAGTAGCTGTTGTCAAAAATGGTAGAAGGCTGTGTTCAACTACGTTTTGTTACCTAGATGGAGTTAGAGATGTTGTTAGCATGTACAACAAAAATATTTGGGTGATTATTGACTTCTAGTGCTTGTTAGCAATGTTAATCTCTAAATAATGAAAAATAAAACATTGGGGTAAGTAAACAGTTGAGTAATATTTATTTATTTATTTTTGTTTGTTGACATTTGAAGGGCACCCTTTGTTTAAACAGGCCATAAGCACCATCTAGAGGGGTATACTGCACTCTCTGGAGTAATAGAGCCCTATTTAATACCATTGGAATGAGTTGAAGTGACCCTTGTGATCCAGAAATAAGCATTAATTCAATGGAAGAATGAAAACAAAGAACCACAAAGAATAAAAATGACTCTTTAGATAATAGGAGGAAACCACTACTTCTTTTTAACCTGTGACCAGTAGTTGGTGTCTGTGGATTCTTTTATAAAAGTGGTGATCGCTTGTCTTGATTGCAGAACCAACCTTAAACTCTTAGATAGCAGCTAAAGGACGCATGTACCCCTGAGTTGGAAAAAAGAGGACAAAGTCACAAAAATGTACTTATGATTTCAAACTGGGACAAAGCATAAGATACAAAGCGGGGATAATAAAGCGGTTGTGCAATTGCAGTAACATCTGCGGATTATTATGGATAAGGTGAGGGGTCAGTCGTGCAAGTAAGGACATACCACAATGCATGTTGGATTGCTTATGAACTGTACACCTCATTTTACAGCCTCATTGCTGGTTTTATGGTGGCATACTAAACATTATCAAGGGCTGCGTAAAAATGTATATTCCTTCAAAGTCTGTTGGGTACGTATGTGTGGGAGAGAGTTCTCTGTCAAAAATGCTTACATAGTAAATAAAGCATGAAGTGTGGCATGAGTTAAGTCAAGTCAAGTGGGTTTTATTGTCATTTCAACTACATACAGAGTACACAGTGAAACGAAACAACATTCCTCAAGGACCATGGTGCAACATAGACAGTGCATACAAGACACAAGTGCAACACGAACAAACAAGTGCAGACAGACAACACAACACAACACAGTACAGACAGAACACAACACAGTACAGACAGAACACAACACAGTACAGACAGAGAATAATAAATAATCGCCAGTAGTGTGCAAATTGTGCAATGTGTAATAAAGTGAGGAGTCCAGTGAGGTAGTAAAGTTATTAGTGCAATGCTTTGTGCAAAAATGCTTCCCTTTTTATCTGGGGTAAATGGTTGGAGAGAGAGAGAGTGTGTACATGTACCAGAAGATATCAGTTCAGACATTGAGTTGTGTTGAGAAGTCTGATGGCTTGGGGGAAGAAGCTGTTGCAGAGTCTGGTCGTGCTGCGGTACCTTCTTCCTGATGGCAGGAGGGAGAACAGTCTGTGTGAAGGGTGGGTGGGGTCATCCACAATGCTGGTTGCTTTGCGGATGCAGCGGGTGGTGTAAATGTCCAAGACGGAGGGGAGAGAGACTCCGATGATCCTCTCAGCTGTCCTCACAATGCATTGGAGGGACTTGCAGTCAGAGGCTGTGCAGGTCCCAAACCAGGCAGTGATGCAGCTGCTTAGGATGCTCTCTATGGTTCCCCTATAGAAGAGAGTGAGGATGGGTGGAGGGAGACATCCTCACCTTCTTCTATAGAGGAACCATAGAGAGCATCCTAAGCAGCTGCATCACTGCCTGGTTTGGTAAGGCCTAACTGCATATTACAGTTAGGCCTTACGTTCACACCATAATTGTCAATTCACAGTCAAAGGAGAAAAGAAAGTCACATCTTCCACAAAGCTCATTTCTGAACCCCCAGTGGGACTGCTAATAATTTGTAAGGATAACTGTGGTATGAGTGAACATTTTTAGGTCATTCTAACACATCCAAAGCCTGTAAAAGACTTTCATTTCATTTCATTTCATTGGAATGGACATAGTCATGGGCATCAACTTGGATATGAGCATAATATCTGTCCTAATACAGTAAAGATTTAATGAGGAAGTGATTTCACTATCATACCCTGTTGTATAAGCTATGTAGTGATGCACCTCTCTGCTGTTACATTGCATACAAGGAACTGATTGCCTCTTGAACTTGGTGCACATCTGTGCAAATCAGGCACATTTTTTGTGCTATTGCAGCTTCATTATCTATATATTATTTGATAATGTAGCTATACATTATCTATATATTTATCCATATTTTTTTCAGTAGGTTATTTTTCCCATTATGATTTAAAGAATAATTTTTATGGTTTTTTGTTTGGTCTTCCATTGAATGGATGACTAGTGCTGGATCACAAAAAAATCACTTAGACTCATTCCAAATGTATTAAACAGAGCTCTATCACTCCAGAGAGTATAGTACACCCCTCTAGACAATGCTTATGGCCTGTTTTAACAATATATATATATATGGGTGCATTTATATATATATATATATATATATATATATATATATATATATATATATATATATATATATATATATATATATATATATCTGTAAGTTGTTTCAAGATGTTGACCCTACTCAGGCTGCTGTATGCACATCCAGCATTAGTACTATTAGATTTGTTGGAACTATTACTTTCCCTCGTTAAGTGCCCTAATGCCCTGATAACATCCTAAACTTCAATCCTTAACCCTCACATTTTCTAGTAGCTTCTAAATAATGCACAGTCACTTCTGTAAAACACATTTTAGGAGCAGTAAGTGAGTTAATAAGCTAACTAATTACTTTAATAACCAAATAAAAAACATGCCACAATAAAGCCACTAAGGTTCGATGACAGGGATGATCACTATGCTATTAGACTTGTAACTGTATTGAAAATAACACCTGGCTCCTAAAACAAGTAAATAAAAGGAGTTAATGGAGAAAGAAAGACAAACAAACAAAGAGTGCATAACCCGACAAAGAACACACAGTCCCTTTAAGCAAACAGAATAAACTTCATTTGTCTTTTTTTCAGGATGCGTCCCAAAACTGTCAGGAACATTTCTGGGTTTGTGAGCTGACCAGGTTTTTCCTTGTATCCCGCTGACTAAAAATACTGAGCCTGTTGCTATAGCAATCCATCACCACTACAAAACCTATTCCCATGGCAACAAGGTAGGAAAGGGGATTGTAGGGCAGTTGGAAAAATGTTGATTTCCATATACACACACACACACACACACACACACACATTCTGCTGAATCAAGCAAATTATGTTTGCACTTGTTTCTGGGGAACAGTGACAATACTAAAATCCTATAAAGATATATTACTAAGTTATTGTATATAACAATGAGCTGTGTAAGTGTAAGTAGGGATAACAGGAGTAACATAAAAATGTTCTACAGACCCAAGTGCTATTGGTTCACCTACACTGCTGGTAGTAACAACACAGAATTGCATTTATTTCAGTTCATGAAGGCTTATAATCAGCAGCACTTAATGTTTTTTACTTTAGCGCTAGATAGCGAAGTTAATCTAGCTGCGGTTGAATTAACAACGTTCAATTTAAGTATGGAGAACACTAAAGCACGCATGGCTATGTCCATTCAGAAGTAAACCTACGTACTCCTGCTTGAGGCATACATTGAATGAAGTGAATAAAAAGAGTGGAATCAGGACCAGATTACTCGACATTTGACCAGATGGTCATTCAGTCAAGCCAGAGGCTGCACTATAGATTAGTGAGCTGGATTAGTTCTGAATAGAGGTTTTTATCCAGCATTTACATCTAACATCCCTCTCAATTCTATCTCACCCTCATATTCACACATATAATGCACATGTGTCCCTTCATGAAGTGTGCAGTATTTTACTGAGGGAATATAGCATGTCAGTGACTGTGTGACACAAGTGTGATTGTGTGTCTATCTTCACACAATGTGATGGTCACTGACTGCGCTGAATGACAAAAGAACATCTTTCACTTAACCTCTATATGCAGCCTTTGTTTGTAAAATATATTTAATTAATTTATTTAAATCCATTTAGGCAAGGTAAAAAAGATTGTTCTCTATTATTTGGGCTGCCTAACATTTTCAGTGTCACTGGTGGGTTTGTATAGTAAATAAAAAAAGTAACATCAGTAAGTCATGACATCTTGGTACTGTCTGCTAATGTTATCTCGAATGTGAATGAGAAGCACTGTGAAGGAATCTTCAAACCAGTGCTACCAAGGTCTCTCCAGCCTTGCCTGCATGCTTCTATAGTGATTTGTTCATAACAATTCATCTCCCAACAGAAGTTAAAACTATAAACTGGAAAACACCTGCTAATTGTAAGGGTACAGTGGGGCTTGTTATGGTATCACTAGATTGGCAGAACTATTGGTAGGCTAATAGTTCAAAAGAGTCCAGGATTTCTATAGTTGACTCTGTCTCTTAACTCCTTGATTCCACTTAATGTAAGCAAGTCATTGCAGATGACTGAGTTAAAATTTTAATGTGCATTTGCGTCCTGTGTGTTGACCTCTGTAGGGTCGGCCCTTCATAACATTGAGCCTTCAAAAAGGAGGAAACTTTTTAAGCACAAATCTTGGCGCAGAGAGTACAGTTGAGAGACTGTATTTTTATCTTTACCTTTGTGGTTTTACTGTTTTTTTAGACACGTTAGCCAGCTTGCTAACTGTAATGTTATCTCCACTGCCTCCAACCACGTCAGTTATCTAATTTTTGCTACAGGTCAGTGTGTAGCACTGTACTGTGGCAAGTTTATATTTATCTGAAATAATTATGTTCTTTACTGTTTATGTTAAGCAAGTTAGCTAGCTTGCTAACTGCTATGCAAGCTTCTAGACATATTGTTTCAGTTATGTAATTTTGGTATGTCTTAGTGTGCAGCAATAAACTCCCAGGAGTGAATCTGATATAATGATGAGCGACAGTCTCACTTATTTTGCAAGGCTAAGAAAACTGCAAAAGTCCTTTGTGTTTATTTCTAAAACAGTGGTCTCCAGGGGCAAAGCTAGCCCTGGTTTAGAGGTATTGTTTGTACTTTATCACTCAAAACCAACAGGCTAAAGCTGCAGGTGGTCTATTTACTGTTTTAAAAGAAGTGAGAGAAGCTGTAGCTGCTGTGCTGTTGGTTAGCCTGTGTGTTATTAAAGCTAAGGTGCTACTGTAGTGCTGTCTGTATGTGTATTAGCTAATTAATGTTACAGAATGATATGAAGATATGAAAGATATGAAGAGATGATACTATAACGTAACTCTGTGTGTGTGTGTGTGTGTGTGTGTGTGTGTGTGTGTGTGTGGTCAGCGGATATTGATTATTATATTTGAGTAAGGCCAACATGATGTTGATGATATGCTCAGAATCTGTTGATAATGGTAATAATATTGATAACTGACAATCAAAATGAGTGTATCCGATCTAATTCTAATTATTCTGTCATGATACACTCACCCTAAGTCTCATGCCCCGATTTCTCTCATTCTCATCTGGTCACCCTTTCCAGTCACAGTGTTTCTCCAACACTGATTACGGATTGATAAAATGTAGTTTTTTAATGAGTTTAATGAGTTTTTTAATGTTCTCATTTGCTTCTCATTTGGTGCTCAGCACCCCTAAACATCTAAGCCTACAAACACCCCTGGTGGTCTCCAACTTTATCTGCAAATTCACAGTCCAACATAAGGACGACAAACTTTGGATAGCAAGGATAAAAGGATGCTATCACATCTGTAAAGAGTTTAAGTCAAGTTGTAAATCGACTAGTACTGCTATTTGCAGGTATGCTAGCTGCCATTCACCTGCAGGAGTAAAATCGACATCAAAATCCAATTACATTTTTTCAGACTAACTAGAACATTGTTGACTATATGTAAAAGTGAGCAATAAGTGGTGCAGGGGTGGGGGTTATAACCCCTGTTCCGAAAACAATTTACACCACTCCACAAAGCCGGCCGCGGCAGGATAAAAAGAACAACCCAACTGCAGTTTTCTTGATATTAAAAATAATTAACTGCCACAAAACAAAAATAGCAATTAAACACAAAACATTTTTCTAAATATTGACTTCCTTACTTATAGAGATAATAATGACTTTTGGTTCCATCAAAATATATTTCATCAATATAGATGTCATTATTAAAGGAAACTGTGTAGAAGTATGTGTGGAAGTATTTGCTTATTTACAAGTTAAGTATTGTTATAGACTGCTGCTGACAGGATGTGTGTTAATATGGCTGAGCAAGAATAGTGTTTTTCCTTGCGGGTGGTTTTCTGTGTTTCCTTTTCAGGATTTAAAAGAATAATCCACAGATTTATCCCGGAAATATGAGTGCTGAAGCAGCTGAGACAGTCACAAACTGGTAAGGCCATATGAGGATAAACGCACACACTCACTCACACACACACACACACACACACACACACACACACACACTTTGAGATGTGGTCTGCACTTTGGTCACCAAAGATCTAATTACTAATTTTACAAAGCATGGAGAGCAGTTTCAGCAAAACAGGTCTACAAGAAGTCTATTCTTTTAACACGCACAAACACACAAAGAATAGGCTTACAAAGTGCTTGCTGAAAGCTCTTGGTGAAAGCCTGAGTAAATCCTTAATATTCCTGCTGAAGCTCAGCCAAAGCAGCACTATATGACGCAGGTTCAGCACAATAGCAAATGCAGCACAGTCCACCCCCAGTACACTCAGCTGTCTCTGGACATAATTCGGTTACCCTGGCTGCACTTCTGGTTCTCACAAACCTCATAAAAACATCTTTGCTCTATGACATTTATTAACATTACATAATAAATGTGTACAACAATGATCTAAACATGCACAGTAGCTAGTTATTACCATCCTGTTACACTGTGTTCAATGTTTTATCACCGTTTACAGTATAAGTAGAAGGTCAAAGACTGGATTTATAACTCAAGCAACCAATGTGCTCTCAAATCTCTTTATGGACAAGAAAACTCAAATGAAAATCCTTTCATTTATACTGAAGAGATATTTATGTAGCTTCCATTTTCTAAATATGCATCATATTAAAAGATATATAAGATCTAAGTAAAAAGTTAAATCCTAACCTGTTGACAAAATATGTAAATACACAGTAAATACAATTTGTTCCATAAAGATATAATTAATTATGCAACTACATCATTACATTTGAATGAATTATATGATAGCAGTATGTACACATTCAAATGTTAAGGCCGGGTAAACAGGCATTCAAATGTTTGCAGGGTAAACAGGCAGTGGCATGAAATTGGCATCACTAAAGCAGGCTAAATGCAGACGCAGATCTTGTGGGTGCTATTAAGGATTTTGTGGAGGGCCAGGAACTGAATAGTTTTAAGTGGTGAGATCTGGTTAGAACCACTATTAAATTATTATTACAGGCCTGTAATTTTAAATTTGACAACAGAATCTGCAATTATGGTCAATTATTGACCACAGAGTGTGTTTGTGTTGTAGGCGGTCAACTGCTTAAATAGTTGTTGTATACTGGTGCATACACAGACACAAAGCATTTCTTATCATAATCAAAGCATATTTCTCTTTATTCTTGTTTTAGAGTGTTGAACACAGAGAAAAAACAGTGAAAACCATGACATAAGGATTGGTTCTTATAAATAACATCATAACAGTACAGTGGGATGGAATGTTTTATAATCCACTTAGGTTCACCTTTTCATGTTTTGTAGAAATAGGCTAATCAATAAATAAACTTCTCTTTATAGCCTCTATTTTCACATCAAAAGAACATAACTATGGAATGAAGAGGAAGAAAAACAACCAAACGTGTCCACACAATGGCATCAGTCCCCAAAGGTTTATCCAATATAGTGTCCATGCAATCTTCTTACTCAAAAATCTCTCATTCCCTTCATGACCACAATATGAGCTTCTTCCCTTATGTATTTATCTCTCTTGGTCTTGTTAGATTTGTAAAGCACCTTCATGTCTACATATTGTTTTTTAAGCATCATCATGGCTTATCTATTTAGTTTTGTGCTACTAAAGTCAAAAAATGTAAATGTCTTTAATAGTTGCAACAAACCCACGCGCATCAAAGCGTGTATGCATGTTAGAACGATTTGATTGTCAGTTCTCCTGAAAGTGTCTCGACGTGTCTTACAGAATTCATAAACCCACTCAGTCCTCGACTCTTTTAGAGAGAGAGCGAGAGAGAGAGAACGAATATAAACACAGCAGGAGGAACGAGCCCAGACATTGGGTACTGCCTTCACTCTATCACATACAGAAGTGGAAAACAACTGGAGGAGAGTAGGACCACAGTCTTTCAATGAGCTGTATCTCAAAACAAGCAGACGTGTAAGAAGTCCAGTCCCATCAACTCCTGAGGGCGGGACACTGAGGGATTTGAGGATAGACCTTTGATCCTTTACCCTGTGACCCTTCCTTCTTGCGCTGTGGGATGATCCAAACATGGCCTTCAACCCTGTTATCATCATCAGGGCATCCACAGTAAGCCTTGCATGGCGTTTGGCATAGTAGCAGAAACACCCGTGTGTGCTTAATCGTTGCTGTGCTCCTCAAGCTGGGACAGAATGCTGATGAGGTTCTGAAGGCCGAAGATGTAGCCGCTGTCTTCGCCTTCGTGAACCACTTCATCTTCACCGTAATCACGACATGTCGTGTGAGCAAAATCTATCATTCTCACGTCCACAAGCGGCGAGCCTGGCCCTGAACTATCTCGACCTTGCATACGCCCCCCGTATGCTCCTTCCTCCTCGTCATCTTCATCCTCATCCTCCTCCTCATCTTCCTCCTCTCCTCCCCGAGAGGGCCGAGGCCTAGCAGGTGCTGGTGGCGGTGCTCCATCATAGATGATTAGAAGAGAAGAAGAAAAGAAGCGATAGCTCTCACAGGCTTCCAGAACTGCCCGCATCTCTTTGAGTCTTTGGAGAACCGGAGTGAGGAGCTCTCTGCGCAGAACCCGTCCATCACTGAAGAACTGGCACATAGCTTCTTTAAAGCCAGCCAGGCTCAGCTTGCGCCCATGATACTTATTCATGAAAATCAGCTGTCCCGTCACACTGTGATATACCTGCAGACACAGGAAGAAAGTTTTAAATGGCTGTTCCGTCATGTTTTAGTGTAGCCTATGAATTCTGGCTGTACGCAGCATACTGTACATACCAGACCACTATTTAAACAAACTATGAACAAAATCAGTGCATCACAATATAAATAATAAAATACACCAAGCTTTTTATTCTAACAATTGAAAATGTAATTGTATTTTTATTTTTAAAAAGTCAGTGCAAACTTTACTACATGTTATAATAATGTTATCGTAATGATCAATACATCAGTGCATCTTCACACCCCTGGAGGAGAATGTCTTTAGAATATGTATGTGAGTATTGCATTACCTGCATCCCACAGAGACGAACTCCGATTGAGGAGGATGTGCTTTGCTGGCATTTGCGAATTTGATTGGCTTTCTTCTCTTCAGAAGCATCGTCCCCATGCTGCCGGGTTCCCATCTTCAAATCTAAAACACAGGGAACCCGGTATCTCCATGTCAGATTCTCCAACAGAATAAACTCTGGAAGAAATCATGGGTCAAGGAAAACACACAGTGGAACCACATGGTGTCCACATGGTTCTTTAGCTCTTAGCTACTGAAATATCATAAACGCTTACGTTTATATCACAAATGTTTATCTCAGCAAAGAAAGCATGGCCGCTTTTTCAAAAGCTTCATTTTTTTTAACTGAAAGGCCAATGACATTTCTCTTTGGCTCCTAAGGTTAAGTTTTGGGTTGGACCTAAATTCTCATCACACATAGGTAACTAGACTATGACAGTGTAAAACAAACCTATGTTTGTACGCATATACAAAATATTCTCAGCTACAAAGGATACTGTGCTGGTTTCTGTGTTTGGAGTTCTCCTTCATCCTCTGTAGATGCTGCTGGTGGCATTGCAGGCTCCATGGGTTATGTTTAATCTGAGGCACAACATTCCCTTTGTCCAGGCTGTAGTACAACACCTCTGCTTTATCCTCACGATTACTGCAGAGACAGTGAGAAAGAGGAGTTAGACAGTGTTTGAGACTGCAAATCATCTTGGCAATGATCTATTTTAATATGCTTATCCATCAATATGTAAGTAAGTATAATCTAGTCCACTTGTCAGCTGCTTGCTTGTGTAAGTGTGTATATTAACATAGAACCTGTGTGGATAAATGGACCTCACCTCTTGCTCTTCTCCTCTTTGCGACTCTGTCTGCTTCTCTCGTTCTCCAAAAGGGTAGATGGCTTCTTCTTACCCCACTTCACCAGCTTGTTTTTAGGCTCTCCATCACCTAAGGGCTCCTTATTCTCTATATCAGATGGGTCACTGTGCAGAGGATAGGCTATCAAACACAGGTTTCCCTCCTCGTCCTCCTCAAAACTCACTGACACCACCCCTACAGAGAGGGAGACACAAAGAGAAAATCATGAGTACAGTAGCACACACAGTACAGTACATAAAAACTGGGTTTTTCTTCTTTTACAAAAATTATCAAGACAGATACAAGAAAAGTGACATAAGCAGAGATTTGCATCTATGGACAACATTAAAAAGCAAAAAAGACAAATACCACAGGCTGGTTTAGAATATAAAGTACTTTTATTAATGTTTAGCACAATAGTACATACACACAATAAATAACATACACCAACAGATGCAAGCTTTACACAGAGAACCCAGAATTATGTTGGTTTTACTGAAACATTTTTGGTTCAGTTAAAAATACTGCTTTTGTAATGAACATTACACAACTTAAACATTAAAAGCCCAAGCAGAACATGGAATACAAGACTGCAGCCAGTCATGCAGCCTGTCACACACTTGTACAACATGGCCCTTTTGGATAATTTACAATGTGTGTGCCTCACAGCAGCCAAAGATGGATTATGGAAAAGGAGAGGAGGTAAAGCGTTTCAAAGGCATGACAGAAAAAAGGAGTATACTAAATATACATCATGATCATGAAACATAAGCAAATGTGGGTTCACAGATAACAAAAAGAATCAATAGAATACTTTGGTGTGTTGGTTCAATACAAGCATGGCTCATTATAGTAATATGTTAATGTTTTTTTCCTCAGTATTTTAGACATAACAGCAGAAAGACACCAAACCAGACACCGCAACACAAACGGATACAATATGATATGTTGTATTGTTACATCCCTACCATGCATTACATATGCGTGAAAGCGAGGGACGAAAACGTGTCGTACAGTAGGACCCTGGGGCTCCTGCTCTCCGCAGTCTGGATGGTGATGTCACTGGCTGTGATGTCACAACTTTGCACCAGCGAACACGCTTATGTACACTCAGCTGCTGAGTCAGAAAAAAAGTGTATGTGTGTTTCTAAGTGTGTGAGTAGGTTTTGGGTTTTGACAATAGCCTTGCTATATTCCTGTGCGCGTGACTCTTGAGGAGCATGGACGCCGTAGTTTCCCTGGGCGTGTGAATGAGCCAGCCTGTGTACTGCATTCTTTCCTGTTGGTCGTGTTCATTCCGGCTGGTGTCTTTTTTTAGGCCCACCATACATTGCCACAGAGTCAAAGATACTAGCGACACACATTGCGACTGAGTCAAAGACACCGCCGACACCTTCTGTTCGTCACAAGCACACTGGGAATGACGCCCGGTTTGGGTGTGAGTGTGTGAGAGGACATATAAATATATTAACGATTAAGAGTGCTGAACATGATATTCCATTGGAAACTAATAACATAAATCCATGTCAGGACACAAGTGAGCGCCATGTCACATCAACCCATATTTCACTGAATATGTAATCATCTAGTTGTACACATATTAGTGTGTGTCTGTGTAAATGTTTGTGTGTGTGTGAAATAGTAGAGACTCTACAATGACTGAAGCCTTCTTACTATATGGTCTATTCACTGGGATAAGTCTTCCCAGACAATATTACACATTATATTCACTCATAACCACAGAGCAAAAGAAAGAGGCAACTGAAAAAGAAAAAGAAAGAGCAGAAGACACAAGCCTGAATGCTTGTAGCCCCTTAAACCCCCTGACTGATTACATCCTAAGGCTTAGTGTTCAGTACCTATAAAGACAACAATTGTGCCATTAGGTTATTCCTGATTTATACAAGAATGTACTACTGGTCTGTACCCGTTAGTGGGTCCTGGTCTTTTAAGGAGTTTTACTGATGGTATTGTGTGAGTGTGGGGGAGATGTGTGCCTTCTTACCTTTGTACTGGGGTGTGAATCTGCGGATCTCTGGTGGAAGGCTCTTGTAGAATTGATGTTCACGGGGGATTAACGGCTTGCAAATAGTCTGTTCCCCAAAACGCAACACACATGAATGGCCTCCAACCTGATGGACAAACGGTTCCAGCATCACTCCTCCCTTCATCGCCCCTTTTCCCGGGTATCTACACCCATCCATCAGCGATTCTAAAGCCGGACTCATCCTCTGGGCACATCCGTCTCTCTCCAGCTAGGGCTTTCTGTTCCTCCCCCTCCCTCGGCCTCTCCTTTATCTCCTGCGGCCACTGCTGCCGTAGTACAAAGAGCTTAAGCTAACAGTAAGAGGGGAAAGAAAAGAGAATAGTCCTCTCTACTCCTGGTTAAATGGATGAAGAAATGGTAGTCCAGCAGGCAGTGACAAAGTTTTTTTTGTTGATTGGCAGAGAAATGACACGAACAGCGAGCGCAGCCTGTAATGTCTGCGTCGCTGGCTCTGCTCTGACTGAGCAGTCTGTTCTGGGCAGGGAGGAAAAATATCATAACAAGTCTCCAGGCTCCTCCTCCTGCTCTCGGCTCAGCCAATCAAAGTGCCCCAGCTGTTGTCGGGTTGGAAACAAGGGAGAAAGGGGAACTGAACAAACAAAGGGCACGAAGAGGAGGAGGGAGAGCGGGGAATAACAAAGAGAAGGAAGGAAAGAGAAAGTCTTCTCAGCTGTTTCTCTTCCACCACTGTATTCCTTATTAGCCAGGATAAGAGAGAGAGAGAGACAGAGAGAGAGTTAATGAAGGAAAAAAGTACTGCCAGTAAGAATGTTTTTTTTATTTACCGGAACTCCAATAGGGACGCTGACTATTACGGGAACTTAAGTACGCTATAAAATATATTTTTTCTTAATCTATTTCTCATTCTCTCTTACTCACTCTCGCACATATACACACACAGACACACACACTCCTTATACACTCTATAAAAACACCACTGCTGATAAACCAATAGAGTAGAACAGAATGTGAGTTGGCACTTGTAGTTATGCAATACACAAACAAAACAATAAAAGTACAAGATGCTAAGGTGACAAACACAAACACACACACACACACACACACACACACACACACACACACACACACACTCTCTCTCTCTCTCTCCTCACTCTCCCACTCACACAAATCTGGATCATTCTATTTCCCCACAAGGATTAGTACATGTGATCAACGAGGAGAGGGAAAGAGCTCTGTTCTAATGCAGAGCAAGAAGCAGAATATATTGGACACTGGCCACAGACTGAACAACTAGGCAAGCTCTCTGACCAAATTTTATGATTGTGATGTTTTCCATAAATTGGGCTGCTGAAGTGTGACACACTGATTAAAAGTGTACAAGCCTGAGCTTTGTGTTATTATCATGTAATAATCGCATATCTTAAGATTTGTAAATTTATGTAAAGTATTTATGCCAGGAATGAACTCAGAGAGCAACAGCGTGCACCACTTTCTAGGTGGCCACTGAGTGTTTACAGGAAACCTATTATGCTCATTTTCAAAGTTCATTATTTTATTTTGGAATATGCTTAATATTCAATTTTTCTAAAACAAAATATTTTTCTTATACTGTACATCTGTATTCACCCTCTGTCTGAAACACCCTGTGATTTGAATGATCACTCTGAATGATCAGCTTGCCCACTGTTCCGATAGGTCAAGTGTTTGAAAGCGATATCAGCAAACTGCTACAAGTTCTGGCCCTACAGATGGCCTACAAAGGATTGTGTTACAAGAATTAGAAATTATATATATTTAAACTAGGCATAAAATCTAAATTTAGGGAAATTATACCATATTCACCATATAAATATGTTTGCTAATGTTTAGCGGTACACTCTTACAGTACTTGTTTACAATGGAGTGGAAGAGTGTAATGACTTGTAACAAGTGGCCATTTAAACATAACAAAATGAACCACTGTCTGCCACCAATCCTAACATGTAACTATTTACTCAAAATCTATACTGCATTTTTGACAATTGATACAGTATAACAAAACATAAGAACCATAATCAAGTGAAATTTTGTTATACCCTTTTGGAACACATTTAAAAATGTACATATACAAATACATATTTTATACATATTGTATATAGTTCCACTATGTGTTTAATCCTTACTGGCTATAACTTGAACACAAAAACTTATTTTGAGGAATCTTGCAAAAATTTAGTTAGATAAACAGGAATTTTATACATGTAACAGATTTCATTCATGTTGAACAAGTGTACACATTGAATAAAACAAATTCAAAGCAAGTTTTCTTCCAGTGGGTGACATAAACATCATGAGTGTGGATGTGTATATTCACATTTTACTCACGTACATAAAAAGTTATTAAATTTATTTACTTCAAATATTGTATATATTATATATAATATTAAATGTGGAAAAATCATTGAGTATTTCAAACTTCGGTAAAGCTGCGTTGTTACAACACTGTTATAAAAAGTGTATACATATAAATGGAACTGAAGTGAATATTCAAAGCCATCAGAAATGCAGGTAAGTGCTTTACTTAAACTTACTTGATTTAAATGTGTTTATTGGTTCCACGTGAATATAACACTTTACATCAGCACGACCACTGTCCTTCATTTTATTCAGATTTGGCATGAACTACATTAATGTAATGTATTTTATTCATATAGGACTGATATACACTTTTAGTTCACGTAAATTCAAAGCAATGCTTCATGGTTCACATTTTATTATTATGAACCCAATCCAGTACCCTAAACACATGCAAGCCAGTTTAAGGTCAATACAAATGTTTGTGGTTCACATGACAGAGAAGAGCCAGTGTGTTTGAATATTAGGTCAATGTGCATGTTTGACTGTTAGAGACAGGGGATCTGTGTGTGTGTGCATGTTATGTCATGCTGGCACACACTGGCAGCTTTACACACTCTGGGTCCAGACAATGCATCCTGGCATCCACAGACGAGACCAGGTTACACAACCCGTCGCAGGTCAGCAAGGTCAAATTTTTGTGTATGAGATGATTCTTTCTGAACTATGAGAAAAACACAGCTCACATTTCTGTGTACCAAGGGGAGCAGAAGAAGAGCATATAAGAAAATGTTAATAGGAATACTAACTAACACGTTTTAGGCTTATTTTAAATCCTAATAAATAATAAATACGGAAAGTGCCATATAAAAATAAAGTATTTTTTTTATTATTAAATAAGTAAATACCACAGATAAGGACTTACATGTAAGCATACACTCTTGCTGCTGTACCTTTCTATGATTTTCTGTTTTGCTCTTTTTCTGAAGTTAACCAAAATTATCAACACCATGTGAGGAAATTATCCAGTTGCATTATATGTTAATTATGTTTGTTTACAAAGATATCTACTGTAGATAATTTGTTAACAAGCTAGCCCGAACATCCCTTTCATAATACCACTTCGTACTTTAACATAGTGAGTCCCTGTAGCGTTGTGTCAAATCAGTCCAAATAAAGAGCATGAGGAGTAGCACTGCTCTGATAGCAATTTGTAATCTTGCAAATCATGTTGGAGGGGAAAGGAACAGTAAATGCAACACTGGCCAAAGCTCTTGGCGATATAAATAGAAGCCAAACGAGAGTAAACATTGGCGTTGCTTTCCACCGCTGGAGAAGCTCTTGGCGAATAAAAAATGACAGTAAATTGATGCTGATTTTGCAACATTTCTTCTAGACCAACAATAATTGTTTGGAGTATGAATCCGACAGGTTGAGTCACCTTACAAATTGTTACTTTAAAAAGGTGGCCCATGAAATCCTAGCAATTAATGCAAAGTTAACCTCTAAGCCTGAAACATCATTCTGATGTACTTTCACCTTGTTCTGCTTCACAACAGCAAACATTTGTGCATAAGACAGAGAATCAATGTCAATCTCAAGATCAATGGCCTCTCGTAAGTGTTGCCTTCTACAGCTTATATTTGTCATGGTTGACTGAAAAGTCCCTATAACTCACTAGAACATACTGACTAGTTGGATTAAAATTTGGATGGAAAAACAGAAGCAACTAGGGTAACAAAACTGAATGCACTCAGCATAAACAGTAGATGTTTACAGAAGTCTGCATGTTTAGTTTTTTACCATGACAGAAAGAACCATCCAAGCAAGATTCAAATGGTTGTTTATCATTAAAATTGTAATAATTGGTGTCCAGACTGAATTGTATTCAGGGATTTTATTTTTAGTGGAAGCAGATATTTTTTCCATAGATATATAGAAATAATATATCAACTACTAATATATCTATTAGTAGGTTTTTCCAGTGATGGACAGTGATGGTGTTTTTCGATTTCCAGTTCCTGAGGATAGTTTTCTTGGCGATGGTGAGGGCTATGAGTAGAGCGGTTGTGGTTTTTTTGTTATGCTAAGTGTTGATGTGGCTCCTAGGAGACATAATTCTGGAGATATGGGGATGGTGATATTTAAGCATGTTGCTAATATACTGATAATTTCTTGCCAGAAGTGTTGTATGGGTGCACTACCACATGGCATGGATATAGTTATCTGTGGTGTTCTGGGAGCAGTGTGACCAGATTTCAGAGCTGCCGAATTTCATTTGAAACATCTTTTGTCCAGTGTAGTGTATTCTATGGATGACTTTGTATTGTATCAGCTGTAGATTAGGAGTGTGTGGAGTTTATTTTGGCATATCTGTATCCAGAAATTGGTACTGGGAGTAATGGACAAGTCCTCTTCCCTCTGTTAGGTTGGGAGTGTTAACTTCAGGTCTAGGTTTGGTATTAATTTGTATGTTTTAGACAGGAGTTTTTTGGAGATGATATGTTAATAAAATCAGATTGCAGGAGGTAGATCTAATGTGTTTTCAGTCTTTTTGATTTTGGAGCTCAGTAGTAATTTTAGCTGGTGGAATTCAAGAAAATTATTCCTCCCAATCCCAAAATTCTGGGCTAGATATGAGAGTGATAGTATAGTGTTATTGTGGAGAATGTGTTTAAGATAGGTATTTCCTCCAAGCTGTCAGAGTTGTTGCCATTGTTGGAGTTTTGAATCAGGGATGTTTTTTGAGTATGCGGCTAATAAATAAATGCTTGATATCTTTGCATAGGGTATGTTCAACATCAATCCATGTGCTATCTGTTTGAGCAGGGTTTATCAATTTAAGTATATATTGTAATTGGGTTTCAAGAAAGTAGTTGTAGTAATTTGGGGCTTCTAGTCCTCCATGGGTTTTTGAATTCTGTAATGTAGTAAGTTTGATTCTGGTTGGTTTATTTTTCCAGTAGAATTTAGAGATGGTGGTATCTAAAGACTTAAACCATTTTGTTGGTGGTTCAATGGGGAGTAGTAAGCAATTGACTTTGGGTAATATGGTCATATGGTCATGATTATGGTTATTCTACCTATAAGGGAGATGGGAAGATTTACCCAGCGTTGGAGAGCATAGATTATTGTTTTGAGAAGGGGAGTATAATTGAGATGAAGAAGCTCTGACAGCTGGGGGAAGTTTTAACACCCAGATATGTGATAAATTTGGTGTTCAGTGGAATAGGAATGTTGTGTTGGTATGTTACATAGATTCTTATTTAATGGGAGAATGGTGGATTTGGACCAATCTTCAAAACCCAATATGTGCAATATTGCAAATAAAAATTTCTAATTTATTTTATAAAAAAAGCTTTTTCTGCATCAAGGTTTTTGATTGCTGTTTCTGATTCATGTTAAGTAGCGTAATGTATTATGTTAGTAGTCTGCGCATGTCAGTATAGAAATGTCTACCTTTAATGAAACCTATTTGATTGGAGTGGATAAGAAATAGGATTACTGCTTCTAGTCTGTTTGCTAATGTTTTGCTTATAATTTTGTGTCAGTATGGATGAGTGAGAGGGGTCGGTAACTGGAGGGTACAGTTGGGTATTTGTTAGGTTTGAGGTGGAGGTTAATTGTAGCTGTATTCATATCAGTGGGTATATCTCATATTTTGTTTGACTTCTTTTATCAATTTATTGAATAGTGTTGATAGTATTGGCCAGAAATGTTTGTAGAATTCAGCAGGAAAATTGTCTGGACTAGGTGCTTTGTTGTTGGGCATTTGATTTAGTGCTCTGTTGAATTCTTCTAATGAAATTGGTTCTTCCAGGATTTGTTTTTGTTTTTCTGTTAGCTTAGGTAGATTAATATTTTTGAAAAAAGTGTTGATATCTACCAATTTTGGATTGTGATCTGATGAGTATAGTTTTATAAAGAAACTTTAAAATGTGTTGTTAATTTTGTCTAGATTCTGTATGATCTGTCCCATTTTGTCTTTGATTACCGGACTAATTGTTTTTTCTTTGTTTATTTTAATGAAATGTGCTAAAAACATAATTATTTAAGATAT
The DNA here is from genome assembly GCA_021613375.1 of Megaleporinus macrocephalus. NCBI lineage: Eukaryota > Metazoa > Chordata > Actinopteri > Characiformes > Anostomidae > Megaleporinus > Megaleporinus macrocephalus. The sequence continues at coordinate 19,239,804 of CM038704.1, read as the reverse complement.
TACATCATCACAATTCTCACCAGAAGTAAGCAAACAATAATACTTGTGTTAATATAATTCATTTTGAACGAGTGTACATATTTGAATCAAATCTGTCTCAGTGTACACACATTAATGAATACTACAGTATTAAATAGTATTACATATGTAGACTATAGCCTCAAATGGACTACACATGTCCTTTACTTTTCTTTTCCACTCTATTTCTTACTCCATTTCACACTAAGTAAAATGTTTTTTACTGTACATCGATTGATGACTTGTTTATGTACAGCCAATTCAGCTTCATGCCTGTGTTCAAGTATTTACAAGTTGTCCAGTTTGTAAACAGCAGTGATATTGAGGAGTAAAATGTATGTGTTTGCAAGTGATAAACAGAGATACACTGTCACAGTTTATGACATCAGTGGAAGGCAATGGGGAAACCTGATAAGACATTTTCAAAGTAAAACACGTGAACGCACACCCACTCGCACACATACACACAAAAACCGCCCTCAAGAAACGTGAAGGAAAACCCAAAACATAAACAGAGGGAGGAGAAAACATTTTGACCTACGTTAAGAGTGGATGATCTGTAGATGTCAGGGTGGGCAGTATGACGGCATTGTACTGTTATCCTGATAAACTGTGTCACAAGGCATCTTTCTGAGGATACTGTGTACTTAAAGAACACTGACTCACGTCAGGCTTCATTACAAGGTGAGCATAATTAGGCCGGTTTCATTCGTAAACCAATAAATAGCATTAAATGTTAAAAGTTGGAACATTTTTTAAAAATGCATTACTTGTTAATTTTCCTAATTCTGTATTTAACTGACAAAAGCACAAATAAATGTTTTGGCTTGCACTCAAAATAAGAGCAATGTTTACAGAACATTCAATATTATATCATTGTGAAATATTCCACAAAGAGCAGGTGAATTGCTAAATGGTGGGGGAATAATGACTGGAAAGGAGCACTGATACATATGGCTCACCACTTAATGCCAAACATCATGAGAGAATTCTATAACAATTAAAAAAACACTTCCCAACACAAGAATGTAGGTCTTTCATCAGCATCTGTATATAATACCATGAAAAATTCAGGGAATCTGCAGAAATCTCAGCCCACATGCCCTCAGGTGTCACTTCATAAGAAAATGTCCTGTTACTGTGTTAAATATAGACACATGGGCTCAGGAGTACTTTGAAGAAACACTGTCACGTAACACAGTGCACCGCACCACATCAAGAAATAGAAATGGAGAAAGTCACACATGGACCCTACGCAGGAACTTTCTAAGGGTTTTCTGAGCCCAAGCTCATCTTAGAGTGTCCAGCATAGCTTCGCAGAGTGTGTGTGCTTGACTGGCTAATCTGCAGTGTAGACCTGTCTCCTACAGAAAATGTACAGCATATCAGGAAAAGGAGAATCAGACAATGACGACCACAAACTGCTAAGCAGCTGCAGTCTTGTATCAAGCAAGAATGAGAAAAAAATCCCTTCTAAAACTGGAACAGTTGGTATGCTCAGTTCTAAAGTGTAATTAGATTAAAAAGTTTAATTCAGTGTGTCAGCCTTATAATCTAAATGTGTTTATATTTACAAAATACAGTTGGTCAGTAAAAGTACTAGAAATCTTTTCTTACTTTAAAGGTTCAGAAGAATGAACAAATCACCGATTCTTGTTTTTATTGCATTTTACAAAAGGGCCCAACTTGACAGAAATGAAAAATAAAAATTCTAAAATGATTATGAACCTATCATTTTGCAATACATACAGTATATACACACAACTATACAGTAGCATAACGTTTGGTGTGGTTTTCATTTGCTGGCATAGATCACAGCAAATACTGACAAAATATAAAGCTTCTTTGTTATACAAAATATGGTGACAGTTCTGGGACTTCACACTATAAACACTGCTGATACTATTAGGCAGCTACTTTTGCTTGACTGAACAAATCTTACAGTATTGGCAGGCCACACTATCACTGACATGATTAGCATGAACCTGGTTTCCTTTTCCTACAAGAGAAAAGATCCATACAGGGAGGCAAAACATCCTGGTCACACTGTAAACTAAGTGTACGTGTTATATGTGATCTCTCTGTGTTTGTCATCACAGCATTATTCTAAATAGGTAAGATGACGTAACATTGTGTTTTCACTTAAATCCTCAGAAGTTAGACACGTTACTGTGAAACAACAATGGCAGCACTGAAGTGTAACTGTAGTTCACTGTAGGCTACCATTAAGCTACTACCACATAATCCTGGTAAACACGTGGTCTTATAACTGTACGCTGAATTAGAAATAACTTTTATTCGTTTTGGGATAATTTTGCAAAGCAGTCTTTGTCCACATAAAGGTTTTTGGCTTTATCTTTCACACACTGACATGTGGTGGGACAGGAATAACTCTTTTTGAAATAATACAAGACACATTTGAGGGGTCTCAGGATGATTGTCACAAACACTGATTATGTGGTAGAAAGTGACAAAACCCCCATAAAATGTTCCACACCACAGATTTAGCAATTTCACTCTCAGAAGCACTCAGCTACTGTTTACTTCAGTCAGCATCAGATGATTACTGTCTGTCTGTGCTACAAAACATCCACAATGGGAGTGTTGGTTTATCAGAAATGTCTGCCACATTCAGTTCCTTCATATCAGAATGTACATAGAATTTAAACCCCACTGGGGGAATATAGATAAAATTCAAAAATAAACGAATCAAAATTAAAAATCAAAAGAACAAACAAAAGAAACACAGGTACTACACTGAAAATAGCACAAGGAAAAGATGTGTAATATTTGACTAATTGTTTAGATTTTTGTGAATATGTGCTAATTCCATATTTGATGCCGGCCAAGCATTTCAACGAATGGAACAGGCGCAGATCAAGATGCAATGCTGTCTTATGCATCTGTAATTAATATAAGCACATGAATCTGGAAATCTTTGTAATGCTAAGGATGTCAGTAAACACAGATAACACTTTATGTACAAATGCAAATTAAGATTCTACTACTCAAAAAACAAGCAATATATGAACAACATCTAGAAATGCTGCCAAATTCTCGTACAATTTTTTTTGGAAATAATGGACGCAGTGTTCTCCAGGCCAAAGAGGAGCAGGACCATTCTGATTACCAACACACAGTTCAAAAGCCAGAGTCTGTTGTGGTGTGAGGGTTGTGTTAGTGTATTACAACAGCGTGATTTCACAGTAAGAGAGTGCAGGTGCTTGACTGGCCTGCCTGCAGTCTAGACGAAACATTATACATTATAAAGCACAATACACAACAGTGACCTCAGCCTGTGGAGACGTTGATGTGCTATATCAAACAAGAATGAGGAAAAACTCTTCAGAACTATTCCAATGATGTCCGCAGTTCCCAAACGATTCCTGAATGTTCTTAAAAGGAAGTGTGATGAAACACCGCGGTAAATATGGCCCATTCCAATGTTTTTGGAACACACTGCAAATTCAGCTCATAAAGCTATTTAGTTGTGGTGTTTTCACTTGAATACCATGTTAAAGGGATTTGCAAATCAATACTGTGTATTTCTGCCTGTTATGGCCAGCTGAGAAAATACATATATCATTTCATTTAGAATGCCATTCAATGTCATGGCCAACACACTGACATACTTAACATATACAAAATACATGGCAATATTCATTCTTACTCTGTTTCTTGTTTGTGTTTGTTTTTAAATTGATTTTTAAGTTTTATGACAATATGTTAACTCCAACAGCAGGTTGTATATTTTTGAGTTCAGCTTTATCTTCCTCAAAGGGGTCGCTCTCATTTGTCAGAACAAATTTATACCCTAGAGTGCTACACCTTCAGGAAAAAAATGGTACTAAACGATACCTTTCAACTGTATGTCAGGTGGCACCCTCAGAGTCAATAACAATATATTTAGTCAGGGAACATAATTATATCATATAGCACTACAATTGCTTTCGCCAGACTTAAGTACCTTTTTCTGTTAAATGATTTGTCTACCACTGACAAAATTCAGTAAACACACACATAATTGTCTGATACTGTGAATGCCATGAAGTTTACATTTCAGAGTGTATGTCTTTGACCTTCGTATTTCAGGCACGAGTGGTAAAGGTGTCAAAACACACAGATGCAGTGTTGGAAATACAGAACACAGATATGATCTGAAAAACACCCTCATACAGTCCACACACACGGTCTTATTCTTGTTGATGGTAGTGCCTTTTCTCACACGTACATACTAACTTGCCTTAGAATTACTGGCCTGTGTAACACTGTGTGTACACTTCTGTCTATTTACACAAAACATGGAAATCTAAATCACATGCTGGTTGTGGACAATAACAGACCTCTCCCGTTTCAATACAGGGAGAAGGTACTACCTCATTTCAAGAAATCACCTTCCAGGACAAGATTCAAAATACACAGTGTGTCCAAGACAAGCTGTCTATTACACGTAAATACGCAGACTGCACAACTGCTTCACATTATACATTAAACCAAAAAACCCGGCATTGTCATTGTCAACTATATTAGTTATTCATGGTCTTATACTTTGCATAAATATATGTTAAAGTGGCCATTCTGCATGAAAGTAGACTTCAACCCCAGTTCAAATAGTGTACAGCCAGTAGTTTACGTGTACAAGTGAACTTTATCAGTCATAGGTCAAAACCTGTGCTTTCACTGTAACCCAATGGGGTTGCTTACAGGGCACAAAAGAAACACATTATATGCAAAAGAAATACTGAGTATAGCAAGGAGACGACTAAGGCCTGGAGGAATTTGTTTTCTCTTAATTCTGTTTACTGTCTGTCAATGTCTGTGATATATAAGACAGTGAGTGAAATATTGGTACTTGAAGTTGATGTATTGGATGTAGGAGAAATGGTTAAGGCCAAATGAGTTGCTCAGAGCATCTCTAAAACCGCAAACCCTATGCGGTGCTCTAACAGGGGTCCGAGAGGTTGCAAACCGCAAACCGGTAACAGTGTTTTGGGTGGCCAAAGCTCTTCATTGTGGGAAGGCAATGTAGGCTATAGCACCTGATCTAAACTAACAAAGGGGCTACTGAGGCACAAGTCACAGAAATTTTTAATGATGGTTACAGGAGGTTACAGCAGAATCTTACCATGGAACTGCATAGCCACTGACCAGTCAGAGCACCCATGTTGACCTCTGTCCAACATTGAAAGTGCTTACAACAAGCAACGGGCAAGTGTAAGAAAGATCATGTGGAAAGCCGGGTATATGTGTGCTGTCCATGTGATGTGCATGTCATAATGTTTTGGCTCCTCTGTGTATTCCTTAATATAAAGCATTCTTAATAAATTGCATCATTCTGATGCCTTGAATTCTGACAACTAACTAATTCATTATGTAATATACTGTAGAAGAGACAACGTGAAACCTCTGCATACATTTTGTCAGAAAAAGAGTCTATGAATACCAAAAAGCTACAAAAACCAAAAAAAAGTCTTGAGGCCAAAACCAAATAATAGTCCAAAGTTAAAAAGGTAGAATAAAGCAAAACAACAAAAAACAGAGTCCAAAAAATGTAGTCGAGAAAACAGGCCATGATAAAAAAACTAAACAGTAAGCGCAGGAACAAGTTCACCATGGCAAGACTTCAGAAGAAGTAAGAGGAAACCAAACAGTATTTAAAGAGTCAGTTAATCAGTTGCAGCTGAGGAAAATAAAGCTCACAAGATCCAGATCTCAGGTGCTGCTCACTATAGGAGGAAGGCTCCCACAACAAAGCTACATGATTGGCAGAGGCACACTCAGAGTACTGTACTGTACTGTAGAGAATTAGCTTCAGAATGGACTGAGTGGGAGGGAAGCGTAACACTTTTGGCCTGAATATTAGAAAAACACATGATGACAAACAATGTCATATTATATATTGTTGCTGTCCAAAGAAAACAAGTATCTCCAAAATAGCAAGTTTACAGGAGAGAACAAAAACATTCCTAACCTTCAATGTAAGTTAATGCAAAGAGGTTTAATCATAAGTGATTTTGAAGCATTTCTATTGGTCCATTCAACATTAAACTTGCACATGATATAAAGCAGCTGTCATATTTAAATTATATAAAAATTTGAAAATTGTCAAAAATAGAGATAGAGACATGTTTTTCTTTGGATAGCAACACTATGCATAATTAAATGAAAGATAGTCTATTATGGTGTTCTGTTTTCCCCTTCTTTTAGTGTATTATGTAGTTTTTGTGCATGTAAATGGTTTGCAAAAATATAAAGCCCAAAGTAGAGGCAGAAACTGCTTTTCTCAGCTGCCTGCAACGTCTCTGTGGACCTAAAACCCTTTTCTGAGTATTAACTCTAGCTTGCAAAGCTAGATTGAGTCTACCAACTTGTTCTACTGAAGGCCATTGTTAGAATTGGCTAAGTGGTGTCAGTATAATGTGGACAAGCGGGCCAATCAGAGCACACTGGGCTTATGGGGAAGTGGGGCTTAAAACACTTAAGCTCTAATATAGTGTTTCAGACAGTGAAGGCAGATATACAGTGTTTTGTGTTTGGGGAAAATTGAAGAATGAAAATCTATTTTAGCAGATCCCAAAAATAAAATTATGAACACTGAAAATGAGAATTGTATGTTAGTGTGTTAATCTTGTCTACCTATTTTATGTTGTGCAGTTAGTATGTGTTCTAGTGATGTTTTTATTAGCGTGCTATAAATATACCTGGCCCACAAGTGCCCCTAGCACTGACACACTTTCTCACACTCATGTAAACATTATATGAAGATCGTCTCTCTCCGAAAGATCTTCCCCTACCATCTCTACACACACAAATATATATATGTGTGTGTACACATTCACAAATGACTTCAGATTAATTGATTAACAGATGAGCCCCCCAACACACTCACACACACCTGTGTTTAAAGGCAAACTTTACTGCAGGGTATCTTTAGATACTTCCAGCGGTCATTCAGTCCCATACGCAACCTTATCAATATGAAACAAAAACAAGTCACAGCTAAATACAAATTCTGTCCCTAAACACACGAAAACATTATTTCTGCTCCTCTTCCTCTGAAGTTGAAAGAGTAGACAGTAAATTAAAATTGAGATAAGCAATGTAGCTTATTTCTAACTTTATATTGTCGCTGTCCAATAAAAAACAAGTATATCCAAAATGGCAACTTCATAGGAGAAGCCAAAAACTGTCTTTTCTTTCTATGTAAGTCAATGAAACCAGAATTATTTCCAAGATATTTAGGAGCATTTTTAATTGTCCATTCATCATGAATTTTTTAGAAAATATAAACATTATGTTCAAATGATGTAGAAAAATAAAAATGGACTAAAACAGAGACGTATGTTTTTCTCTGGACAGCAACGATACGTCTAATATGCCTGAACTATATGCCACTAGAGGGCAGCATGCAGCATAATCTTGAGGTGAGGCCACAGACTCTGATCTGTTTATTCCAATGAAAGAAAGATAGAAAGACTACTGCAGCTGCCTAAGGGTTACCACACCCTGGATAAGCTGTGCCAAGCAGCAGATCGTTTCAAGAACAGTAAGAAGAACATAAGCACATAAGAAGTGTGGCATAAAGGGGCTGATATATATCAAGTTTGGTAGATGTTTCTGTGGCTGTGTATCATTTGCCTGATGCGTTTTAAAGATTTAAAGTTTTGATTAAATTTTTCTTTTTATCTTTCAGCTGTCTGCTTCATTTTTATTGTCACATTAATTGCAGCATTTTTAACAGTGGCAACATCACTCCTGTTTGTATTTTGTAGGCTGCTGTTGTTTTTAATACTTTCTGTCAGATTTTCCCCCCTCACCCACTCCTGATGGTGGGTATGGCATTCGATATAAGTGGTATACAATCTGAAAAAACACCTTGCTTGAGGTGTTAGCGGTAATCCCAGACGTTCTTTCACTGTGGTAGAGCTAAATGAATAAAGGATAGCTAAAGCTAAAGGATAATGAAATAGTTTCAGTCATGTTAATACACATCAAGGGATTAATTCCAGTCAAACAAGCTGGGAATGTTTTCCAGTATAACAGTTTATATGAGGACATGATCAAATAATCAAATGAGAAAATAAATGCTTTTACACAGCCAGACAAGATAGCAGTAGGTGAGCAAGGCTTGATTTGTCATTGTATATTCACAAATGACATAAACAAAGACTGTGCAGTACAGGAACACACTCAGGACCAGTGTGATTTACGTAGAGCTCTTACTGTGAAATTACTCACTGGCCTGCTGCGAGAGTGGGATTTGGCCGATGGCAGGTTTAGAGCTCCAAATAAGGCTATGAAGCTTATATGCTGCCGCCACACACTTGTCTTGTTTAAGCTTATCAGGGCAATGGTTGTAAAAAAAAATAGAAATGGAAAAAAGCATTCAGATACACACTCTGACTAAGAGCAAACACCTGTAGCTGTTTCGTTAGATGTCATTGTGAAATAATTGCCTGTATGAAAACACTCCCTGCTCTATGGCCTTTCCCCTTATGTACTCAGTGACCCCCTAAACACAGTTCACAACCTGCTCAAGAAGTTCTAACCCACAAAAAACCTACTTTTTAATGTCCCCAATATATACACCTTCCCTTACTGGCGTTTATTTCTAGTAACAATATCTAACTCGCTCAGCTCAATAATCATTCTGACTGTTCCTGTGGAACTGTACTTTAATTGAATCCATATGCCCTGCAGTTATAAAAACACTGAACACGTGCAGAGTTCTGGGCCTCACGTGGACCATCAGCAAAGCATTCTGGGATATCAAAAGCCAGTAGAAGCAGAGACTGTCAGAGAAGCATTAACATGAAGCTCATAGCCAGATCATTAGAACTCACTTACTCTTATAAACAAATCTATACGGTTATATGATAAACAAACCAGTCCAAGCACATTACAAAACAAAACAAAGCACAGAGTGGAGACAGACTTTGGCTTGCAAGTACAGTCACAAAACACATCCAAATAAAAGAACAATGTTTTTAAAATGTAGCAAGAAACTTTTGAGGAAATGAAAACAACCTAGAGAGCAAACAACTCTCTCTCTCTCCCTCTCTCTCTCTCTTTCCCATGAACCAGCTGGAATGCAGTGTGTTTTTGACCAGATGTTAAAAAGTTCTTAATGTTCTTGGAATACCCTGAACATGAGCATTGGGTTATCTTGTAGGCATCAGTGCATGTGTGTGCATGTGTGCGTTATGTAACACATCTCAGAAAGTTTAAATTCACAAGCCAAGCCAGGAAGTTCACAGAGTGCACGATTTTGCAATGCAAAACCAAAAAGCAGATCTTATAAAACGATCAAGACCCGCTGAAACTGACATTCAGTTTAAACAAACCCTGTCAGCCCTTTTGGCTTTTCCAATGACAAGAAATACATTTCCTGCAAGCAATCAGACACATTTCCTATTTATCTACAAACTATTAACTATTTACTTATTCGCTGCACTTTTGTCTAAAAAGATTCAAAACATTCAAGTATAACATATACATTCTGATCTCTACTCCAATGAGTAATAAAACTTGCAGACTACTGTTTTGGGTATATAAACAATGCAAATATACAGGGGTTGGACAATGAAACTAAAACACCTGTCATTTTAGTGTGGGAGGTTTCATGGCTAAATTGGACCAGTCTGGTGGCCAATCTTCATTAATCGCACATTACACCAGTAAGAGCAGAGTGTGAAGTTCAATTAGCAGATAAGAGCACAGTTTAGCTCATATTGCAATGAACACAACATTATAGGACATACCAGAGTTCAAAAGAGGACAAATTGTTGGTGCACGTCTTGCTGGCGCATCTGTGACCAAGACAGCAAGTCTTTGTGATGTATCAGGAGCCACGGTATCCAGGGTAATGTCAGCATACCACCAAGAAGGACGAACCACATTCAACAGGATTAACTGTGGACGCAAGAGGAAGCTGTCTGAAAGGGATGTTCGGGTGCGAACCCGGATTGTATCCACAAAACATAAAACTACCAGAATTAAACGTGCACCTCAACTCTCCTGTTTCCACCAGAACTGTCCGTCAGGAGCCCCACAGGGTCAATATACATGGCCGAGCTGCTATAGCCAAACCTTTGGTCACTCGTGCCAATGCCAAACGTCAGTTTCAATGGTGCAAGGAGCGCAAATCTTGGGCTGTGGACAATGTGAAACATGTATTGTTCTCTGATGAGTCCACCTTTACTGTTTTCCCCACATCCGGGAGAGTTACGGTGTGGAGAAGCCCCAAAGAAGCGTACGTACCACCCAGACTGTTGCATGCCCAGAGTGAAGCATGGGGGTGGATCAGTGATGGTTTGGACTGCCATATCATGGCATTCCCTTGGCCCAATACTTGTGCTAGATGGGCGTGTCACTGCCAAGGACTACCGAACCATTCTGGAGGACCATGTGGTTCAAACATCCTGAAGGCGGTGCCGTGTATCAGGATGACAATGCACCAATACACACAGCAAGACTGGTGAAAGATTGGTTTGATGAACACGAAAGTGAAGTTGAACATCTCCCATGGCCTGCACAGTCACCAGATCTAAATATTATTGAGCCACTTTGGGGTGTTTTGGAGGAGCGTGTCAGGAAACGTTTTCCTCCACCAGCATCACATAGTGACCTGGCCACTATCCTGCAAGAAGAACGGCTTAAAATCCCTCTGACCACTGTGCAGGACTTGTATATGTCATTCCCAAGACGAACTGACGCTGTATTGGCCGCAAAAGGAGGCCCTACACCATACTAATAAATTATTGTGGTCTAAAACCAGGTGTTTCAGTTTCATTGTACAACCCCTGTAGACAAATGATCTTGTATTAAACAGATTCTCTATGAAATGCATTGCTGTGGTTTAATTATTAAGTTTTTCTTAAACTTTTGGATAGGATTCTGAACCACTTGATGTTTAGTCCTCGATCTTTTTAGGTATCAGTTACCAAAAGTATATCCCACCAAAAGTTTAAGGGTTTATTTGACCTTATTAATCAATGTTGGCCCAAACGATGATGGTATACCACTGGACTGGTCTTCAAACCAGAAGTTTTAAAAAGGTTTTTCTTTTTATGTCTCTCACATTAAATTACTGTCTCTCTCTGGTTTTGACTCCAGCTTGTTCCTGTTTTATGATTTTGGATTATCCTTTAATACTAAAGATGTTTTTCATCAAGCGTTAGGCTTTTTCTGTCAATACCGACATGTAGCCAATCTGTCCTTTCATTTTTTTGATTAACACTGCTATGATGCTTATATCTTTAAGACGGCATTTGTACTTGTGGACACAGCCTCACACAAATATTCACTGTATTACTCATTTGTACCTCCATTTTTTCCCATTTTGACTTTCTACATCCTTTGAACATGACAGCTGTCCTATACATTGTGTAATTATAATGAATTGCATGGAATAAAACCTATTTAGCATTTATATTGAAAGTTACTTTTGTAAAGTTACTATATTTCAAATACTTGTTTTTCTTTAGACAGAGACGACATGCTAATAGCACTTATGTTAGAGCTTTCAAGCCAGCTAACATTAGACAAGCAAATAAATATAAAGTTAACAATGTGAGAATCCGAAAAAATAGCAATTAACTAATCTAATTTATGTTCCATTTCACATTTTGGTGAACTTGGGCATTGGATGACTCTTTACCTTGTTATCTCTTTACTTGGGACTGTAAACAATAGCTAAACAAAAGTTGACTATACTGCAGAAACAGTAAGAATTTAAAATAAAATCAGACACAGCTTGAAAATTAGTACTTATAGCTGGGCTATTTAACCTATTGTTAGGTCATTGTTATGTTTTAATGACTGTCCTTCTACTTTCTTCCACTGTTTGTTAGCTTTATATTGGTATCTTCCAGCTGCTTGTCCGAAGTGACGCTTGCATGCACTCAACAATGGTTAGTCATTTAGTCAGCAACCCCCACTCTTTGTTCATTTGGATTATCAAGAGTTCTCTTGCTGAGAACTGTAGCATAAACACTGTAAAATTCTCATTACATTTTACATAAATGATTATTATTTTGTTTTTTCATCCCATATATACTAGTTTTTTTCCACTCATTCTAAATATTGCTTCCAAATTTACCTACAAGGACATATTTGGCTTTCTCTGGGCTCTGCTATCATGTTTGTGATGACCTGATTGGCTGATTTCAGAGCTAACTGTGGATACAGTCCTACCAGTCATTTAAAAATCATGCCATGAAAGAAAAAGGGACAGTTTAATGAGAGGTGAAGAGGTTGGGTTTCTGAGACACTCTGAAGTCGTCTCTCTCTCTCTGAGCCAAACTCTGCAGCACCTCATGTCTCACTATAACATTCCATTTCCCACAGGCCCACTGGCTAGTACTGACCGTTCACCGCTCTGACACTGCCAAAGTAGAGCCTGGTTGGAATGTTGAGTCAGCACACACACACACACACACACACACACACACACACACACACACACACACACACACACACAAACAAATATCTTCTCAAAGTCACACTTTTACACACCACTTTAAAATGTCCTAACACGCACATGCCTAATCAAACTTACCTTCTAAATACACCTTCTCGAACTTTACATTCACACACCACTGAACAACACACAAGTCACACACACACTGCTGCCTGTGCACAGACATACACACACATAAAACCCTTTGGCATGATCACTCTAGAGGTAATTATGGGCACAGTCATAACCTCCAGCCTAAATTTAACCTCAGCTCCCTCTTTAAATCTCTCACTGGCTGTCGCTCTCTGTCTCAAACACTCTAACACACACAGATTATCACTATGTGAGCAAAAGGGTGACACAAAACAGTCCTCTGTAGTCTTACATTCTTCTGTCCGAGGTACACAAAAGTAAAACCGTGGTGTTACCGTGGTGTTGTAGATTGAAACATTACCAGCATTGTCAGTGTTCAGAAAGCTAGGTAGCTTAATGTGGCCCAGAAGATGGTCCTCCAAATTCTGTAGACCCCTGACATAAAGAAAAGTGTCAGTCACTGACCGCTGCTATCGACAAGCCCAATCAAGCTACTTTACACCTGCTTGCACAGAGTTTCATATAAAACTGACGAGTCTACATATCTAGCCTGATTACAGCAATACACACAATAATGGTAGTGTTATGTTAATACACGTTATCATTGAAGGGCTAAGTGCACTGTGCACAGAGCTCCCGTACTGTAACTCTAAACTAGTGCTAAGGTCTGAGATTGACCCCCCCCCCCCCCCCCCCCCCCCCCCACAGACTGCACTAACCTACATTAGCAGACCTACATTATACTCATTTAACAACGAGGACAAACTGTAGAGCAAAAGAGACAGACTGAAAGCTGAATAGGAAAAGAGGCTAGACAGTACAGTGGTATTTTCAATAAAATACTGGACAGTTTCATATTTGGCTAGAGGGCTAGACAGCACTGTCCATATAATGCTGAAATTCTACAGGTGCATCCACATTTAAGTGCATATATTTATATTACCTAGGATTGGCCTCAACAGTATTTTACATGATTAATATTTAAAACTTATTCTCAGTTCTGTTCTTGAAAATGATAACATTTTAATTACACAATTTGCTATATTTTTAAGTATGCTTGTTTATTTTACATGATTTTTAATCAAAATATTCCGTTATTCGATCTCACGACCATTTTTATGATTGATGTCCCAAAGATGCTGAGAGACAGTGCTGTAAAATTATATCAGGTAAGGAGACACATGACTGTATTGAGTTCGGTGTGGTTGTTTGGTGTGGACCATCATAAACATGCAGTCCCACGATCAGTGAAGTCTACCATTTGGCCTTTGATATCTTATGTATTTATGGTAATATATGGTGCATGTGTGTCACTCTTGTCTTATAAACTCCTGTCTCCTGTGATAAACTGTAAGCATTATTTAGCATACCTAGTATCCTGTGTTTACTGTATTGTTCCATGTATTTTTGTATGTTTACATTTGAGTTCAGAAGTCTTCAGTCCAGTACAGTTTGCGTCATTTATCTGTTAGAACACAACTCATTTGTTAGTTAGTAACATTTTTGTGACAGCACAGCAGTACAATATATAACAATTCATTCAAAACACATTTACAAACACTTGAAATGCTATTGTTAAAGTTGGGCCTATGTTGAGCAACTCTGCTCGGATGACCTGCGTTGTCTATTCTTTTTTTTTTTTTTGCTTTTTTAAATACAGCTTTGAATTAAGATCGTCCTGTCTGCTTCTGTCCTGACCCGGGTTATGGATTACTTCCCTGATTAATCGATGCCCCAATAAACAAAGCTGCTCTGATATCCCACTGAGTCTGGTTAGTCTGTTACAGCTGGATTTCTTGAATAGCTTGAACATGTGTCTGGTTTTGATGCTCAGAACATACAATACAACTGCTGTAATTGTGTTAAACGGCTCATTTGCATATTGCAGCCTTCTGAAATACCTTCTGAGTTATAAACTGGTACTGTAATAACAACTAAGAAACAGTATTTAGTTCAGCCCTACTAATCATACTAATCTCTCCACTGCTGTTAGCCCTACAAGGCACAAAGCGTGTCTGGCCCTAAAAGGGCCTACAGGATTTGCTGGTTAGTGAAAAAGCCCCTGAGAGCTCTTCGCCTCAGAAGGCTGGGATGAAAGTAGCATATATATATATATATATATATATATATATATATATATATATATATATATATATATATATATATATATATATATATATATATATATATGTGTGTGTGTGTGTGTGTGTGTGTGTGTGTGAGAGCAAGAGAAAAAGAGTAGTAAGTGAAAATATGTGTTCGCTCTTTTGGGGTATTGCAGAGTTTTGCTGTTGGCCACTGCATGTGAGCAGAGCAGCACGTGTTCCTGCAGAGACCACACACACATACGCACACACACTACATTCAATACAAAAATGGCACCCCCACTGTGGGCTTACCTATTTAATCCATGCTTTCTTTCACTCTCGGTTTAGATCTGCATCCACATCTCTGTACTTATATCTACTGATCTCATAACATCTTCATCTCTATCACTCCAGACATTTTTCATGTTCTACATTCTACATATACTATCACATCGTATATAAGGCGCCATAGAATGTATTTTTTCAGCATTTTAAATTATTATTATAGACTAAGTAACATTGGTCAGGGTGAAAAATGTCCAGATACGATTTTACATGCTTATTAACATTTTATGATTTGATCCTAGCATGACATGAACCGTTTTCCATTTTTTGGTGAATTCCTGAATAATCTGACGGGCTCTGCTCTGATTTACTGGTTTACAGTGAGGCACTGTGATGTGTAAATAAGTTTGGTCCCCATATATTTTGTTAGTTACACTACCTTTAGTTACTTAAGGCTTGCTAGTGGCTAACATTATCTATACTAGTTACCTACATTCAATCTCGACAACACAAGGTAAATGAAAGTTGTTTGCTCACTGTGAAAGTTTCAGTTTAAGATGCTTTAACCGTTAAACAGGGAATAAAATCACACAGCTGGCTGCCACTTACAGGTTGTGGTTGGTGTTGTGGTGCTGTAAAGTTGGAACTGCCCCTCTCAATACTTAACAAGGTTTGAAAACTGTCTGGAGTGAAATGTGAAGAGCAAATGTACAACTTTAAGCTAAAATTGTACAGGATCTTGTTAAATATGTGAAAGCTGAGGTTGGTTTCCTATTGACCATATTGTTTTGCAAATTTTCTGTTCCACCTTAAATTGTGGAATTCCGGCACCGCTACAAGCTGCAACATTTAAGGTGAAAAAGAACATTCCAATTAGAAGCCAACTTCAGATGAACATGAACTCCACACCCATTGCCACTTTAGTTAATTGGAAAGGACATTCAGAGTGCAAACATCACTCATAGTCCACCTTTCTGGTTGCTGTTGCTCCTTTGTCGTATATCAATTTTGGGGGCATAAATATTAATGAATTGATGAATTAATGAATTAATGAAGTGTTACACAACATACATAACATACAACAAACACTGGATTTTAGAATCAACCAGTGTTACTGCCCTCTTTTGCAAATGTAAGATTTGTATCTCAAGGAGGATCAACAGTGTTTGAGGTTCATGGGATATGTGTTCTATGTACCGAACTCTCGTTATCCAATTATGTCAATGCAAATGCAGTTTCATTCTATGGCACTTTTAAGAAACACTGATTAATTCTATGCTTCATTACAAAAAAGAAAAATTAATCCTGTTTATTCTTGTTAAAACAAACAAACAAACAAACAAACAGACTGTCATGATGCGTACTGTGTATCAGGAAAATGTTCTAAAGAATCTCAATGTCATATTTTAGTGACTAAAGTGGCTAAAGTCTCTTAAACCTGGGTCAGTTTACCACAATTATCTCAACCTTAGATGTTTAATATTTAATATGCATAGTCTGATACACTTTTTAGATAAAAAAGACTATTTGAATATCCTGCTTTTGCCCTTATATGCCATTACTATTCACAATAGCTCATGTGCAAAGTAATCAATTTATGCTTTGTTATATGTGTGGTGGCAGCTTAAGCCACAAATTAACTTCTTGTTATCCTTTAAAGTCCACATCGCACAGATTTGGTCTTTAGGTTCAGTGACCACTATTAACTATTCAGTAGCTACAATGAAACTACTATGTATGTAGCAAACCAGTCTCATTTACTCCATCACACACATTCTTTATGCTCTACCCTCTTTATCCTCTACACCTCCAGTCGCTCTTCCATCTTTATCACCTTCTCAAAAATCATTTACAAAAGAATTTTAATCGCCAAATCATTTAAATCATCAGGGACAGCTGAAGGACACAGTTGGTAGAAGAAAAGAACACTGAAGATGTATACACAAGCACAAGTACGTGTGTCATATCAGTCATTCCAACAGAACAGATGGCACAAATTGCATAGTTCACACATATGACACGCACATTCACATAAGTCACGTAATGAATACTTTCCATCATCTCACTTGCAAACCCTTACAGTCAGCTGAACAGCATCTTTGAGGCTTGACACGTACACAGTTCTGTATAATGCATATACATAACTGTTAATGAATGTTTAAAACGTGGAAGGCAGTAGAAAACAGTTTTACAGCAAACACAATCCTGTGCACATATCTGGTTTGTCCCCATGGGCATTATGGCAACACATGCTTCAAAACTACAGTGAATCGCAGGAACTGAAAAATGAGAAGGAAAAGCTGAATTTCTTGTAGGTTCTTTGTTCAATTCACCTGTGCTGGCATGTTTCCATTTTTAGCAGTCAGGCCCTGTAGCTGTAGACTTCAGCTTCTATACTACTGTAGCTTCAATATTCAAATGCCCTATCTTTCATTGCTTAGCCTAAACTCTTAGTCTAAAACTTAAGAACTTCATCTATCAGTACTACACCTCAAATATCTAATAATCCTATTTTAATACTAATTCACATCTAATCTCTGGGCCATTACAAATGCTTCAGAACAAGTAAAATGTATTTATAATGCACTTTTTTCAGGTAGGTGTAGTCATGTCCATTTTAAATGATCATGTGTAAATACAAGGCCAGAACTGCAACAGATGTTTCTCACAACAGATGTTGAGAAGTTAGAGACTACCCTTCATTTATTTTCATTTTATCAGAAAAAAAACACAGAAGTGTCAACTAAAAACTACATATAATTTCATATTTTTTTGGTATTTAGTGTGTTCACCTATGGTTGGTTGCATTTTCTGCTTCTCACAATTTAAGTAATGCTCTCTGGCCAGTCCAGCAGTCTGCAATCTCCAGTCAGAATCAAAATCAAAGTATTCCTCACAGTTTGTTATATGCAATTTAAAGACAATACACATCTAATTTACAACAATACACAATTAATACAGACAAAATATATAATCCACACAGTACATAATATAGCTTAAAACACTTTAAGAATCTTTAATTGAGTAAGTTCTGTTCAAATGAGACTGGGAGAGATTTCAGGCTCACTGTGACAGTACTGCTACTCAGACATTCTTCTGAATTCCTCTCACATCGTACCTGTTCTGCAGTAGCTATAAATAGAGTACTGATGAGAACTAAAAGTGTGGCTGCAGTACGTCTGGGTGAGAGTTTGTAGAGGTTAGGGTACTGTATGTGCAAAGAGACTCTCAAGCTATAACAACTACATAATATGACACACTTTTTCAAGTTCTATGCTCTGTTCCATCATTTCTGGGCTAAGACATACAGTTACTTTTATTCCATTAAACGACAGGCTTATTGTCATCAATCCAAGAGGTTACTCCTCAGTAAATACCTTAACATGTTCTGTAATTACTGTGTAAACTAATAATAAATTGATTTAGCTGATACAGTCAATAATCAAAGGCCTTTGCAGTTTAAGGGATTAAACTGTTGCAGCAAGTATGTAAGCATTATACTGCTGTCTATGTGGGCAGGGTGTGCATGTCATCAGGGGCATTGATGGTAGTTAGCACATTTGTAAGTATGTGTAGTAAGAGGTCAGATGAGAGAGTGCGTGTGTGATTGGAGTGACTTTGCACCAAGGGGGCCTGGTGTGCGTGACGTCAGTGTGAATCGTAGAGCTGACGCAGTTTGTGTGTGTGATGATGATTCAGACTGCAGGCGTTTGGGAGAAGGGCAGAAATGTTGTCCCTGCTTATCCACACAATACTTTTTGTACAGGAACTTACTGTCTGCCCTATAAACAGATGAACAGGTAGACTTACAGACACACCCTCACATTCATTCATCACGACCCTGAACCACTGACACACACGTATATAAAATACACTTCTTAATGCCCTCAGGCGATGTGGGAAGCCTGTGGCTTTAGGGTTATTGGTTATGGGTGTGTGTGTGTGGCTCAGGGTCAGAGTTACATAACGGCGAGGGCTGACCCACTAAGACCATGGATTAGGCGACAGACAAAGACTTGCACAGAGGAATAATAACAGAGTTAGGCACAAAAGAGAACAAAGAGAGGAACAAGGAGGCCATACGGACTTGTAGAACAGGTCGAGAGGGGGTTAATCCACCCAAGAGTTCAAGAATACTGTCTGAAAAAAACGTGGGACTGTGCGCACTTACTGGAAAGCCCTGGTGTTTAGTTTTGTCCAGCTGCTGACGCCCTTCCAGACTGGCCAAATCCCCCCAATGAGCCAAGCATATGAGTCGGGGCTAACTGGCACCAACAGACAGACTGTCTGTCACTCACACGGCACACTGCCTGTAACTGCTGGCTAAGGTGCACTTTGAGGGCTTGGGAGCCCCAGAAACTTTACACTGCAATTCAGCAGCCAGTGAGCCATCACGATCACACACACCCCCAATATAAATATGTAGGACAGAAACTATTTTCCTTCTACGCCCTACCACTGCTTCTCACTCCCCAGTCACACTACCAAAGACACACACACAGTCCCATGAGATGTGGTGAATGCCCTATAGTGGCAGATCATTCGTTTACCTAAAGCAGTTCAAGGTAGTTTGTTAAAGGTGCCACAGAATAGTAAACTGAACTTACATCATCCCTGTTGGATAGGAAGAGTTCAGTACATAGCATCAGCCCTTAAACACAGTTATTCCTCCTTTGTTTATAATTTTTTGTATTCGTATTTGTAAACAAAACAGTGGCAGTGAAAAGAAATGTAGCTGTGGCAAGTGAAAAAAAACCCAAATATATTAACAAAACAAGCTGGCAAACAGGAAGCCACATTTAGCTCTTACATCTTGAAGAAAATTCTGTACAACTGTAATTCCAAGGTATTAGTATTTTTCTCTGGACAGTTTTCTTAAACCTTGGATAATACTGAGGCCTTGTTCAGCACTGAGATGAAAAAATTCACGTTAAACATCATCACAACCCCAACAACAACCTATAAGTAGCAGTCATGCTGTGTGATTTTACTCACCTAAATTCAGAACACCTTAAATTTAAAGGTAACAACTTTTATTTACATTGTATGTGTGTCCTGCAACATGTTGCATCTAAACCAGCCAATCAGAGCATATCTCATCAAGATATTCATGAGCACTCCATAAAAGGCAAACAGCTTGTTTCCTTCTAGGGACAAATTGTATCTGAGCATTTTTTTTCACCTCAACTGATACCTTCTTGTACCTTCTATGTACATATCAGAGGACCATTTAAAATCCAAATAAATTATTCTTAACAATAATGCAAATAATGCAACAATAATGCAAATAATGCAACAATAATGCAAAGACTTCACATGTTTTTAATGTTTATATGTTTGCAGATTTTCACTGTTGATTAGCCCATGGACTTATTAGCATGACTGAACAATCACCCACAAAAACTACAATTAACCATTTAGATGTGTATTGCATATAAAGAGAACACATTACATAAACATTAATGACAAAAAATAGATATAACCGGCAAAGAGGCCTGATATACTCATAATTATGCCAATGGGTCAGCAGTGAGTGAATACAGTTAAATGTGACAAGTCATGGACATTCTCATGATAAAAGCAGATGGACATTGGTGACTGCTGCAGAAAGGAAAGAAGTCTCTTCTGTCTACCCAGAAATTTTATCTGGAGACAACCCAAGTGTCCTATTATAGCCTAGTAAACTGATAGCTCATGAACAAAAATCAGTCCAAAATCAAAAGAGGGGGCTCCATCAATTTCTTATCTTTGGTCAGAACTTTGTGATTTTTGGTATAACACATACACACACACACACACACACACACACACACACACACACACACACACACCAAGAATCAAACAAAAAAATACATTTTAAATTAGCTAGAGCATTCTAGAGTGTCATTATTTCCCAAGGAACAATCAGAAAAGCAAAAAATATTTTGAGACATCAAACAAAGTGACTTTCTACTATAAATATGGACTTTCTCCACACCCAAACCTTTCTGCGAACAACAGCCATCCAGAATGTATGGCTGAGACAGAAATGTCTAGAAGCTCACCCAAACACAGCAACATTTTCAATTAAAAAGTAGACCACAGCTAGTTTGCTGCCTTTAGGCCTCGGCGTGAAGTTTTCTAATATGGGATACTGTACGGTTGTCATCACAGCACAGGAAGTGACAGCAGATAATGCCGGGAAATGAATGACTCTCTTCCAGTTTCTCTGGAATGGCACATTGCCTGTTTTGGAAGTGTAAAAGGTAGGAAATGGCATCATGTTTCCACAGGGACAGATTTCTGTCCCCTTTTAGAACGGATGTTCTGTTGTTTGGCTACCATCTTATAGGTCTGAGGTCAGTCATAGAAAACTGATGATCACACTTCATTTTTAATATAATTATGCCATATCCATGTTCAGTATGGTTTTCTCAAAATATCTGAGTTAAGTGGTTCATTAAACTATCCATCCAGTTTGATTTATTATGTTTGCATAAGTTATGTAGTAGCCTGGAGGTGTCTTAAAACATTGATTTTATCTTGCAGGACTCTGATTGTGCTGGAGCTTCTCAATGAATTGAAAATACAGTCAGTGACAGCTGGGGATTATTGTTACTATTGATTTCAATGCTGCTGCTTCAGAAGCAACATTCAAAAGATTGAAAACAGACTGTGGGAACATTATTTGAACTGATAAAAGATTTTAATTATATTTCCCCTGTGACTGAAAGCAGAATCACATGAATGACAGCTCACAGACCTGCATATGTGGTATATATTGACAAAAGCGATCATCTGAAAAGAATACAGATTCAACGTGCTGTTTTAAAGCATTAAAATATTTTTACACTTTTACTGCTTTATAAATTCACAAGGGGCTAAAAAGCTCTACTGCCATTTCTCATCTCTCTCTGTATACTTTTTTACATCACATTAAATATGTTCAACAAATAACAAATGTTTTAAAAATGACAATTCAAAAAAGTATATTTAAAAAAGAATAATGTGCCTGCATATATATTTATCCTGAACAAGAATATCCTGCATAGTTAATGTCATCAAAGCTTTTAATTGTCTGTTTTAATTATTAAAATTTAAATTAAGTAAGAACATCCAGACAAAAGTTTTAGTGAGTTTTAAAATTGCTTTATTTGGCAACATGGCTTTTATTTTAAATTTTTTATTTCAAACATAAAATCAGGCAAACAATTTTATTCAGTTTATATTACAACTGAATACACTTTATTGACAGTTAACTTAATCAACATATATGGGTGGATAGTTGTGCATCCAGATATTTTTAGAATTTTAGAGGCAATTTTTTTAAAACTTTATATGAATGCACAAAAACATATTTTACATAATAAACATGTTATTGAGTAATTTTATATACTTCTTGTATTTATTATTAATACACACAGAAATGCACGTTATGTCAATGACTCTTAGAAGTTGTTTACAATAATGCAACTCTGACGTGCATAACAAAAGACAAATGACCAACAAATGACCAACTCATTCCTTCAGGTGTATTCTTCAAAAAAGTTCTACTAGTTTTAAAACAGTTTTAACTATTGTTCTACTGAGGCGAACTAAAATGAACTATTTTCTTCCTATAAAAAGCATTTGTGGTCAAAGATGGCTTATTAACCAGTGTCCAGCAGACTATGGCTGCAGAATCTATTAGCTAGAGGGCTCATTTGGATAATTCAGCCTTCTGCAATATCAGCACTGAAAAATTCAACATGTCAACAATAATCAACAAACAATACATGTTGCCATCATACTTAAAACACACAGGCTTTAGAGCTGCTAGAGCATTTTAGCTTCTATCATCTTCTCCAAATGACTCTTTGCTGAGTGCCGACGACTCTCTGATAAGCTATGACCGGGGGAAAGTGGGAGGAGTAAGTTAAAAAGGTTGCTGCTCTGATGTAACAACTACATGCTCCAAAAGCCAATGGGTCTTATTCCCCCTGCATGAGAAACAGAATCAAATGAGATATCACATATTCTGTCAACACATTGAAGAAGATATCAGATATTCTGTCAACACCTTAAGTCCAGCTTACACCACATTCGCTAGGTAAGAGTTAGGGCGGTAGAAGTGCAATGACAGTGTATCTACATTATCTTGGCATTTTAATACATGTGTAATGCATGTGCAGGCTCGCTTCCTATTGGACAATCTACTGACAATCTTTCCTAAAGGACAATCTACTGAAGCTATGATGTGTCCATTTCGTCTCAACAGTTTCATCTGTATCATCAAAAGACAAGCTAAATAGACAAGCAATTTGTATAAAGGCTTACTTGTACAAGCTCGAAGAGCACAGCTTAAAGTCCAAACTTCTTCACACTTCTTATGTTACACTTCTCATTTCATGTGTGCAGTCATTCACAAATTTGCAAAGCATTATGCAGGCAATCCAAACAGCTGTTCAACACACCACACACAAAGCCTGTAAATCATTCAGACAGTATGTCTTCAGTGATGCAGAGACAAGTCAAAATGAAGAAAGGAAAAAATACTACAAGGATAATGTTAGGAACTCACACAGGGATTCAACACACACAGAAACCACCTCTGTTCCATCAAGGCAAAAGCACTTACTCAAAGCTTAGAGTACATCTTCAATGTATAAATTCTCAAAGTATTCATAACATAAGATATCTTGCACTTTAATTTGAGGGTGAAATTTTTTCCATCTAAACAAACACCACAACACAGTCTCATCAATGAACAACTGCTTGAACCCAGCGCCCTTACAGTCAAGACTGGGCTTGCCAGAGCAGACACTTGATGATTGGGTTGGCACATGTAAAATATCTTGAAAGGGGAGTCTGATGTTTCCTTAGGCCCTGAAAATAACCCCCTGCAATCATTTAAAACTGATATCAAGCATGATATATAACTAGTTTAGGTTTCAAAAATCAGATAATATATCCACCATTTTATATTATATGAAATATTTAAAATTATTTCATTTACTATTTTGGTAATAGCCAAGAACAAGGGACAGTTATTCAGAAAGTCTTGCAGCTGCATTATTTTGCATAGTACATCTTTCGGCACATTCAGGTAACAAGCCACTGTGAAAATGCTGTTTGCATAATAAAATCAATATTTTTATTGCTCCTCCTACCTCTCTGTGCTGCTTCCAAGTAACTCACCTCAGTAGCCTGTTAGTCAAATTATTTGCGTAACAGGCCTACAGAGTACACAGACACGCAATTAACAGCATTATCTGGCAATATACTACACAGTGTACATCACACTATATTACATATACTACATACTACATATACTACATGTTTGAGTTAACATTAGAGTGTGTGAACTATCGAGAACCGCTACAGCTGAAGGAGAAAACTGCTGCAAAACTGGATTGTCTACGCACATTATAACTAATAAAGATGCAGAGTCTTTCCTTTATTAAGCACAGCTGCCATGTAAGCGAGTTCCCCACCTAACTGTTTGAAAATGCAGCTGTGGGGGGAAAGCTATAAAGTTGCAAGGTGTGTTTTCTGGGGTGTGTGTGTATGAGTGTGTGTGAGAAAGAGATATTTACTTTATTAATTAGATTTATGGGACGGCTTATTTAATAGACTACTACTACAAGAAGACTTGTAGACACCAGTACAGATACTTTAACTTTATGTGTGCTCTGTAGGCCTGTTACGCAACCCCTCATTCCCTACCCCCGCTCAACATCACCGACTTTGTGGTTTCCACTGTGAAGTCACTCAAGTTCCTAGGAACATCAATATCAAGGGACCTGAAGTGGGAGAGGAACATGGTCTCCACTGCCAAGAAAATACAGCAGAGAATGATCTTCCTGGGACAGCTGAAGAAATTCAACCTGCCCCTGAGGCTGATGATCCAGTTCAATACAGCCATTATCAGGTCCATTCTCACATCATCCATAACCATCTGGTTTGGTTCCTCTACCTTACAAGAACAGCAACAACTATAACAGCAACAACTGGGGCTAGCTAGCATGAGCTTGCGTGCTGAGTTCGCTCTGCAGTTCAATGGTGCTATTATTTACAGCCGGACGTGACGATGCAGCAGCTTTGGCAGCTGAAGGCAGCTGTTGTGAAGAAAAAAGATGGACATGGTTGGAAGCCTTGCTGCAGCAGGACAGTGTATGAAAAGGCAGCATGTGTGAAATTTCAGACACAGTCTTTGTCTCAGGCTTTTGCCATTATTTGAAATGCGCAATAAGCTCTTTTTATTTCCGGTTCTGTGCAGCGTTCCGCTGCTTCCTCTAAAACAAGGATAACAAAGAAGCCCCAGCTTGTACAGCTCAACCAAGTGCCTGAACTTAACCTCAACAACAGTTTCTAAGGCTTCCTAGCTAGCTTTGAAAATGTATCTGTATATGTAATGTCATGAAACAATAGTTTGTCACAAGTATTAGGGGTATCCTGAAAGCAGTGGGAGGTTTTTAAAAAGGGACTGTTTATAACCTTTTTTATAGTGGAACTGTATTCATGTCATGCTTATACTGTTGTATTTCAGAGAACAAGTACTCGGCAGGGTGTAGATGTTCATTCCACAGCAGTTGTGGAAAAGATCTACAGTGACAATGTGGACCTAATGACCTAATGAGTTTACTTTCTGCCACCTAGATTATTGTTAGAAAGCTGTTCTAGCATCTGAACATGACTAATCAAGCTTTTTTGGTTGTAGTTATTTTCACCTACTCTGACCTTCAACCCTGAGTCTAGTGCAACCACACCTGCTTCATCAACCTCTTCCAACCAAGTGCCTGTTTGGCTGGATCTGATGCTTCAGAGTTAGGTGAGGGCAAGGCAACTTATTGGATACAGGTTGGAACTAAACTCTACAGCTCTAAAGGATAGAGGTTGAAACAGTGGCTGTTGGAAAGGCAGAAGGAAATGCTTGCGACCTTAAAAGTCTGTGACGAAGCCAAACTCTACGTTGGGTGTAATGCGCCCTTTTCAACGAGCTCAGGATCAAGTTGCTAACCTTCAAGGAGCTGGAGATACGGAGCCTGAATTTAGATCAAGCTTAAGTGCACCCTAATCAGCCTTGCTGAGATGCTTGCTGTAGCAAGGTACAGAGAACCAGAGAAATTTCGAGTGCCGTAACTTCTTGTGATTATAGGATTCATGTCTCTTCTCCAACCACACATCACTTTCTATTGTAGTCTTTGTAAAAAAAAAAAAAAACAATGTTCAATATCTGATATTAAAAGCACTGTAGATCAGCGTAAAAACGTTAGAACAAAGTCACACTTCAGAAGTCAGAAGAATGTGAACATGATGTGCCCTTTTTTAAAAATAACACTACCCTCACCTGTTGTCTTGAGGTGTCTATGGTTTTAGCCATAATCCTGTGATCAGCAACTAGTCAACATCAAGCTTACATCGTCATCGCTGAGCAGTAAAGTTGACTACCCTGTGCAATCCCATTTTCATTAGGCTATCCAGATTATAGGTATTACCACACCTTTATGGTAAAAACACTCAAACACCTCTGAAGTAAAACAGAGGAAACTATTGATTCACAAACACACACACACACACATAATAATGTTAATGAGAAAGCTAATGGGAAAGGATTTGTTAGCTTAAAGTCATGAGGGGAGAGGGTGGGTGGAGGAGGAATTCTGCTTTTGGCAATGTGTTTCTATATGTCAGTAACCTCATTGTGGTCAACAGGGATATCCTAGCAATTAACAGCCACAGAAGATCCAAGAGATGACCTAATTGGGTACTTAATCAAGCTTTCTCAACTGCAGGAATACAGTATACAGCACTACTTCCAATTTTCTTTACTGGAAAGGGCTTCTTTGGGGCGCGGTCATTTTGGGGCAGCATAGAGTGCACTATTCCATTGGAGTGACACCCATAGGGAAAGTCATGTTAAGACCACTGTAAGGGCACCTCATTGGACACTGCATTGCATTTTCTCCACAAGAGGAGCACTTTTTAAGACATGTTATCAAATGTTCTTGTTCTAGAAGCCACATGATTATAATTTATTGCATTAAGGCCAACAGGGCTGTTAACCATGACTGGGGGCAGTCGCTGGAGGGTTGGAAACCAATGCACATTATTGCACTCTAATAGCTGTGAAAGAATTCTTACGCAAAGGATTTATATTAGATATGGAAAGATTGATCGGCTATGTATCAGTATCAGCCGATTTGTAATCAAAATATGTGATCAGACGATATTTCTCCAATATAGCCGTTCCCGAGAGCCGATCGATGCTGTTAAACAAATGAGCCTAATTTC
The DNA here is from genome assembly GCA_021613375.1 of Megaleporinus macrocephalus. Classification (NCBI taxonomy): domain Eukaryota; kingdom Metazoa; phylum Chordata; class Actinopteri; order Characiformes; family Anostomidae; genus Megaleporinus; species Megaleporinus macrocephalus. The sequence goes on along the minus strand of CM038704.1, from coordinate 19,212,609 downwards.
TGTATTTCCAGCTAGCGGTTCATCCAGGAAGAGGAGCCCTCTGTTAAACCCCTCTGGCCAGGACCCTGCAATTCCTATCTGAACCGCTAGGTGGAAATATATACCCTTTAATTTTCCACAGCCTGACTAAAGCAATGGCCTCGCATTCACCGCATGTGCAGATAGAAAACACCGTCCGTCTGCCAGTGTTTTGCCGTATGTGATGCAGACTCATCCAAGGCGTTCTGTAACATCTGTAAAATCAACGTGTCTCATGAGGGAACCAAAACAAAGACATTTAACACTACTGATCTGATACGGCACTTAAGAGTACACCACGCGGCTGAATACAGTGAGTATCAGCAAACAGCAGAGCTAGCCCGGGCAGCTAGCACAAAACAAATAACCCAGAGAACCGTGCAGACCAGATCTGACCCGTACAAACAGCACAGCAGCAGCACCAGCCAGAGAGCTAAAGGTATCACAGCCAAAGTGATTGAGTTTATAGCGCTAGATAAGCACGTTTCCATCATGGAAAGGTGATTGGTGATCGAAATCGGCCTCAAAAACACTGATCGGTCCATCTCTAATTTATATCCTTTATCCTTTAACAAGAACTCCAACATTGCTGTGTGTCTTGTGTTCTCACACATTCTTAAATTTAAATCTTGGCAACTATGAAAAAGATGAAAGGAAACTCCCTTCCACTATAAGTTAAAGTGAGACAAACTCAAGTAGTTCTGAGGTTAATAATCGTTGGCAATTGAGGAATTAATTTTACCCAGGTATATGTACTTCCTTTTGTCGTAAAAAATTGTCTTTTTCTAAGATGGTACACATGAGGTCCATGTGGCATTTGGGTGTGCGTGTATCTGTGTGTGCATGGTGAATTTTACTACTTAATGATCTTTGTAGATAGCAGAGCAGACAGTAAATTACAGTCTTTTTCGATGTCACATCTTACTGTGGCAGTGTCTTTCATGTCATTAACCGTGTCTCCTGGCTGCTTGCAAGTGAGTTTATTCATGATGAGAAACGTGCATTTACTTGCCCATACATTATTATGTAATCCACAACTCTTAAACACTACTAGCACACCAAAGATAATTAAACCCAAACCCTAAAATTTAATGTGAAAAATGAAACAATATGTACTCCACACTAAAGGCATCGTTTATATATATATTTTTTTTTAAATAAGCAGGATTTACTTTGGGAGGATGAAGATAAACTAAAATTAAATCGTATCTATCTTTGCTACATAGTATTACTTGTAAAACAAATGTAAAGAAACATTTATATGTGAAATTACATAATACAGAGTGAAGCCAATGACCAGTCCATGGCAACATTTTGAGACCCTGTAAAACATGAGATCTCCCTATAACACAACAATTGGTACAGGGCAATTATTTTATTAGTTAAATAGCCCCCAAAACTACATGTTTGCAGGGCCCTATGTAACTGCTTATAATACTTATACTCCTGGAACAGACAACAATAATGATCTTTAAGGAAATATAACAAATCATTTTATCCTATCAATCAATTTTGCGAACTTAGAAGATAACCACGGAGCCCATGTTTTTAGATAAATAATGCAGACCTACCTCTCAAATTGTATTATTTCTCATGAGGTTTTACAAAAACTGCGGAGAAGAACAGCATTTTACAATCTTTTAATGCTATTAATTTCAAGTGAAAGATGTAGGTCAGTTGGAGCTTCTCTGACTGTCTCAGCATCATTAATGTGGGTTCAAGTAGATGGTCTTGTGACAGACCTTGGCTAGAATTGACTTTTTGTGTCTACATTTTAATGATATATCAGCAGGTTGTCTATAATGTACCAATCTGTCTATAGTCTAAATTATTCATATAAAAGTCTACTGTTACTATATTAGTGAATCAGTTTATATTGCTTCTACATTAATCTTACTATATATATGTATATGTATAGGTATGTGTGTATATACTGTGTCTTCCTTTAAACTTAGCTTCAGGACACTGGCGTGAGAGACAACAGACCCAAGTAGGATTATCCAATCAAATATACAAAACACTACATTTTAACAGATTTCACCTCCTTCACACACTTACACAAACTAAAGGATAAACTTTAACCTCTTGACTCAGAGTTCCTGTAGTTTAACAGCCTATAGTTATGTCTGTATGTACTGTTTACTATTTTTGGCATCACAAGGAAACTAGAACACCAACATAAACAATGTAAACTTAGGCAATACATAAACAGGCTTTAGTGAAAAGATTACTGTTTATGTATTGTACCTGTATGTGTGTGTGCATGTTTACACTGTGCAATATGATGTGTTTGTCTATGTCTAGAAAAGCACAGCATCAGCAGCTCTAGCAGATAATCACCAGGTCAACAGCATTACAGGCCTGAAGCTTATAAAGCACTGGAGCCTGCTGCTCTTATCAGTCTGCCCATATAAACACAGATATTCAGAGTGGCTCCAGCTTTTAAGGGACACTGTGGTGTACTGTTTTTGCATTTGTGTTTGCATGTGCGTGTCTTAAAAATGACTGATGTAGCAGTAATGTGACACACTAGACTACAGTACATGCTCACTCCAACAAAACTGCTTAATCATGAATACTGTGGTAAATGCTAAGGGCCAAAATAATTACTGTTCATGCACCTGAGCTAGCAAGAGGGCCAAGATAGAAAGAAGTAGGCATAATGCAGCTGCTAGCTATAGATGCAATTTCCACTGGATATATGGGGACGTGTCTACACCCACTCCTCAAAATGCAGTTTTTATCCCTTCCATTTTAAGTAATCTAGAAGTTGCAGGGGATATCTCTAAATAATGTATGTCTACTTTTGCTGCCCAGCTGTTGTAATTTGGATTTTAAAAACAAAACTGCCCTTTTCATGCATTCTTTTATAGTGGCAGTTGGCTGTAGATGTGAGAGTGTATGAGTGTGTGTATGTCTGTATGTCTGCCATGTAATGGGCTGGTGACCTGTCCAGGGTGCTTCCTGCCTTCTGGCTGATGAGTACTAGAATAGGTTTCAGCACCCCTGTGGCCCAGTAAGTAGTAAATTGTTTAGAAGATAAATGAATGAATGTAATGTATGCATGTGAAAGGTAGTGTATGCCCGGCATTGAAACATTTTGAACACTGGCCAACATGAAACTTTTTACACGCATAAGACAGATGCTAAGATTAATTGAGTGTAGTTCTTGTCATGTAGTTGCGCTAGCATTAGCACAGTAGCAAAGCCGTTTTCAACCTGCCTAATTTGACCACATAGTTCAGCTCAGTGGTGTAGAATTTTAAACTAGGAACTCAACATAATGTTTCAAATTCATTGGGTTGACTGGGATTTTCTCCAGCATAAGCAAAAATGAGTTGAATGATGAAAATCCATCTGAAAGTAGAACTACAACTGTGATATATGGTCTAAGGTGACATGCACTGTAAGTTGATGAATGCTATTACAGTAAACAGGCAACAGTTCAGTTTTAAAATATTCAAACTATTTTCTTATAAACTATATTTCACAGCATCCAACTTTTGTATGCCCCCAACACATAAAAAAGTACCACTGTCTTGCATTCTGCCAGTGTTACACAAACTAACTGGCTCAATGCCCTGCATAGAAACAGTTCAACATCAGCTGTTTATTGAACCGCTTATTTAAAAAAATTGTACGCATATATTACCCATTACTAAACATAAGGTGGTGATTTCACAGCTTAGTTTCTGTCACTGCCTATACAAAACACGCAATATGCAGCGACAGATACTAGGCATAGTGACAGGCACTAATGCACTCTCTCCTCTGGGTCTCTGCTCACTTGAGCACGCACACACAAACCCACGTGTCAAATTTAAGGCACATGGGGTTCAGGCTCCTCCAGGAAATCTGAGCATTGACAAAGAAATGGATTCCATGAGGAACACAAACTACCCGATAGGAATACGCTCTAATAGCTTTCCAGCATAAGCACATATTCCATATTAACGCTTCCAGCAAAGCTGCCTATAACAATGCATTCAAATCTATGTTCAGTTTACAATTATTAACAGGATATTGTTCCTGTTTTGGTTTGGTTCCTCATCCAAAATATGTTTTTGTTTTTTTTCATCTTTTCATTTAAGAAAAAATAGTTTTTGTTTTTAATTCTTCATCTAGACTACAGTCATAACCCTGATGTGGCTCACAGAGTGAAGAACAACTCTTAAGAGAAGACGCTGCAGAAATGCTGCTTTACACAGCAGTGGTTCATGACGCGTTTCTGGTTTTGGAGTTTTAGTTGCAGGGTGGTTTTTAGTTATGTAATACTTTTGGACAGATCACATGTGTTATTATGGTTTGCTTGCATATGCTGCAGGAACACCGCCGAAAGTAAACTGACTCACTAACACAGATTATAAGTCTCTCTGTGTAGTCATTAACACACAGGTCAGAGGTCTCTTGTTCTCCCTGGTTCAGTCTCACACATAGATTACGGCTGGCGGAACTGGTGTAGTCATTAACAAAAACGCTAAAGTATTACAAAGTATGGACAGAAGGAGAAAGAGAGAGAGGCAATAGAGACAAAAGAGAGAAAGAGACTAGTAGGCTTGCATAAGAACTGCAGGGCTGGTTGATAAAGAAAAGCACTATAACAGCACTATTAAACACTATAAACAATCAACCAGTTTTTAAATGGCTATAGTCACACAGATCAAGGCAAAATCTAATGTTAAAAAAGCAATGTTGACGGTTGAAAGCAGACTTATTATAAGTCTAAATATTAAGCCTTATATATAAACATTAAAAGACTTAAAGAGCACAAAACATTAATTTAGGCATGGTTTAGCTAAACAGAGGTGAATAAGGTATGCATGAGTGTTTTGTAAAGTAATTGTTTTGCATTTTGATATTTATATCTGGAGATTTATTTGTTATTTTCATATATTGAGACTGTACTTGATATGTGCAGCATCTGTTTATATTTCCATTACATATATGCTCAACAAATATTTGAACATCATGCTACATTTTTTTTGGCTACCAAAAGGGGAAATTCTATGTGATCTTCTGCTGCTGTAAACCCATCTGCCTCACAGTTCAGTGTGTTGTACATTCTAAGATGCTTTTCTGCTCACCTCTATTGCACTGCTGAGTGATTATCTGAGTTAGCCTTTCCTTCAGTCTGGCCATTCTCTGCTGACCTCTGCTATAAAACAAGGCATTTCCGTCTGCAGGACTGTCACTGGATGCTTTGACTTTGTTATGTGTGAAAATTCCACAAGATATTATATATTAAAATTAATACATGAAACATTCCCCTGCTCTGAAAATGCCCCATCTGTTTCTGGTGACAAGAAAGGCTACTGAAGAACATTGAGCTCACTGTTATGTCCATGATACCTGTTTAAGAAGAATTTTGCTTGGTGTACCTTTAGCTGGAAGTAGACACAGAAGTGGGTAAATTGTTGCCCTAAAAGGTTGACAACATGGACCAAAATGTCAAAAGATTGTTTTCAACATGTTGTGGAATTGATGTAATGAAGAAAAACTGAGGTTCATCTGAAAGCAAAGGAAGTATTAGTATAGTGGCTGGCAACAATACTCAAGGTCAAGTCTATAGACTCAGGTTGCTGGCTCCCATCAGACCAGGATACGATTTTTCAGTTTCAACTGTCCTACTAAACAGTTTCAGTGAGACTGTGCTCAATGCAGCCCCATGTTCCTGTATTAGGCTGACCAGAGTGGAACCCGACAGTCTAGAGGCTGTTGTGTGTAAAAAATCCCAGGAGATCAGCAGGTATTGACAAATAATGAAACAATGAAAGGGAAAGATAAATGCATCCATGGCAGTGCTTTGATGATGATTATACTGTGGCCAGGCATAGTGCAGGGTGTTGACGGAGAATGTGACAAGTTAGCACTTTTTGGTGACCACATCTCATTTTTTCCAACCACAGTGAACATTGTCTAGGCAGCAGTAAGCTTGTAAGGATTTGTGGTCTAGTCTAATTCTTACCTTGAGGATGACTGTCTCAGGTTGATACATCAGCTGAATGCAGTCAGATGATCGTAGAAAATGACTTTATAGACAGTGGAACCTTTAAGTTTTAATCATCTCCAGGTCTGTGGAACCACATTACACAGTTAACGCAGCTTATGAAGAGTGTGCTGGTCATCATGAGAATTAAATGTGTTACACACTAGATCGACAATTCATCATCCAGAGTAGGCTCTCATCGTCATGCCCCTTTTGGGGGGGAGTAAAACAATCCCACGTCCTGTATAGATGTATAGACAACAATTTCTGAATTTGTACTAACTTTGAACTAACTGGTATAAATTAATAATGCCGATCCTTTGCTGTGTGGCTGGATTTCATAACTAATGAAAAAAATAACTATCTCACCCTACCATGTCCTGGTTGGGGCGCAGGCTACACAATTAAGCTACACTGCAAACACCGTTACGTTGTGGCAACCTACTGTTTTATTCCCCACAACGTTAAAATGTAATTTCTCAGAAAGTTGTGACGTTATCTGACTATGCTGTGATAACGTAGTGGTAACGTTGTATCATATCATAATTGTCACAACCGCCTAGAGTCCTTCATACGTCCCATTATATCTGCATGGAGCGCCATGGAATTTTAGTAAGTTACCTGCAGGTAGTAATAATACCATAAAACAAAGTTATAAAACAACGTTATTTAGTAGTGACGTTGTGACACCGTAGACAACGTAAAAAGCACAACCTTAGACAACGTTTTGACAACGTAATGTGTTTGCTGGGGAATGTAGCTGGCTGGGTCACAGGGCTCAGTGCTAAAGCTAGCTAGCATACTATTTGTACAGCAGGACTGGAAAGTAAACGTTGTTTACTATCAAAAGTAGAATATTTCACTGGTAATTTGTTTATCTGCAGACTTAAAACAGATAAAGTTAGATGTCTGTGTGGGAAACTGACCATTCAGTGGCTTACTGTAGAAGCTTGATTCTGGGAAAATTAAGAGACTCAAGATGACAAAAAGTTATCTCTTTTAATATATGGTCAGAGAGTTATGACAGGTAGAGTGGACATATAATCAACTGATATGATAAATTACCTAATTGTTGTCTAAAGTATTTCATCTTCAGGTGAAGTCTAGTATGTTCCAGACTCTTCTGGCTGCCTGTGAACTCCTCTGCTGTGTACAATAACGGTAGAGTAAACGGACACCTGAGAAATGGACTGTCCAGTTGTTGTCCAATGGCGCCCCCTGGTGACTGGTAATGATAGCGGTCAAAAATGCTGCAACCATCTAGAAATTGCGAATGAACACACTGAGTGAAGTATCAAGAATGAATCAAATTTTTCTGTATTAACACTTTGATGCACAAGCTAAGAAAACCCCTTCTAATGCACAACATGGGTCAAACTTGAACCGTATTCATTTCCTGTTATCTCTTTGGTATATCTTTTGAAATCATTTTTCATTTTTCATTATTTAATGTTCCAATTGTTCGTTAAAAATATTGTTTTGACCTTAAATCATTGTTTAAATTATTTTATTATTTATTTACTTTATGAACAAAAAGGTTTTGTAAATATATTCCTGACTGCAAATGTTTGCGAATGTTTCCTATTAAATTTCATAGTGACACAATCCATAGTGAATACGTAAGTGTCCATTTTGACCCATGGTGTGCGTTAGAAGGGCAGTGATAAACAAATGTTTTTTTTGGTTTTTTTTTAAGTAAAAAAAACGAAATAAGGATTTGTCATGATCAAAAACAAGTAAATTGAGGAATTCGTGTAAGCTTGAGTAATGAAATTAATGTATCGCGAGGATATAGAAAATAAAATCTCACTTTTGCTTATTGTTAAAAAATAACCATGTTATAATGCATGACTTCTTTTATAAAGGGTTATGATCACAGCCCTACATATACGTTTTACACACACGCGCGAAATATAGCACTAGCGTGTTTGAATCTACTCAGAGAAAAGTACAACAGGGAGTCACAGATAGTCATTTAGAAAATAACAATACTATTATCAACAAAACAAAAATACAATAAATGTTTCACCCTTTGCTGCCGAAACCCGGGATCGAACCAGGGACCTTTAGATCTTCAGTCTAACGCTCTCCCAACTGAGCTATTTCGGCGCGGTAAACTTACTGCACACCTCGCTTTTAATTAGCTAATCATGTTCGCTTTATCTTAGGCTATGAATGTAGATTGTAGTTTTTAAAAATATACCGCTTGTGCATATTCCCTGCAGTTACGTTGCAACAATTTACTGTTTTAGGGCCCACAATGTTGTCACAACAGTTACACGTAATTCCTCCGAAAGTTGTGAGAACGTTATCTGACAACGTGGTAAAGGTAGTGGCAACGTTGTTAGTACGTTACCACAACTTGCTAGAATCTTTCATACGTCTCGTTGTATCTGCACGGAACTCAATTACAAGTTGCCAACAGGTAGGACTAATATCACAAAACAACATTACTTAATAGTTACGTAGTGACAATCTTGTTCAGACAACTTAAAAAGCACCACCTTTTAGCAACGTTGTAAGAAAGTAAATAACGTTGTGACAGCGTTATGTGTTGTGTGAGTCGTAGTTTCCAAACGGGCTGATTTGTTTAGCTCGCTATGCTAAGTCTGTACTAAACCCACCATGTCTTTTACAGATCAGTCTAAACTGCACTCTAGCGACATCATCTGGTGACATTGAACAGCTCCGGGTGAGCCACGCAGGGGTCGTGTGACATCTAATGACCTTCTAGGAGAGGTGGGCTACTGTTGGCCAAACCTGACGGCTAAACCGTCTTCTCAGCGTTTTTAGATCTACAGTTCAGTTTACTAATTATTCCTTCATTTCTTTCTTTTGATAGCCTTCGTGAAATGGTTGAGTAAATCATTTTATAGTAATATTATAAATAAAGAGGGTTGTACAGCTGTAAACAATCCACCAACATTTAAAAAAATAGATATCAATTGTTTGTAATAACTGTTTTTGTTCATTTTGGAAAATATAAGGCCATAAATCTATTTGAGGAGATTAAAACATTGTTAAACCTTGCGTGTATGACAAAACTCTAGGTGGTCTGGGGATGGACTAGCGGTTGCATGCTGTCAGCAGGGTGCCGACCTTATTAAGCCAGTGGACCGATGCTTGCTTGCTATCCAGGAAAAGTCCAGGAAACAGTCAAAACCTTCAGCGTAAATTCACTCTCTGTGTCTCAGTGGAATGTATTGTGCTATGGTATAAACAGATGGAATCAAGTAAAAAAAATAGTTTTAGTTGTTGAAGAATTTTAGAGAAAAAACAAAGACAAAATTACAAGAAAATAAAGAGAAACCTAAATTACAGAAGAGTGGATTGGAAAGAATCCTGGTATCCTGAGAAAGCCATGGATTGAAAAGAAAGTGGAGATGTGGGGATGGAGAGAGTCAGGAGAAGATAAAAGGCATGGCAGAGGGCGAGAAGGGACACAGAAAAAGCAGCCCATTCAGAAAGGACAGATTACATTTCAGGTCCACAACATAACTGTGTACAGTGTACAGATACGTAACAGATATATTTTATTGACCAGGGTTCTGTAGTCTGAGAGAGCTGCACCGCCTGACGCCCACTGAATTGTTGCTTATCTTCCTTTTCCTTTTGATGCAGAAGCACTGGTTATATGGTTACTTATTCCACCACCCTCACAGAATCTCTCTCTCTCTCTCTTTCTCCCGGTCTCTCTCTCTCTCTTCCCCCATCCTCCAAGGTGACTTTCCCCCTGCAGAGGCAGATGTCTTTGTTCTTTAGGCGAGTCTGGAGACTGGATAGAGAAGAGTGAAGAAAAAAAAAGAAAGGGTGGTGGTGGGGGGGTGGCGGGTTGACTTGAGACTGGTGAGAGAACAGGAGGAAAAATGACAGGAACTGAAACGAAAGGGATTAAGAAAGGGATGTTTGAACAGAAAGAGTGAGCGTGTGTGTTTGAAGGGCATACATGGCAGTATTTACATCAGATACAGTGAATTATACACCCACTCCCATTGTTTACTGACCTTTGAGAGACAGACTGGTAGTGACAAATGCTTACAGTCCCCAGTTGTTGTGCTGACATCACATCATGTTGACAAACAATAACATAACCGTGACCTTTGTTTAGCATTTTCTTTATTGTCACTATGCGACCATCTGTTTACAAAGGCTGCCTTCGCTCAGTTGGTGGAACATTTAAGATGGAGTTGTCATTCTGTCCACATTTATTCATGTTATTTATGTTTGACCATCTTTCTTACTGACCATCTCTCAGTTGCACTCAATTCAGTTCTACAATGGAATTAAATCTATACACCTATTTCATATCATAGTAAATAAGGAAAGAATCTGACCCCAGATCAGCACTCCCACTCTTTGAAGCTTTGTGAATACAGGCCCAGGTTTTCATTTTTAGCGATAAAAGAAGACACCATGACAAGGAGGCTGAGATATTATTGAATCAGTCACTCTGCTGTAGGATTATCTATGCTTAGTGATGTATAGCAGGATAGCAGAACTGGGGTTTAGAGTATATACTGCCAGACAATTTAGTGTGTAAAATTTAGTGGAGATTACTCAGCAGAAGAGTATATTATACAAAACTGTGATTTCATTTGCAGATTTATTGTGTTTTAATTAGCTTAGAATAATCCCTTCATATCCACATAGCAGCGGGTCTACTCCTAATAGAAGCTTCCACATAGAGCCGACTTCCAGTGGAGGCTGCCAGTAGCCCAGTAAAGGACAAACCACATGCTGGCTGTAGAGAATGCTGTTCATGTTCCTCAGTTTTACATTACAGTGGCAGCTTGAATCTGGTGGCTCTCTGCCATTAAAATATTGACTGGTAGCTTCATGTATAAAACCCCTAAAGGATATTTTAACAGATCACAAGTCTTTATCAAAAATACTACCAGCATTAAAACGTAAAGGCTGCTGGAACACTGGTGCTGGCTAACCACTGGCTAACAATCTTGTGTTGTGAGAAGTTTGGCAAATTGAGGTTCTTAATTATTATGTAGTGCAAAAATCACATGAATAAACAAAGGACACTAAATCTTTGCCATCAAAGAAGTGAAAACATAAAGAAACGAAACACTAAGACAATGGCAGAAAACCTAATAGCCACTATGGGTTCTACTAAAAGGAGGTCTGAAGGTTGCAATACTGCAAACTCACCACCAGAGGTTACATGCTATCCCTTTAAATAATTCAGTGATTGATTGTCATATTGTCCTGGCTGAAGCCATGAACTCATAAGACATCTGTCACACTTTAAAGTTGGAATACAACATTGTGAAACACTGTAGGCATTTATTTCAAATGTACACATCTCAAAGGATGTTAACGTTTGTACATATCACTTGGATTACACATAAAAAAAATAATAATATGCAGCCTATATGACTTTACGCAGTTTTGTGACTGACTTGTCAACTTTCAAGACAGTTTTATGCCTGAAAGCTTGTTCCTTTACCTTTTTTGTGTGACTTTGTAAGGCAGGTCACTGTGCCAGTAATGAAAGGTCAATTTGCTTAAAAAAAAAAAACTTCTTTAGAGTCAGGGTTCAGAAGCTATCATTTGATGCTCAATTAGAGCATCCTTAACTTCTAAGAGAGCTAGACTTGAGTCTCCTTTACCATGCTTCAAATGAGTCTCTAAATGTCAATGTATGTCATCAAACTTTAATAGATGTAAAGGTTATTGAATTGCACCTGTGGAGTGCAGCTTACATCACTAATAATGAGGAATGAGCACCTGCACTTAACTTTAGCTTCTATTTGCATCAGTGGCCAATACTTCTTTAAAGATTAATAGAAGACCCTGGGGGGCAGGGAGGTAGTCTACAATTTTGCTAATTAAAGGGACATTAGCTTACCTAGGGAATTGGATCATCGATGTGAGAACACATAAGTTGACAGAGATGCACGAGAGTGTTAATTGGCCTCTTTGACTTTCAGCAGTTGGGATGGGATTAGGGGACCCTTTCCTGTAACAAGGACTAACAATGAACCTGAGGAGGCAAGAAAGGAGGCTCTGAATTTCCAAGAATACTGAAGTATGTGCTTTGGGGCATAATGCCTAGAGCTGTGTATGCTCACAGTAGGCAGTGACAGGAACATCCCCTGCAAGCTCTAAACAGCTTTTGTAATGCATGTTGTTTGAAGGTGGAATGGAAATTTTGAGGAACATTTAAAGTGGTTAGACACTAAAGCGTGAGAATGAATGATAAATACGATTGTATGATTAAAAAAACAGATTGTAAACAGTTTAATGAAATATGCTAATTTGGAAAACAACTAATGGAAGCTTGTGCCATTAGGAATGCGATTGGGAACCTCCAGGCTATGGTAACCGAGATGGCTATGTAGTCAGTGCAGATACAATCTACATGATTAGAATTAGTCTAAAATGTGAGTCAGAGCCAATCAACTCTCAGCATCTCAACCTACTATACAGGGGGACTGTGTGCATAGAACAGAGAATACCCTTTTTATGGATGCATATTTGCATGTATTAATTAGCATTGTAATGAACGAGCGTTTATTCATGCAGAAGCATTCATGAACACAATGTGAGTGTATGTCCATGGGCATGTCCACACATCCGTATATAACCCAGATTAAATACACCAGTTAAAACATGAGAGCAACAAACAAGAGACTATATATCTGTTTATTTCTAGAATTTGGTCTTATTGCTCATCTATTGCAAAATGCACAATGACCACAACCCAATATATATTTAGAACACTGACATATATACATACATACATGGCACACAAATCAAAATAAATAAATTTAGACCTTATTTTTCCCAACTCAGTTCCTAACCCTAGATATTCATCAGAATTTAGAAGTTTATTTACATCCCTGATCATGTACATAAATAAACACAGTAAATCTATTGCACTCTATCAGTAAGAAGGGCACAATAAGTACAAGATTTATGCAGTTTATGTATATATAAAGTGAATAAATGCTTCAGACCACATTGTGTAATGTCAGTATTAGAATTAATCTGCATGAAAGGTCTTCCATGCATGCCCTGGTTTATGAAATTATTGCCCCAATCTCATACACACTCAGTCGCTGACACACTCGCTCAGTTTCTAGCACCACAACAGTGAATCTGATCTACGTGTTCATGGTTAATTAGACAGTGCCCTGTGGTTTTCTCTGAGATTAGCTCAGTGTGCTTTGGAACGTGCGCTTCTTATTAAACTGTGTACGGGATGAATGACATGCAAAATCAAATGATGTTTTCCCTTTTTTTTTTTTACCTCGGTTGCACTCACACATATCTGTAACACACATACACGTGGACTGTCAGTCCCTGGTGGCCTCTGTTAGGCAGCGGTCAGTAGCATCGCTGCAGTCTGCTCTGTGCTTGCGCCGGTTCCTGGTGTTTGTCCGAATGAGTGTGTGCGTGTGGTTTGTGCGTAGCCTGCGGAGACGCGTGTGCAGAACTTTGCGCAGTTTCTGCCGTGTGAATGCGTACAGCAGTGGATGCAGCACCACTGTCCAATAGGCAAGCACCAAGAAGCACAGCCTCAGGCGCTCCAGCCAGTCAGAGGGGCCGATGGCCAGGAGAAGAAGGGGTGTAATGGAGAGAGGTGCCCAGCACAGCAGGAAAGAGAGGATGATGATGACAGACATGCGGAAGACGCGCTTCTGCCGCTCCCGCCGATCCCTGTGACGTCTCACGGCGCGGCGCAAAGCCAAGATGGCTGACACTGAGGCCCCTACGCCAACGCTTGGAGGGTTATGTGCACGGGCAGGACTTAATGGTGTGGTTGCAAGAGATACAGTAGGGGTAGGGCTTAAAGGTGTGGCTATGGCGGATGAGGGGTTAGGGCTAAGAGGAGAGGTTATAGTGGAAATAGCTGAGCTAGGGCTAGTAGCTGTGATGGATATGGTTGGGTTTGAGTTTATAGGTAATGTTATAGTGGACACAGCTGGGTTAGTTTCAAGAGGTGAGGCTGTAGTGGATGTAACCTGCATAGGGTTAAGAGGTGAAGCTATGGTGGATATAGCTGTGCCAGAGCTGAATGGGATGGATATGGTGGATGTGGTTGAGTGACGGTTTAGGGTTGTGGTAATGCTGGGTAATGTAGGACTAGGACTCAAGGGTGATGTTACCAAGGATAAGCCTACGGTAGGGGTAGGACTCAAGGGTGTGGTCACTATGGATATAGTTGGGGTGGGACTCAGCGGCGTGTTCATCGAGGGTGTGTTGGTCTCTGTGTTGATGGTCACTGTGGTTATGGTGTCTGAGGCCACTAGCGGTCCGGTGGAGAGAGGAGGAGGGGAGATGGGTGTAGTCCTTGTCGTGTGATCTGGCGACCTCCCTGACCTTTTCCGCCGGTGCCAGAGTCGCCGGGCAGGCCGTCGGGCATCCCGCTGAGATCTGGGCGGGTGTCCGATGCGTATGCGCAGGGCTTGCAGGATGCGCGAGTATGTAAACAGCATCACGGCCAGAGAGCACAGGAACACAGGCACCTGCAGCAGGAGGTGGGCTTGCAGAGTGCCTACCCATTCCGAGCACAACACCGTGCTGTTAGAATGAACAGACACTCCTTCCGACAGGCCAGACACAAGCCCTGCCTCGACAAACGGTAGGAGGGGCACAGTTAAGGACACCACCCAGACTCCAGTCAGCAAAAAGGCTGCTCTTCGGGGCGTAAGCAGACGGTGGGCCGGACGGACGCTGATGTCATAGCGATCGAGGCTGATGAGCAGCAGGTTGAGTGCCGTTCCCACGCTGGCGAAGGTGGCTGCTGATTCATGGAGACAGCAGAGCAGGGTGTGGTGAGGAATGGAGGCCCCACCCAGAAGGAGGAGTGTGGCGGTGACAGGCAGGCAGAGGAGGCAGAGCAGAAGGTCAAGCGTGTGCAGGCTGAGTGTGACGGCATGGCTCACGGATTCCAGAAGGCTGCAGTGACCGCAGTATAACACCAACACTGTCAGGTTGCCACCCACTCCCAACAGCAGCTCTAGTAGCAGCACAGCGCTCACTGTTGCCCGGAAGCCGAGCCACGCCCCCTCCTGCTCAGCCAGCCCCGCCCCCACACCATCACTTGCCTGTAGGAGTGGGAGTCCAGGGCCCTCAGTGATGCTGCCATCTGTCTCCATGGAAACCATCATGCACCATCAGACACATTGCCAGCCCCGCCCATCTGTCGTGCTCCGCCTACTCATGCACCCTCTTGGAGCTTTGAGCAGCTATGCTAGTTGACAGGCCTAAGAAAAAGAGAGAAAAGTTATAGCTTGATTTAAAAAAAGGCAATATCCTGAACAGTCGGATCAAAATGAGGTTTCCTTTGTTTTTTGCTCTCTGAAAAGCCCAGAAAATACTGGCAAAATGAAAAATGCATGCAGCGCACCAATTCCCAGTGTTACTGGCGAAAAATCATGACTTGCATTACGAGAGCTTCAGAGTCAGGACCTTGTTGGAATAGACCAACTTTGAAAGCTCAGTTACAATATCGTGTTCATACACGTATCACTGCGTCAAACTGATGCATATTACTGCCAATGATGTATACTTTGCCAGCACTGATAGTCCCTGAGTAAGGGCTTGTTAAATCTGCAGTAGTCAACACAGTTTTATCATATTGTCTATTATAAAGTCTGTTGTTCGTTGAATCAAATGGTCGAAGCAAGAAAAAAATAAATTATGCTATCATACAGGCTGATGCTAGAGCTGGGCATCATGATGTTTGTGCATATTCCAGACCCATCACTGATGGACCACTTTGTTGCGTTCAGTCATTGTGCCTGGGGCAGGGCTCATTCGCTTTGCCCTGAGTTTCATTAGTCAATCAGGGAAATGGCTCATGAATATGTATAATGCAAGCAAATTGTCATTTAAAAAGAGAATGTGCGTAAAAAAGAGCAGGAAGGCCGTGAAAGTGTTTTTTCATGAAAATTTTAACATTTAACAGGCTGTGAGAAACAGCTAGAAAGAAATTAAACACTTAAAAATAAAGGACCTTCAACAAAACATTAGTTATGATTTCACACAGTCTGACATTAATGATAAAAACTTTTTGTGAAAATAAAAAGATTTGGATTTGTTTTGAGCAAAGCCACAGGCCATTTTTAAAACATGAACTGCTCTACAGTGGAACATATCTCAAAAACACAAAAGCAATTCAGTACTGTTCAATAAATGGGCGGAATGACAGACACAAAGACATACGTTTAGCAAATGTATAGATGAGTGGAATCTTAAGTGAGAGTAATCTTTGATTCTGACAGACATGATATAATGAGATATTGATTTGTGAGAAATGAAATGATAAAGATGGGACGTGTGTAGTACATGAGGCCATAGGCAGTGTTTGGTGGTGTCCAACTTGTAGCAGGTCCATAAAAAATGCTGAAAATTCATGGAGCGTTCTATAAAAATAGCCCAAACTGCTGCTCTCCAGTCAGGTATGTCAATACACTCAAAATTGTCATTTAAATGGTATGAACCTGTGACAATAACTTTAATACTTAATATTTCACATATAGGAATTCTTTTTAGGTGAAGTTAAATAATTCTGATTTATCTAGAATTTTAGAGTTTTAGTTCATAGGTGGAGCCTACACCCCTGCAATTTAGAGGAAGTGAGACTGGATCTCTGTTCCTTATCAATGAATTGTTATTTTTGTGACTTGTATATTGTGAGCTGTGGTCTCCCCAAGAAAATCAGTGCATAACACTGAGAACTGTCACAACTGAAAAATCTATTTTCTCCAATGAAGTAAACTTTTATGAGTTTTAGTTTTAGTAAGTTATTTTGGGTTTTTTTGAGTGTATAGCTGTGTCTGCTAGTCATGTAGTGGCTAGCATATTTAAGCTCTGCTCAAAATAAACTCAATTTGTCATTACCAAAACAGTTTTGGTGACAATGTTATTGTATGGGTTGTGACAAAATAGATTGTCATTAAACGTCATTAAACGCAGTTACAAGTCTGAAATGTGTTTTCAGTGCTGACAACCAGTTCAGTAGAATCAACCTTAAAAAACACATGTTCATACATACATGCCTTATAACAAATATGTGTGTTTGTATTAAGGGGTAATTGATGACCTACAGTATAGTTTCTGATACTGTATGACTGTATTTCACCATTTTGCCAATAAGTGAGATTTATACTATAGATTTGCATAAATTAAGATTATGTTAACGACTGCAGAGTCACTTCATTTAAACTAATGATCCAGTTTGCCCAGATCACTCAGAAGTCGCTTAGAACTGCGAGTGCCATCCTTGCACTTGTAAATCAGCTGGAACGGAAAGAAAAAAAACGTGGGTTCAAAATCACTGCAGCCCATGCCAAAATAACCCTCTAGACAAATAAATAAATAAATAAGTTTGACTGGGGGCTGATCCCATTTCTATGATGGCTGTTACTATGGCAACTGGTCTACGGGTTTAAGTGTGCGGTCGAAAATGTAAAAAAGAGAGACTATCAGTGTGTGTGTGCGCATGTACATGTGTGCGGAGCACTCAGCCTCAGACATTGCCTTTTTAGCACAGCTGTGACACTGACCCCGGGAGGAGAGATTGAAGTTTTATGAAAGAGTGAGAACGGACGGGTTTGGGACAGTACAGCGCTGCCGTTACTGTGCTGATGAAAACAGGTCGTTGATTGAGTGCCATCATAGGACAGAGATTTAGTGCTTGGGTTATATTTCATTAACACAGCAGCCCAAAAATCACTAGGATCTAATAAACACTAACATACAGTATGACAGTCTGTGTCCAGTCTATGTGTCCGTTAGAGAATTAGAGAATTCAGCCACTTTTGGGTGCACAAGTTGCTGACACAGGTGTTCAATTACCCACACAGAGCTTATATAACCTGCACTGCTGATAGAAGGGGATGCTCTGGAGCAGCCACACATGAGGTTCACCATGCCCAATGTCAAGCGTCAGCTATAGAGCTCCCAAGCATTGGTCTGTGGAACTGCTTTTTCTGGACTGATGGAGCTCCATCCAACATCTTTGGGATGAAGTGGAGTTTATCATTCATCATCAGTTCCTCACTCACTCTTTCAAGCTGCTTGTCTTCCTGGACCTGCGCTCATTGTGCAGAAGGCAGAAAACACCCTGGACAGATCACCAGTCCATCACAGGGCTCTTCAGTACCTGACCTTAGTAATGCTGTTTGTGGCTGAATGCAGTAAATCCTCATAGCAATGTTCCAAATGTATTCTGTAAAGTGTTCACAGAAGAGCAAAGGCTGTTACAGCAACAAAGGGGGTGGGGGGTGCTAATTACCTATTGGATGAGATGGAGTCTACATTCGGACACTGTAGACACATAAACACACAAAGAAAAGTGTTGGAATGTACAGACAGATAGATAAATATATAGAGAGAAAAATAGGGAGCGCAAGAGCGAGAGAGAGAGAGAGGGAGCATGAACTGAGAGAGAGAGAAACTACATGGAAGCAAAAACAAGATTGATCAATGTCAATAATAGTAGACACTGGGGGTGAAAGAATGAGAGAGAGAAGAGGGATGTGCAGGTGCATGCTGAGTTGTGAAATCACTGGAGAAAAATATTTGTCTCCTTCTCTCCATCCATCATTCTGCCTCATCCCTTCCTCTCCCTTCTGTAAACCGTTATTCACCTCATCTCATTCCACTGTCATGCATTTTTAAATAGGAAATGAAGACAATGTATGCAGTCTATACACTCAACCACGTGGTGACCACTTGTGTTAAATATCTCTATAGAACTAACTTTAAACAGACTTTAGCAAAGCTGAGTTCTTCCCCTTCTCTCTCTTCATAATACTTTTAATATCTCCCACAGTCCCTCAGCTCTCCGGCTATTAACTCATCCCTCCCTCAGCGCCCTCTCTCTCTCTCTCTCTCTCTCTCCTCTCTCTCTCTCTCTCCTCTCTCTCTCTCTCTCATATTAAGCTCATCTCTTTAGAATGGGGTCACATATTTGGAAAAAGCCACGAATAAAAAAATAGATGATGTCACGTGCTTGTGTGTATGTGTGTGTTCTCCACGCATGTGTGTAAGAGAGGCAGTAGCTTATGTATCTAGGCTATTCAGGCTCTAATCACGATTATCAATATCATGATAGTAATGATGATGATGATGATGATGATGATGATGGTGATGATGATGATGATGATGATACGTACAAGAAATGGAAAGTGAATAAACTGCCTCAGTCTGACAAATGGGAAGCAGAAGCCATTAAAAACCACCAGCCCCCCAGAATTTAGAGTCTTCCGTTCTGGAACAGTAGTGGTACTTTGTTAAGGGGTGAAGCGTAATACTGATCTGTTGGTAATATTTCTCTCGAGTCACATCTGGAAACTGCAGCAACACATCTGGCCTCTGCACTGTGACCGTATCCGGTAAAGGAATCATAACGGACCTGCTGGTGGTCGCCCATCGATGAAGTGGTCGGACTCCGCAGAGTCCAGCTGCTCCATCACCCGCTTCCCCGCTCTATGCTTCACTCTCATCGCTCCATTTGCCCACCAGAAACTGATCCAGCGTGAAAGCGTGAAGAAACGGAAAGACAATCGAGTGTAAGGAGCCGCTTACTCACCTCAGCCTCGCGCGCAGGGATTCCCGCTACATTCCACTGCGGTGTATGTGTGAGTGAGTGAGTGAGTGAGTGAGCGCGAGCCTCCGCCGGGCTTGAGGGGAGCGCGCGCTGTTAGAGCGGGACGGGACGTGAGCGGAATGGGCGCGCGCGCGTGCGGAGGGAGCCCCGTGCTGTGAGGGACAGTGAAGAGGCTAACGCTCACACTTACTGTCCTCCATAGCGGAGTATTACAGCTGCTACTGCACCAAACTCTCCACTCTGGCTTTCTTGCGACACACACACACACACACACACACACACACACACACACACACACACACACGGTCAGCTGCACTGCCCTCAAACGCAAACGCACGTGGACAGAAATAAACAGAAAAAAACACACACGTATTTCTATCTTTATCGGTTATTTCAATGCCAGAGAACAACACGACACCAGAAGATTAATGTTGTTTATTTGAATCAGAGGACATACAGATAAATGCATTCAGAACATGACCACCAAAAGCAGATTACATTTAAAACTGACCCTTTATTCTGATTGATCAGTCAGATGGTGTACATGATCGACATGACATTGTTATTTATTGTTAAAAAGACCACCTTTATTTTTTTTTAATATTCATGAAACACTAACATCAATGAACAAGGTATTTATTTTCAGCATCAGGAAAAAAACCCACAAGACATAACGTTATAACAAAGATTTAGCTATTCACTGTTATCCAGAGTTCAGTCTTAGAAGCTAATTCCGCTTCTCACACTCTGAAATCCCTGGACTCAGTCCATTATTCAGTCCATTATTCCAAGAACACCAGCACGTTCTTCATTTAATTTGCAATGGTTTTTATTTTTGTCTATTTTCCTTTTAGTCACACTTAATTTTGCTGGTCCCTAATAGAAGATGCAGATATTGATATTATTAGCAAAGCTTCTGGTGATACTCAGGAGTGTGTTAGGAGTAGATTTAGAAGTTTAAATTTGGAATTTAAGTTAAGATTAGGGTTAG
Organism: Megaleporinus macrocephalus; assembly: GCA_021613375.1. Classification (NCBI taxonomy): domain Eukaryota; kingdom Metazoa; phylum Chordata; class Actinopteri; order Characiformes; family Anostomidae; genus Megaleporinus; species Megaleporinus macrocephalus. The sequence continues at coordinate 19,192,038 of CM038704.1, read as the reverse complement.
GTATAGTAAAAGGTGTTGGGTTTAAAGTTTAATTTAAGATTAAGGTTAGGTTTAGGAGAATGTGCTGTTTTAGGGGGTTAAGTTAGGTTCAGGAAAAGGTGCTGTTTTAAGGTTTGAGGTTAGTAATAGGTTCAGGAATAGGGTTAGATTTAATACAATCTCCTACACTCCACTTCAAGTTCAGTTGAATTTCATTCACATTTAGTTTAATGTTTGTTAAAGAGATACTGAGCAGCAAAAGGTTTATCAAAAAACCTGCTTTCTCATTGACTCTTTACTGACAGATACACATTCTTTTAGACCCATAGAGTGGAGCTGAACACTTGTGGATGTTTTCAGATCTGAAGTAATAGTGGAGCGTGATTTTCTCCTTTCTCTCAAAGACAAACACTTTAAGTACTGTTTATCTGATGGTGACAGTTATAGAAGTCTTTCCATTTTTTTTAACTCTAGTTTTGTAAACTTTTATTTACACACACCTGTCTTTGACTGCCTTATGTAAATGAATTCTTTTTTGTTTAATCTCCTGCTGGAAGTTGGCTGTTTTGATTGGAAATGGAAAAAAATGAAAGGTGGTCTCTGACTTTTGCACAGCACAGTATTGACACTTGACAGATTGATTAATCTTATTTATCATGTTCATTGTTATCTGGTCAGTCTGCTGGAAAGACATTTAAACGGTCTACTTTGTCATATAAAGACTCAGCTGTGTTCGTGTAGGCCCAGCGTTACAGAATTACAGTGAAGTAAATTAGCATGCACAAATGTGAGCGACTACGTCTCCCAAGGTTTTACTTGGAGACAGTCAGTACATTGTCATTATTTGTGGAAATGTGATTTTTTGTTCAGAAGGTGTGAGATGTTAGCCCACTGTAATAGCGTTGAATGCGTCTTCATTTCGCTACCAGGCGTAACCACTTTTTCACACTGCCCACGAGGTGGAACGGATTTGTGTGAGCACAGTCTGTGCACGGAAACAGACCTTATCTCACACACCCCCTGAGTATTTCTTTAGAGGGGAGTGTTACAGCTGGGATTCGGCTTCACTAAAGGGGGTTTTACATCTACGGCCGGCTGCAAGCCAGTTATGGCCATCTTTTTAAACCAAAATGTCAAGAGCATCTAAATATTGGTTAAGAAAACAGCCCCTGACACCAGGAAGAATCATGGATAGTGAAATGTCTGACCCTTACCTACTGACCGTTACAGGGCATAGGTTCTACAGGGTTACATAAAGCAAAATCATCTCAACGGAAATCTATTTTTTGAATTGAGAATTGTAAAACGACGATTACCATGTAAAAAAAAAAACTGTCTAACTCCAGCTCAGTTTCACCCATATTGCAGGCCCATATTTCATTTCTAAGTCCTGCTGAATAACTAACGTGCCTGCTGCCCTACATTTCCCAGACAATTCTCATAGGTAGCTCAGTCAAAAATAGTTATTTTAATAGAGTATGACATGGAAAAGAAACTCTAGCCATCCACACTGACTCAGTACTGAGGCATGCGAAGGTACATTCCATAGAAAGTAGGCAAAGCAATCATCCAAAATTGAAGAGTAATCATCCAAAATTGTTCTCGTTGTGTTTGTTTGTGAGAGACAATTTCACTCTCAGTAAAATTTCACCACTCATAAGCGGGCACTGGAGTGAAAAGATGAAATGACAAATCCATATGAATACATATGAGCAGTTATGAATATGAAAATGATGCTTGAGTGACAGCTCTAGGGTAGCAGCCTAATTATCCTAATGCATTGCGATGAGATGGGGGAAAGTCATTTCTGATACAGCTAACGTAACATATAAATGGGCCAGGCACATAACAAAATAATTTAATAAATGAGAGAGAGAGAGCGAGAGAGAGACTGAAAACAAAGAGATAATACAATGTGCAGCTTCTGTCTACAGTGCGCTGTTGCCTTTTAAATAAGACTCTTGGGTCGGATTACGTAAGCAGGAATTCTAACTGATACAGCCAATACATGTTGACTAAATGCTGAGGTGTACGCCACATGCAAAAACGCACGTGGCATTGCATTAGACGAGGTCAGGACACTGGCCGCTGACTCCCTTCAGGCTGTCATTTGCATTTTAGCCACACATTAATTTAGTAAATAAATGCTTGTGTCTGATGAGGTCTTTTATTTGAATGACATTACTTGGGGTTATTGGAATCAGTTCACATTTATTTACAGTATATTTGCTCTACCACCAGACAAACAACAGAGCATATCAGAAGATTGAATTGCTATGTACATGGGGTCAAGCTGCTTTTATGTAATTGTAGAGTTAAAGTGAGAAAAGAAAATGGATTCATGAGTCCAGAAGAGGTAAACAAACTGAACTGTTTAATCATTATTTATCAAATACAAAATGTCATCAAATACACATATCATAAATATGTCTGAAAAATAGCACCATTTCTTTTTTTACGGTAAACATGCACTGATCATTTAAGAAATGTTCCTTTTAGGCTTCAAGCTGAAAAAATACAAATCTCTATTTACAGTGCTGCCCTACACAGCAGAGACCGATTGTGTACTAAAAATAGCAGCTGAAAAATGGCAGTCATGATTCTACACATGTAAGCAGGCCGACCTTTGCTTCTGACAAAATATATAGTGGCAACTAAGAATGTATGAACATTTTTGACCAGGCCAACAGATACCAAAACCACTGTTATAGTGCACTCAGACACGTTGCTTGTTTTAGGCAGGCAATAATGCAAATATAGGTGTAACCCTCCATAAGGTTGAGCTCCATCAAATGCTTATAGCTGTTTCTGTTTTTTTCATGAAAAAAAGCTGGAAAAGTGGCTCCACATCCAGTAAAGTGGTGGTTAGTCAGTCCTAAAGGGGACCTATTATGCTAATTATTAGTGTTCATAATTTTATTTTGGGGTCCACTAGAATAGATTTACATTCTTCAATTTTCCCAAAATACTTGACATTTTTATTCACCCTCTGACCCAAATGCTTTGTCATAGCTCTTGTGTCTAGACTCCGCTCCCTGATGAGCCCAGTGTGCTCTGATTGGTCAACTGCCAGAGTGCCATCCTGTTCCGCAAGTTAGACCGGAGCAGGACGTTGTGTGGGGGCATGCCAAATTAAAAGGCAGGTGATAAGGACTGTGTTACGAGATGATGTCATCTTTCAACAGAGAAAAGGGCTGGAATTCCAATGAGACATTTCAGGCAGCTGAGAAAAGTGGTTCTATGGGAGAGAGATTCTCCCTCTGATGTGTTCTTTGGGGTTTGTTTAACTTTGCAAGTTGTTTACATGCATATAAAGCTATATAACACACATAACACACAACAAGGAATGGGGAAAAAACAGAAAAGCATAATAAGTCCCCTTCAGAGAATACTAGTGCTGAGAATACTTAATCTATGCAACATTCATATTCTGGAGCAGTGTTTCTCAAACGGGTTCTCAGGGCCCATCAGATGGTTCACATATTTGCTCCGAACATTGCACTGGAATAAGAATGGGATTCCAGAACCAGTTTACTGTTCTGAAGTACACTAAGGAGCAGGACAATGAACAGTTACAATTTATGGATCCTACTTCATGTCACATCTCTTAGCCCTGAAGGGGGGCAAAATCACAAGCTGTCACAGATAATAAAAAACACATCTAACAGAGGTTTGTCCTGTTTCCATTAAGTGCCTAAATTTTTTATTAGTGGTGTATATATAACTGGTAAACGTTTTATGTGAACACACATACTGACCTCAAATGTCACACAAAACTTTACTTATATAGGGTACCAATATGATCATACATTCCTTAATGTAATCCAACATCCCAACATTTAATCGTCTGTGTAGCTTGAGAATGCTGTTACATAATACACATTACCACAGCTCCACTTATGGCTTAAATTGAATTTCTGTCCGTCTATTGTTCTAGGTCAGTGTCTACAAAATGGCAAATGATATGCTTAGGATTATGATATAGAATGGGTTGAAGTTATGTAACAGCTTCTTAATACACATAGTAATAAATATGATAAAGACTGTCCAGCCAAAGACGGACATTCAGTTCAGAAGCATTGGTTAATATGATGAGAATACTGAACACCGGTTCTGTGCTGGGGAGTTATTATTATTGTCCATGGTTCAAACTGACAGCAGCTGTAAAACAGACCAGACAGGAATGCATGGTTATGTGCTTCACTAATATGTTTATGCTTTAAAATTCTAGAAGCGTATGTAAGTGAAACCATATCAGGTTTGGTGTGTACCTTCTCCCTGTCATAGGCAGTGCTGTTCACACTCCTCTTTGTGTGTATAGCGGTTCGCATTTCCTCCACAGCCACTGTAGATAAAGGGTCTACAGACGCCCACCTGAGAATTAAAGTACCAGCGCAGCGTGTATCTGGAACATTCACCCTCATCCAGTGGCAATAAACATGGATCTAATGTGCACACAAACAACAGAGATGCACAGCATAAGCTGACAGTAGGCTCAGAGAGAAGAGGGCCGAGAAACAGTCATGCTTTAATAACTTCTGCATTTAGAAGCATGGCATATATCAGCCTTGTGAAATTCAGTATTGACATCTCCTGAGGATTTAATGATGTTAGGGTGCAGTATGTATTCTGTATTCGGAATTAGGCTCACTTAGAGCAGGATAATATATCATAATACTTCAAGGCATTTTTATGATACACAATAAGCGTCAAAATATTTAATGATTTAAGCTTTGAAGAGTTGGAACAGACAAACAGAACCAGTTGCGCAACATTACTCTCAAGCAATATAAATTTGTATTCCATGTTACACATACTGCACTGCAGTAAGACAATTTAACTAAATTAACTATACTCTCTTTGTAATAAAACATTTTGTTTTTTTCAGTGTTTATAGGTGTCAATGATATCCACAACATAACATCATATGTCCCACCCCTAGACTCACTGCTAATGAGATTTGTTTAAAAGAATAAACAGGTTTTCAAATGATCTTGCACACCAGAAATGCAACAACACACAAACGACTGAGTGCATGCATATACTTTACAAAAACAAAACATAAAACATGAAAACTAACATGACAAGGCATGAAAAACATTTTGTTTATGTAGGGCTGGGATGTAGCGGAAGTAATGGGAATGTATTCAGAATGCAAAAAATCTGTATTCTGTTACATTTTGTAAAGGCAGTATTCAGAATACATTTACTTTATTTATTTATATTTTAGAAGAATACATTTATAATACTTACCCACTAAACTGAAAAAGATAAACCATCTTTAGAAGAAATACCATCACTGCTTGTCAAGTAACCAGCAGACAGCAGGTAAAGACTTACTTTAAAGAAGACCTCAAAAAATGGCATCTTTACAAACACTAAAGTTCCTTACAATGCCTGAGTAGACTAGTGAATCTCTGTGATGAGACAGTTGTTAATCTGAGATTTAGAGATGACTAAACTGAGTATTGGACATGTTGCCCTGTGATAAGTTTTAGCTGTGGCATTGTACTGAATCTCTGTGGTAAGTTACATACTTCTTATTCACTGAGAAACACATAGCTACCCAGTTTATAGTCAAACCTGCAAGATTTTGTTGCTGGGATATGACAAATTGGTCTTAGTTCAGCAAAGATTTTCATATGTGTTCAGTATGTATTATAAATGTATTCTGACTGCATTACTTTGTCATGCATTGTAACTGAATACTGAATACATGAGCATACATCACTACGTATTTTGCCCAACCTAATTAATATGTTTCTGAAATGGCATCTTGGACTACAGCAATTTTTTCTTCTATAAATTCTCCTTTTCTCTCTTTTCTTAAGACTGAAGTTTAAGGTTGAAACTACAATGAACAAGTGCTGAGTAACCAGAAATGCACACACATCAAAGCCTCTGTGCCCAAATATTTACATTTTTGGTCAAATGTTTCCATTATTTTGCCACTTAATTTACAATCACATTGCATGTCAGCTGTAAAAGCAAAAGTCATCACGTCTACTGTAGTTTGTTTTCCAGGCATTAGTAAAACTTAATTTCCCAGCACACTTTGCACATGCTTAGAACATGCATGCTGTAATGCACAACCCTTCAAGCACCGTAACACAACAAAGGCCAGCGCTTACCTTCACCTTTAACCTCTCTTTTCTGCCTCACTGCATTTAATGCAACAACTGTGGTGGCCTTGCCTGCCGAAATATCCACATCATGTCATTCTATGGGTCTGTGCGTGTATGGGTTCACACAGTAATACACAAATAATTCTGTTCACACACACACACACACACACACACACACACACACACACACACACACACACACACACACACACACACACACTGAGAAAAACACAAACAACAAACTTTTGCTTTTGTGTAAGGATTGTCTTACCTTGGCTCTGGTTGACTGAAGGGGTAAAATCGACAATTTCTTCCATCGGGTCATCGTAGCTCTCTATGGAGTAAATATGCTCATAGTCGGGGTCATTTGTGTTAACCACAACACGCAATTCATGACCTGAAAACAACAAACACACAGCACCCAACAGGCACTAATAAATATTCTGGATTGGAAATGTATTTGTAAAGAGTTTGAAAATTAAAGGAATTGTTTGACAAGAAATCAAACATACATGATTTTTCATTCACAGCATGCATGGCTGATATGACAAGATAAGGTCTGCAGTTCATACATTGCTTCTGTAGGTTTGTACCATATCAGAAATATTTTATAGTCCCCTGTACAATCCCCAGTCAACATACCAATGGCATTTAGGCAGCCTTTAATTACACTTTATTTACATATCTATGTGTAGATGTTGAACATTTAAAAAAATATAATTTTTAATACCACAAAGCCCTAATATTCAGTTGTTTAATTTACGACTAAATACTCAGTCACTGTTTAGCTACTAATGTTACACATTAGTTTCAAAGCAGTTACTGAGTATTTAGTAAATTTATTTATGTTTAACATGTGAGCTGAAGAGTTGTTGGCATTTTTGGAGCATGCTTAAGATTTTTACCACAAACAGACTTTTAAACTCTAAACGCTATTTGCTTGCTTTGTTAAATGCTGAAATTCGCTGCCTCTTGCAATCATTTATTGCTCTGCTGCTCTGAGACAAAACTACAGATGTATGAACTCAAAATTCAAAGCGAATAGCACGCAAGTGGAAAATCATGTAAATTTGAGTATTCCTTTAATTGAATGAGTGTGGGACAGGAGAATGTTAAATACAACCACTGTATTTAACATGTCTCATGGGAGTTAATTACTTACAGAGACATAATAAGGTACAAAACTAACACAGTAATCACAGGACATACACCAACAGGAAGTTAACTACAGTCATAAGAGAAGCATAACATCAAGTTGAGGCGCAGAAAGATGGAATGATGGACAAAAAGACTCACCCTCCTCGTCCCCTCGGCCTAGTGAGCGCTCTGGGGACGTGGAGGAGCGACCTTGGAAAGACTGCACTGACGTACGGGGCTGAACTTCTCCAACACCTGACAATGCGCCCACAAGAAAATCACACACAGAGGCCAGCTAAACCCATCAGTGAACACACTCCTACACACTTACTGACACATGTCAACCTGGTGACATGTACACTTGAACTCCACATTTAGTAGACCATGCATTACCTCCCAACTGCATAATCAAACAGACAACAGACTTCAGGGGAACCAACTAGACCCACACATATGCATTAGGGTCAGAGTCAGATGTGTTATGAAAAGGCTGATGCAAGTCTAGCATTTTTGAAAACATTGTCTACAAAATGTCTTGTAAATTCATATTACTAGCTATGTTTCTGTCAGTTTTAATACAAATGTTTATCAAACTGACTTTTAGTCATAAAAAACTTACATTTGCAAGAAGAAGCAAGTGAATGACTGGAATTACTTGGATTTCTGCATTAATTACTAATAAAATGTGGTCTGATTGTTGATCTTAATTACAATCTAATTAAACCCATTACACACAAAGTGGTACTGTTCATGTTCAAAGTTCAACTGTTCTTCTATTGGGTACATTGAGAGTTTAATAATAGAAATTGTGACACATCACATCACATTTCATTAATAATAAATGCAGAAATCAAGTGGGAACCAAATGGTAAAAAATTCCTTTTCCTGTTTTGGTTTTTTGATAAAAAGATTATGTTTGAAATGTTTCCATCTCTAATTCTATGTTTATTGCAACTGTACCTTTGGGTTCCTTGAAATCACCATAACTTACTGATAGACCTTCTGTTTTTTTATTTTACTACAATTTATGTATATCATGTTATAATATATATTTTTCAACTGCAACTGTTACGTGAGAGATTGTACAGGTACAGGTATTTTAGCACTCTTCATTGTGTAAAAATGCTGTAGTCTTGGTAGAATTATATTCATATATTAACAGCCAGTTTCTAAAGTTAAATAGATAAACATTTTTTTGTTGACATTACTACAATATTACAGATCATTTCTGTTCCCTAGTCTACATTAGCAAACTGTCTGAAGCATAAAAAATGTTTATAAATGTTTGTGCTTTACTTTATTGTACCTTTACACCTTCAAAGCAGATCAACCTATGTATCATGATGGCTTTGGTTTTTGATGAGTAGCATGAATTCTAATATTGATTACAGTGGTGTCACGATGTAATGGAAGAGTATGGTCATTGAACTTACCTCCACAGGCTTTAGAGAGGAACATAAAGAGAAAGACAATGACATCATTTTAAAAAGTTGTACTTGTTATTATTATCTTAAAAGAAATACAAGAGTAATATAAAATGGTACATGGTGGATGCACCACATATTAAAATACACACTCACCACAGTGCTGGTTCATCTCTGATCGAACAAAACCACGAATCTCATCCTCCTAAAGAGGATAAGACACAGTTATAAGAGATAAGACGGAAGGATGAGTAAAAGAACTACACAAGAGGAGGAGATTAGTGTATGTTCTGACCGTCATGCCTGGCTCCCCTCTCTCTCCTTTAGCTCCATCAAGGCCTACTTCTCCCTGACACGGATGAGAATGAGAGAAATTCATATGGAAACAAATACATAGGATTAAACAGAAAGCATGTTATGCCCTTTACAAACATTGCCAAACATATTCAACAAATGTGCTATGCATATATTTTTCCATATAATGTAGAGAGTAGTATTGTATGGGGACCCACCTGCTCTCCTCGTTCCCCTGGGATTCCTGGAATACCTCGAGGGCCAACCATCGCAGGACCTGGAGGACCACGTTCACCCTACAAAATATTTTACAAAATATATCCTATGCAAATTAACAGAAAGGGAAGAGAATACAGATCAAAGCACCCCCTTCAGTACAGCAGAAGACATGAGCTTATTACCTTCTGCCCCTGCAGTCCCTCTGGGCCTTTAGCTCCAGCAGGCCCTTGAGAGCCTGTCAGACCTGGGGGCCCATCTGCACCTCGTGGACCTGGGGGTCCAGGGATTCCATGGGGTCCCTGAAAAGATATAGAGAGACAAAGGTTGGGAAGTGGCACAAGGGACATATTCCTATGTTATCTTGTAGTAATACTTACCCGTTCTCCTTTATCTCCTTGTATTCCCTTTGGTCCCGTTACACCATCGAACCCTCTGTCGCCCTGACCGTTAACACACAGAAGTCTTAATGCACGTACATATTCTTCATCAGCATCATGTAACTTTAGACTCAATGTCTTTTTCTGTTCGTACAGAACGACTGTTCCGTAATAGACTTACAGCTTTTCTTAACTGCTTACACACTCACTGAACGCTGGCACTCTGAAGCTCAGGTGTTAGGTGTTAGAGTAACTGCCGTGCTCTCTCATTATAAGCTGCTTTCACACTTATTATGGCAGAGCACTGAACACAGTTTTTCACACATTTAATAATCTCTTGTTGTCAATTGCTGTAATTTTGCCTCATGAAACAGTTAAAATGTGATTAAAGCATAGACTTTTTAGTTTCAAATTAAAGGATTTAGCAAAAATATTCCGTTCATTTTGGCACTGTAGCCATTTTTACACAGTCCCTCCATTTTCACAGTCGCGAACGTAATTGGACAAACTAACATAGATATAAATAAGAGGATTATTTTTTGCAAATCCTGTGGACATCACCAAATGATATTTCCTGCCCTATGTTGTCAGGCCTTTACTACAGCCAACATCAGTTGCTGTTTGTTTTGGGTCATTATGCATCTGTACTGTGAAGCACTGTCCTATCGGTTTTGCAGCATTTTATAAAATCTGAGATAAAAGTATAGATCATTTAGAGTTCATCAGGATATGTACCAGCAGGCACATTACCAGTGTAACTCTGTTCCATTGGCAGCTGTACATACCCATGCCATAACACTGCCTCTACCAAGTATCACAGATGCTGTGGTATGCTTTGGACAATTAAACCTTCCTTTCCTCCTCTGTGGTCTTCTCTTCCAGTTATCATGCAAATGAATCTTGGTTTTATCTGTCCAAAGACTCTTGTTCCCAAACTGAGCAGTTTGTTATTTAGATGTTTTCTAGAGATCTAAAGTCTAATGTGCTCAGTGTCGTGCAGCTTGTGGTAAAACCTCTGTGGCGTCTCTTGATTGCAGACTGTGACAATGATACACCAGCCTCTTCTACAAGGTCCTTGACTTGACTATTCAACTCGTGGAATCCGCTCTAGGCCTTTTTATCTCCTTAATATATCATTAAGTAAATCAGTTAACTCTTTAATTACCTTTGAGCCAGTGAAAATGGAGGAAAATGTCTGTAAAAACGGTTCCCTTGAACTACAGCTGAAAGTCTACACTTTAATCACATCTGCACTGCTTCATTTCAGATTTCACTGTAATGGTGTAAAGAGGCAAAACTATAAAAAATGTGTCATAGTCAAAATATGTGACAGTAGTAAATAAATAATGAAAAGAAATCTAAATAGGTGTTGAATGTGAATTAAAAAAAAACAAATAATGTACAATGCATGTGCATTTCATGTTATATAATAAATTCACACAATAATGACTGAATGAACAAGCAACACCTCCTAGCACTCCACACACTAATTAAAAACAGAAGCTACTGCACTGCTAACTGCTGTTTGATGACAAGCTGAAAAAAGAACAAGGGAGGAGAAAAAGTGTTAGTATACAGAAGATAAAGGAATAGTCTTTGGTTTGTGTTTTGGCCTATGTGACTACAAATATGTGACCTAAGACATTACTCCAGTTATTCCAGGACCAATTAAGACTACTTCACGTGTCCCACTTTATCACATTTCTAAAGCGCACAGAATTAGGTTGGACTTTGGAAAATCTAGCTGTGCTGTCCTCATCACCTCACAGTCTTTCTCTGCTTTATGTAATGGAGGATGCATTTAGAAACATCAGAGTCAAGAACTGCCAGGACTGAGGAACACCTTCTAGAAGATTCTAGAAGACTTTTAGAACCCTTAGTGTGCTTAATCTGATAACTGCAGAAAATCAGATTTAGTCACTAATCCGTTCAACATGTTTACATGCACTTGAGTAATCAGATAATGGAAAACTCTATGGGTCTGATGGAGAACTCTATGGGTCTACATGAGTCAGACAGTAATAGGATTTTTGCTTTGCAACCGGTTAATAAATTGCCAGTAAACAGAATAAGAAGTGACGTAAATGTAACATTAAACTAAAATTTCATGCTGTGATCTTATTTTTATTTTTAATCAATAAATCACTTTACCAGAAAATATGAACATACATCATCTAAAGGTGAAGAATATTTAGATAATTTATTTTGTCAAGCACGTATTTGGTGCAGTGTCGCTCCAAAAGTGTTTTGCCATCATCACATGGGTCCTGTGTTAAACACTGTTTATTTGTTTTTGTACATACGCAGAATCTAACCGTATAAGTGCTCTGATAATGCTCCAATTACTGAGCTAATATCACACTCATATCAAATTTCTTAATCAGATTTTCAGGCCTTAATCTGATGTAAGAATTTGGTATGCTGTTTACATGTCTACTTGACTAATCAGATAATAGCATCTGATTATGATCAGATTATTAAGTGCATGTAACTACACTTGTTGTTTTTCGCTAAACAGCACACTGTACGTCACTTTTTTGTATCTAAATGGAGATGAAAGACAGGATCCTGCACAGATACCCTTATTTATAGATTCACTTACTATTCTTACAAACAACACATTGAAAATGTTTCAAATTGGCCTTTTTTTAAACATTTATTTCAGTGTTATGTATTTTTATTATTGCAAATTGGCTTATTATTTGTGTTTTTGATGCTTACATGAGAAAAAAAACACACATTATTAATAGCCGATGAATAATTCAGTCAATTTATACAATGTGTCTTTTCATTGTTTCTAGTCTGAACATCTGCATTGTCGTTAATCCAAAACCAGCAGCAATCTCACTGTGACACTTTCTCTTAGCAGTGTGAGAAACCTGATCTGTTAGATATTCATCCGATGGTTGTCTTTGGTGTTTTGATGTGAATATTTAATTTTTTAGGAAATCTTTATTGTTTTGCAGATTTATTTTGCACTCAGTAGTGTTTTGAGAATGTGTGTGTGAGAAGAGCAGAGGCGTTGCGTCCTGAAATGTTTGTAAGTAATCAAGAAAATCTGTATTTATTTGCGTCCTTTTTATGATTAAGCCTTTTAACTAAATGATTTTAAACATGCTCATACTTTAGGTCCAACAATTCCCTCTTTTCCTGGCGTTCCTGTGGCTCCTGCAGGCCCCACATCACCCTGTAATAAAAATAAATAAATATTATTAGTCGTATGAACATAAAATATTATAAGTATATTAACACTAATAATAACATCAACAAAAATAAGCAGTTTATGTAGGTCAGTGTGCTCGTTTTCTTAACTTCTCTTCATCCGGTATTAATTGTAGTTGTATTTTTATTTGTATGTGTATTTATTGTCTAATCAAGCAATCAATATTTCCTTAAATTGAATCAGGTGTGCTGCTGATAGAACTGAACAAATCTATGCAATTGCTGGAAGCATTGAGCATCTGGAATGCAACTTTGCTCCTCAAATTAGCTCAGAAGATATTACCTACTTTTTTGAAAAGTAATCTTGTTACCTTTTGCTATATTTATGTTTATCAGCATTTATTCTAATGTTTTACAATGTTTTTACAAGCAAACACATTTACTACCAAGATAACTAGCTTAAAATTATTTGACGTGCATAAGGCCGTTGCACAGCACTGCATGTAATGCACAATGGTCATATGAATGGGACTTGATGTAAGACCTCCTATCCTGAACTGACCAAATATTGTGTATCCTTGTGTGTGTGTGTGCGTATGTGCATGGGTTTGTGCGTACCGACTCTCCTTTCCTTCCAGGTAAACCTGGTCTGCCATTAATTCCAGGATCCCCCTGTGAACAGACATCATATCATTCACAATGAAAAATGCCCGACACAACTCTCCCTCTGTAACTCTTTCTATATTTTGCTTACCCTTTCTCCTTTTTGTCCATTTGGTCCACACGCCCCCTTGGACCCTCGTTCTCCCTGTAACCCAATGAGACTGTCAATCAAGCTGCCAGTCACCCAACATGACAGAGACCAATGAATGTATAGACAGTTCCACAGGAGAGCTCTATAAATGTCTTTGAAGAATAAAGTACTCTTCATCTGTCAGTCTCACACACACACCCACACCCATGCCTCAAGCACACTTCGATTGCAGTCTGTCTGGTTAGTAAATTTGAGCAAATGGGTTGAATCTAGACAAGAGATTGAGTGTTTTAGTCTGAGAGCTTTGACATTCCCTCTGTGGATCAGTGATGCTCTATCTGGGCAAATGTTCTGAAATACTGTGTGTATGCGTATATATATGCATGTGTGGTGCTCAGTCGTTAAAAGGGCAGTGAAAGCAGTGTCTACATAAGCCTCTCAACCTCGGAGAGGAGCGATTCATACGCAGGTGAATTCTTTTCATGCCCCCAGTGCAGTCAGCCAATCAGTCCCTCCTCATATACGCACACACATATCGAGGCTCATGTGAGTGTTAGGCAATGTGCTGTTAGATCCACACTGTAGCTGAATTATAAGCAGCGCTATCATCTGGCATGGAGGGCTTTTCAAGGTTAGAGATAAACTTACCAGGTCTGAGATCTAATAGCAAAGAGCATTAAAATGGCACAACCACACACACACACACACACGCATGCCAAAGCAATCACAAACCTTAGGTCCACGCATACCGGTTAGACCAATCTCTCCTTTCTCTCCTCTCATGCCAGGAAGGCCATCTTTTCCAGGTGTACCCTGATAAACACAGACACCAATCAATCAAAAAGCAGAACTGGCAGTTGTTTGGAACAGAAAAAAGCAGTATTTCATCATGCTCTGCTCAGAGCTACAGAAATTTGAAAAGATGACAGTTGAGAAAAGGTGGACGGAACAATACACACAGCTTCTCCTGGAACTCCTGGCTGCCCCGCCTCTCCCTGCAAATCAATCATTTAAAAACTGCATTCAATTTTCTCAATTTAAAGCACAATAAAAAAATTAGTGTAAAGTAGTGTAAAACTGGGCTTATACTCAAAACCATACAGTGAGACATAAATGTCTGAGATATCTGTTTTTCTTAATACCCACTCAAAACAGCCATTAAAGTTCTTTCAGAACATATTTTCAAATTAAACAAATAACAAATGAACAAATCAAAACAATAAACTGACCACCTAAGAGTCCAGATCTTAGCATCTCTGAATAGTTGTGATTAATTGTGAGCAGCAGAAAATGCAATCTCTGCAGATTAAAAAAAAACTGACAGCAAGTCTCCGGAGAGGTAGAAAAGCTATAACAAAGGCAGATAGTGGACATACTAAATACTGAGAAAAGTTATATCATATTCAGTAGTTGTTTTCTGTCAAAAAACTTAATTTGTATTTAATGGCCATTGAAGTGTGGTTGGTATTGCATGGTTTACAGTTTTCCGCATCTCTTGTTCAAAGAAGTTTTACAAAAAATACCTTTTGTCCTCCTGGACCACGAGCGCCCTGGAACCCAGGGGAGCCTCTTTCTCCAGACTCTCCTCTTAGACCCTACAAACAGGAGACAAAATTACTACATGACCGATAACACACACTGACACACATACAGACAAAAACAAACACATACTGTTTTTCCTGGCATTTATAAGACTTACCTGTATCCCTGGTGGGCCCTCTTGCCCTTTAGTGCCCTTTTCACCTTGCGTTCCTTTCGGCCCTCTCTCTCCCTGTTGAAAGTGATACTCTCTCACTCAATAAATCTTAAAACTGAAACGTCCTCAAATATTAACGAATATAAGAAATCCCCAAAGTCAGTATAAATGTGTTTTTAAGAATACATAAGGAAAAACTATAATTAGTGTAAAAATATATAAATTCTTGCGCAGGTATATAAAACTTTAGATTCTGATATGTCCAAAACAATCCACATACATAGAATTAGTTAGAATGCAGAAATTTCAGCAATCTCCTCTGAGGTATTTGCAAAGTGTTAAGAAATGTAAACAAAAGTCTTAATAAGTATTTTAAAATGATCTAGAGCCTGTACAGATAAATCATAAAGTTTCAAGCCTTCAAAGGTTTTAGGTTCCATTTCTTCATCTCCCTTCTTCCCTTTGGGAATTCACAACACAGTCTTAAGGGTCAATCAGATTAGATCATCAGCTACACTGATGTTCTCTAGCACTGGGATTTATTTCCTACCCAAAACGTAAATATGATATATATGATGAAAAATTTTTGTTTAATTGTGTTTCATGCAGACACTTAACTAACAGCTGATGTTGCTTTTGTTTGTTAGCTATTATGTAAATGATGTCTAACAATAGTTTGTATCTAAATCATACTGTTGTTGGTTGTTTTGTAGCAAGCGTGCAAATTGTATAAGAAGTGCTGCGACAAGTACACTCTTATTGAAAAATGTACTCCCGCATCCATGCAATATACTCCTCCATCCTCTTACTGCTGTGTCCTTGAGCTCTCATGTGAGGCAGGTAATGTGTACTTGTGAGTCGCAAGTCGCTGACGAGGGCATGTTGGAGTAATGAAACTAGACCCAAGTGAATGCTCTCGTCCCATTCTGTTTGCATTAATGTTATTAATTTTACAACTCACCGTCTCTCCTTTATTTCCTTTCTCACCCGCAGGCCCACCCACCAACTGAGTTTCACCCTATAAAATTCAAGATGAAACACAACAACTGCAATTACAGTAATTGTCCATATTTACATCACAAATGATGCTTTGCTACATACTTTAAAATAACTGCTTATGAGACACTGATATTTATAAATAAAATAAACAATTTACCTTCTCTCCTTTGTCTCCTTGAGGACCTGCTTCACCCTATGAATTAAAAGAAAGTATGTGCTAAGCTTAGTTTCTGTTACATCATTAGGAACATCATAGGAAAGTCTTAAAAACTCTTAAGAGTTTTAAATAGATGATCAATTATACTAACCTTTTCTCCTCTGCCTCCTTTGCTACCTGGAAAACCCTGCATACACAAAGGATGTATGTTACAGCATTTAGTAACATAAAACAGATACATCACCTGGTGGCTTTATAACCAGTATCCAAGATCACATTTATTCTGCATCTGTATCTTATGTATACATAAATATATGGGCTAATTTGTTCAATCCTCGGTGTGTTGGTGTGTGATAAATGGTACATTTTAGATTATCCTTGTGTGCTTTTGTTCAAACCAAGCAACTGATGCCAACTGCAGAGGAAGTACCCCTGGAGCAATTCAGAGTTAAATATCTTGCCCAAGAGTACAATGGCAGGAGATAACAGAACTGCAGTGTCAATAGCTGAGATCAAACCCACAATTTCTTGGATTACAGTCAAGCTCTCTGTCTGCTGAGCTGCCACTAGCACACATGCGCGTGTGTATTTTTGAGCCCTGATATACAACACAGTAAGAGGTCTTGAATTGCAATGATTTGGAAATTACAGTGAGTGGGAGAGGTATACATCATAGCACTAAATAAAAAGTGTGACAAACACAACCACTCTCCCCACACATTCTGTTCTGCGTCAAAAATCTGCTTTTTCCACCTACTGTTCCCTTGAACACATTCAGATATGGTATCCTGTCTCTCCATCTATAAACACTCTGGTAGAGACATTGACAGAATTGATAGCCTTCTTTCTGGCCACTGTGCGCAAAGATTAATGGCTGAGAGCAGCAGACACAGACACAGTGGTGGCAGATAAATTACTGGGACAGTGTGGATAGATTCTTGTGACTGCACAGAAAGCAGGGACAGCATGGACACAGATAAAAAGATGAGTAGGCAAGTTATAGGAGTTGGAAATGATATAATGTACATTTACAAACAGACAGGATATACACATAATTACCGGAGCGCCTCTTTCTCCATCTTGTCCAGGTCGTCCTTCTTCTCCCTACAAATACAAGCAAACCATTTTTGAGGTTCAACCACTATACAGGTTTAACATATACACTGCTATTAAAAGGTTTGAAATCAGCAATAATAATAATAATAATAATAATAATAATAATAATAATAATAATAATAATAATAATAATAATAATAATAAATAACAATAATAATAATAATTATTATTAGAATAAAGATATATCCAGAACAAACACAAAACAAATCTACAGTTGGAGATGAAATAATCTAATAATAATAACTCGGACAGAAATGACTATGAAATTAACAGGCAGATAACCTGACAAAAAACTGTACTCTAAACAGAAAAATAAACTAAATAATTTATCATCCCATACTTTTGGTTTTATTGTACCATTTAAATGTACCCTATATAAATAATTACTATAGATAACATAACAACACATGTTAATATGACCAGTGATTCCAAACTCTTGATTGGCAGAGAGGGTGAACAGTTCCAGACCTTAGGCCATCTGTTGTCATACAGAATTTATCAGCCACTCTCTACCCCAGTGGTTCACAAAACTGGCTGTAGAATTCTTCTGGTCCTGCATAGTTTAATATTTGTCCTACTCTAAAGATCTCTTTTCTACTCAACAGTGTGGTATGACACAACACCAATACAAATCTAGAACAGGAATGTATGGGTGAAGCTAGTAATGTATACCTCTGATTGATCAAACACAGCTGTCATAGATCATCACTCGAGCCACTATTATGCAGTGGGAAATAGGTTAGTGTACAGATGGTTATAGATCTGGATTATTAACTGTACCATCCTGTATAGCACTGTCTAGTGGAAGAGCAGCCTAACTGTACACAAGAAATGTGGAGCTACATACAACACTTTGGTCTGAGGCCTTACCCGTGGTCCTGGATCTCCTCTCTCTCCTCTTTGTCCTGGTACTCCTACAGCAACTTCACCCTTAAGGAAAAGGAGGATTGTTCTAATATTAGTGGGGGTTTTTTAACCAATGATGAGAATGAACTATTCATGTAATATACATATAGTGACAACAAAAACACTCACCTTATCACCCTTAAGCCCTGGTAGACCTGCACTACCCTATAGAAGCAACGACACAGGATAAAACTTTCCGTTAAAAAAAAAAAAAAAAAACTTTACAACCGAGGTCATAACTATCTCTCTCTCTCACTCTCTCTCCTACTTACCGGTGATCCGGGAGGTCCAGGTGCACCAGGCGTCCCTGGGTTTCCTTGTTTGCCTATAAAGCCTTGCAAGCCCTTAAACACAGAAGACAAACAAATTCAGTGTTCAAATATTTAAAATAATGAATGACATGTATAACTTCAAAACTGCCCATCACTAACCCTCTCGCCAGAAGGTCCCGGATTCCCTGGCTGACCTGCTTCCCCTCTTTGGCCTGGTACTCCTGGGGTTCCTGCTAAACCTTGAGGCCCAGGGGGACCAGGAGGGCCTGGAAGACCAGGATCACCCTGATACATAATGTAAATCACATTTTAATTTAAAGCAAATTGGAGATAATAAGGTAAGCAAATAATACAAATATTGGCTGCTTGTGTGGATGAGTGCATCCGTGCATTAAACCTTTAAGCCTGGAGGTCCAGCTTGTCCTGGTGGGCCGACCATTCCCACACCTGCTTCACCCTGAAACAAAAAATAGCTTAAAGCTGGCATCTTTGAAAAGATCACACTAGTATGATTTAGAAAGCAATGGTACCAACGACTGTAAGGCACAATGAATGCCTTACTTTGCCTCCTTTAAGCCCTGGCGGTCCTCTGTCTCCCTGAAAAACAGAGCAGAAAAGAGACATTCGCTTTTGAAGTACAATTCAGACTATTGGTAGAATAGACTGTTGCTTGTCTCGGTTTGTAGACACTCACTTTCTCACCAGCCTCCCCAGGATCACCTGTTGCGCCCTACAGGACAAACATACAGCATGATATTATCAGTGCTGTGGTGTATGTGTTTGTGAGGTGTTTGCAAAGGGTCTGAATAACATGCATATAACACTCACTCTTTCTCCTTTGATGCCAGCTGGTCCCTTGTCTCCTTTAACACCCTGGGACACAGAGAAGACATCAATCAGATTAAGATTTTACCATCTGAAAATAACCATGCAATGTGTGATGGAAGCACTGAAAGAGCGAGCAGCATGGAAATAGATGAGATTAGTAGATTAGTCTATAATAACTTTAATGGGGTGTCAGAAACAAGTACATGGATTTTGAAGGTACATTTAGAAATAATTATTGCAGAACCTTTAGTTATTGAACGTATATTTCTATTTTGCCTCATAATTTGATACTAGTAGTGCATAAATATCAATATTTAGAGATATGTTAATTGGATATGTAAACAAAAGGAAGACAGAAGTGTAAGAATCACCTGTAATCCAGGTAGGCCTTTCTCTCCCGCTATTCCTGGCAATGTTTGTCCAGGAGGACCCTTTAGTATTCAGAGAAAATTTGAATTATACATTCATATGCTACTGCATACAGTCAAATCGTACTACAGGGCATAATAGAAAAAAAGATATAACCTATTGTCTGCAACCCACAACACCCAGTCCTGAAATGGTAGCAATTTATTTTGCAGAGGAAGCATAAATAATACAGAAGACCAGCCCACTGGCCCGCACTAACATCAAATAAAGAAGCAGAATGTGTACACAAACATCTCTATTGAAACACTATGTCAACTGAAAGAGCCTACGTCAAAACATCACTTTCTTTAGTTTGTATTAATGCTCCACATAGAGCTTCCGCTATTCTGAACAAAACCTTCAAATTATCCACAATGTGTCACTGCTCACGTCACCTAGCCTAATAAAAAACGCAAGCTGTTCGAGGAAATAACCAAGTTCATGACTCACCCGCTCACCCTTCACCCCAGGGGGTCCAGCTACTGACTGCATTTAGGTACAGGAAAGAAGTAGAGAGAGCAGGAGACCGAAGAATAAGAGCATCATTAACGGCATTACGTATGCTTGCATGAAAAGACTTTTATAAGATTTACATGCTCACATGTGTGCACAGTGCCCATATTATTTATAGTACAGATGTCTTTGCACCTTAAATAATTGCCTTTCATAACATGGTCCTATGTGTCATATTCATTTGAATAGTTAACAGATTGACAACTGAATGGCTTTTTTTTGTCATTGACATTTTCATTAAATTATTTTAAAAAGCAAAATATATTAGAAACATACGTTTCCTGGTGGACCACTGTCTCCTTGCTCTCCTTTTGGCCCTGGAGGCCCCACTGGTCCAGCAATACCCTATGAGAGGGAAGTTAGAAAGCGCAAGGACAAAGACACTCATGAACGTTAGGGCAAAGGATGAAACTTTAAGAATACGCACATCATATTTACTCATGTCAAAAACACATGAACTTTTACCTGTTTTCCAGATAACCCAGGTGTTCCTTCTTTCCCAGGTACACCATCTCGACCAGGGACACCAGGCTTTCCTCCCTCTCCCTGTGGAAAAACATTTAGTGTAAGTGAACTAAGGAAGTGTAAATGCTTTATGATCAAGCAGAACTAGCCTGTGTTGTACTGTACAAATCACTACCATTTCATTTACTTCATTTTAAGAAGTCAAAATGGGCATTAAGTACAAGTAAAACTTTTTTTTTTAGAACAAAGTATATTTACCAGAAAATAAAACAGAAGCCTCAATGACTAAACAATGCCAAAACTGTTCAGTATTTAGAGTATCCACTCTTTGACTTCTTTTTAGTTTTTCTATGACATCTGCAGGGACATTTCTGCCTCACCTCCAAAGTTCAGTCTTTGAAGTTGCATATTCTACTTTTACGATCCAACTTATAAACATTCAGTGAAGTCTGAGCTCTGGGGTAGACTGTCCATTGCTCTAAAAACACCAACAGCTTCTTCTAAGCAGTGTGTAATTAGTTTTCCAGTGGGTGCTGCTTGATGTATTAAAATTGGTTTGTCCCTCTTATGCACTGATCTGCTGCAATTTCCTTTGGGTTTTCTGACATTGAACGATGGCTAATGTGTACTTAATGGCCATTTTGACTGAAAACTAAATAAATGAAGGTTTCTAACATTTGCAAATAGCAGTGCTGTGTAATGACCTTTATCTGCATGGTGTTTTTAAGCGAAAGCAATAAAAGTTGGAGTGTGTAAGTTAGAAATGTTTCTCCTTCTCTTGTAAATTTAGCTTTATGTAGCTATAAGGTTTTAATTAAACAGTGAATATATTGGTCATTTCTTTGGCAGAATCAGCCATTGTTTTTACTTAGAAAATCATGGTCAGTGGAATTATAAGGGTTTGGTAAAAAAGATTTACTGTAACCAGATAAAACAATACTTTTCCCCCCATCTGTAGACCAAGATGATTTATTTCAGAAGTCTTACCACTTGTCCTGGGAGACCCGGAGGTCCTTGCGGTCCCTAAAAGAAATCACAACATTCAGTTTTTAACCTTCAGGCGAGTACGCTGTACGTTATTCACCGTCCAAAGTCATTATTATTAAACATACAATTACAGAGAGGAAATGAGAGGAAACATGAAATGAAAGTTCCAGCAATCCATTAGCACTTGCCAAAAAAGAAACATTAATTAGGCCCTAATGGGATGGCTGACTTTCCGGTTCTGCATGAAGTGGGTTATTAGCAGGAGTCAGATGAGAACACATGCATGCAGGAAGATTTGCAATTTCATTATTTTTCTGTATATATATTTATAGACATCTTAATACAAACGTATTTTCTTGATCTGTGCAGAAACACTAGTGTCTAAAATTAGTATTAATCTAGCAATTAGTACTTAAGAAAGGGATAAAACATGAATATTCTGTTCTAGATATTTTGTGTTGAACATTACATCATAGGTCAAATGCTGCTATTCAGAATTCTGTCTAGTTAGATGAAAGAGAATAACTGGTAGCCAATTTTTAAATACAAAGCAGTCTGGCACTTCAAAAGAGGCCTGCATTAATAATTTAGTTGCATTTCTTATGCTCAGTTAAAGTCTTAGGGCATTTAAATGACTAGTAATAGCCCAACTAGATTATATCTTGTGTCATATCAGTGATTTTTTTAATTTGCAAACATATTTGTATGCAATACAGCCTCACAGAAATCTTTTCTTAAGCCTTCTTGATAGATTTAGGAGAAGTCAAGGTGGAGATTACGGTATAAGAAAAATTAAGATTAGGACTGAATGAAGCTTTTCTCTTACAATAGCCCCTGGAATGCCTGTAATTCCAGGCAATCCTCTGATGCCTTGTGGTCCTGGAGGGCCCTGTAAAAGAAGTGAAAAGGCATGACTAAACTGAGAGGACTCTATTTGCTTTTGTCAGTGCAATGGTTCTTAACTAAATGTGTGCCCATGCTTTTTTAAACGAGGGACACCTATCTTTCTGTAGATTATGGGGTTAGTTAAAACACTATGTTCAATAGAAGACTTACCTGAACTCCTATACCTGGCTCCCCATGGTCACCCTATGGGTTTCATACACACACAGAGACACACACAATGATTTTTTCATAGTTGCAGTCAAACCTGGCCAGTCAATAGCATTAATCTATACAGAACAGTCACAACATTTCTCCACTGTACCATTATCAGAATCATTGGCTATATGCTTTGGTGACACACTGACCTTCACACCAGGTGGTCCTGGAGGTCCATTTGAACCAACTGGCCCCTGTAATGATAACCATAATTAGTAAGAGGCTTCTTTGTATGTTTCATCTGACTATAAGAACATGGGACTCATATACTTACGGTTGGTCCTCGTATTCCCGGTTCTCCAGGATTTCCCTGTGTGCAACACACATTACAGTTACACACTAATATATAACAGGAGTTTCCAACCCCACACACTTTTTACATGTAAACAACACACATAAGCTTGTGCATAATTAAGATTGGAAGAACTGACACACAAGTCTAAGCCTCTTCACCATACATATGCCTTTAATTAGGGCTGTCAAACAAGGACAATAATGAATTGCATGTCTTATTTGATCAAATTTTATCCTAAACATAAATATTATTCTTTTTTAACAGAAGCACTAATATAACAAAATAAGATTATTACTGTTGTTATTAATTAAATAAACTTGTCATCATGCAAATACAGGGTTCATAAACCCTAACATGTGATGGCCATAGGAGGAACCCAGTTCTGAGAGGGCAAGTGCTACACAAATTGTGGCATTAGTAATTTTCTGCATATGACAACCCCACTTTTAGCACATATGTACAGTTGAAGTTACAGACACGCCTACAACATAAGCAGACACAGATATACTATTGGTGTAACTAATTGTAGTGATGCACCGATCCAAATGTTGATCCTAATATCTGAACTGAGCTATACAAATCCAATACCAGTGCTCTGTACACTCAATTGTGTTTTGTAGTGAAAATACACAAATGTACCGTAGAGGATAATGTACTATAGCGGAGGCTAGAGCTGAAAGATTAGGGCAAAATATCTAACTGTATCTAACTAATATCTTTTTTTTCAGTATTGTGATCCCAGTGTGTACCAAACTGTTGTGTTATCACATACACAGCCCAGAGTGTTTGGTTGCTTATTTACATGCAATTTTTTTATTGTCGGGCATTTTCCCCCGCATAGAATTTTAAATAATGTTGTTGATAATTTAGGACAAAAAAAGATCAATATTTCAGCCCTCTGTGAAGGTAATCATGGAACAACATCCTACTTATGATTTAGTTTTTTTTTTATTACATGGTTCTATATGGTCTATAAGAAACATTACAAATTTTGTTTACAATGAAAATGGTTGGTGCCAATTCTAGTATACTGGATTCGGGCATCACTAATCAATTGTAGCAAAAAGATGAACAACGTAGAAAAAACGCACAAACACACACTTACTGAACATAAACAGTTGGACAGAGACAGCAGACAGACAGAGAGACACCTAGATATTACCCCTCCCCACTCCCATCTAAAAGCATAGCAGCCAACAGTCGCAGCCACAGAAAAACCTACCGGTCTGCCCAGCACTCCTGGGAACCCAGGTAAGCCCTAAAGAAAGAGAGGGACAGAGGGACAGAGGAAGAAAAAGTATAGAAGAGAAAAGGGACAGTGATTGTTAGAGAAGTTGGAAGTAAAATGTAAAGGGCACAGAAGAATCAGAAATGAGAAGACAGTGAGATAAGAAAGGAGTGGGAGTAGACAGATATATGGTTGGGGAAAAGAAAAGACAGGGAGGTGAGCTGTTTGTTAGAAGCACTGCTGCATAGGTTGATTTCTACAGTTCATTTAAGTAGCCTCAGCCAAAGAGAAACAGCTCCGGCGGCCTTTTGTAGTTTTCCCAACCAATCCCCAGGCTATCCCGAGGGGGTCTGCCACGTTGGGCTACTGTTACTCACAGATGGGCCTGGTGGACCGGTTGATCCCTTCAAACCCTGCTCCATAGGGGGATAAATATGGTTGTGAGTAGAGCCTCAGTACTCCTTCACCTCCCGAGTTCACTAATGTACTACCTTTAAACACTGTCTTATTTCTTTCTGCTTCTCAGCTTTCTTTATGTAAAATTATCATGCATCTCCAGTCCTCATGTCTTAGCTCAAGACTTCAAGTGATATTAATTGGAAACAACCCCACAGTTGACAGAAAAAAAAACATTTTAAAGTACTTTTTAAAGTACAAACTGCTGAGCCCACTTTCCTTTAAAGACTTTCCCAAGATAGCAAAAAGCTTTCTAGGACTCACCTTTTTCAGGTCACCTTAATATGGCAAGAATTAAAATGAATTTTTCAATATTCACATCAGCTCTCATGGTTTCATCATTAAAGGACAACACTGTACATTCCATATTAAAACTACTGCCAAGCTTATTATAACTCTCTGCAATAGGGACACTAATAAGGAGCACTAGCACTTAAAACAAGCCAAATCTGTTTAACATTTCCAGTGCATCTATAGCTACCACTTTCTTACCGGCTTCCCATCCTGTCCAGGTTTTCCAGGTTCTCCTGTCAACCCCTAAAACAATATTAGCTTGTTATTTTGACATCAAACACTGAAAACTGAGCCACAATTGTATATAAAACCAAAGCAGATTAAAACTGGAAAGAGTTCAGACTTACAGCGAGTCCTTCTCTGCCCTTTTCCCCTGCTTCTCCTCTGTCGCCCTTTTCTCCACGAGAACCTGCAACACCCTAAACAATAATGGAATGACATACACATCTTTAAAAACGCAAACATGTGCGAAAAAGGCACAAGTCACACGCAAACACAAACAAAAACTACTTACTCGCTCTCCTTTCGGTCCAGGAGGACCTTGTGCACCACCCTCTCCTTTAATACCTTGAAGGCCTGGTGGACCCCGTGGACCAGGCACACCAGGAAGTTCAATCACTGAATCGCCCTATATTCAGGATTGGGAGCGTTACTTTAAAAATGCATTCTATTGCAAATTATAGGGTTTAGTTTTAAAATATAACATTAATCTAATCTAAAAGATTTATACATGAAAGTTATGTAAACTAATGGTTTTCCTTTACTTTTTTTTTTAAATCATGTAATTAAATAAATATGAGAGAATAATTCAA
The DNA here is from genome assembly GCA_021613375.1 of Megaleporinus macrocephalus. Lineage (NCBI taxonomy): Eukaryota > Metazoa > Chordata > Actinopteri > Characiformes > Anostomidae > Megaleporinus > Megaleporinus macrocephalus. The sequence goes on along the minus strand of CM038704.1, from coordinate 19,166,034 downwards.
ATGATACATGTAACATCCAGTATTAAGCACGAAAATGATAAACAAAAGGTGACAGGATTGCATGTATGTGATTTGAATATGCTGGTATTCACCCTGTGTTTTATAATGTACCTTTTTACCGTAACTGTAACTGAATTATTCTGTACATGTATTCCATTACTACTCAACCCCGCCTGTAACACATTACCCCATCCCCATTCTGTGCCCTTGTCAAGCACACCCACACTCCATTCACAGAGCACACAGCACTGTGCAAAAGTCATAGAACACCCGTAATCCATTACTAGTCAAAAGAGTTTAAATAGAGTTCAAAGTTATTTAAAATTTCAAATGAAATAAATTCTCGACACCCCTTTTACAAATTACATAAAAACATAAAAAATGTGGCCTATTCAAAAGTTATAGCAAGTTCTATGTTTATGTTTCATTATTTTCCAAAACAAATGATGACATTATGCCCTAAAATTGGAATCTCCCTGTAGAAAGGAAGTTGATTAGCTGGTAACCTCCTGCTGTTCAACACTAAAAAGACAGTACTGATGGTAGCGGGACTTCATGCACAACCCCACTTCCCTATCAACGGCTCTGTGGTTTCCATTGTGGAGTTACTCAAGTTTCTGGACAATATCATATTCAAGAAAGCACATCAAAGAACGTTCTTCCTGAGACAGCTGAAGAAATTCAATCTGCTGCAGACCCTGATGATCCAGTTATTCTTAGTGACCATCGAGTCCATCTTCATATCATCCATCCATAACCAGCGCATAATTAGGATTAGGAGAAGATCTTGCACTTTAAACTTAAAATTTAAACCTAAACTAAACCACAGATGTCTTTACTGTATTACAGTAACTCCTCTGTAACATAATTCTTATTTAACTGTAGAGACATTACATTTTACAAATGTTGATCATTCTGTAATATTATAAATATAATAGTAATTTTATAATATACAAGCACTTGTATTGATATTCATATATGCACAAGAGTTCAGGCATCATTTTGGCTCCTGCCTATGGCTTTTTATTATTCCTATTCTTTAATCTTTAATATATTTAGAGCAATTTTTTATTTTTTTATTTCCATTTTTACTGTAGTCAAATATTGTTTGTCTGGGCACCAGGTCATATACAGTTATTAGGAATCCCATTTTCTTTTCACTTTTTCCTGCTTTTCCATTCAAATTTCCTCTTCCTTAGGCAACGAGGGCTGTGCAATATTTAATCTTCTCAGAAACATCTCTTGTAAAATAAATAACTCACATTAAATGATCATGTTGATAATAAAATAAAGTATAATCATCTTTGTTGTGAAGATTTGACATTATGTTTTTGCTTCTTATTCTCACCTTGGGTCCAGGAGCTCCTACTGCGCCAGCTAACCCGGGTTTACCCTAAAGAAAAAGTTGTCAAAGGTCAAATTCTTTAAAAAGATTAATGTGAAAATCTTGATGACTGTATACTCACAGACTCTCCTTTATCTCCTTTGTCCCCTCTTTCTCCCTAAAAGTTGCAGATCAAAGCAAAACTCTGCTTATTTTTAAATATTCAACTATATATGTACAGTTATTAACATTCATGAAATTAACAAAATAATAATAAATGTTATTGAAAACGGTCTCTACCTTTTCTCCAGGCCTGCCAGCCTCTCCCAGCTCTCCAGCTCGCCCTGGAAGACCTGGTATCCCTGGTTTTCCAGGCTCTCCTGCCTGTCCTGGAGGACCCTCTGGGCCTCTTTCTCCAATAGCCCTCCCTGTTGGGCCTTGAGGGCCTGGAGGCCCTTTCTCGCCCTGATCACCTTTTGAACCTCGCTCACCAGGAAATCCTCGTGCCCCCTGAGATTATGAGTGACACGACAGAAGGAAAGACAGTAAAGGAGAATAGAAGTGGCAAAGAAACATTCAGTCTAGTAAGCTTGGTGTAAACAGGTTATAATACAAATAGCAATGAAGCAAAAGATATAAGCATAACAAATGAAGACCAAAAATAAACTAAGGTGAAAGAGGAAAATGCTAATTAGAATTTGTTGCTGGAGGGCTTCAGGCAAGAGGCTGATTGTCTGTTGTCAGCTCAGCAACACAGACGGGCAGCACCATGGACAGTGCCTGAGGAGAACTCAGCCCCTACACCTGCTCATCTCTGCACAGGCCAGCAAAAAGGCCAAGCTTTTAATTTGACCTACAATTAATTTGACACACACACACACACACACACACACACACACTTACATCAGCACCAGAAGGGCCTGGAGGTCCTCCATCTCCTTTATCTCCTTTTTGTCCTTTATCTGGTTTCTCTGTGTCTACATTCAGCAAGATATCCTTTTTGTCGAGCACCATCTTTAAATCTCTGACCTAGAGAAAGGAAGAGGTTTTAAAACTTTCTCCATAAGCATCCTTAATGATTTTTTAATGTTAAAAATCCAAATACCTCAATGCCAAAATCTGAAAGTGCCCTCTTCACATCCTGAAAGAGACAAAGATGATGTTATTAAACACTGTTTCTGTTTGCAAGCCTTTGTGTTTCAGAGTGTGTATGCGTACCACTGGCGTTCCTGGCTTCCCAGGTGATCCATCTTCGCCTGGATCTCCCTAAAAAAAGCAAAGCATCATTTTAAAGCAACAGCATAAATACAACATCCAAAAACAAGCTATACAGATACAGTTAATAGAACATACTTGCTCTCCTTTTGCACCTCCAGGACCTCTCTCTCCCTATATAAAGAAAATTCAGTTAATTAGCAACAGGACAATAAATGATGACATTTGAAATGAACTTGGAATGGTTTTTATTCCACATTATAGCACCAAATTTTTGTACACTTAGGAACTTACCCGAGCTCCTGCAACTCCAGGGAGCCCAGGAATTCCCTGAAAGCAAGAATGAAAACCCCCATTAATAACCTGTAACCTGTATGTAGTATTTTTGTCCACTTTAAAAATTGGTTAACACATAAAAAGCACTTTAAGACTTTAAGTCTCTGCCTTGTGACAAACAAATATATAAATGTAGCTATTGGTTACAATACTGATTGTGATATTACACTGGGCTTGCAGGAAGGATGCTATACGCATTTGTATGACACATTAAGCAGATGTATTTAAATGCAACAGTCGTTATGTCTGTGGTTAATACCACTAAAGGGTATTTCACTAAAGGGCTGATATATGAATCGATCAAAACACACACAATATTTGTTGTTACTCACTGGAGCTCCTGGAGGCCCTTGAGGTCCTGGGATAGGTGCGACCTCGGCACCTTTAAAATATATCACCTGTTCATATTATATATATATATATATATATATATATATATATAGAGAGAGAGAGAGAGAGAGAGAGAGAGAGAGAGGAAGAAATTGAGAACGATGAACGTGAAAGTCCACAGCACATATTGATTTCATATTTAATAGACACAAATTTGCAAATCAAAATAATGATTGATGGGCTACCAGTATGACACACATCCAAAAACAAAAAAAACCCCACAAGAAACACAACACACCTGTCCTGGGGGTCCAATACTGCCAGGGACCCCTGGGGGTCCAGGGGGTCCTATTGGTCCAGTGGGTCCTGCAGTTCCATGATCACCCTTCAGCCCATCTTGACCCTGACAAAGAGAGAAATCAAGAGAGGGGGCATGCATGGAACAAATTAAATTTTTAATTAATGGGCATAAATTTGCACATCAAATACTCTCATCTGTGAAGAGTTTTTTCCCGTGGGCCTTCTCAAACACAGCTACTGTCAACAACACACACAACAGAACCCATCCTTAAAGAGAGAAATCTGGCTGTCTGTACAGATATGTGCGAAATTTCACACCACATTTAAGCTACGCTACATTTAGGAGAAAATCTCTAGTGAATCATTGAAGAAAAATAATGGCATGAGGTGAACCTGAACTGGCTGCTGTTGTGATGCGGTAGAAAAGAATAATGGCTGGAAAATTGCAGGCAGACAGTACAAAAGACAACTAAAACGAATCCTTTTAGATGAAAGGATGCAAAGAACAGACATTTCAAGTATTTTAGGATGAATGGATTTTAAGTAACATAATTCCTCAAACTAGAGAGAAATTAAACTCTGTTTTTCATGGTAATATTTCAGTCCAATATTTAGTTCTGACTCTCTGTTTAGTTTTGTCTGGTAAGGACATTTCAGCAATCACTGAACAATATTCAGAAATGTACCACATGTTAAATAATTCGTTCAGCTATTGTCGAAGGGCACTGAATTGCAGTCAAAAGCCTCTCCCTGTTCATTTAATGCACGAAGAGACCGTTGTTACGAGGCCATTATATATACACCGATGAGCTAAAACACTATGACTACCTCCCTAATATGCTATTAGTCACCGTGTCACCAGAACAGCTCCGACCTCTGACTCTACAAGACCCCTAAAGAATTTTTGTCATATCTGGGGCAAAGACATTAGCAGCAGACCCTTTAAGTTGAGGTGAAGCTGTTACAGATCAGGTTTATCATTCCATCACATCCCACAGATTGAACTGAGATCTGGGGAATTTGAAGTCCACAGCAACACCTTGAGCTCCTTGTCATGTTTCTTAAACCACTCCTGAACAATATATGCAGTGTGGCAGGGTGCTGAAATGAATATCAAGTTAAATTGTTTAATAGACTTTTAACATATTTTATTAAATATTTTATGATTCTGTGAATAAGATGTTAAATATATTTTTCCCCAAGTGTTCAGTCTTCAGATTTGATCACAAAAATATCTTAGTCATGACTTTCTTAGTCATTTTTGAATAATTTGTAGCTCTGTTCATTATTTTGGACACATTTTAGCTGTGTACTTATCTGCCACCTAACTGGTTTTATTGTATTAATAATGTTGTAAACATTTGAAAGGTGGTTTATATATAGGTAGAAGAACAAGAAGGTAGGTATTATTTGAGTTATTTCAGCAGGTATTATTTGGGTGGGGGATTATTCTCAGCACTGCAGTGACACTGACATGGTAGTGGAATGTTAGTGTGTGTTGTGCTGGTATGCGTGGATCTCACAGTGCAGTGCTGCGGTAGTATTAAATACCTTAGTGTCACTGCTGAACTGAGAATACTGTACCAACCAGCAACATCCAGCCAGCAGTGTCCTGAGTCCTGTGACCAGTGATGAGGGACTAGAAGGTGATCAACACAAACTAATTGACTAATAGAGTGAACAGTGAGTGTAAAAACCTCCAGCAACACTGTGTCTAATTTACACATACCAGCATAACACACACTACCACGTCAGTGGTGAGAATAACCTATCACCCAAATAACACCTGCTCTGTAGGGGTACTGTGGGAGTCATGACCATTAAAAAGAGTGCAAAAATGAGGCTAACAAAGTATGCGGAGAAACCGTTGCACTGCAGTCTGTAACTGTAGAACTACTGAGTGCATCTATATGGTAAGTAGAGCTGATAAAATAGACAATAAGTGTACATACAAGGATGTTTACTTAATGGACGTGCAAGTCAGTGTATGTACATAATACTATACAAATGTTTGGGGCCAAAGATTTCCATCCTATATATCCAATGTATATACTGTGAATATACATGCATAAAATCAATAATTAATGGAGCTTATAATCATGATTATATATATATTATATATATATATATATATATATATATATATATATATATATATATATATATATATATATATATATATAAATATAATTTTGTACTTTATTTATGCTATTCTGAGAAACATCTTTATAAAATCTGGATGTGTTTTTAATAATTTATGTAAAGGGGGGAGAATGAGAGAAAGAGGACCGAGCTGTAGGGAAATGTTTTGCTCACATTTCTTCCTGGGGGTCCTGAGTCTCCTTTATCACCCTGTAGAGACAAACAGCCAAGAGGCAATCAGCATAATATAAAAATAATGTGATATGTACTCTGTGTCTTACAGTCCATTTTTTACCTTTCTGCCATCTTCACCAGGGAGGCCATCTTCACCCTGAAATTTTTCAAAGACAAAACAAATTAACAAATAAATATTAGTCATACCTGCAGGATAGCAAATGTATCTACAGCTCTCTGGAAAAAAGCAAATAGAATTGCATGAGCTTGTAAAGTACAAAAACAACATACACCATCTATACACCAACTATACAGGCTTTTTAACCTGGTTACAGTCTTAGTATCAACACAATATGCACAAGAAGGGAAGCTATCAAGTTACACAGAGCAAGATTGCCAGTGATTCGCCACACCTCCCTGTATACTTCAATCACAAGAAGATTCAATTATTACCCAAAATACTAATACAAAATAGCAAAGAGCTTTTTGCTATGCAGCTCATCAGATGTGAAATGGCCTTTTTGTCGGTGTCGAGAACCCAATCACAATCTGTAAATCTTGGCTGAAAAATTCATTTGATCTAGGAGGTTCATGGACGTAGAGAATTAAAGTGAACTGAGAGGTCACTCTCACATGCTCCCTCAAGTCTGTTGACAAGGAATAAGTATGTGTGCTGATGTCTCAGGGTGACCTCATGCCTGTGTTACCTTCTGGCTCTCCCGTTTTAGTTTTAGTTGCGCTACTGGAGCTAGGTCTGCCAGAGAGACGGTGCCTGCACTGTGCACCCTGTGGTAAGTACTGTATGCTCTAAACATAACTAACAATCTGTTGTGTCTCTTTGCTAGGCTGTTAGTGTCTTCCTGCTGTCTAATATAATGCCAGAGCAGGATACTGCGGTATTCCTGCCCTCTCGACCTGTTAAACCACTTTGGTGCCACCTGCACGATGTACCATTTACCTTCATACTGTGGTGAAAAACCCTGATGTGCATGCCTCCCAAATTTGAATAAATAATGATCACATCCCTCTTCTGTTATGGCCTGAAATGACCATCGCTTTATGACCACCACTAATCTGGGCAGTGTTTCATAATTTTTGGGATGTATTTCTTTCACCTTTTGTGTTTCATGAACAAATCACAATCTCCAGTTCAAGTAGAACATAATTATACCATTTGGTGTGGCCTAGAAGAACCTGAATTTAACTTCAAGTCTTGGTCCACTCTGTGCTAGTTCCTCATGCTGCCCTTGGCTTGTTTAGCAGGAGCCTGGACACAGATTTCTAAAAGTCTGTCACACAAAGCGCTATGAAAACAAAACTAACATGAAACAACCTGACTTAAATTAAAATATCTGGTGTATCTCGTTGATGAGAGGTTCAATCAGTCTTAAACACAGCAGTTCCAATCATTTAAAATCCTCATGGTGAAAAAACACTACACTGTAAAGTGTAAGATGCTTCAGAGTGTTCTGAGATTTAAGTGAAGTCTAATATTGAAATTTGATTATTTAAACTACAATATCAGTTATTAGACTGTATCATATTATTTTTTTATAATTTATGTCAGATTTATCTGTATAACTGTATGTTATATATAACTATACTGTTAACTATATATAATAATGACTATGCTGACTATACTATTATATTATACACCATGTATACAGTCTATAAATGTAAATATTACTATTATATTATACACCATGTATACAGTCTATAAATGTAAATATTACTATTATATTATACACCAGGTATACAGTCTATAAATGTAAATATTACTATTATAATATGCACCATGTATACAGTCTATAAATGTAAATACTACTATTATATTATACACCATGTATACAGTCTATAAATGTAAATATTACTATTATATTAAAAACCATGTATACAGTCTATAAATGTAAATATTACTGCTTTTCGTTGCACATTTGCACTTCCAACTGCATGACTGCGTATTTACACTACCAAGTGGTCTACACTATTTAAACTAGTTAACTGCACTACTGTCATGACTCATACACATTGTGAGACCTTCTATTTTATATATTCTATATTCTACTTACTTTATACTCTATTTTTATTTTTTTACCTTGTGCCGTTGTGGAATAGCTACTGGACACCTTGAATTTCCCTATGGGATCAATAAAGTGTCTGTCTGTCTGTCTGTCTGTTTATCTATCTATCTATCTATCTATCTATCTATCTATCTATCTATCTATCTATCTATCTATCTAATTCTACTTTGCATTTCTGCATGTGGTATTTTTTAGGTTGAACAGACAAACAATACTTACAGTGTACTTGATAAAACAAACAGGGCCTTAAATCACTGTCCTTTCACTATCTGCACTCTTCATTTTCTACAGCTCCTTCTGTTAATTTTAATCAAAGGTGTTAATTGTTCTTGCCTGGCTGTAAATGTACCAGTCTTGACAATCACTGTTTCGCTTACGCAACCACTATTCTGGCATTTGTATGAAAACCCTGTGTTTCTAAGCCCATCTGTGGCCTCTTCCCATCCGCCGGAAGCCTCATACTAAAATAAATACTGTAGCTCCTACCACTGCTATAGCAGTTTCAGTAATGTCATCAATAAATCATTTCAAAATGGAGGACAGACTGGGAGCAGAGTCTTACCGTGCACATTGTTATCTCTCTCAGCCGGGTTACCAGAGCATTTCTACATGACTGACTGGAGCTCATCTCACATTTCTGCTGCACACGGTTTATGAGGCTAAATTATCTCACACAGATAAGTCATTATGGCGCAAAGTGCTGATTTATGATCATCACTTTGGGCTGATTTATAATCAGCAGGATGGTTGAAATGTCTTATTATGTAATGCTTAATTGTCTCGTTAAGTGAGCCAGCCTGGGGTGCGTTCGCTCAGCTGGAATGAGAGCGGCAGGATGACATTTCCATGCTGCAGCTCGACACATTTTGTACAAGGCTCCACTTCTTAAGGGTCTAAATCGTACCTGTGGGGTGACATAGCAACGGCAGCTACTTCTCTCTAAGAAAGCCATACAGGATTGCATGAGATTGTCATGTAAACCCAACAACACTAGTCATCTACCATAAATGCTATTTAACCCTGTTACAGTGGTCCACACTGTAAAATAGCCCTCAGGAAGAGGGGGTTACTGCCATTTAACCATATGTCAGAGGCTCAGGGTTCTGAGTTCTGAGATTAACTAGACTTCAGCCTGAAAAGTATAACTTATAGCTGTAAAAACAAAACTGGTTTAAACATGCAGATGTTAAAGACTAATACATTCATACATCCATTATCTTCCACTTCATCCAGCCAGTCTGGGTCATGGGGGGACTGGAGCTAATCCCAGCGTCATCGGGCAAAGGCGAAGTACACCATGAACAGGTCGTCAGCCCATTGCATCAACATCAACATGCATGTCTTTGGATTGTGGGAGGAATAGAGACTAATACAGTGCCAGTATTTGTCAGTAAACAGAATGGTTCTGTAGGGTCTTATGTTTCTCTAGCCATTTATATTTGCTTAAAAAACACTGTCACTGGTACACTTTCATTATCAATGTTGATTTATGTTAAAAATATTAAGTGCACCAATATCAAAAACATGTTAAAACAGTGCCTTGAACAACTATTTAAATTCTTGGTCAATATGAACAAAAAGTAATGGTTATTACAATGTGACTTTCTAAATGATTAAATAAAAAAGTAAAACAAGCAATTTAAAATGACCTCAAAGTTGAAACAAAGTATAGACCAGCATATTCTGGTGCAGATGTTAACAACCTCCTATGTAATCTGAATTACCCTCTTGCATCTTACACTACACAAAACATCTTGGAAAGAAAGCTAGGAATTTCTCAGACTTACAATTTTCCCTTGAGCTCCAGGCTTTCCATCTTCTCCTGGTTTACCCTAATAAAAAACAGAAAAAAAGTCTCATCATGTCACTCTATGTCTGCACAGCATTTTCCGTCCTGTTGTAACACTCATGTTTACACTGTTGTTATGCTCATGTTTGCATGCGTAATGTTGCTGGAATGCTAGTATGTGTGTCTAGTATGTCTTACAGGTGGGCCAACATTTCCTGGAGGTCCTATAGGCCCCGCTGGCCCCTGAGGTCCTCTAATTCCTGATAGACCCTGAGAAAACAGCAAAATGCATATAAATATATTTGTTACAAAATATATTTATATAAGGCAACTGTAGACTTTCACTCTGTACAGGAGTCAATAATGAGGAATGATGAGGAAGGTGTAATCTCCCTCTAGTGGATGAAGATTACAAGCACGCTTCTAAACAATTTAAAGAAAGATGGAGAGCAATAACATTTACTCACATCTCTGCCGGGTTCTCCTTGTTTACCAGGGTCACCCTGAAAACACAATAGACATCACAATCACATCAGTAGTGGAACCAGTAGTGGAATCTTAAACTCATACTAAAGACACAATCAGAGCTTACTGAACAATTAACAGAATAAATAATTAATTAACCACTGAGCAACTGACATGATCTATATGTTTCAACTTTAATGTCTAGAAAGTCCCACATGTTTGCTTGGTTTCCAAATTATTTTTTAAATAACTTATTTTCTCTGCTTTTCTTATTACAGATAGTCTTGTTACACGCTATTAAGATTTTATGTCTAAAATATTGTGAAATATAAATAAAAAAAACATTTTGCATTTTGCATTCCACATATCATTACTCAGAATAGATCTGTGAAAAGCAATGTGTTGAGAATGTACATGTTAAGCTTTAATTTTGTTCTATTTCTCACCTGACCACAACAAGCTAAAAATCACATCAGCACCTTAAATACACGAGCAAAGAATTCTTTCCACAGTGAGACTGCATTTAGAGACCATGTGTTCTGACCCTTAAACCAGCAGGTCCAGGTGGTCCATTCTTTCCGTCCTGACCAGGGCGTCCATCTAATCCAGCAGCTCCTCTCTCCCCCTGAGAGTACACACACACACACACACACACACACACACACACAAATAAAATTAATAATCACAGATGCTGTGGATGATTAGAATGAATAACTGTGCCAGTGCAAACAAGGTAATAGCCTTGTTGAGAAATAATGCACAGGTATAACGATTAATACCAATAAATATATGAAAATCAGACAGTCCACATAAAAAAATTACAGAAGCCATAAGAAAGTCTTAATATTCCATATAACAGGTGTATGCTTAGGTGTAACTTCCTTAAAAATGAGTTATAACTGAGTAATCCTGTGCAATTACATAACCCACACCACAATGGTAACTGTGGAATGTTCAAAATGTTACTCTCTCTATCCTTTACCTATGGTAGCTGTTCAGTGATGCTTTTAGACACCCCAGAGTGATATATGCATTAACTAAAATAAGTATCTTCTTGACGTTTTTCCTCAGCTAAAAAAGTTGAGGTATTGTCTAGAAATTAACTGAACTCTGCACTTGGCGGAATCAAGTACCGACTGACTTAACAGATTAAGCAACTGGACAATGGCATTCTGTGAACTCGTACCTTCTCTCCTGGACTACCTCTTTCCCCTGGATCACCCTGCAGTGAAGCAATAGATCCATTAAACTCGATACGGCAAAGACATAACATCACAATACTTTAAGAGAAAAAGATATTTCATAAACTGAGCTGCTAAATTAAGTATGCTCTGATAATTATTTTGATGATAATTCACAATATTCTCAGAAATGTACTCTGATATAATGTGAAACAATTTATCACAAAACCATAAAAACTGTCCTGTTACTGTACCCCTACTGTACACTATGGTAAATATATGCAGAACATTTAGCTGTTGGAAGACAACGAAACAGTCTGTAATACAACAAATAGTAGATAATAGACGAAAGATGATATATGAAATAAGATATATATATATATATATATATATATATATATATATATATATATATATATATATATATATATATATATATATATATATAAATCTGTGACCAAAATATTGTATGGTTTCAGCATAATTGTGGATTTTATTTAAAAATCTTACTGGTAGTATTACATTAATAGTCATTTTTCACTGTACCTCTAAAACGTCTTTAGAAGAGAAAGAAATTCACTATATTTTAAGAAAACACAAAATGATCACTAGCACTATTGATACTGATTTATTTACTGATGTAAATAAATGTTGTCCTGAAGTGCAGTGAGAATGCAGCAGCAGGCTATTTACTAACACCTGGACAGACAGTAACTGCGCAGAATTGATTAAAATGTGATTTATTATTATTATTATTAGGTGTTTTTATATGACAATATATAATTAACACCAGTAACGGCTCTATCCCTTTAGTAGACCATGGAACAAATTGAGAAAGAGACGAACAGATAAACTAGGACACAGACTAACACAAAAACACTGTTTTCTTACTCTGGCTCCTGCAGGTCCACGCTGACCCTCAGGTCCCTGAAATAAAAAAAAATATAAATAGTACAAAAACAAGCAGGACAATTCTCAAGCACTTCTTTTGAGGGAATGCACTGCAGTCCTTACCCGTAATCCTGGAGGGCCTGGAGGTCCTACATCACCTTGCTGACCTTTACTACCATGTTCCCCAGGGTCACCTGCCTCTCCCTAATTAGCATACAAGCAGCTAATTATTAATTATGTACTGACTGATAGCTGACATAATGGCAGTAGCAAATGCAGAAGCAACTGTTTCAGGTCAGAATTAAATATACAGCCTTGGGGAAGAGGTAGAGGTACATGGACGCAAGCTTAAAAATATGTATTTTGTACTGTGCCTTTTCTCCTCTGTCTCCTTTCAGCACTGTCTGCCCATCTGCCTAAAATACAAAGGAAACTGTTAACAAAGATAGAGACAGAGACGGCAAGATAACAGTGATAAAGTAAATGTCGACCTACCGCGTCTCCAGGGGGCCCAGGGGGACCTTGGATTCCCTACGGTAAAAAACATAACGGAGCATATAATTTGCTTGACTGCGCATGGGTGTGTAAGTGCATGGGGCGTTAATAAGGAACAGCGCATGCATGTTTGATTTCACACCTGATCTCCCTTTGGCCCTCGTGGTCCTGCAGGTCCTGGAGCTCCCTGTGCAAAACACAGCACGGTTCACCAACAACACAAACAAACCAACACATGGAAGACTGAACAGAACATTAATCATTTATATTTACTGTGATTTATGCACTTCTGCAGTTTAGAATGGGCACAGCACCAGCACATTTAATTTATGACTGTCAGAGTGCCTACATTTTTCATAGTGTGGTGGTGATTCTCACTGAAAGGCAGTCTGCTATGTGAGTTTGCCAAAACATGTCAGAATAACAGCCTAATATATGCACAAATAATGCCAACATATCACTGCTTTAGAACAAACCCTTGTATCTTCAAAATTATTTTAGATAAGGAAAAAAACTTAGCATGTAATGTAAGCCAATGATAAGTTTTGCCAAGTAATCTGGGGCAGTTCTTCGGCTCCATTCATCATGTAAAGAGCAACAGACCTTTTTTCAGATTATGTCAAACACTGAAAAATGGAGACAGAGCCGGCGGCAAAGCCAGCAGCAATATATCAATCAGTTCTGATACGTATACTATGCTCTTCTAACCGCAGTCAGTTGTAACTTGTAACATGCTACAGAAAACTGAAGATGAAACACAACCACAAGTTTGTTCTACTACAGATACTTATCATATGTCAGTGTCTGGACAAAACCAATATATACATATTTTACAGCTATATATTGAGCGATAACTCAATATGTGAAAATACTGAGTAGAATGAATAGCATTTCAGGTGCAGATCGGTTTGTTTAAGACAGGAAATGAATGTTCAGAGATTTCATTCAGTTATTTAGTCGTGTTCATTGATATGTACTAGAAGCCATAATAACAGTGTTGCTTCTGTAAGCTGATGTCTTACATTTCGTCCGTGCTCTCCAGGATCACCCATGTCTCCCTTTGCGCCTGGCTGACCTGACTGTCCTGGTATACCCTAAAATGTTAAAGGTCAAAAGTTAGGATGTAGCTGGCCTCTAAAAGGAAGAACTGGCATTAGGCTGGCAGATCAAAATGAGAAAAGACCTGCATATGATGAGGGTCTGAAGTTACTCACTCTCAGTCCTCGTTCTCCTGCTTTACCAGTCAAGCCAGGCTCACCCTGAACAGCAGATAAAAGAAGCAGACAATTTTACACGCGTACATACATACAAACACACAACCAGAATTGAATATTACAAACTCACTGGAAGGCCATCGTCTCCTTTGTCACCTTTCAGACCCTAAAGAAAATAAGACAACACACTTTTACAATATCGAAAGCTTGAGAACCAGAAACACCTATCATATAGTATATTTATAGTTTATAGTTTCTAGACCATAACCATCTGTTGCTGTGCATTTTATCAGCCACCCTACTCCTTCCATCAGTGGAAATATCAACAATGTAGTGGCATGTAGAGCTGAGTAATATTCATCATTATCATGAATACGTACATCACATTATGTCACAGTATGGAGTATTTAATGGATAAACATCAATTATCAGCTGCATGTTTGATCTAAAAAAAATAGATCATAATTTGTCCTGTTTAATTTGACTGATTGCAATAAATAATATAAAATAAATATTTAATAATGACTGAATTAATAGGTTCTGAAATTCTTTTTAATATGTGGCCCTATTTTGTCTCTTCTAACTTCAGAAGATGTTTGAAAACAAATATTGCGACTGGGGGCAGAATAAATAATCCTTGGGGCAGAAACTGACTACTGATGAAGGCATAGAGGATGACATATTGTGCCTAAAAACAGTCTGGAACTTTAAACCTTAAAAGTGTACCAACATGGCAGGTGTGTCTAATGAAGAGGGCAGCAAACAGGTTTCTCTGAGTAGCAGTACTGATACAGGACCTGTTCCTTCTGTCTAGATTCATGAATGCAGTACTATTTCTGCAGTGGTCATGCAGTGGTCCTATGGTGGTCACCAGTGCAACGTACAAACTCTATAAAATTGACAAGCAATCTGTTGAAGAATATAATCATGCTAATTGGAAACTATTGATTAAATTCACTATTCTGTAGAGACAGCCCCAACATCACCTAAACAGATCAAACACAATTTTCATTTATAAACAGCTCTGTAGGATTGTACTTCCAGACAGCTGTTTCTACTGGCTAGTTTCTGGGTTTTAAACATCAGCCAGGAAAAAAAAACCTCACCCATTTATAATTTTAGCTAAGCATATTTTCTTTAGATTTAAGGCATAGGTAGTGACAGTGATGTTTATTTCTAAATGAAGTAGTGAAACGACTACTGCATTTTCTGTGTACTATTAGGTTGGTACAGATTTGTTTGCGTATCAGAGGGTAACATCAAAGTATAGTTGCAAGAAAAAGGAAGTGAATGATTGGACGTAACTGGACTTCTGCACTAATTATTAATAAATTGGCCTAATCGTTATTACATTTACAGACAAACACGATCTAACTAAAATTAATAAAACACAAAGTTGTACTTCTAAAGTCCTTTACTGAAAACATCAAGTAACATCCACAGTGCAGGCTAGAAAAAGTAAATGAACCGTTGTGAGGAGGAATTTTGATCCATCCTTTCCTGCAAATGTCTTTTAATGCATTAGTATTTCTAGGATGCCTTTATTTTACAGACCTCTTCAGGTCATACCACAGCATCTCAATAGGGTTGAAGTCAGGACTCGATTTGACTTGGCTATACAAAAACACAAATCTTTTTATTTTTGGCTTTTTTTTTGTTAACTAACTGGTGTGCTTTAGATTATGGTCGTGTTGCATTACCAACAGCTTGAGTTTCTTCAGCTTGAGTTCATGGACTGCTGCCCCTATATTCTCCTGTAAAATGTTCTGATACACGTTTGAAGTCATCATTCGCTCAATGACTGCAAGGTGTTTAGGCCGAAAGGCAACAGAGCAGCACTAAACCATGATGCTCCCTCCACTGCCTTCACAGCCAGGATGAGGTTTTGCCCAGTGTGCCATGTCCTTTGTCCTTTAAATATAGCTGTGTGCATTTGTGCCAAGAAGTCCCCTTTTTGTCTCATCTGTCGATAAATCATTTTCCAAAACACATCCAGGTGGTTTTGGGCAAACTTCAGATGGACCAAAATGTTTTCTGAAGGGCAGCAGCTTCCTTTATGATGTCCTTCCCCAAACACTATACTTATTAAGTACTTCCTAATGCTGAACACAGGTTTCTTCTGTTTGTCGAGTCTTCTTTAGATCTTTGGCTTTTAACATTAGGTTCTTCTTGGAGTGAACTTAACAAGATATCCACTCTTAGGGAGAGCGACAAGAGTATAGTCCTGAATTTTTTCCATTTGTAGACAATTTGTCCAACCATTTGATGTTCACCCAGGTCTTTAACAATACTTTTATTGCCTTTTCTGTCTCTACAACTCATTTTCTGAGGTCTCTGTTTTTTAAGTGCTGTCCTTTTTTCTTTCTCCTATGAAATCTGAACGTCCATCTCACCTTCTAAACACCTTTTGCCAATTCACTCTTCAAGACAATACCACAGACATTCACATACTTTTTCTTGTTGCACTGTGGACGTTAAATCAATGTGCTCAATAAAAGAAACGAAAAGAACAACTGTCTGTGTGTTAATAGTTCAGTTAGATTGTGCTTGTCTACAATTGTGACTTAGAAAACAATCAGACTTATCAAAGTAGAAAGGATTCACTTACTTTTGTGAGATTACATTTACTAAAAAGTAATGAGTAAAGTAATCTCACTACAAATTTTACATTAACTAATGAACAATTTCCAATGATTAACTCTACTATGATTAATTTCTACTGCTGGAACAGGGTAGTGGTAGCTGACAAATTGTCCACCTATATGGTAGGTGTTTTTTTATACATACAGTTTGTACAGTTTGAAATTATTTAAGAATTAAATATACAGATCCATTTTAAGTCCCATAAGATTATGTGGCTTAGCGCAGAGGTGCTCAGAGTTGAGTCTGTAAAAATATGTTAAAGTATGAGAAAGTGTACATTTAAAGCTACATGCAAAGGAAGACAGTAATTACCTTCATGCCTCTATGGAAGAAAATGAATGCAGGAAAACAACAGAGAAAAGTGTTAATAGGTGTTACTTTTGAAGAGTTAGTTGCTATGACATGATGTGTCTCAAACAGTCACCCATTCATAAAGTCTCCCAAGCTTTATGATCAGTTACTGTCAGACATTTCAAGCCGGTGTTATTCTCTCCACATGTGTTATATATCATGACCATCCACTTGATACTGAATTGTTGATATACGATTTTTAAGAATTTCAACATAGACCTTAAAGCGTAAACCTAATGAGAATTCTCATAGAATGGCAGGTGGTCTTACATCTTTCCCTCTGGGTCCAATTGGTCCTTGAGGACCAGGACTGCCTGTCTCTCCTCTCTCTCCTGCTTCACCTCGAAGTCCCTGCAATATCACATGGTAAACCATAGCTTGTTAAATATGACCAGCCTAATATAGTGCAATACAACAACAGAGCTGTCAAAACTGAGTGGACATACCTTTAGGCCTGGTCTTCCAGCTAGGCCAGGAACACCCTGTTGGTAAATTAAATCATATTAAAGACAAAACAGTATTTAATACAAAAGTGAACATTAGTAGTTTTTTACAAGCTAGAACCTTTTAAAAAGGTTGCAAAAATATGTATCTGTTTTATAGAGATGTGTGACCCGAGACTACAGAAAAAAAAGTAGTAACAAAAACTAACCTGATCACCCTGCTCTCCTTTAGCTCCAGGCTGTCCTGGTACTCCTGCTCCAGGCAGACCCTGAAAGAAAGTGTGAAGGAGTAAAGGTATAATAGATTTAAGCAATTAAGCAAAACAGTTTGAATTTAATCATATCAAAAAAGGTATTTCCATACAATACAGGACCTTCAAAAATCTGTCAACGATGTTACAACTAAATTCTGCCTTAATGTTTCATCATATTCTTTTCAGAACCACAAATTTACAAAACGACAAAATTTACCCTGTCCCCTTTTTGTCCTGGCACCCCCTTTTCACCTGCAGGACCCTCAGGACCCTGATCACCTTTCAAACCCTGTAAGAATCAGAGAAAGAGGCAGTCAGAAGTGGTTGGGAAATAGACGATGAATAGGCAAATATATATAAACATGTTGGCTTTTGTGAGATCACAAAAAAAAAAGAATACAAAATGAGTAGTTTTTGGCAGCTTTGCATATATAGACTCTATGTATGGACTGGGGAGACAACACACGCTTTCAGACATTTATGAATATATAATGATATGCTGTACCAAAAAATGTAGTTTTATTTACAGTTGTCACTGAAAACTGTACCTACATACAACTTACGTACAAATGAGACTTTTACTGCTTTTTAATTAGCATTCTAAAGACAGGCTTTGACAGGCTTTTCGTCAGTTGTCACAGAAAGTTTTTTTTTTATGTCAATATAGAACTAAATCAGCCATATTCATCTAGCAATAAAACAAGCAAGCACATGCTATTCCTCTCACCGGCTCTCCTTTCTTCCCAATGGTACCAGAACCCTGAAACCAAAACATATTTTGAGAAAAACAGTAGACAGATTTTTGTGGTATATTGTAGGTGAAGAAGTTCAGTATTACAGTTTGTTCATACTTACAATCTACAATCTACAGAAAGATATTCAGGTGTTGCACTTTCATATAGAACATATGTAGTATAGACATTATTATTATGGTGGAGACAATTTATTCAAAAGCAGTGTAACAGACTTAATTAAGCCTTAACTCACCCCTCCACCTGGTTCTCCTTTAGCGCCCTCAGCTCCCTGATGACAGATGGGATAAATATGAATACACAGCAAAAAAATCCCTGAAGTGTTATTATTTGTTGCATTAAGATGATGATCTCCCTACCTTTTCACCAGGAAGTCCACTTAGGCCTGGTAAACCCTGGCAGATATATATTTACATAAAAACATTCACAAATTGCAAATGCATGTACATACCTTTACAAATTAGCCATAAGCTATATGTCCACTCACCCTGAGTCCCTGAAGTCCAGATGGTCCTGGTCTGCCTGCATCTCCCTAATACAAAGGAATAAAAAAAAATTCATTTTTGACACTATTTGATCCTTCGGTCCAAAATAACTTGGAACAAACCTTTTGACATTAATACATGACATTAAAGCTAAGATGTAAAGCTAAGTCTTGAAATTCAGGTATTTGCAGTAGTACTGTAATACATCACAGTTACGCAAGACTTACCTTCTCCCCTGCTGGGCCAGGTGGTCCTCGGTCACCCTGACAAAGACAATATACAGAACAAAAATATTTTTTTAACAATCAACAAGTTCACCCACAATCAGCCTGTAAAATCTGATCAAAATGATCTGTAGTATGTCAAAGGAAAGGGACATTTAGAGAAAAGGATCAATATTGGTGGAAACTGTCCTTTCCATCAAAGTAAGATTGCACTTACTGTATTATTCAAACATAGGAACAACCTATTTGCGCATCATTTTTCCAACGCATTTAGGCTTGTACTGAGGTGCAATATGTTGTGCATATGTCCTTGAGTAACAGTTAAAACATGCAAAATATGTTTCACTCCGATAACCAGAAAATAAATACAGAAAGAATTTTAGCACATAAACAAACAGTGCAACACCACCATATTGCTCTTTTACGTAAGAAAAATCTCCTCACTTTATCACCCTGTGATCCAGCCTGTCCTGCCTGTCCACGGTCACCCTAGAGAAGAAAACAGAGATGACAGATTCGTTCTTGCTTTTTGTAAACGTTTGTAATTTCTTAAGAAAAATTGAGGTTAAGTTCAAACCTTGCTTCCAATTTCACCAGGAGGCCCTCTTGGACCCTAGAACAATACAAACACATATAACAATAACAAAAGGTTATTAAGGTTATTTAATGTATGTACACAGTAAAAGGGAAAGTAACTATATTAACAGTAAATAACAGTAAAACCACAACTTTATACTGTGACTCCACAACATTAGTGATGTAGGTGTACTCTCCTGTATTTCTATATAAAAACTGTGAAGTAATGCAATTCAGTAAACAGTAATCAAACATTAAAAGCTGACTGATCAGAAAAAACTCTTAGTTGCGAGTGCAGTCCAGTTAAATGTTAACATCACAGTAAGTTTGCTGTGTTATTACAGATTATACCTTAAGATGAGCTGGATTTCACTAAAATGATAAATACATTTTTTACTGCAGCTAATTACAGTAGAATTACAGTTAACTGTTAACAGCATTAATTAACATTATTATTTGTGTATTTATTGCACAAATGTGGCTGCATTTATACTCATAAAACACGTAAATAAGTGAGGGTGTGTGAGGCAGGTGTGTTAGTGAATGATGAAATAAGTAATACATATGCATGAATGCGTATGTTAATAACGTGCACTGTGTGTGCATTGCATGCGTAAGCTGTCATACCCGATCACCCGGCTCTCCTTGTCTCCCTTGAGGTCCTGGACTGCCTTCTGTGCTCTCTCCCTAAAATACACAGTAAAATACATGGTTAACATGTTAAACCTTTTTTGTGCTGTGACACACAGTGAATATGAATTTCAATGCCAACGAACAAATACAGATGCGCACACACACATCTACGCATAAACAAACAAGTTGAATTGTGACAGAAAAGGGGTTAAAAAAAACTCAACAAACTCACAGGTTCTCCCTTGGTTCCTTTTAGTCCAGGCAGTCCTCTTGGGCCCACTGGCCCTGGTGGTCCTGGGTTTCCCTGCAGGCATAAAAACACAAACATAAATTTCGTTACATACTAACTCTATGGCACATTCAGAAGCTTTGGCTTTGTTCCCTTGCTAATTAAAACCTGTTACCAGAATAGTTGGTATGTGTGCATGTAAAATGGATCAACATGTGGGATTGAAGTCTACTGTGTGCTACTGTGTTTTTACTATACAACTAGAATTTGTGGCTGAAAGACAACAATAATAACATGTTATGTTTCTCGGTTTTCACAGGCTGTGGACAACTTCAAACATAAAAAATATCAGTTGGTTCTGTATGTCATCTATGAATGTTACAATCATAACCCAGCTCTTTTTTTAGCATTTTAGATGTACTGGATGACTTTGATTCACTTCAATCAGCACGTTACAACTGAATAAACATGCACACACACACACACGCCAAATGGATTTGGAAATAAGGACACTTACAGGGTCACCTGGATCCCCCTTTGCTGCCACTCCACTCCCCACTCCTGGAAGACCCTGTCAATTAGGAAAAGAGCAGAGAGGATAAAAAATGATGAAAATATCAGTGCATATACACAGACTCTATTCTTGTCATATTTGAAATTAGAGCATTCGTTATGACTTACCCTTTCCCCGGGGCTTCCTTTCTCCCCCTGAGAAGAAAACAGACTATTAATGATAAATGTAATAGATTTTTTGTAAATCTTTTTCACAGATCTATTACAGATCTACTGTAGTCTTCCAGATTCTAAAGTATTTTCAAGGTTGATTGGGTGAACAAGTAATACAAGCCTACTTTTTATCTTATCTTAACAACATGATGATGTTGATTCTAGCAATGCACTGAAATGTAGGCCAATGAAAATAACAGGCCAAAAATAAAAACAGCATGGACAATGGCTGGAGATTTTGATAAAAAAAAAAAAACAATGGCAGAAAAACAACAGATATAAAACATACCTATAACATATCAGCATCTTGGGGTTATGGTAATGGAAATAAAAACAGTGAATAATACTACAGACACATTCGGGTGTATGGAAGTGTTTCACCACTCCTACAAGGCATTTTAGATAAGCAACAGCGTTAACTATTCAAGCCACATATAAAGAAAGACCAATGACATCTCTATTATAAGGTTAAGACCACCTGAAATCTTTATATATAGATGACAAAAAACAATAGAAGCAGAATGCAAAGTCCCTGCAGTAGGCAGGCGCCTACTTCTGCAGCCTCAGATTTGTAAATGATGACATTATAGTATCAAATTGCAAAGAAAAAAGAAATTAATTTCCTTGATTTTTGTTTGTATTTATTGTCAGATTTAAAACCCTTGAGGAATGTGTAACACTACACAACATCACTGCTAAATGATCTGTTAAATAAAGTGTTACTCTAATGGAGCATTATATCACCTTGTGATGATCTCTGGTAATAAACAAACCCAACCCACAAACACAGAATAGAATGAGTTATGGTCTCTTACCTTTATTGACAGACCAGGTGTGCCTGGTGTCCCAGGACGACCGTCTTGTCCTGGCACTCCTTGAGCTCCTGTCGTACCTTTTGGCCCGTCTGCACCCGGCCGGCCAGGCGTGCCCTACAGAGACAGAGAGAGATGCGCTCAATAACTCAAAACATGCCACCAAGACAAGTACCCACTATAAAAGATTGGCATTTTATCACTGTGTGTCTCTTACAGGTACTCCAGGTATTCCCGGTTCTCCTTTGCGTCCTGGGAAGCCTCCTCCTATAGAAGATCCTGGCTCACCCTGAACAATAAGCATATTTTAACACACTTTCTAGGAAAGACACAAAAAAGGACTCTTTAGGAATTTTTCTAATTATCTGATAGGATAGAGCACCATAGCAGGGAGAGGAAGGTCTTACCCTGTCACCTTTCTCTCCTTTTGGTCCAGAGGTTCCTGGATTACCAGGTTCTCCCTACAAAACAGAAATGCATGTTAGAAACAGAACTACATTTGTGTGTCCGTGCATGTGAGTGAGTGTCTTTGTGAGCATGTACTCACAGTGTCCCCTCTGACTCCAGGTAATCCCTGAGTGCCCTATAATTAAGCAGATGAGTTCAGTTACAAACCTCTGATGATTTAAAGTCTAAAGTTAAGTAAGTTATTACTGTAAATATAGGATATATCGCATAGCTTGCCATACTGGTTTAGAGTAATAATAGATTTTTAACTGGTGGCACTATTGTAACCATTGCTTTTCCAGCTCCTGTATTAGTTTATTTACCGGAGGTCCTGTAGCTCCAGGCGCACCAGCACGACCAGTAACACCTGGATTCCCATCTATACCTGGAAAACCCTAAAACATACAGTGAGAAAGACAGGATAAGCAAAAGTAGGAAACTGCTAAACAAGTGGCTAAACAAAGAAATATGTAATGCAATGTTGAATTTCTGTTTGTGTATATGCATCAATATGCATAATGTTTGGTTAATATATATTAGATCCGTTATAAATTACATTCACTCCAATAAACGGTAGGTTTTCTGGTTTGTCTGCTATCACTACTGGTTTATCCAATCTCAATTAGCCACCACAGAGCTGGTAGTAATTACCTTCTCTGGTAAAAATAGGTTTTGTTTCTGAAGAAAAAATCCAGCTTAAAAAAGTTCAGACTGATTAAGCATGACAGTAAAATTCTAATTCAATAGAGGGCAGATACATATCACAAGAGCTATTCGACTCAGATTGCACAACATTGTGTTCTCACCCTCTCTCCTTTTTCTCCTCTCAGTCCTACTGTTGGTGTCGAACTGCTTCCTGGAGGACCAGGCGGTCCCTCAGGGCCTCTTGGTCCCTCACGACCAGGTGTGCCATCACGGCCCTAACATATACACACACACACAAACACACATGTTTATAAGAAATGAGGGCTGTGATTATAGAGTACATAAATAATCTATGTGTGACTATCAGGCAGGAAGTGATGAATGATTACTCACAGGCTCTCCTTTCCGCCCTGATACCCCATCTCTGCCTCTTTCACCCTGAAACCAAAACCAGTGACAGCATTAATCAATACTAGGGTATTTTATAAATAGAAATAAACCAGAATGAAAATATTTAGAACAATACTTGATTAACACTCAAACCCAAAAATATGATCCATATGGAGATTATAAAATGCAGGTAAATTGAATGGTATTAAGGTTCCTAAAAAAAAAGGTTCCTATTTTTTTAAAATGTACAAATAGGATAGATTTAATTAGAACATAATAATAATACATAATTAATATTTAATAAATAAACAGATATTTCTTAGCAAAAAAATGCATGTATGCTAATTAGAGTTAGGAAGGTTTAATATACTGTATTGGGAAGCAAATGTTCTTCTAATTTAATTCCCATTTAAATGGCTAAATAAAACAAGTACCTCCAAAATTGCAACTTTGCAGGAGAGACCAAAAACATACTTTACTTTCAACGTAAGTCAATGGAAACAGAAATTTGTCCAATCCATTTTGCACTTCTATTGGTCCATTCATCATGAAATATTTACACCATGTAAACAACCATTAGTGTGTTCAAATGATGTGGAAAGCCCAAAATCAACAAAAAGATACATGTTTTTCATTGGACAGCAACAACATGTTAAATAATACATTGTTAGTTAATTAATATCTCTAAAATGCTAACTTTACAAGAGAAGGAAAATCCAGCATGAAATTTTAATATAATATAAAGCGCAGAAGTGGGTGTTTTCAAATTATATCCAAAGTTTTGTTCTGTAGAAAATATAAATAATATAAATCATAAATCTTTCTTTTGTTTGTTACCTTCTGCCCCGGTTCTCCTTTCTCACCCTGTAAGAGAGGTGAAAATGTGGATCACAACAATACATTCATGACAAGACAGTAACTTTATATACGTGCATTAATATTCAGTTATATACCTGGGGACACTGTGTGGTGCACTCCCCCGGGATAATAACCTATACTCAAACAAAACAAATCCTCATGAAATGGCCTGACATCATTTCAATTTACTTCAGCTTTATGTTTGACGAAATAAAGATTTTTTTCTATTTGTGTTACCGGGCCAGTGGTCCCTCTCGCAAGGCCACAAAGAAGGTCTGCCAGTTCCGGGTGCAGTCTGTAAAGATCAGCTGCATCTCGAGCATACAACAGATTCTGAATGCTGCCATCTGTAACAGCCCGACGCAGTTCCTCTGAGTCTGCACGCCCGATTCCTACAGCCAGTACTGTCATACCTGAGACAAACAGTGTTGTCTGAATGTTATTCCATAGACAAGACAATATTTAGATGTTCAATTGTTCAAGGTTGGTACAAAAATGTACTATTCCTTCTGTATAATCTACACTTCTCCATTAATAACATAATTTCCCACAACTGTTACCTTTATTTTGATATGCATA
The DNA here is from genome assembly GCA_021613375.1 of Megaleporinus macrocephalus. Classification (NCBI taxonomy): domain Eukaryota; kingdom Metazoa; phylum Chordata; class Actinopteri; order Characiformes; family Anostomidae; genus Megaleporinus; species Megaleporinus macrocephalus. Next base: position 19,141,050 of record CM038704.1, on the reverse strand, counting down.
GAATGTCATCCCATAAAGTTGAAGACTTTTCATATGTTTACATGTAGATTATGTTCTACACTACATTTTAAACCGAAAATATGCATGTATTGTAATATGGGTCACATACATAGGCTTATATTGTTACACTTTACAAAACATCAATCATAACTGGTTTACAACCTGAACTGTACTCTGAATGAGCTAGCACGCGTGTTCACAAACAATCACTGTGCCCGCAACAATAAAGAGATTATAAAGCTTCTTGTATATAGTAATAAGAATCGTGGTAAGACATACACTGTGATATAGTTTACCATGACCAATGTGGGCATGCACATGTTGAAATTTGGTTTGACCTCATTATTTAAACTTTTTGAAACACTTCTTCTTGCATTTTTACCAGCTCATTGAAACATGTGAAGAAATTCTCAAAGGGGAAATTTCTAAACATTTAATCAATACCCTATTTGCATTTATAAACTGGTATGGTCATGATCTATGTGTAAAGCAGGCTTCATTAGCCTTATCCTCAATGTACTGGTGTGGCTACGATACCCAATTCACCTCACATAACCAACCGGTTGTTGACTATGACCAACTGCTTTACAAATGGAAACAAGTGTGCTCCTGCTTGACAGGAATGAAAACAAGTAATAAGAAACATCTAGCAATACATAAAACTAGGCTTCTAAGTTTAAAGAGAAGTTGTTAAGACAGTGTAACATATGCAACTTACCAGCAGCCTTAACTTCAGCAGCAGGTCGGCTAATATCGTCAGCTGATTTTTCATCAGCGATAATAACAACCACACCTGGAACCTGAGGCCTTCGACCTGCACTCCCACTGAGCACAAGCTGTCGAGTGAATGTCAACGCCTGGCCTAAACACAGGTACATACATTTTCACAATTTTCAAAGACAAACAAGTAATTACACTCAAACATGTAACATATAAACAAACTTCGATACCACAAATCAAGGTTTACAAATATATAATACCAAAAATGCCAACATAGCACACATTCCACACAGACCTATATTATTTCCTGGTCTGTCAATAAATGAAGTAGATAGAATTTCCCGCAGAAGAGTTTCACTGTTGCTATGTCGACTGAGGAGGAAGCGCTCTCTGGGTTCATCACTGTAGACCACCACCCCCACCTGGAGTAAGAAAGCATTACATGAAACACAATTCTATAAGCAGCAATTACATATACACACTCACCCAAAGGCTCACCCACTCTCTCTCTCACTCACTCACTCACTCACTCACTCACTTACTCACTCACTCACTCACTCACTCACTCACTCACTTACTCACTCACTCATTCTCTAAAATATACACATAAACTGAAATAACACCGTTATAACAAATAACACAGTTTCACTAATGCCTCCTCTGAAACAAAGACTGTGTATCTTCACATTTCCATTAATTTAACTTTCTATGACCTGATGAAGCTGATCAAACATTATAACGTCATAATAATGCATGGCTGTCAAATATAATAAAAACAGTTCACATGAAAGTGGTTTATGAACATTACTTTTCTCAGTTCTGACCTACTTATAAGCCCAGATGCTTTAAAATAACAATGGCTAAAAGTAGTTATTTGTAGTATTTAGAGCCTGAAGGATTGTGCTCCTACATCACTGTGAAAATCAGCAAAACCATGGACAATAAAATGCATTTACAAAGACTGTACTGAAAACTAATTACACTCCAACACATTACAGCACTGGAGCTTGGGTCTATCAGTTGACTACACAAACTTCAGGTGTCGGAGTTCTGCTTATGTAAACTCTGGCCCAACTTAACCCACCTGTGAATCCCTAGGGCCGATGTTAGTGAGGGATCCAGCAGCACTCGCAAGCAGTGACAGTAGCGGCTCCTCAAGAGCAGAGCGATCACGAGAGGCAGGAACCAGAAACACCACATCCAAACGCCCATCCACACACACTGAGAGAAAAGAAGATTGGTCTCCCTCAGTCTCTCTTATTACTCTTATACTTTGGTAACTAATATAACCCTTTATATTGTTGTATATATTGTTATTGTATATAGTGTGTTGCCAGTGGTCGTGTAATTTGATATGAATGATTTTTTACTCATAGCTGATTGAAACTAGGTGCATAACCTATGTGTGCTAAACAAATCTCATCTTGACAGGCAAAAGACAAAGGGAAACAGTGTAACCTGTTCGCTCCTCCACGAAGGCCTCGGGGCCGACGCTGTTGAAGAAGGATGGCTGCAGAGTGAAACGGTACCGACGGCCCAGTCTCAGACCGGTCACGCGAAAAGAGCTAGTCGTACCAGGAAGAGTCAGCGTCTGAGCAGTACCTGGGTCTAAAGCAGTTACACTCAGTTACTCACACTCAAACACGGCTTTCTTTTTCAAAGCTTGGTAGTCATGCCTGTCTCACCTTTCTCATCCTGCCAGCGCAGCGTGTATTCGGTGACACCCGATACTGGATTCCAAAGCAGCAACACAGAGTTCTGTGTAATATCTGCCACCCTGAGATCGGTCACAGCCTGCGGCGAAGCTGAGCGAGCAACATATATAAAGTGATACTGCAGTTACTGCTAGACAATATGGATGCTGTCTCACAACAAAAATTTTTTTGTCATTTTACTAGAGCTGTCAAAATGAACTCGTTAACAAGCACATTAATATGAAAATGTATTAACGCCACCATTTAGTTAACATTTTACTAGTTTAACTGCTCACATATTAATATGCTATAATCAGTGATTGTAGGCGTTTCATTCAAATATATATCAATCCCTTTAGCATCCAACAGACTACAATTATCCTTAAAGATTCCCTCAAGTCGCTCAAGTTGTATGAAGAATTTCAGATTCATTATTAATCTCACTGAAACAAACAGAGAAACTCTGCTGAGAATGTGTACTGTACATATTCAACAGCTGCCACATTTATGTAACTAGAAGAAGAGATGAAAGGTTATTGAATTTAAAGGGATTTAAGGAATTTGTAAATAAATATTACTCTCGCACTGAAACAAATCTAAATGTAATTAATTACGTATGAAATTGTAAAATTAACGACATAACGAATCACATGTAAGTTTAATGTATTATATTAATTAATCATATAATCATGTAATTACATTTCAAACAGAACAGCAACACACCAATAGTAACTATACACTGAAAGTTCACACTGAGATTCAAGGTGACTATACTAGCATAAGACACTAAATGCTCATGTGTGTATATTTTGTTATTACTGTGTACCAGTGTATTCTGTGATAGAGGCAGTTTGACCTTCCCTGCCTCTTATCAAGGGAGCCAATCGTATTGAGTAACTCAAACCAGAGCGAAGTCCTTCCAGGTTGAATGAAGTTGCATCCCGGTCAAGCAGACGACTTGTTTCGGCTTCATCTAAGAAAAGCAATCATAGACAAATTGTAATGGAGTCAACTATGTGCGTGTACCATAAAAATAATGACTTGAGTTATTATGTAACAGTTAGGAGTACCTTGTGATGACCTCCAGTAGATTCTGTATCCATCAACTCCTCTCACTGCTCTCCAAACAATACGCAGTGATCCTGGGGTTGACTCTACTACACGCATTCCCTCTACTCGATCCTCATATATATCTGGTGCTGGAAAACACACAAACGCATCATAAATTATATTTTTTGTGCAAAGCACTTGAGATTTTGCAACTATATAAATAATATTACTGTCAGTTAATGGCACACAGCCATTAAACCGGGGTTTAATTGAGGTTAACACATGCAAATATACAGACCACACCCTTTTAGTGTGACACTGACCTGTAGTGACTTTGACAGTGACTGGAGGCCCCTCTCTGTTTTGGACTAAAGCAACAACCTGAACGTCATACTGAGCTCCTCCCTCCAGCTGTTTCAGATCCACTGAAGTTACGTTACCACCAACCAGCTGAACTTGCTCCTCTCCACCTACATACACACAGAGACACATCAAATCACCAGAATCTTTACTTATGTGGAAGAATGTGTCCATAGAGGTAACTGACATGGTGGATTCAAACAGGACTGAGTAATAATGATAATAACTGCACTACCCAACCTCCCCAGTAAAAACTAACCCCAAATTACTAAACTAAACTCCAAAATGTAACAAAGACTAGTCAAGCGCTGGTTTTAAGCAACTAAAATGTTTGTATGAAATAAACAAGACAGAATATGAAAATACTAAAGAAACTATTTTCAGTCCAGTTTTTTAAACCCCAATGACAGAACAGGCTATAATAATCATTATTAGGACATATTCATGGTTGCATGCTTCATGGTTGCAGCTTTGTTAAGTGTAGTGTCTTTACTTCTATAATGAGTGTCATAACACACTAATCCATCATTCATTAAAGTGTGCATGAGCATAAATGTTTGCTCACCGTCACTTCTCCTCCACAGCACTCTATATGCTGTTGCCCCCTGAACTCCAACCCAGCTGATTCTGACCACCTCCCCTCGCGGTTCATGCTGTAAATCAGTAACTCGTCCAACAACAACCTCGTCTGCGACTGAGGCCAAACAAGAGAACAGTCAGCTTAGAAGAATTCCTGCAAACTGTTTATTAATATGTGGGGAATACTTTGCAACATTAGCTTCATATTTACAAAAGTGCGATTCCTTGGTAGGTTGTACCTAAATAATAATTGAATAAGTCTTAAACACAACAAGGTGCTAACAACTAACAAAAGGAAGCACATAAATTCTTTATTAAGCATTATTCTTAAGATTTGTATTATTCCAAATACTATCAACAATACTTAGTTATTGCTATGTGTAAAAATTTGAAACGCTATGTGTCCTTAAACCTTACCGGCAAGGTGCCTTTTTACACATGGTAAGATTTATTGTTCACATAATAATTAATTGCTCGTAAGTAAGAATCCAATTAAGCCATTTAATTTTTTATGGACGCTGATGTCAATAGTAGACTACATATACTGTCCTATCATGCCATGTAGTATCATGCCATCTTCTATTCACTGACATACTATATGTAATGATGATGTATGACCAAAGGAATTAAGTGAACTGGGACCTGTTCTGGTACTCAGAGTGGCAGCAGGTCCCTCCCGGGAACCAACAAGCGCAGAGACCGATATCCTGTAGGAGGAGCTCTGCTGGAGACCATCTATGATGTGGGACCTGGCACCAGCAGGTACGATCTTAGAATTCTCCACGCCTGCAGTTAGTAAAACTTTGGGGTCATTGTTCAGAAATATGAAATTAGTACACTGACTGTAATTCAATAAAATTAATGGCAGATAAATCATTGATGCAAATTGAGTACAGATAAATGTATACTCAATTAGGTGGGCTAGTCCTGCCCAACCAGGAAGCTCCAATGTCCTGAATAATGAATGGACATGATCTTTCTATCATATTTCAAAAGTAATGATACAATTTTAAGACAGATAACATAAAAAAATACTGCAAATAAGTACACATCCCATACAGTTAACTTAATTGCACATTTTAATGCATAATTACTGATTATTTACTGAATTTAACATATAGGGAAATAAAAAAACACAAGATATGTTAAGCCAATAAAAAGAAAAAAACTTCTGCAGAAAAATGTTTACATGTTTAACATGTTTACATGTTAACTGTCAAAACTATTAATTAACTTTTTTGTGTTATTAAGTCATCAGTGCCTCATTTATTCACTAGTGCACCAAATTCTGATCTCATGCCTACCGTCACTCCGCAACCATTTGATTCTGTAGCTTGTTGCTCTGGCTGCAGGCACCCAGGATATTACAATGCTGGTGGAGCTGACATCAATGATCTGCAGGCCTGTGACTGCCGCTACGTATCCTGTAGTTTTGGTGGAGACGGTGGCCACGTCACCCACCCTGCCGTCAATCACAGCAGCTACATTCACAACAACTGATTCATCAGGCTGGAGCCCTTCTATAGTGAAGGTACTGACATCTGAATCAAGCACACGAATCAGCTCTGCATCTGAGACAGACAGAGGGATAGATTAATTAATCGTAAAAAAAAGCTGTAAATCTCCATCCCAGGTTTGATTCAATTACAGCTGTATAGGAAATACATAACGACATTCCAAATTTCATAATTGACTCCATTTGACTGGGAAACTATTGAACTATTGAGTCGTGGAAAACAGATGTTTTTGAAAGTTGCCTAACAATTTAATTAATTTAACCAAATATAAATGCATGATTTATTATAATATAATATTTATTATAATAATATTATAATAATAAAAGTATTATGCTGATTATGGCCAATTATGACATTTACATGCATCTCTTTTTTTATCTAAACTACTGTACATATATTACTTATATTTGCTGTAATTTATACACTTACTATTGCCTTGTCTCCAAGTGACCCTGTAACCTGTTGCATCTGTAACTCCGGTCCACGCAACTCTGATTCGTCTACTGTTGGCGCTCACAACACGTAGGTTGGTCACCTTGCTTGGAATTTGTGCTGTCAAATATTTAGGAACAAGTTTAAGCAGGTACAAACACATTTAATAAGCCATTCATTCATCTGTCCATCAGTTCATCTATTTAAACACCAACTATCAAACGGTCCATACCTTTGATACTTAATTAAGCAGTTTGCCCTTCACTATTCCTGACAGGTGAATGTGCCAGCTGGCTTTAATTCAAGAAATACCAACCAAATGTAACTTGGATGTTGGCAACTTAACAACTTGAATAGTGCCAAGAAATAATACCATTTATAATCCCACTAACAAAACAAGAAAAGACATGTGTACACACATAGCATGCTACCTGTTCTGCACATGATCTATAGATCTGTAGGTCAAGTCAAGTTTATTTATGTAGCGCTTTTTACAACGATGTTGTCTCAAAGCAGCTTTACAGAGTTTTGGAAACAGACAGTTATAACATATACCCCCTAGTGAGCAAGCCAGAGGCAACAGTGGCAAGGAAAAACTCCCTCAGCTGGAGGAAGAAACCTTGGGAGGAACCAGACTCACAAGAGGAGACCCATCCTCCTTTGGTCAGGTCTACTGCCATGTAGATATCAGGGAATTGTGGGAATTGCTACACGCCGACAATATGATAATTACACAATTTGTGAGCCACTATACAATCCAAACACAAAAAAGGTTTGTGATATCGTAAGTATTGTGAAATATTTTACTTTGGACTCCAAATTACACCTCCAAAATAAACTGTTTTGTTTAATCTCATGTTGTGTACACTTTATTCCCACTTTTTTTTGTAATGTTTCTAAATTCTGTTTGAATAACGATTAACATGCATGCCAAGCGAGTTATCCACTTTGATAAATGTTTCTATCAGTAACTCTAATGGTAGAAGCCTCCTTGAGGGAGATCCTGCAGAAAGAAAGCATGCCATCTTGTGGATTAAGACAGAAATGCACTTTGGTAATCGATACGTGTAAAAATGGACTTCATACACTTTTACGTTCAAAATACTAGTATATCATACTGTGTTCAAATTCTCTCCTACCCCTAATATACTGCAATTTGAAAACCATTACATTTTTAAATTACAAGTCCTTCAATTGTAATTATACCCAACATTGTTCCTACATACAGTTGTCTTAACAAGTTTTAAGAGAAGAAATTTTACTTGCTAGAGCAATGCTAGAGCTGAAACACTAGCATTTCGACACTCTAAGCTTTTAAGCTTCAAGTGTGGAAAAAAAGTAAGTCAAAAAAAAATATAAATCACATTTAAAGCACCACATTGGTCAGAAACTAAATATGCTAGTGGCTTACTCAGCCCAGTCAAACAACATTTGGTGTAGCTAATTGAGGGCTTCTGAATAACTGAAAAACTGAATATTTAAGCCACAAGACTAGGACTGTAACTGAACTTTAGATATGTAGGGATTAACATCACAGTCCAGATTCTGTCAAGTCTATCAAGCACAATTCAACAGGCGAGATAACATCTTCTTTTCACTGGTCAGTTTAGAAGTCTAAGAAAGCTGATGATCTTTAGAAAGATTTGTTTAGGTGAAATGGTTTATCCTGTTTACACACTCCAACTTGAAAGAACCCTTTTTTACACACAGACAGACAAACATACACACACCTGCTTTGATGTAGACAGTGACTGGGTCTCCCTCGTTGTAGCCCACCAATGCAGACACGCTTACAGAGTAAGACACACCTCCTTGAAGATCAGTTAGGTCAAGAGTCGTCTGGTTTCCAGGAACAACCCTGCTCACCGCAATCCCAGCTGGAAAAAGTCGCCAAAGACTTTGTTAATAGATTCTCGAACAACACAAAATATAAACAGGCAACAAAAGTGTGCAAAAGCGTAACCCACAATAATAATAATTAAAATATCTGATAACAGCCATGCATTCAATTGTTTTTGATTCTAAAATGTACATCACTCATACATTCATAAAATAAATTACATTAACACAATTATTGCCACTCATACCTAAAGACAAAGACAAAACTCAGTTGATAGAATATCAACACAGGTGAGCTCACCATAAACTACACTTACATCAGTTTCTGCTCACACATGCATACATTTATGTTACATTAACACATTCTTACACTGAGTGTCGAGGATGCGGATGTTGTACTGTCTTGCCCCAGCGACTCCTGTCCAGCCAAGCCGCACAGTGTTACCTAATGTCTCCAGGACTCGCAGATTGGAGACTCTACCAACAGGCTGGTTCACTAAATACAATATTTATACAGTAACAATTCAATGAAAGACAAAACACACATTTCATATCAAACTACCACATATGAAATTTGATTTTTGAAGAAAACTGTACTATTGCCATCAATGTCAGAAACTGGTTGATGGTTCTGACCTGTTGATTCAGTGGAGATGTATGTGGCCTCTTCTCGCCCATCATAGAGGGTGTACAGAGTTATGATGTAATCAGTACTTGGCTGCAAACCTCTTATCTCATAGCTTGTGGTGCCCTGAGAGAAAGTCTGCTTTTGAGTCCTGCTCCCTGTGATTTAAGAAATATATACGTATATACTCAATTCCTACATTACATTAACATGTATTAATTTGTTCTCAACACAACTATAACTAAATTCATAAGCAGAGAAGACTATTTAAAGCTCAGCAAAAAGAGAAGCGACCAATATTTATTAAAACAATGAGTCCTGAGTCAAATAAAACAACTGTAATTTACATATAATCCCAAACTGGAAAAAAATGACAACTTAACCAAGAGGCATACAAGTGCACACTGAACACACTGAAATCATTTATTTTTAACACCAATGACAAGCAAAATTTAAATAAACATGAATGTAAGGTTATCCACAGCAAATTTATTTATGTAGCACCTTTAACATGGTTTTGAGGTTCTTCTAATGCTTAAATTCTAACGATTTAATTTGAGAGCAGTATAATAACTAAACATTAGCTGTTTAGTCTTTACATTAGGCAGGGCTAACTAGTTCATATTAGGTCATATCGCTACAGCATATCAGAAAAATATACTCATTCTACACCATTCAGCAACTTCTAGATCAGTATAAAAAAATCTGTAACATACTGGTAGTAATTAGGAAAATGGGTGATGTCTGTAATGTATAATGTTTACTAGTTAGATTATACTGTTTACATTTTCCTCTACATTACTAAAAAGGCAGTAAACATACGGTTATTCACATTTTTACAATTTGAAACATTGTTACTCTCACTGGGTCTGAAATTGCTATATATCATTAAAACTGGTACCTGTCCCTTACTTGAGGCTATGCAAAGCTATGTGCTTTAGAGTGTTGTGTTTGTGTGTGTGTGCTGGTGTGTGTGTGTGTGTGTGTGTGTGTGTGTGTGTGACTCACTCTCTCCTTCTTTCCACCACTCCAGCCGGTAGCCCCTGGCTGTTTGTATGAGGTTCCAGGTCAGTCTGATGCTGGTGGGTCCTGTAGTAGTGCCTTTTAAAACCTGCTGCTCTAGACGTTCTAAAGCACAACCACATTATAAATATTTTAGCTTTCTTTAAATAGGCTACAAACATGCACTCATTCAAAGAAGCGTGTGACTCAACAAAAGATTTTAATAATGATTCAGTTGTTTAAATTGCCAGACAGTGAGTCAGCATTTGAATGAAAAACACACCGTAGTGTGTCTGCGTGTGTACCTATCTTAAAGCGCGCAGTGGCGGTAGCCCCCTCTGCTTCTCCGCTGTACAGAGCAATGACTGTAACAATATATTCTGTGTCTGGGAGCACATTCACCAGAGTATAAGCCTCGCTGTCACCTCTCACCTCTACCGTCTCTACATTGCTTCCTAAAACAAACAGACAAGAGAAAAAAAGGAAATATTACAGGAGATATTTACACAAATGGCTCAGGTTTTTTCTTTTGTAATATTTTGTAATATATATATTAATTAAATGTCTTTCATATCAGATCATATGCACACAGCATAGAAAACAAAAGAGCAACATTCACTTAACCAATTCATACCTAATAACAGACAACAATTACAATTATTTTTATAATAATTATTCAATATCTCTATACTAGTTTGGATTCTTCAACAAGGCAAATTAAACTGATTTTATTTCAGTGAGTGTAGTTTTGTATTTGCATTACCCATTTAGACAGTGGCTTACAATCTGTGGATATATCATTTATATCAAAATAATACAAGCAACTTCAGTTACTGAGGAAGAAATGTATTTTATTTAAAAATATTACAGTAACTAGCTCCTCAGCCCTAATAAACACCCCCAAAACAGTTTGGACGGTTTGTGCACAATTTTTAAAAAACAAACTTATTGCTTTTTCATACTGTTTAAAGATCCGAATACCACAACACACAACCACAAATATGGCATGCATCCATGTCTATTTTATGTAAAAAAATCTATAAGATAATAATCAAACGTATATTTTTTCTTCAAAGAAAAACAGTAATTCAGCAGGTGTTCTTTACAATGTAGAACAAAACCTTATTAACTACATTAAAAGTAAAGAATGTTTTGCTTTCTCCTGTAAAGTTACTATTTTAGAGATTTTATTTTTGCTTTGGACAACAGCGATATATGAGTTTCTGACCACAAAAACAGATTTTTTGTTTTTTTGTGTTAGATTCTAAATGAGCTTAAAACACACAGTCACAGATTTAAAATCTGATATTCTGGTATCATCTTTGACTAGCTATAGTCAAACTGACTACCTATAACAGTGACAACTATGACATTTTACCACTTTAACAATCCACAGAAACCCTGGTCCAGCCAGAAAACTATTGGAGCACATCAATCCCAAAAGCTCTTAATTCACTAACAAATCATTGAATTTGGGAAGAACTTGAACACTGACCTCTGAAAGGTCCCCACACAAGCCTGTATCCTCTGGCCCCGGCCACTCCTCTCCATCGCACTTCAACACTGCTGTTAGAGACTGTGACAACGGAGAGTTCTTGCACTCCTTCTAAACGCACTTTTTGCACAAACACACAAAGGGGAAAAATGATGTAAACAGTCAATACAATATCGCAATAATTAAGACTTTAAGCCATTATTATTTTAGATTACAGGATTTCAACATTATCTTTCACTGTACAGTCTTAATATATCCACACACTTCAACATTTGCACAAGTCAGTCACCACTAAGGGGCAGCATCACATGGACACATAGACATAGGCCTAGGTAAGCTTAGCTGCAGTAGAAAGCAGAGGTGTACCAAAGTGCATGTTTCCACACATGACTGGACAGTGAAAGCAGAAGGTGTGTGTGTGGGGTCAGGCCTGCGTCACATTCTGGAGATCAAACATGTTCATATACTCACGCTCTGAGGACCTTTTGCCCTTGTATGGACTATACCTGGACCCCACAAAGGATTACATTTTAAGGTCAGGGCAAGGTTAAGGTTAGGGAAACAGTAAGGTCAGGTGGTCTGTTGTGTTTGTGTATGTGTGTGTGTGTGTGCGCGCGTGTTCACACTCACAGGTGCGAGCATTGAGGGTAATGGGTGCAGCATTGTTACGAGGAAAGAGAGGGTACAAATTGATGACATATTCTGTGTCCGCTTCTAGACCATCCAGTGTGAGAGAAGTGGCCTCCACCCCAACTCTCTGCTCTCGCAGCAGCGTAGCAGGTTGACCTGTGAACAAAACAGAGACTATAAATTCACAGATTTACAGATAATAGCTATGAGAAAACACTATATAGTTTGTAAAGGAATAACCAATATTTTTTTGTTGCTATACTACACAAACAGGCTTGGTTCTGCTACATCAAAAGGTACAATATACAGTAGGGGTGTGCCATATCATATCGTACACAATAATATTGCCAACATTTTTTTATATCATGAACGATATTATACCCTGAAATATCGTGCCATATCACCCATCCCTAATTTTCACATCAGGGTACTACTTTTTACTGTTTTTAGCAAAAGAAAAAGTTTCTCATTTCCCATTATATATCTACTAGAGACAGATTTTATCTGTCCAGTATCATTCATTTTACTTCAGTCCTGGATATATGGAGATATTTGGAGTGTATTTTTTAGTATCATGACATTCTTGATCATTGACTTCTGTTACAATCTGATAAAAAAAAATCTTTAATTTTTTAATATCTCAGTTAGGGGTGTGCCATATCATATCGTATGCAATAATAAAATTGAATTTTCATTTTGTTGCAGTAGTGTATTCTTGAAATATTTTTGTCATATCGCCAAGAGTATCGTTATCGCAAAAATACCATAAAATATTGTGATATTATTGTAGGGCCATATCGCCCACCCCTAATATACAGTACAACAGAAAGTCTAGCATGCATTTACAAACGGTGCCAGAAATAAAAGTATTGTTCTAAAGCATCAATGACCAAAGCTTTACTATTTTAGATCACAGATCTACCAGACACTGGTTAAAAATAGTGAAACAGATGTTCCTTGCAATGAATGATTCAGAAATGTTCCAGTGAGAGATGTGTGATCAAAGCAGCGCGGGTAGACAGAAGTGGGACGAAACCTTGTGTGAGCAGGCATGAACCAGCTCTTCCTGCACACCCCTCAAAACCCAAAGTGCTTTCTGCTCACAAACCTGAGTGAAGTACTCAGCTTCAAAAAGATAAACACCCGCAAAGTCATCTACATGTCAGACAGCAGGACAGGTTGAGGCATTTTTAAACTCTCTGACCTGACTAAATACAGAGACACACCTAATCTAACTTATTAAGCCCCGCCAACTCAAACACTGCTCACGGGATCCACACCGGGGGTGTTCAGCATGCCCCAGCCTTGCTTTATAATTGAGGGACAAAAGTACAGAGTTCATAGAAATGACTTCCTTTCACTTCAGCAGAACTGACTACCCAAATAAGACACTGAAGCATTGTAAATGTAAATGTAAACAAGTGCCAAGATATCAAACAGACCACTGATGTGGTGTATTATTATGTAATTGGCATCATGCCCAAAAAATAGAATACTGATAATTATAATGCCTAAACATTTGCCAACCAAAATATTTAATACTAGATCACTTTGCTCAATAAATGAATGAAGAACTATACGAGTGTGTTATTTTCCTATTATGTTTTCAATTGTTATGACTTATATAAAGATCTGGTCATAATTAACATATATGTTGAAATTCACATAATGCTAAAGGCTTCACAAACTTTATACAACTACGTGTGTGCATGTTTATACGGATTAGTGTGCGGATGTTTCCCATGTTTTTTAAAGCAGTTGGTAGTGAAACAAGAGACAAAATGCCTGAGGCAAGATAAGATTTTAATTTCCGTTATTTCCTTATAGTCTCCGGCTGCTAGTTAAACTATAGCTGCCTATTAAACCTGTCAGCATAACCACAGCCTAGCCTCTCTCCTCCTCTCCACTGCTCTCTGTTTAACATCCTTTCAATAGAAGTGTAGGTCTTGTATCTGGGCTTACATACAGTATTTAACCACAACCCTGTTCTTTATTAACTTACTGACTTCATTTTCTTCACTTCCTCAGGCAGAGTTTCCCTCCTTTCCTTCTTTCCTTACTTATCCTTTCCCTAATTACAGGATCAACCACTGAAAAGAGCTGCTAAGGGTTTAAAAAAGGAGGTTAACTGATTTAATTGTGTGTGTGTTTAGGTGTGGGCGTGCGATTGTGTGTATTACCTCTGGGTCCGTATGTGATTCTGTAGCCCTGTATGGGGCCGGTGGGAGCGTCCCATGCCAGAGATAAAGTGAAGAACCCAGCTTGTACCAACCGCAGAGTGGCCACACCCGGGAGAGACCCTGAGGAAACGTAGTGATACAGAGAATAAGAAAAGAGCTTTTGTGCTGTGTAAGACATTGTCTGTAGGATTCTGTTTAGGATTGGCTGCCAGTATTTGACTCTTGGTTTTTTCATGCACAGACAAGTGTGTGAGACTCTGACTCACTGGTTCGAGCCTTGGCAGACACGGCCTCTCCGACGCTATTGGGGTACTGAGCTATAACAGACACCAGGTAGTCAGTGCCTGAGCGAAGTTCACGTGCCACGTAGATCTGCTGCTCTGCAGGCACAGTCTCCTGAGAATTAAGAGACAAGATCACAAAGAATGTTCAAGAAACCTACTGCCTATTTCATGCAGATCTGTGAAAATGTGCAGATATTTTATGGGTGTAAAAAATACATCTGTAGCAATTAAACTGCATTTAATGTTTGAATTTCAGATGTTAGAATGTTACAACCAATAATTTAGTCAAACTGAAGCATGATTTCATGACACATTCCTAAATAAATCAGTTCCTAAGGGATCATAATCAATTCAAATCATTGTGAGATCAGTGTTTTATACCCCAGCGCCAGTGCGTAACTTAAAGGGACAGCCTTTACTTTTTGCCACTTTTTGCCAAATTCATTAAATATCTCCTCACGGTCTGCTAACTCTCCGTTCTGCATGAGCGTAAGATATCTGTAGCGTTCATACACAGCCATGGCTCTGCAAATGGGAAATAAACACAACACTATTCCAGAAAACGAGCAGCAGGGGGAATTCTGTTCGTGCAAAGAATGGGGTAAAGAAGAAGTGTTGAACTCCATGCCATTCACATAGGAACTGGTGGGATATTAGAAAATGGCTGCATTGATCCCACCCTAAAGTTAAAACATGCTTAAAAAAACTTTTATTTTTAAAAGGGTGACAACAAGAGAAGCCTGTGTTGCCAGTAGATTAGACAACGCTCTGTTGTGCGTCATTTTTTGGCCTGACCTTCATCCGAGTGACTGCTTGTTATTAAGATTAGTTTAGCTTTCACCAGCTTTGACCTTGCAGTTAATAATGAGATCACAACAATATACCCCAGCATATTTGTTTTGCTGTTAAGTTTAAACACTAACAATCGTTTTTTTATTTCAAAACGATTGTTATTTCAAAAAATATGCTGATTTCCTTTTCAATATTTCAAGAAATTAAACAAGTAAGTGATGTCTAGTTTTGTTAAAGGCAGCGAAACATTGTCTATGCATTTACCGCTACCATTGCTCATCCCCGCCAGAAAAATCAGAGGGTACAACTAAATACACCTTTTATGTCTGCACAAAATAAAAATATCTGTAAATGTGCTGTTCGTTCCAAGATTAACGATCAGTTGAAATGAAGATGAACCGCTCCACCCCTAAAGAATGAGTCTGTACCAAGCACTAATGCCCATTCCTCCACAATAGCACAGCTGCCACAGCACAATAGGCATCACTGCAAGTCTGAACAGCTCCTCTCTGCAGCAGGAAATATCTGCAGCCTCTTAAGCAGACATGCACATAGTGTACATTCATAAACGTGCACACATATATAACAACCATGTAGCATTAGTCATCACCCTCACCTGTCTCAGTTCTGCTGTGACTTGCTGACCCAGACCAGAAAGCGGAGTATACTGAACCACATAGCTAGTCACTGGGCCTCCTGCAGCTGCCCACTGAAATCGAACTGAATCAACAGCCTCATCTAAAACCTGCAAGTTTGTAGGGCCACTGAAGGCATCTGATAGAGAGCAAAAAAACATAACAGTATTTGCATTTAGTCAATGATTTTCACTGTGTATATTGCTTGACATTAGTTTTTCAGTACATGCAGTGTGACTGTTAGTGTGTTAAACATGGTTACCATCACTTGAATAGGTGCCTCCAGATGATGTACAAACACGTGGAGTTACCAGGGGCAACAGAGAGCTCAGACCCCTAAAGTTTCCGATAAAGGAAGTGAATTCACTTTGAGGAGGCGAAGCTATGATGTTTAGTTCATTCTGATCTGCACTCTTTATACCTGATAGTGAAAGACACAAACAGACATAGATTGAGATTCATTTAGTTTAACAGATCTGATTCATTGAAATCTTTTTTCATCATTTTCTTTACATAAAAGAGTTTAACGTAGTGTGTAAACACTGTTGAATATTAAAAAATAATGTTCTCTCCCTAGTCCATGTAGTCTATATATGGAAACTAAGCTGCAAAAACAGCCTCTTGTGAATTTACCCTTTGTGTGATATCACAAAAACGAATGTATATACATATATGCACCTTTTTCAGTACCCATACTCCACTTATTCATGCTAATGCTATAGTGAGTGTTTTGGCTTGAATTAAGTTTTAACTGAGGCAGAATACAGGACCAATATAAATAGATATCATTTACATGTAGCAGCCTTAAAGCCACAGCAACAAAAACGAATTTTACGGGAAAAAGAAAGTTTAAAAACAATTCATGTACAAAATAAATTATGACTGTATTTGGTACACACATCATCATAAGTGGACTTGTAGGAAGTAGGATATGTGCTCTTTAAATGAAAACTAAATTGTGGCATAATTGTAACGTGTATCACACAAGATGCAGTTCTTACCCACTGCAAATATTGTGACTCCTAGGCCGCGTAGTTTCTGAGCTGGGTCCTGAACGTTATCCTGAGATTTTCCATCAGTGATGAGAATAGCAATCTTGGATAGAAGAAATAAGAAATATTAAACAAAATAGCAGATCCTACAATAAATCCTAAGATTTATACAGAATGATCATATCAAAAGTAGCATCAACTAATGCAGCTCCAAAGTACAAGAGATTAAGCAGTATAAGTAGTCACTGCTGTCAAGAGAAATCTCTCTTCATTACATAAATCTCTCCATAAAGCTCCTCTCCATGAGACATAAAATCTGGTTTAAGCTTATAATACATTGCATAGCAGCATGACCTAAAAAACAAATATCATAACAAAGAAGCCAAACTTTGAAAATAACAAAAAAGCTGATGATGTACGGCCAAAGGGCTTTTGCCTATGAACGTTGTCTACTCTGGTAAGAGTGCACTACAAAAACAACAGTTAATCACTACAAGATACAAGACACAATCAATTAGCTCACCTTGGGCACATCTCTGGTAGTGGCAGGATTAAAAAAGTTATCTGCTATGTATTTGAGACCAGCTCCAGTGCGTGTGTTTCCTCCTTTGTAGTTGAGACTTTCTATAGCACCCACCAGCTCGGTGCCATTCAGATACGTGGTGAAAGTAAACTCCACTCTGAGAATGACAACAGACATTTACACAAAGCCAAGAAACAGATAAATAACAACACAAAAACAAGACCACACTCATTTATATCAGTTCAGTCCAGAGGAAGTGTGCTGTACTAGGAAAAGGGCACTTACAGTGTCTAATTGGTTTATTCTGTGATTATATGTTGAATAAATGTAAACATGCACACACCTTGCGGTGTCACTGTACTGAACAGCTCCAAAGCGGATACCAGATGGACCCACTGCTCTGGCAAAGGGTTTGACAATCCCTGCCATAAAACTCTTCACCAAAACAAAGTTGGCACGTCCAATACTGGATGACCCATCCACAAGGAACACAATATCTGCTTCGCCAACATTATTACACTGACCTGCATGTAGAGATGAAACAATGCAAATTACCACTGTCACAATCCTAAAAATGATGGTATTTATGTTTCCTAACGTTTGAAAAGCAGGGACCAGAATAGGGTTTGTACCATAAATATATGTATACCAAAAAGCAAGATATCCAATAATGTTATTCTATACATAGTATAAGGTTTGTTTTATGGCCTTAAAAGTAAAAATCTAGTCTTAATGTTGTCTAATCTTTGCAGTCCATTATTTTAAATATTTTAATTGAGGAACTAATTACCTAGAAATAAAGTTTGATTTTCTTGGCAGAAGCTCGTCTTGCAGTTAAGCACAGTGTTTAAAAGATGAAGTGAGCTATTAATTTTCATTTTCATTCCACAGGGTTTAAAAAAATTTAATTTGGGAAACTAACATAGACTATGCGCACACACTCGGCTAGATCACAGCATTTTCAAAAGACTTTAACTGGTACAAAAAGCTTAGTGCATGAGCTGTTATGTGTTATTATGTAAATATCTTCATATCAGTATACTAAAAAAAATACATATTTCTCATTAAATTCTGCCTTTTTTTCTGAATAAATCGATGAAACAAATTAATTTCATTTTTTCACAAATGACGGGCTTTAAAATCACACATACTGATCACATCTACTAGAGTACCCCTAACAGTTCATACAGTGCGCGTATGTTACAGTAAGGTTAGAAGATGTTTAGTGATAAGCTTTCAGAAAATTACCTTGGGCTGTAGTTGTATGTGGAAGCAACAGAAACACAGCAACTGCCACAGTCCAGCGCCACATCTTCAGAGCCTAAACTCACACAGCGAGAGCAAATATTCATAGTCTTTTAAAAACAAGAATTAATTCACAATACACACACAGACATGTTGTTTCAGCAAACGCTGTATATACAACCTTCAAATGATATGATCTCATATGATCTATGACTAGCATCCTGATGACAGTTAAAGTTAAACATCCAGAATTAGAATAACCAAGTTCAGGTACAGTGCTGGGTAGCACATGCAACCCACCCAAGCTTTCAAAGCAATAAATATAGCTACACATTTGAGTCATACTGAAAATAGATCATATAATACTCCCAAATGTTAGCACAAGCTTTTACTTTAAAGCATGGTGCACATTAAATATCATCCTTCATTAGGAAACGTTCAAACACACACACTTTGAAATGTAACTATACTATAAAATAAACACAATAACAGAGCACTTTATTATGATCCTACACAACTACTCAAATAATTAGAAAATCAGTCAATTGGGCATAAAATCATGCATCACTAGCTTCAGACAATGTTTACATCAATGTGGTAAATTGTAATCTCTGTGATTTTGACTGTGCTGATGAATCTAGATTTTTGCTGAGGCACACAGATGGTATGGCTAGAATTTGGCACCAGCATCACAAATCCATGGATCCAACAGTCCAGGCTAGTGGAGGTGGTGTAATGGTAAACTTCTTGGCACACTTTGGGTTTCTTAATATCTATCAATAGTTCTTAGTAACAGCTTATTTATACATATATATGCTTTCAGATCTGAAGTTGTCGTTTAACTGCAGAATTATGAACAGAAAAACTCAGACCTTTTTCAGATCTAAAGCATTGTGTAATGTGACTTTTTCCCCTCTGACCATGATGCAAGCTTTGAGTACTGTTTATCTGATGGTGACAGTTTTGGTGGTCTATCAGGTCTTGCAAGGTTGTTATATTTGCTTTCCCTTGACTCTTATTCAAGATGACTACCTTATATCATATATCATATCATCATTTTATGTGCACTTGACACTTTGCAAGACAGAAAAGGTGCATTGCTTATGTGAATGCTAGTGCCACTTTAAAGGGGAACAGAATGTCAGTAACGCTTGTTGGATTTAAAATTTGTTCATTAAAGATATGTTTCTTGCTTTTTCTAACACTAAAATATTAATAACTTAGCCATCCTAACTGGGAAATAAATTAACAGAAGGTTGCTCTCAGTTTCACTCACAGTGCTGTATATCTTGATCTGGATGTTTCAAAGTGAGAAAATGGGCCGCACAATCTGAGACACATTGGTTTGTAGTATTCTACCAGACAATGACCTGTTCTTGTACAGTGCATGACAAGTTAAAGGGTTTCATATAGACACAGACAATTACACCCACACAGAAACACAGAGACACACACACAAATGTGCACGTGATTAAACCTTCAAAGATGTGAATCGGAAAAGCATGAGTGACTGTGGGGATTATTATTGCGGTGACTCTGCTGTCTGGGAAAAGGACTCAAACTCTTTGATCTCCCACTTCTTTTTTCCAGAAGCTCCTAATTAGTCTAAAATGCTTGTTTGGGTTTTATATGCCCAAAAGTCCTGAAAGGAAATAAGTAGCACAAACCAAAATACTCATATTAAATACATACACAGCTATAATGTTTTCCAAATGCTATTACAAAACATGCACACAGAAACGCTGGAACACACAAAAGCTCCATTTCCAAAATACTATCAAACACTGGGAATACAATGATTTTAACAATTTACCTACTGTGTTACAGTAAATCCAGTTAAGCAGATCTATGCTTTATTTGCAATGAAATAAGTGCTTTGTCAGATCTTTGAGTACTGACAATGTCCACAATATACTAGGATAAGCACAATGATATAATTACACAATAAAATATAGTCATATACTGCCCACCCTACTGCACACATTCAAATGTAGAAATCCTACATCACCACTTTACAAGTTACAACACCACACAACATCTGCCCGCTTTCAATAACTCCATAATTACTCATTAAGTATTTTGTCTACATTAAGATCTTGCTGGATCTATAAAAATATTTATAGAGCCTTAATGAACACTCTATTCAAAAAGAGGCTGACATTACTCACTGGATGGTGGAGTTCCACCTTTCTCTCTCGCTCTCTAGGTGATTCACATTCCAAGAGACTCTCTCACACCTGCAGATTTAGCACAATTTGCTGAGGGCTGCGTCACACACAGACATGGGGTCAGGGGCTCATCACTGCTCATTACTATACACACCAACATCCCTCACTCTACCACTGGCATGACATGACAGGCAGCGCTGAGTGTGTGTACACGTGTGCATGTGATCAATCAAAAAAACCTTTCTGCCACTTTTGACTTTATGTGAAAGGTTATCTATCAGTAACATAAATAACAAATTCCAGTCTTACTGTAAAAGCTGTTTTTTCAGACGCATGATCAGGCTCCTCCTCCTAGCTTGGAGCATGCATAAAATAAGAATGTTAATAAAGACTCAGTATGCTTTTTTTAACATACACTAAAGGAGCAAATAGTTATGGAGGTTTAGAAAGAAGGGATGGGCAATATATAATAATACATTATCATGATAGATTAAATCAAGATACAGTTTCCTAAGTATATTGTGGGTGTAATCAGAATGATAAGAACACAGATTTCCAGAGCAATGAGCCAGGAGTTCATAGCTGACATGATTTTGTTTTATTATTAAATGTTACTATATTTATTGTTAGGTTGAATTCGTGTTTAATTCATCAACTACAGTTATGTTATTATATATTAATTTTATTAAAACATATCAGTCTACTTTTTCTTGTACCAGACTGTAGAGGACACTGTAGGCTCTTTGTTTGTAAAATGTTGCAATTCTGTGTTTAGCTGCTAGTGAGCAATGATGGCAGGGAGAGGAGGTGTTAGAACAGTGCTCAGAGCAGCTATGAAAACAATTCACACCCTGCTGTGCACTATTAAATGAAAAAAACATTTTAATAAACTTGTTTGTTTATCTTTAATGTTAATGTTACTGAAGATGCATAGTGCAAAACTAATAGACCAGGCAAAAAATTATACTTTAAGGCTACTGTGGGTTTACAAACTTTACAAATGTAAAATATAGATTCATCACCATTAGTGATGAATCTATATTTTAGAAATGCATGAGTCAGACTCACTTTTTGTAATTTAAAGCACTTGAAGCTGTCCAATTGTTTTGTCATTTGGAGAAAATATATTATTTAATAACAACTAGACATAGGCTAGTCGCATGTTCCACTTCCATATCTCCACCCATAACCATCTGTTCTAGGTTCACCATGAAAAGCTTTAGTATTGAGACAGAAGACTTTATTAGCTTGAGACTGAAGATGAGTCAATAGAAGGGTGAAGCGGGAAAGCATTATAATGAGGGAGGAAGTCTATCTTGAAAATTATAGGAAGGGGCATATGAAAGAGAGTTTAAAGACAGGAGCTATCTATATAAAATGTGAGAGACATAAAAATAACAGAGAAAGAGAATCTGGAGAGAATCCAATACAAGAAACAGTAATCAAGACTAGGCTAAGTAATGAAGGTTGTTTAGGAGCCTATTCAAGCTTGGTGCAGGTATGGTAGTCTGGAAAAAAGACACAAATGAGACTCTGTCTAAGTTAAAAGAGGGCTTTGAAACTTTGGAAAGATGAAGTTAAAGAGAAGTTAGTGAGGTTTATGGGAAAGTGAAAGGACTGAAAAAAGTAAAGACCAGTCATTTTCTAAATTTGTGCTTAGTTGACTCTTAAAATAAGAAACAAATGTTGTTCTAAAATACATTTTATATATACAAGTCTAAGAAAGAAGACACAGTGAGTGAAAAAGGTTTAAACAGGCTATGAATACCAATAACAGCCAATACACATATTTAGTACTTACACACTTGTTTAGTATCAAACACTGTGAGTTCAGCATCAAACTTTACTCAAGAGCTGTCTCCAGCAGTAAAAAGCTAGATCCATTACAGGCCACTAGGACATGTACTAAGCTTCACAGGATTTGCACTAAACCTGACAATTTCATTTAAGACTGTGTTAACTTGTCTAGTTTTTTTATGATCCTGTTATGTAATACTCTTAAAATGGATCTAGATTCTCTCAAACTAAAACTGGGAGTTCCAGATTTAATCCCTTAAACTGATTGGAAGTGCTAATGGACTGCACAGTATATTCGATAGTGATTTACCAGATGCTATTATCTTTTAGTTGTCACTTTCCATGTGCATATCATGCAGTTCCAAAACTTTTTTTTACATAAAGAGCAACTATTTAATCTTCACATCTTCACATGCTTCCAAGAAATAAGAAAAGATCTTAGCCAAAAAAGAGAGTAATGAAATTATAAACATGTACTTCCTGGACATATTCACACAAACATGGACATTAAAAATGGGGCCTTGGTTAAAAGCCATATGGGGTCAGAAAGAGAGCAATCTAGCTGACAGAAAGTGACAAAATGAAGTCACATCTTTCAAAATATGGAGGCACTCATCAGAAAGGCCACCAGAAATTTAGAAGAGTGCATAAGAAGCAGCAATGAATGCACTGAATGACTTAATAAGGTCTTGTAATGCTGTATCTAGATTGTCATGCTTGTGTTTTACAATGTATGTTGAAGAGTAAAGTAGAGCAGGGCCAAAACAGCGAGTGGGTGAGACAGATAGGGGCAGAGTTGGTCGAAGGAATATGTCGAAAGACACATTCCCACAACCAAAAGCAGCAGTGAATGCTGCTAAACATAGCTAGGAATATTATTTATTATACCCTTATTTGGTATCATATGTTTTACAGTATGTTTAGCCCACTGACCCAAAAACTATTACTGTTCAGGTTTTATTTGGGTCTAGTACAAAGTTCATGAATCAAGGCCACTTGAAGCCAAGATCAGAAGATGGTAATGCTAATGATTTAAGAGTTCTCTTGACATTTAATTTTTTTTATTAAATGTTTGCCATTGAATTCAGATGAAAAGCCCACAGCATCAACTACCTGTTAAAGTGGTCTTCCACATCACATGTTCTGTCTGCATTCAGGCTACAACATTAAATTAATTACACTGCAGTAAC
The DNA here is from genome assembly GCA_021613375.1 of Megaleporinus macrocephalus. Taxonomy (NCBI): domain Eukaryota; kingdom Metazoa; phylum Chordata; class Actinopteri; order Characiformes; family Anostomidae; genus Megaleporinus; species Megaleporinus macrocephalus. The sequence goes on along the minus strand of CM038704.1, from coordinate 19,117,301 downwards.
ACTAGAACATTGCTTGTTTGTCAGAAAGAGACTCACCTTAGTAAAGCAGTCCTTCAAATTAAAGAGTTAGGATTAGGTTTTTCTCCAAACTCATTAGTTTGTGTAAACTGCTCAATCAGATTAAAGGAGTTTCAGTTATGGGAAGCTAACTTTTTACTCCTATTAGCTAGTTTAAATTTCTTCTAAATAAAATGTATTTTGGGTTAGTATTGTAGGGATTTCATTTGTGTTGAAGTGGTTGTGCATGTTTTGCATGTTTTCTGGTTCTCATGTTACTTTCGGGGAAAATATACCTGCCAATCTACGGGGGGGCTGTTGTATCCAAGGTGGGGGATATGGGAGTGGAGGAGGAAGGAGGGTTTAGGGGGAGCAAGAGAGGGAGAGAGAGTGCGGAGGTCAAAGGCAGCTTAGGGCTGTAGCCATGTTATTTTTGTTTTGGCATAAGCTATGGTCTTACAATAGCTCAATAAAAACCCATCTCTTATTCTCTTATTCCCAGTCTCGTTTCTTTGTGTGAGAACTCCACATTATTAACCACATGCTCAACCATATTAGCTATCTATCTAGCTAACACACTAAAGACTAATCTGAAAAGATCTTACTTTATGTATTTTTAGCATTGTGTTACTACAGTATTCCTACTCTGTAACAAATTCTTTACACGAACGAACTGATACAAATCATAGCCACTTAACCAACACAACGCTAGCTCACTTGCTACCTGGCTTCGTCCAACCTGAACTATGACTTAAACTGAGGCTTTGGTCAGCCTGGGGCCTGGTCTGTGTCACTGCCATGATGTTTGTAGATAGCTTCATACTAAAACATGTCCAGATATCCTAAATTTGTCCTTTTCCAAGTCTTGCTAGTTTGTTACAGGACAGGTTTAAATAGGGCAATGCCCATTTCAGTTCCAAAGTATTGACTCACGTTATGCTGCAGTTAAATGTAACTACATTTCTACATTTGCACAGATAATGGTTACATTAAATAACTTCTATAAATGATCCGCAGCCCATAAGGTCAGACTATGAAGAAGTTCCAGACTACTACAAGTTTGGAACCTTTTCCTGCCCCTGTGTAAGATTTTCACACAGCAGCAGTGAAGACAAAACAACTAAACAAATTGAAAAAGCCAAAAAGAAAGAGAATAAAATGTGGCAAGCAAGATGGGCTGTGGAAAGTTTTATAGACTGTCTGGAGCAAAACAACATGCACATGAATATAGCAAATATTGATACTGATACATTTTATGTCACTATCCAAAATATGTTTTGGAATTTGATAACATTTTTTGAACATCTTGGCTTAATTAAAGATTCCAGATTGTGGGTTATCATGAATACTCTTGTGATGTTTTTCATGATAACTGACTCCCTCGTGTGGCGGTGCTAAATGTTGCTTGGCTGGAAGCTTGGGGACATAACCTAATGGGACATTTTAAGACATTGAGACAGAGAAACAAGAATTCCAGCTTTATTACTGACAACAACAACATGATTGTTTTGCAGAATTATCATATATATTTATAATAACTGCAGAGAATTTCTACAGGGTAGTTGGAGAACACACAGAGCACTGAATAACTCCACAAAGAATAGAGGGAAGAGAAAGAAACATGTTTAGGTATAAAAATTAAACACCAGAAGCCACAACAAAGTTTCTGCTCCCCACAAAAATCCAACAAACCACAGCCAAATAGTCTATTAAAAACAGCAACTCAGAACAGATAATTCTTTACAGCTTCTAGAGAGTGAGGAGAGGGCTGTTTCCTTTCCCATAGAAGCAGTTCTGCAGTACATGTTTTAGAGGAATAAGTGAGTAAATAAATGCATGAACGAACAGCATAAACACAGAAAATAATTTTCTGCAACAGAGACAAAAAATGTGCTCAGAAGCAACACGATTGCATAACAACTCAGTCAACACATTCTAATCAGGAAGCAGAGGAGTCAGAGACTGGTGCACAGATGCTCTCTGTTCCATACACAGTTCACACACATGTGAAATAGGCCAGTAAAGGACATGAGTGGCTTCGGTATGGTTCCTGAACTGAGACTCGCTAAGGCTCACAAAAATAACTAAGAAAAGGCAACAAAGGCTGAGACAGCTGAAGGTTAGATGTGGAGAGGAGATTTCAGTAAGAGATCATTTCAGGGAGCTGAAACACAAACGCTGCTCATAACTTCAAAAAGACACCATTTAGCTAATTTGAAGCATGCTTAGATTTGTGACCTTTTCATTACAATACTGAAAATGAAAATTAAAACAATTCCTTTAAACAATTTAAGCTGATAGCAATCACTTCAGCTGATCGCAGTTATTTTTCACAATGGTTAGCTTTCACAACAATATGCTCGCTTAACAACTAACAGAAAGTGAACTAACTGGGTGAGTTTTCATAATTTACTAAGGCAAATAAATGTAAATTAAAGAAAATGAAAAGCACATTTATTGAGACATGTTGTGTGTCTAACTTCTGACTGGCGCTATAACACCTTTAGAGGGCAGTAGTAAGTAATGTTTGTTTATCTGAGCTCAAGCTGTGTCTGTTGTCATTTAGGAGCTACTATGTATTGACAGGCTAGAAAGCAAGATTGGCCAAACTAAGCTAATAAGCCAAAGCCGTGTACTGTAACAGCTGCACAGACTGAACAAAAAAAAGACAATTAAACTGTAAATCACAATTATTCAAAAAGCAGTAAAAAGCATTATTAGCTAACATTTCATCATTGCGAAAGACCCAACCAACAGCTTGCACATGTTTTAATTGTACATTTATGTTGACGTTTTGGGGCTAAGCATTTTTATTTGAGGAATTTAAAGTTGGAGTACTGCCTATAGCTCACTAAGACCACTTCCACCCAAGCATATTATGGCTTTGGTCAGATGAAGAATCAGACAGAACTATAATTCCTGCTCAGAAGTTGCCCCTTTATTGAACGAGGCCAGAAATAGGAACTTTCTGAAAAATAGGGGGAGGTCACCACTAGCCAGAGGCTACAGAAGACCCCCCGCACAACTAAAACCCTCTCCCCCACACAAAATAACACAATGCAACACCTTAAACTAAAGAATTACACACAGTGTATTTAGCACAGTATGCTAATCTAATTAACATATTTCACTTGTTTTCTGAGCCAGTTTGTATAAATATATCGTGGGGGTACCACAGAGTCAACAATTAAAAAATTCAAAATATGGAGATCGGTATACACCTAATGCACTCACACACACACACACACACTGTTCCTTTTGTCATTCACTCTCAGCAGGTCTTTAGTGCCACAGAGCCACTCGTTCCCTGCCTATCAGAGTGTGAGATATCCAAAGTGACGAATCACAGAGTTCAGCTCGGGTCATGGTCCCACCCCCCTGCCCAGATCCTGCAGAAACGCTGTTGTGCTTCTGCAAGAGCAAACACAGCACACGTACTGTGTCCCTTAATCGAAGCCACATCAACTATTTAGTCCCCAGAACAAATATTACGTATGTTATAAGCATACAATGCAGTTAACAGACATCCATCTCACCAGCTCCTCAGGTCAAGATTCTTCACTTCACCTGGTGTTAGTTTACTATACATCAACAGCATGAGTGAACAAGTATGAGTAAACTACAGAAACAAAATGCTTAATCCCAACTTAATCCTTATGACAAATAAGAGGACAAAAAGGCAAAACATTCCAAGAGGCATACAGCAAACCAGCTAAGAAATAATCACGATTAAGCATCACAATCTTAAATGATTTTAATATGTTAAATCACACCTTATAGTCGCCATATAAAACTCAAAATGACCATGTTAAAATGACATTAATAAAAAGGTCTATTGAAATATTTTAAGCACTATTTTGCAATATCTAAAGTTTGGTTATACTCCCTTGATATTCCATATTCGGCTCAGGTTATTCAGCTCAAACAATGATTTACTCTGTATAAATATGTATTGTGCTCTGTCCAGGCGTGCTGTGCTGGCAGAGACAGAAGATTCTGACACTTAACTGGATCTTCTAAATCTCTATAATTTAATGCTCTTAAACACTCACCACATGGAAAAGTTTCAGACTCATGCAAAAGATTACAAGCCACATGCCACCCACGCATTTCAGACCCTCACTGTGAAGACCGCTGCATGACACTGGGACAGGGAATTAGAGCATCTGCACTTCCTTTTCATGTTTAGCAAATCTCAGAGCTAAGCACGCCATTATGTGTGCATGATGTTTACTATGAGTTTATGGGGTGATCCAGCAAGTGGCAGTGAGGGAAAAGGTCCTGGAACGCATAGGCACAGCAGTGCTTCAAGTGTCCATCTAACATAGTAGCATTCTATACAATTAAATAATCCTAGCTTTAATGAATGCAGTAAGGAGCTGCAACCATAAAATCTCAGAGATGCCACTGGACGAATAGCTTTTGGTGTCCTACAAAAAAAAGACGTCAAGGAGGTGGTGGATCCACATAAATAAGTTCAGGAACACAGGTACCTGAAATATGAGAGGTGCCGGATCTTGTTCGGACAAGATCCAGCACAAATTAAGCACTGTATATATCCCTTTGTATTTAAGTACTGCAAGGGACATCACCTTCAATCACTTTTACACCTGTATTAAATGTGATGTGACAACAAATGTGATTTGATTTGATTTAATCAGAAAACACAATTAGGAATCAGTTGTACACATCAGTCTAAGGGGAAGAATTCAAACGCTTAGAAAAGCTCAAACATTTCTGGCTATATAGTAAGCCTATGCAGTAAGTTTGAATTAATTAAGAGGTTTACGGAGGTGCTCAAGGTTTGTTTCGTAAAGCAGGAGTTAAAGAAGATCTTTCAGGCTGCGCAGTGCCTTTTAGGAAGAGTTGCACTGACAATGAGAGACCACATCCGAAATGAATAAAAGCTTACAGTGCACAGAAACTTCCAGAACATTTTTACACAATAAACACGTCTCAATATATTTAGCTAGCTTGTTAACTCCTAATTTCTTGTTTTTGTTCTCTCACTGTCGCAAACATAGAACTTACCGGTAAAAAAGACAGACGGCATCAAAAGAGAGGGAAACGAATCAGCTCTCCTGGCACATAATTCCCACCGTTCACTTTTCAAACTCTCCTCTCAGAAACTTCACACGTCTGGACTCCTACAACCTACAAGCCTCTCTTCCCTGCGAGAAACTCCCGCTTTGGAAACCCTCGCGTCCACTAACTGTCTTTTTCAGACGCATATAGAGTGATATTTCAGTAGCGCTGTTACTCGCTCTAGTAAGAACTGAAGCTGCAGCGCTGTAGTCCAGACTTGTTGGGATGCCTGCAGCTACGACTTTCCTCTGACATTCCGTTTTTTCTTCTCTTCTTCACTTCAGGATCACTTTTCGGTGCCCAGCGTTGTAGAGCCCGCCTGCAGGCGTCGCAGCCAATCAGCGCACGAGTTTGCAGTTGTTATTGGTTCGCGCGTGCTCTGCTTGGACCAATCATATGAAAGAACAGCTGCATTTACCAACATAGTACAGAGTAACTGTCCTAAACAAGCTGCTTGTATATCGTTGCTGTCCAGAGAAAAGAATGTATTTCCATTAGATTTTTTCTACATTATTTGAATGAATGTACAGTGTGTGAAAATTTCATTAAAAAAAATAATAATAGAAATGATCCAAAATAGCTTTGAAAATTTCTGGTTTTAGTGATTTACATTAAAAGTAAATTAGCGGTGTGTCTGAAATGGTCCACTCCTAATTCGTTCTCTGTTCACTACATAGACTGTTTTATGTAGAACACTACATAGGGGGAATTCAGAAGATGATCTTTCTAAAGAAATCGCTATGCATTGTGGGGTGTCAACCTGTAAGTAGTGTACATTGGTTGTCCACTAGCTTTACGGTGCATTGTGGGTAATGATATAGTGAACTATACAGGGGATCTAATTGTCCACTGAAAAACTGAATAACACTACAAAATGGCCTACAGCCTGAATAGAACACTAAACAGTAAATAGGGCGCAATTTCAGACACACACTAGGTTTTTGCCCTCTCCTATAAAGTGGACAATATCCACTTATATTCATATTTAATGGGTTTCTCATGAATTACTTTTATCTATATGTTCATATATATCACTTGCCATGTTTATCATGATACAGTAGCTAAAAGATAATCATTCCATTCAACTTGATAAAAATATGAAGGGCCATTCTGTGATTGCGATGGATGATTGTCAATGACTAAATGCATCACATGTGAAACCTAATATCTATTTATTAACTGATGAGTTGTATTAAGTACTTTAGGGTTTTATGAGTGGGAGGAATGTGGTGTGCAGGGGGTCCACCAGGATAGTGAGTGTGAATCACAATGTGATCTTTATTAGCATCACAACCCCAACAGCACCCTGTAGGTTGCAGACATGCTGTGTGATTTAGTTCACTTGTTGCCAGTTCAAGCAGATCATGTTAAATTAAATAAAATTTACTTTGTGTTGATGTCAAGGTTCATTGTGTTTTCCTGTCTGTGTCTGTTCCAACATGTTTCTTCTGTGTGAGTCATTGTGGTGCCTCACTGTAAACCAGCAAATCAAAGCAGCAACAAAGTGACATACCCCCAACAAAGTGACATACCCTCTGCATCCTGAGGTACCTTTATTAGATTTGGTAGATATAAAGCATTGCTAAGACATAGTCTAATTACTTTTTATTATAATTTGTGTGCTTTTCACACGCCCTCCTCTTCACCACCCTCCAAAAAATGACCTAATGAACATTAAATTCATGGCCTCCCTTCCTGTCTGCAACTCAGCAAAGGCTATATACTCATTTGCACCACACCCAAGCATCTGTCCACACTCACCTGGAATCCAAGCCCAGGGGGCATCCATCTCAAACCTAAGTATCTGTATCACCTGCTTTCTCTCTCTCTCTCTCTCTCTCTCTCTCTCTCTCTCTCTCTCTCTCTCTCTAATGCTAACCACATACATAAACATGTAGAATTTCCCTGCGTAAGTGTTAAAGTTTGAAGTTACAACTGTGAATGACTAGGGGACTTCCCCTGCCCTCCTTTTGCATGCTGAAATATACTGAAGTTTTATGTATCTTCCCAAGTCACCTTATACATGGTAACTTGCACAGGTAAGATTACTTGAGCTCATTGTACCCCTTCTATAGCATCTGCAAGCTTACTTGAATATGGATTAGCATCATGAAATGCATATGAGACTTATGAAATTGCTCCTAGCCTGAAACAGTCAGTCGCATTTGCTTGATGCTTCACATCCCTTATTGTCCAACATGCCTAACCTGACTGAATGGACAAATTCCCACAGACACACTTCTTCAGAAAGACTTTTCAGAATAGTAGCTGTAAATCTGATGATCAGGCATCCACATACATTTAGCCATATAATGTATTTTATTAATACAGAAATAGAAATTTGGATATATACGAGCTGAAGACATAATTTTTTCAGACACAGTATGAAATGGTGTGATGTTCCACCCATCTCCGCCTCTGTACATAGGCATGAAATGATTTAGGTTTAAATGAACCAGTTTAAACATGCCTGTTTGAAAATTCCAGTGAGATTTGAATACAGAGTTAACTGATAAGTTAAAAGGTAAAGCGTGTGTACATTTGAGAGGAGCAAAATGTGTGAGAACATTCCAGCGCTGTGCTGGACTGCAGATGCTATTAGTTGGTGCGTGTTACACATATGTGCGTACATGAATACACATACTGTGTCTTTCTCACTGTCATCATTTCTCTCTCGTTTTGCTCTCTCTCTCTCTCTCTCTCTCTCTCTCTCTCTCTCTCTCTCTCTCTCTATCTCTCTCTTTTATTTCTGTCTCTTTGCCTGTCAGGGTGTGAGGTCATTTGTATTATACCGTATCTCTATCTAATGAAATAAATAATCTAGAATGTTTGGTTGGAGCTAGTAAAGGTGCAAACCATTGACTGGTCCAAAGCAATCGCTAGCGAGTCAGAATTGCTGTATGTGACTGTTTGTGTTTACTGTTGACTCTAGAGTGATGTGAGAAATCATGTGGTTACACAAGTAAAAGAAAACCTCAGCTACTTTCACAGTTTTTTGTGTGGTGGGAAATGAAAGCAGGTACTCCACCAGATCACAGATCCTAAATTGGTAACCATTTCACCATAAAAGACAATAACTGGCTTAACACTCTCTGAGTGGGTAGGATGACTCTCCCTCTCCGGCTATCACTCAACATCTTGTTAGTCAATGCAGATGTCTGTTAGCTAACTTAACAGAATTAGCAGTTAGTGTTCTCCTCCAAGTATGTTGAATTGCCCAGAAAGGATGAAGTGGTGCATTACATGCGTTGGAGGAAGCATGGGTTGGCATTTACCCTCCCAGCCTGGAGGGACTCTATCAAGTAAGGAACATTTTCTTGGTGAAAAGAAGTAAAACACATATATGCAAACACAAGCACACATGCATACTCACACTTATGCACTCTTTAGTGTGTGAGGAGGCAGAGGAGAAACATGAGCTTTAATAAATCACGGAGTAACAAAGCATAATGTAATGATGTGATGTCATCAACTCTGTTCCTTCCTATGGTTACAGGTGTTAGGCTGGTAAAGGTGTTGAAAGGCTTATCGCGCGGAACTCTTTACATGACAGTCAGAATGCATGAGGTACATGTGTAAAAGATTTTGAAATGATGATTGAGCAGAAAGCCTCATAGTACCACCCTGAAACATAAACACACACTCACTCTGCAGTTTCAGTCTATCACTCGCTCTCTTTTCGCTCTCTTTTCCTTTATTTCTGTTCACTGATGAGTTATGGGAATAAAAACTCCAACCTACTCTAATAACTGTACAGGTGCTCATTTATCCTGAAATGTATACGTTTTTAAATATTTTCTTTACTAAGCTTGAATGGATAGTATTTTTTGTATATATATATATATATATATATATATATATATATATATATATATATATATATATATATATATATGTACTATTCTACAATAAAATTATTTTATATGCTTTAAGTAATAGTCAACAGTGGACTATTATTCTGGAAAATCATTTCCCTTTTAATAATAACTATATTTAACAATTTAACAATCAATCTAAATATTTGTATTGTACAAAACCGTCAAGCTGTGACATGTACATGTAAGTACAGAGCAAGTTCTCTGGCTTATCACAATCGGTACAAATACTACAGATTCTGGAACTTTCATGGTGACCATGGTCTGTAATTCTATGGTCGGATTAGGCCAAAATCAAGATGGTGGAGTTGGTGCAAGCACAAAAATGATCATGCAGAAAAGTTCCTCACGCCCACTGTAAAGTGTTTTTTCCCTCAAATCCTGAACTGTTTTCTCAGATACGTGGTATCACAGACTCCATCAATTACTGGCATAAATAAAAACAAAAACTGACTGACTCAGCCAAAGCTTAAACCTGGCCATTGGTTGAATCTTGTAGTGAGACAATGATCCAAAGCAGACCTCAAAATCAGTATAGTTCACCGACAACAGAATCAAGATTTTGCCATCCCAGTCCCCTAACCTAAAGCTTTTTGGTATGTTGGTATACAGGTTATGACAAAACTAATACCATAGAAAGAATTTCAACCAATGTTTGATCCACTGTTGCTCCCTCCACTCAAAATACTGCTGATACACATTTTGCAATGAGCATTTTTTAATGTTGCTGTCAAACGTGAGATAATTACACAGCTCTGGCATGTCACTCGATTCAGTTAACCACAATTTATTGGCATGCTTGCAATTGTTACGCAGTAACTCATGTGCACATTGTATCAGAGTTCTCAGTTGCTGAGACAGTGTACTGGTATCAGTGAAATAATAGCACTGAAGCTAGATCTAATACAATTAACTGAAAAACAGAGAAATGATTGATAATGTGATAATTACCATGTTACAGGTGAAAATTCTACTAATGAAAAGCTTGCTCTGTGTCTTTCACTGTCTCTGTCAGGTCATGCTGTCATCCGTCACTTGGACAGGTAGGTATTCAGAGGGTGTGTCTGAAGCTCAAGGGATTATTTTAGCAGCTTTTATTTCAGTTTCTTATCTCTTTACCCACTGTGTCTCTCTCTCTCTTTTTTCAGTCGATGGTCTTATCTCTTCTTACCATTTCTCTATTTGGAGGGTTCAGTGACCTGACATTCCAGCTTTTTTAAAACTACCTTACATTCCAGGGGTGGATGCCACTGCACGACTGCAGGCTTGTGCTGGAGCGCAGGGCAAGTGAAAGTGTATGCGGGGAAAGGAGAGATGGGCTTTGCCTGGATTCACTTCTCACTCAGCATACACATTGATGGATACTGATGTGTTTACAGAGGCAGCGTCCTGAGTTCACAATGCATAGGTGCACACGCACACACACACACACACACACACACACACACACGTAAGCTCTTTTCAGAGAGTTTACACAGCCACACCATTCAACAGTGTAAGGTAGAGAGGTTGAAGGACAAAAACACTTTCTTCAGGCCATGTTAGAGGTAGTATATCAGTGCTCACAATTTGCACGTATAATATTTGCTCTCAAATTAAGCAGATTTAATACACATCATGCCAAAAAAATTAGAAATACAATTTTGGAGCAGAGAAAATACTAATATAAAGAAAAATACTAAATATGATTTAGATTATTTGGACTGAATCTTTTTATTCATTGAATTTGATGCAAAAACTTAAACTTAAAACTATGTCCTGTATATCCAAGTCTGAATCATCGATTTAAATGTACACAGAGGTGTCAATTAACAAAGCACAAATACTTTGTTACCTTATTTAAGTAGAAATTTTGGTTATTTATACTTTACTGGAGTAATTATTTTTCAGCTGACTTTTTACTTCTACTCCTTACGTTCACACTCCATTATCTTTACTTTCTACTCCTTACATTTTAAAAATAGCCTCGTTACTCCTATTTCATTCACAGCTTGTTTTCATTCATGTACATTTACATTCCAGTAAAGATTATTGATAACATGCCTTTGAAGTTTGACTTTTTGCACCATTACAATACTTATAGACAAGTAGTCATCATATTTTTAAACCCTAATATCTATACTTCTACCTGAGTAATGAATGTGAATTCTTTTGACACCTTTGAATTAACAAACATATATTGATATTTATAACACAGAATCCAATGATGTGCAAATCATATAAAGTCCATATTTAATTAAAAATTGTACAAAGGCAACATATCAAATGTTGAAACTGAGAAACTATATTGTTTTTGAAGATACATACCTATTTTGAATTTGATGGCAGCATTACCTATTTTAATTTGAGGCTTAAACAAGGTCAAAACACATTCTGCACATATTACAACATGTTCCAAAAACGTCCGGTAGCTAAACTGGCCTACCTGCAATCCAGACCTGTCATCCTTCGAAAACATTTGGCACATCATGAAACGAAAAACACAACAAAATAAGACCCCAAATGTAATCTTGTATCAAACATGAATCAGAAATTATTTTACTTTCAAAACTTCAAAATTTCAAAAATTCTCCTCAGTTCCCAAAAACCAAAAAGATGTTGCTAAGAGAAGAGGTAATGAGCACAGTGGTAAAAAGGACCCTATACTATATGTTTTGAAACATGTTGCTGGCATCAAATTCTAGATGGACAATTAAAAAAAATCTATTTAAATTTTTGATACATTACCTTATTATCAATTAAACATAGGGTTTAAATCATTTTTACATTTCTGTTTTTTATTTACATTTACACATACCATTTGTGCCTTCAGAGTGGGGGTCACATCTTTGTACAGAAGAACAAGAGAAGGAATCACTCAGCCCTCACCCCTCTAGCCTTGGGCACTGACAGTGGGAGCCCTAGCCTCAGGGTGGGAATTTGTAATGACAGAATTACAGGGTGGAGGAATCCTATTAAATCGTACCAAAAATGTAAACAATTTCAGTTTATAAGCAGGCAGCCCCACTGTTTTCTGAGTAAGCTTAAAACTTCATTTTTCACTGTGATGCAGTATTAAAATGTGAGTTCAATACATTAGGAGATAAAAACCCAAGTAAGGTTTTACAGATAAGCGTAAGCCAGGATTTTATGTTCTCTTTATGTTTATGTAATCAAAGAAGACATTTTCACCAATAAACACAGAGAACAATAATGCAAAATTTGAGCACAAGGCATTTGTAGCAAAACCATATAGTGGAATGTTAATGAGGGTCAAGCTTTTGAAGTAAACTTTTGGAAACAAATCTATATATGATGTCACCAACAGAAGAAGTACAGTCATTAAAATAAGCAGGTTTGGCTTCTGGGGTGATCAAAGATCAATATTTATATTTACATTATCCTTTGACTGCAGCTGAGATATGATGGGAAAAGATAACGTATTACCTGAAGATAACGTATTAACCAGATATCCAAATATCTGTTGACCTGTTCCAAAACCATTCCCTCACTTGTGGTGATCTCTAAGAAAAGAGGGGATTCCACAGTCTTCTCACCAAACAATATAACTTTGGCCTTGGTACAGTTTAATGATAAAACTAAGGTTATTCATAGCCCATTGAAAACTGTCCTGAAGTAATGTTACTACTGCTGCAGTAGAAGGAACAATGGCATATAGGATTATGTCTTCAGAATACAAAGGGAACAAATTAATTACCAGCAATATATAATATATAATATATAACAGTGGGATATCTTAATATAGAAAACAGAATAGGACCAAATATTGAGCCCTGAGGAACTCCTTAAACAATAGAAGGTGTGAAGGACAATTATGCAATTTAACAGGCTATGCTCTTTGAGAGAGGTCATTTGAGAACCAGATCAGAGTAATCCAAGACCCCAATACTGCCTAATCTTTTTAGATAGAGGGATTAACAGAACCAAAGGCTGTAGTTGAATCAATAAATATAGCTATACCATTTTGCTTCTTTCTAATGTACATATAATATCATTAAGCACTTTTAAGGTAGCTGTAGCTCAGCCATACCCTGGAAGAAAACTGCATTACCAGTTAGAATGCTGTTTATATCAGGGTAATGAGTTTTGATACGTTTTTCTAAAACTTTAAATAAACGTGGTAAAAAAGAAATAGACCTATAGGAGTTTGGGTCAACCTGTAATTCAGCAGTACACATAGATAAATGCAAAAATTCAGTTGATCATTTGGCCCAGCAGGCTTGTTGAGATGTAATCTAAGTCTCAAAAGCTTGCCTAAAGGTTTATGTTCAATTTCTCTGACATTTTTTTTTCAAAACAGACCTTGATCAGAACAACAACATTTAAATGTTAGCGTTATTTAAAGATGAACAACAACTTTGACCATTAGAAATTTCTTGAAAAGGGTTTGAAAAGTGCCAACACTGTAGCAGAAATGGAAGCCATTTAATTAGAAGCTAGTGAATAGAAAGCCAACATCAGCATCAATTGAAGATAAACATCACCCATGCTCACTGAGAGATGATTGAAAAGGGTATTAATAGTACTGACATCACTGTCACAGCCTGGAAAGGTGAATTTTTACATATATATTCCGACATTGCTGTTGCTCCGATGTTTTTCATGTTGGGCTGGAACTTGAGCTGGTATACAGTTTGATAGATTTAGGCACTTGACATTATAATTAAAACTATTGTTCCAGGCAGGAAGCTTTTATTTGATCAATAGAAGACTTTTTAACACATTTAAATAGTACATTTGACATGTGTCAGTGTGTTTATTTAAACCTTTCCAAACTTTTCCTTGTGTCAACCCAGTATTATCTGTAGTTATTAAGCTAATTATTAGCTGTATTAAACTAAATCAACATGTGTTGTGAAGGAGCTGAATAATTGTATGCAATGTCTCGGCCGTCCAGGAGAAATCTGGTTCTAAATCAGTTCTATGTACTGAGCCGTTCTTTTTCAAATATGAGAATGTAAATGCAGTTTTACATTCTATGGCTCCTTAAACATGATGCATGATAGCAGGTGTAGCTGGAAGAGCCTGGCTAAAAAAGGAAAGCTGTAATGTAGCACATCACTTTAGGGACAAGTTACTAGGTCCTGCCAGATCAATGTTTATGTTAAAGCAATAGATAACAATAAACATGAATATGTATTTACCAGATGTAGCAGAATCGATATAGAATTGAATAAAAATGGATGTGCTGTGTTCTGGAAAAAGATTTTTGATTTGCCTGTTTGAATTCTTATCCAGAGTAAAACTCTTTATAAACCAGTTTAAAGAAGAGGCACCACAAAGTGCTTTTGATGCAACAGGAGAACCATTCTTTAGTTCCTCAAAGAGGCAAGTCTGAAAAAGAGATTTGGTAATGAACCTCTATGTGTATGCGTACACTTTCAAAAGATTCTTCACATTCACACATCGTATTTACACTCACAGTTATAGACCCCTAGACAGACACTGTACTCAAATTAAGTGGTGTCTAGTCGCTGACTCACTGGTGAAGCATGAAGCATCGCACTGGAGAGAAGAGCAGGATGAGGAGAGCAGTGCCCTATGGTTTTCATTTTCTCCTGCTGCCATTTGCAGTGCTCACATACACGGAAACTCTCCTACACACCCACTGGATTGGTTGTACTATGTACCAGACTAAACCACAGTCATTTCTCTCTGTTTGTTTCTCTCTCTCTGTCCCAAAGGCATATGTCCCGTATGCAATAAATATACGAAGAGTTTAACTTTCCCATTCGTAACAAGAAGAGGTCTGAAAAGAACAGCTGATGTAATATCAGCACTGAGGGTCTGAAAGGATGTGCAGCTGCCGAGCAGCTGTTTCCAAAAAGAGAAAAAAAGAAACTAGAACACTAAAAACTGAGCACAGTTCTAACCTCAACATTAATGAATGTGTTTGAGATTACTTTGATCTTGAGAAGCACAAAATGCAACCAACGTCTTGGAACAACTTGGAACAATTTCTTCTTTGAAAAAGTTGAAACAACTTTACTAAAAAGATTAAAGGCAAAACGTAAACACACTGCATACTTAAAAAAAACTGATATTATGTTTTAGTTGTTGGGTATTCTGTGTATAAGGTTCTGTTATTCACACCTATGTGCAATAAAGCGCAAAATGGCAAAGGATTAAACATTTAATGGTCTTAAAAAAGCATCTTCAAACAGTAAAGTTAGTATGGGACAGTCTTTACCTCAGTCTATTCAAACAGGGAGGTTTTGTGGGTAATCTTGCAGACAGTTGATCACAGAAGGAACGTTCAATAATATTCCACTCTGCACTGATGTTTGTTTGTGTTTAATGCAAGATCAAATATTCTCTATAGGGTTTAAATCTGGACCCTGATCTGGCCTAAACAGTCAGTAAGAACACTGTACTTTGTTCCAAGGGAGTGTATATGTTTCTGTTTTTTTCCATGATGTGGAAATTGAATAACTTGTACTTCAGGGTGTTTGACCTTTAATTAATAAAATTAAATAAACAAAGATGGGATATCAGGGATAAAAAAAGGATAAAAGTGCTTTTAAATGTATATGTACATGTTGTTGCTGTCTAAAGAAGTATGTATCTCCAAAATGACAACTTTACATGAGAGGACACAAGAACTCTTTACTTTTAATGTAAGTCAATGGAATCAGACTTTTTTCAAGCTATTTTGGAGCATTTCTATTGGTCCGTTCATCATGAGGTTTTTACACAGTGTAAATGGCAATTTCTGTTTATAAATGATGTAGAATAATAAAAATCAACAGAAATGGAGATATATTTTTTTTGTACACCAATGATATGAAAGGACCTGTAAAATTCTATTAATTTCCTGGAGACTTATCCAAACCTAACCAGAACTACTACTAGTGTAACCCTAACCCTAACACTATCCATAACTTTACCCTAAATCTAACCGTACCCTGACCTTAAAATGGAATGCTTTGCATTGCAGGGCCCGCTTGTGTACTATGTTAAATGGTAAGGTATATGCATGTGTTTTAATCTTGTTTAATATATTACCCTAAAAGAATAGGTTTCTCTTTTCCAGTACCAGCTCCACTGAAGATGAAGAGGTCAGCCAGCCATCTGGTAGCACTTCTGCAGTCACTTAAATGCCACTAAAGTGTGTGGCTGCTTAGAATTGTGTATATGTAAGGCAAGAGAGATCTACTCTGTTCTTTCACTCCATCAGTTGTACAGGGTGAGCAGTAAACACCTGTAGAGATGGTTCAGTTACTCAGTGAAACATAGAGTGGAACTAACCACATTATGATAACAAGGCATTATATAAAACATTAATATAATATAATATAATATAAGCCATATATGAAAACCAAGCTTCAAAAAAAGTACAAATATTTTAAATGCATTGTTTTTGCAATGCTATGAATGCCACTGTATCTATTCACCAATTCAGCCTTCAGTAATTTAATATGCCCATTCACACTGAAGTAAGTTATAAACCGTTACCTGAAGGTGAAATAGCTGTTTTCCTGTCTGTGCTTCAATATAATAACTGCAAGTGGCTATGTAAGACACCACCATCAGTCTTATATACCTTCTTCAGTAACAGACAAATATAGAGATGCATGTAAAACACAATGTTTTATTTGTAAGGCACACATACCATACATTTTACAAAAAGGTTCACATTGGCTTATTTGGAGAATCACACAAAATATCAGAATCAGAATATGCTTTTGTTATTTCTTTATTGTGTAATGAGAGATGGGCATATTGACTGATTTCACTTTATTTTTTGTTTAGTATATATATACTGTAGACCCCATTAAACACAGAAACCATTTTTATTCCCTCACTTAGGAAAGTGTGAGAGTCACTGGACGTGTGCAGCATCTCAATTAGCTAGGCTACTCTAAATCACCAACATCCATCTACTGTACGGACAGTCACTCCAACAAACACACACACACACACACACACACACACACACACACACACACACAGAACCACAATCATACAGTGATAAACTGAGGGATAAATCTTTGTACTCACTGGTGTCCTCTAGTGCTCAGTATGTGAACGCTACATGTAAGTCAGGAAATCAGAAATAGTTAATACCCAGTATGTTAGTAGGTATAGTAGGTACATTTATTCCAGGAAGAGATACAGTTTTAAAACTGAACAATTAGAAATAAATGCCCTTTATTACTGTACCAGTAATAAGAAGGTAATTACTAGTGGTGTAGCAATTCATTTATTCTGATTAGTGCATCAGTTCATTAATAACGACCCAAACATTACATTTTATGGTCAAAGTTGAGAGATTCAATTACATTCAAGCAGAGTCTAATGAATGCTAACTGTCAACCTGCTTTTGGTGAAAAGATTAAACTTTCAACTTACAAATTTGCATCTCCTCATTATATATGATCATACAGGACAGTACAAAAGTGTTCAGCTTTCAGTTTTTAGAAAATAATCTACAGAAACACAAAGTTCAGTCCTAGAAGTTGGTTGCATTTTCTGTCTCCCACTATCCAAATAAACCCATTCAAGTGATATTAAGGTCTGGACTCTGGAGATGTTCTGTTCATGTTTTGTGAAAACCAAAAGCTCATTGTTCATTTGCAAATATTTAGTATTTTTTAGCAACTCTTTCTTAAACCTCCATCTTTCAGACCCATAGCAATTTGTTGTCTACTCAAAGTGGAATGATGGACAGAAACACCTGGGTTTTTTCAGATCTCTCTCTTTCTCTCCAAGATAAAAGCTTTAGATACTGATGGTAACTGTTTTTGGACTAGGTCTTGTTCAGTAAATACAAGTCCACTTTTAGCACTCAGTTATTGGGAACTTTTCAAGTCTTAAAATGCAAGAAATCATATCACAACAGTAACAGTGTTCAAAATTACTGGCTTGCAATAAAAATTGTAGCATGTCAAAGCTTTCCATTTTTGGCCAGGTATCAGCTGAAAAGTGGTGATTTTTGATGGAATTTTATTCACTGTTTGACTTTAACAGGCCCTGAGAAATAATCTAAATATTAATTAAATAAATAAAAGAAAATAAAAGAGTGGTTGTCTAATTACAGACATCTGAGCTCTTTAGATCAAAAATGTGAGCAACAGAGACAGATGTTGAGAACCACTTTTGGTTTTGATTTAGCATTATAACTTTCCTGGGGTGTGTTTCCCAAAAGCATAGTTGCTACTACATTAGCAACCTACATGGTTGGAACAATGCAGATGCGATGCAAGTGTTTCCCAAAACCATAGCTGGAACTATTGAGGTAACCATGTTGGTAACTTGCATAGTCCGAATCAATGTTAAGCAACATAGGCGTTTCCCATAGTTTTACTGACCGTTCACAAACACTGTCGTCAAGCTGTGTAGTTGGGACCACAGTCGTAGGCCTGTGGTTAGAAGCCTGGATGCTTCTAGTTATAAATATGCAAAATACCCTGTTTCTTTGTAACATTTTAGGATTAAAAAATATGTAGGAGTGTAAATATGTGCTGCATTTTCTTAATGGATTATAACCCATTATAATTACAGTCACTGAAGTCTGCACTTTTTTTTGGTTGTAATAAAACTTTAGTAAAAAAAAGTGCAGAAACGTTTGTGTATTCAGTGTATTTTTTATCAAATAATTTGTTACTATCCTTATAAAAGGTTAAAATTATTAATAAGCAAAAACATAAACAAATATTGAGCCCACATTCATTTATACCTTAAAACCTCAGACCTTGTTGGTCACTTACTTTTCTTTCCATCAGTTAGTATTAAGCCTGCCAGCTTCATCAAATATTCAAATATGTCCAACAGACATAACAGGTCACTACTGCCCTTTTTATTTTTTTATGTTTCCTAATAATTCTTTAGGTGACCTAACTGATAACCATTAAAAAACTATTTTTTTAAACAAATTATAAACATGTGGGCCACCTGTGGATCACTATAAAAACATCTTTCTAGTGATGTAAAGATGCTGAGTTTGACTTCTGTTTGAAATGTCATTGTAAGTGCACTTATGTAAACAATATCAGGCTTGTATGCTGAAGCCTTTAGCAGTCAGTACTGCCTTGTGCTGCCCCCCACATAGTAGTTCTTCTGCAAGACTCCCTATGCTAAAAGTCTAAATATGAGTATGAACCTTAAATATACAATGTAAATATCAAAACAATATTACATCCCATCACAGCCAACATCTCATGCATCAACAGTATTGATGCACAGACTTGTTTTTTTGTAACTGAATCAAGTAAAATTATTGTGAGATCACAAACTTACACCCCTACTAATGAGACAACATAGTCTTTTGACTCAGATGGCCCAGGCGCCTTCTACTTTATAGGTAGTGCATGCGTAGGATTGGGTGAGAGACATGGGCAGTGCGTGCGGGAGCCTGTGTGCTGTGGCTGTACTTTATCCCAGGTTGTATACCGATGATCTCCAGAGATGGGCTGAGACGTTTCAGAGTCAGCACGTTTCTGTGTGTCCTGTGAGTGCGGGCGTGTGCCTGTTCAGTGCATGCATGTAGGCGTGCATATGAAGTTTGAAGGTGCTGGCGCTCGGAAAGCTTTGGGAGAGGGCAGGAGGCTAAGGGCAAAGCTGGTCTGCGTCGTCTTTTCTCCAGCAAAGGCTGGCAGGTTGAAGACCGTTCCATTGTAACCTTCTGAGAAACACTGGGCCAAGTTTTCTTCACCTCCTCAGACCGGTTCTCCTTATCAGAGGGACGTTCACTGACTGGTGGAACAGGCCTGGATTTGTGTAAAGGCTCATGATGAGAGTGGTTGAATGTTTTACAGGGTAAGGCCCGAGGACGTCTGATCTGAGCCCCCTCCACTAGAAGGTTAACGCCCACGTACTGAGGGACCTCTACCGCTGCCTGGAGAAATCAGAGGAAAAGACAGAAAAGCTGATGCGTGCTTTTTAAAGGAAAATGTTAATGAGGAACCTTTTTTGCGAAAGTAGTTAAGTAGTATGTGGTTTCTCACAATGTATGATGTACTGTTATCAAATGAAAAGTTAACCAGTAGCAGGAGGAGTTCTGAACAATATGATAATAATTTAGGTAAGAATAGCACTGTGCTACTTTTGGTGCTTAAACTTCAGTCTTATTCTGTAGACTACCTGGTAACCTTTCATCTTAACTATGACTGCAGATATTGACTATTTTAGTAATCAACAAAAGTTACCTTTAGTAACTACTTTTTAACTGCTTAGACTGCATACAGTAATATAATCATCATGTAAAAATTAAATCAATTCTGAGCAATTAAGTGCCATTTAACATACTGGGCTAATTTACATTTATGTTCTATGTTGATGGGTTGCCCTATACCTGCTGACTATCCTTACTGAACTCAAACTAAGCTGAATATACCTGCTGACTATCCTTACTGAACTCAAACTAAGCTGAATATACCTGCTGACTGTCCTTACTGAACTCAAACTAAGCTGAATATACCTGCTGACTATTCTTACTGAACTCAAACTAAGCTGAATATACCTGCTGACTGTCCTTACTGAACTCAAACTAAGCTGAATATACCTGCTGACTATCCTTACTGAACTCAAACTAAGCTGAATATTCCTGCTGACTGTCCTTACTGAACTCAAACTAAGCTGAATATACCTGCTGACTGTCCTTACTGAACTCAAACTAAGCTGAATATACCTGCTGACTATTCTTACTGAACTCAAACTAAGCTGAATATACCTGCTGACTGTCCTTACTGAACTCAAACTAAGCTGAATATACCTGCTGACTATCCTTACTGAACTCAAACTAAGCTGAATATTCCTGCTGACTGTCCTTACTGAACTCAAACTAAGCTGAATATACCTGCTGACTGTCCTTACTGAACTCAAACTAAGCTGAATATACCTGCTGACTATTCTTACTGAACTCAAACTAAGCTGAATATACCTGCTGACTGTCCTTACTGAACTCAAACTAAGCTGAATATACCTGCTGACTATCCTTACTGAACTCAAACTAAGCTGAATATACCTGCTGACTGTCCTTACTGAACTCAAACTAAGCTGAATATACCTGCTGACTGTCCTTACTGAACTCAAACTAAGCTGAATATACCTGCTGACTGTCCTTACTGAACTCAAACTAAGCTGAATATACCTGCTGACTATCCTTACTGAACTCAAACTAAGCTGAATATACCTGTTGACTGTCCTTACTGAACTCAAACTAAGCTGAATATACCTGCTGACTATCCTTACTGAACTCAAACTAAGCTGAATATACCTGCGGACTGTCCTTACTGAACTCAAACTAAGCTGAATATACCTGCTGACTGTCCTTACTGAACTCAAACTAAGCTGAATATACCTGCTGACCGTCCTTACTGAACTCAAACCAAGCTGAATATACCTGCTGACTGTCCTTACTGAACTCAAACTAAGCTGAATATACCTGCTGACCTTCCTTACTGAACTCAAACTAAGCTGAATATACCTGCTGACCGTCCTTACTGAACTCAAACTAAGCTGAATATACCTGCTGACTATCCTTACTGAACTCAAACTAAGCTGAATATACCTGCTGACTGTCCTTACTGAACTCAAACTAAGCTGAATATACCTGCTGACCGTCCTTACTGAACTCAAACTAAGCTGAATATACCTGCTGACTGTCCTTACTCAACTCAAACTAAGCTGAATATACCTGCTGACTGTCCTTACTCAACTCAAACTAAGCTGAATATACCTGCTGACCGTCCTTACTGAACTCAAACCAAGCTGAATATACCTGCTGACTGTCCTTACTGAACTCAAACTAAGCTGAATATACCTGCTGACCTTCCTTACTGAACTCAAACTAAGCTGAATATACCTGC
The DNA here is from genome assembly GCA_021613375.1 of Megaleporinus macrocephalus. Taxonomy (NCBI): domain Eukaryota; kingdom Metazoa; phylum Chordata; class Actinopteri; order Characiformes; family Anostomidae; genus Megaleporinus; species Megaleporinus macrocephalus. The sequence goes on along the minus strand of CM038704.1, from coordinate 19,095,535 downwards.
TGACCGTCCTTACTGAACTCAAACTAAGCTGAATATACCTGCTGACCTTCCTTACTGAACTCAAACTAAGCTGAATATACCTGCTGACTGTCCTTACTCAACTCAAACTAAGCTGAATATACCTGCTGACTGTCCTTACTGAACTCAAACTAAGCTGAATATACCTGCTGACCGTCCTTACTGAACTCAAACTAAGCTGAATATACCTGCTGACTGTCCTTACTGAACTCAAACTAAGCTGAATATACCTGCTGATTATCCTTACTGAACTCAAACTAAGCTGAATATACCTGCTGACTGTCCTTACTGAACTCAAACTAAGCTGAATATACCTGCTGACCGTCCTTACTGAACTCAAACTAAGCTGAATATACCTGCTGACTGTCCTTACTCAACTCAAACTAAGCTGAATATACCTGCTGACTGTCCTTACTGAACTCAAACTAAGCTGAATATACCTGCTGACCGTCCTTACTGGACTCAAACTAAGCTGAATATACCTGCTGACTGTCCTTACTGAACTCAAACTAAGCTGAATATACCTGCTGACCGTCCTTACTGAACTCAAACTAAGCTGAATATACCTGCTGACTGTCCTTACTGAACTCAAACTAAGCTGAATATACCTGCTGACCGTCCTTACTGAACTCAAACTAAGCTGAATATACCTGCTGACCGTCCTTACTGAACTCAAACTAAGCTGAATATACCTGCTGACCGTCCTTACTGAACTCAAACTAAGCTGAATATACCTGCTGACTGTCCTTACTGAACTCAAACTAAGCTGAATATACCTGCTGACCGTCCTTACTGAACTCAAACTAAGCTGAATATACCTGCTGACCGTCCTTACTGAACTCAAACTAAGCTGAATATACCTGCTGACTGTCCTTACTGAACTCAAACTAAGCTGAATATACCTGCTGACTGTCCTTACTGAACTCAAACTAAGCTGAATATACCTGCTGATTATCTTTACTGAACTTAAACTAAGCTGAATATACCTGCTGATTATCTTTACTGAACTCAAACTAAGCTGAATATACCTGCTGACCGTCCTTACTGAACTCAAACTAAGCTGAATATACCTGCTGACTATTCTTACTGAACTCAAACTAAGCTGAATATACCTGCTGATTATCTTTACTGAACTCAAACTAAGCTGAATATACCTGCTGATTATCTTTACTGAACTCAAACTAAGCTGAATATACCTGCTGACTATCCTTACTGAACTCAAACTAAGCTGAATATACCTGCTGACTGTCCTTACTGAACTCAAACTAAGCTGAATATACCTGCTGATTATCTTTACTGAACTCAAACTAAGCTGAATATACCTGCTGACTATCCTTACTGAACTCAAACTAAGCTGAATATACCTGCTGACTATCCTTACTGAACTCAAACTAAGCTGAATATACCTGCTGACTGTCCTTACTGAACTCAAACTAAGCTGAATATACCTGCTGACTGTCCTTACTGAACTCAAACTAAGCTGAATATACCTGCTGACTGTCCTTACTGAACTCAAACTAAGCTGAATATACCTGCTGACTGTCCTTACTGAACTCAAACTAAGCTGAATATACCTGCTGACTGTCCTTACTCAACTCAAACTAAGCTGAATATACCTGCTGACTGTCCTTACTGAACTCAAACTAAGCTGAATATACCTGCTGACTATTCTTACTGAACTCAAACTAAGCTGAATATTCCTGCTGACTGTCCTTACTGAACTCAAACTAAGCTGAATATACCTGCTGACCGTCCTTACTGAACTCAAACTAAGCTGAATATACCTGCTGACCGTCCTTACTGGACTCAAACTAAGCTGAATATACCTGCTGACCGTCCTTACTGAACTCAAACTAAGCTGAATATACCTGCTGACCGTCCTTACTGAACTCAAACTAAGCTGAATATACCTGCTGACCGTCCTTACTGAACTCAAACTAAGCTGAATATACCTGCTGACCGTCCTTACTGAACTCAAACTAAGCTGAATATACCTGCTGACCCTTCTCACAGCATTCATTGTTCTGAGGCCTGTCTCTTCTGTTTGCCCCTCACTACTTCCTTTCTTTTTTTTTAATTTTACAATCTGCACCATTAAATTATGTCTTCTTAATGTCACAAGCCCAAAATGTAAGCAGATGGTGGGATGGTTACACTACACTAGTTACACTATGCCTCATAGTATTAGAGCAAGCTCCTGGCAAAAGGAAAATTGTTTTAATGTGCTTTTGCAGCAAGCAATCCTTTAAGATCACTTATAAATGAATGGTGATGTACCGTATGTACAGTATGAATCAGTTAGTGTACAAGATTATATATTAATTGCCAAACTAGCCAAGTTATACAAAAGACAATTACAGTACCTTTTTGTAAATGAGCTGAAAGCCTCCAGTGTGCGCATTGCGGTCATAGCGTCGGTCCAGCACCACACGCAAGGTGTCCTCCTGCACAGCAGCACAGAGTCGAGCAGTGATGGCTGTGGAGGGGGCCATGGTGGGACTGACGTTAACTTCCAGCAGCCAGGGGTGCAAGTCCCGCCCCAGAATAAAGTCTGCCCCATAGAGCTCGAAGCTGGCCTTGCGAGGCTCCACACTGTCCTGTACAGTCAGAAGGGTCTGAATGACTGCCCTTCTCATGCCTGGAAGCACCACCTCCTCCCAGAGCCGGCCACGGCCTGAAGCGGCCAGCCAGGAACGGAAGTCGGCACACGACCACATGTTTTCAGCAGGCAGAGACGGGTCACGGCCTGCACTTGGACGGAAATGCTTCTGGATAGAGTTGTTGCAGAGATGGACAGAGCTGATATATGAGAAGACGTGGGAAGAGGAAGTGAGTGCTCCAATTCAAATTTGAATAGCAAATGATCATCTTCAAACATCTTGGAATGATAAGTGAATGCAGACATAAAGTACTGCGCAAGTCTTAAGCCCAATAATTATTTTGTCTAAGGTTATTTTTCTGGGCAGTACATGTGTTTACAGTACTTTGATATTGTTTCTCCTGCAGGCATTGCAGCACTGGAAACTACTTCCTCTGGATTTTCCTATGATTGGAAATTGTTAAGCCAGCATACTTATAAAATCATGGCTATATGCTATGTGTTACTTCTTAAAATCTTTTTCTTATTTTATCATACTTCTTGCTTTTCTGTAATTGCTACAGTACTTTCAATTCCTACTAAAGGCCCAGAATTGTGCAATAGAAGTTGGGACTCACTGGTAGATCATTTGTATTAATTCTACTGCTAGCAGTGTTCTGGGCCAATAAACACCTACTGCCCACATATATAGCATTTAGTTTTTTTCCTTTGGAACTTTGGACAGTAGCTTGATTTGTTTATGCTCTAAAAGACCTGGTCCAGCTCTTATTTAGTTGAAGAGGGTGAGTTAGAAAAGCACTAAAAAACATAATAATGATTTGTTGTTTTAATTTAAAATAAGCAGCCTAGCTGATTTAAAATTTGAGTTGAACCAACGTGTGGTACTTGTGCTACTATGAAGTACTATGAAGTGACATTTGACTTTATTTAGTTTGATTAAACAGTGCTGTTAAGAAAGTTAAACACAGATTTATGAACACAAAGTCAATAAAAAACTCACAACTGGCCAAATAATCTATTAAAGCCATTGAAAAATTGACATTAAGAACGCTACTTGAATAACACCTGGCAGACAGAGAGCGATACAGACAGATTGGGAGAGAGAGCCCTAGGCCCCGGCGAATATCTCCCTAAGGAGAGTTCCCTTCTCAACAAGTGACCACATGTTGAGAGCATATCCCAAATCTGAATCAATGTCAGGCACTGCTTTGTATCTGGAATGCATATGCTGAACTGGCCATTTGGCATAGGGGGAGAACATCTTCTCTCAGCTTTCACAGACCTTTCACAGTAAGTGAACCGAACAAAAACATACGACATTCATACCTTCTGTTAGCAGACAGGTTATTTGTTAAAACAACATGTTTTTTTTTTTCTGAGCCAAGACATCATATTATATTACATTAGTGGGAAACATTCTCCTTTGCTCTGTGTGTGCCTTTCTTCCTCACCTGTCCAGTCTGTGTGTGGAGTAGGGTTGAGTGGAGAAACGCAGGTAACACTCGTCATAGAACCAGACTGTGAGAGGGTTCCAGTCGGTGACCAAAAACCACTGACGCAGATCGAATTTAGTGTCATGAACCAGCAGAGGGCGCTCCAAGTACTTCTGCACTACCCACTTACTGTCTTTAATTAGAGCAGGCTCGCTGTCTACTAAGCTTAGCATCTCATCTAACCTGTTCATACATACAATACCTAGAACATGAGAGAATAACAAAGAAGAACGCATTAGGTTGATGTCACTTACACTGTTTTCCTTAGCATGAATGTTCTTCCGTGTATGAATGCTGAATTTTGTGGCCCCAAACAAGCACACCCATACGGAAGTTAGACTCACCCCTGCCTCGTGATTGAGCCCCTGGTTTGATTATCCAGATGTTACTGAGTCCATCCGTCTCCAGCTGTGGACAGACCTTCTGCATGCAGGTTAACACAGATCTGCAGCGCTCTGCATACTCGTCACAACCCTCAATTATCACACCATCACTAGAGAGGAGGAAAAAAGAAAAAGAAATGTATATAAAAACCATAAAGTCCTGGTATATTGTCTATATTCCACTACAGCATAAATAGATCCTTATTTTTTTTTTTTATTGTCGAATTACTGAATTGTAACAAAATAATCAAATTGTGGTGAAATATGAGATTTTATGATGATTTTAAGAGCTCCTTAAGAATAGTAATCATAATACACAGATTGTACTATACTCACTGGATAACTAGATAGTACTTTTGGATAAAGTCGGCCCACTCTTGCTCTGAGAGGGATGAAGGAGAGTCCACGTCTATGTCATTGTGTTCTCGACTGCTCAGATACTCCTGACATACATGCAATGCAGTGACAATCAACTCAGTTCCAAGCCTCTGATTGCGTCGTGGCTTGTGCTGCTTAGCCACATCTACGGAGAGAGAGACAGTCTACATTTCACCATAATGAGAAAACCCAATGTATATACACTCTATGGATGCATAAATGGACCCCTGAGTGTCTTTAAATGAGGTACAATATAGGCAGCCAATCAGAACAGAGCTCAGTTATTCTATATATTACTATTACTACAATACTATATTACTATATCACTATTAAAGAGACAGTAACAAAAACAGGGTGTAGAGGTGAATAAATGGTAGTGTAAAATCTTACTATGGTTTAATACTGCACAAATGTTATAAATGGACCTCAAAGGGAATCAAAATACCAAACGGTATGTAGGATATGAGCCCTTCAGGCACCACTTTCATGAAGTTATCATAAGTTGTTGCAAGTGTGCTTTACACATATATGAAACATCCATGTGATAGTGATTAATAATGAACTATGTTTAGGCTAGGTTTGTGTATTTACATGTGAGAGTGTTCTACACTAAGGTTGGTTAACATTACAGCTTTTTCCTGTTCTGTCCACTTCTCCTCCTCCAGCTCTCTCTACCACATAGCGCAACAGGCTTGTGCATGCAGTTCGTCTAAAATCCTCTGTGGGGTGTAAAATCGAAAGAGATTTATTTTTAATTGACTTGGGCAAACGCTATGGGTGGGATCTCTAAGCTGGATGATGGACATTGACACTGACCAGTGAAAGCATGTTTTTCATCCTCGGCCCCCAGCCTGTAGCAGCGTGGGAAGAATGTGTCAGGATCCGTTGAGTCAAACCAATGGAGATTCCGCAAACTCATACATAACCCCACCTGTGAGAGAGAGTGCAAGAAAGGGAGGGAGCGTGAGAGAGAGAAAGAGAGAGAGAGAGTAGGGTATTCGGGTATGATGTAACATGCTGTACATGACCAATTGCCATATATGAGCTTTTGCAGGCGGTTTAAGAGAGACCTTGGTGGTGAAAGATCCAGCTTTTGCATAATGATTAGTCATCTGGTCTTTTCTTAATGATAGACAGTCAACTGTGTCCCTTCTGGTTGTCCAGTATAAATATGTGGATTCGTTGCGCAGCAGACGAGACTACAGGGTTAAATAGGAAAATAAATGTAAAATAAAAAACAGGGAAAAAAGGCATTTGCTAGGGCAAGTGATAGAATAGCAGTGTCATAGTGTCATCGCTCACTATGAGGTCAGACATATCATCAGTGTCATCTTCCCTGTCTCCATCCTGTCCTCTGTCTGCACCTGCACAGAAACAAAGAGGATGGAGTGATGACATATTTTCTCCAGGGATGATGAGACTGATCTGTGTCTGTCACATGTTAGCTAAGAAGCACGCTCTCAAGTTTCATTAAATCTGTCATATAAGGCCTTAACACTGTACGTCTAAAGTCAATCATTTTTAAAAGACTAAACTACTAGCAAAATCACACATTTTACAGGTTTCCACAGGTTCAAGGCTCACGTCACAGGGACAGGCCCACAGGTGTCCGTGGTTATAAGTCCAAGAGAGCACAAGTGCCCCTCAGCGCTCCCCAGAACAGAATTAGCAGGTAGTGCTCTACTCCAAATGTACTGGACTATTCAGTGACTTCAAAACAAATCCAATATGTCATCAAATATGTATATATCTCAAACTGTATATTCAACTACAGAGAGCTGTGAAGGCTAATATTTATGTTGTGTTTTTATGCACAAAACTTGACCATTTTCTGTTGTAGGCTAAATAGGTGAATTTATGTAAATGATGTCACAGAATCAATGAATTCAAAACAGGCAGTTCCTGCAGCTCAGATTTCACATATGAACTTCAACAAACTTGGGAGTGAATAATAAATGTTGAGACTTTAACATTTGTTTGATATATATACATATTTCTTCAATGTTTACATATTACTCATATGAGTGAATTTTTTTTTCAAGAGATTAGCCCTTTAAGGGATTACAACCTACATTTTCCATATAATATATTTATCTATCAGAAGTAATCGGGATTTATTTATACATTACAACTTTTCCAACTTCTCAAACATTAACATTACAATATGCGCTGCTTGACTTCTATAAATATATTGGATGGGCTAAGAAGTAAATTGTTAAAACAATGTTTATATATTACAGAAATTTATTTAATGAGTCTTGGGAGAATTTTGTTTAGCAGACACTTCTACCCAGAACAACTCACAACTTCCTCATGTTATATATTGTATGTACCCTTGACTAAGATGGTCTGCCATATAAAGCAACTGACTGAAGTTTAACCACTTGAACACCAGACTAATTATCCACTACAATAAATAACTCTGTGTCTGCCATGTAAACTTATATCGTCGTTGTCCAATGAAAAACATGTATCTCCATTTTTGTGGATTTTGAGTTTTCTACATAATTTGCACATTCTAATGATCGTTTACATTGTATGAAAATTACATGATGAATGGACCAATAGAAGTGCTCCAAAACAGCTTGAAAAATTCTGGTCTCATTGACTTACACTGAAAGTAAAGTATGTTTTTGTTCTCTTCTGTAAAGTTTTCCTGTAAACTGCTAACTTTATTTGTCAATTAGCAATTAGCAGTGAAATGCTTTGACCACTACTCACTCACATGTAACAGTAAGATAACACAAAGACTGAATGTTACCATCATCATCACTGCTGTCAGTCTCTTCCGTGCCCTCTGCCTCCTGGCCTCCATGGCAACGACCCCTTGGAGAGCGACGAGGAAGTCGGCGCTCCACCCACCCTCTGGCCCTCAAAGCAGCACGAATCACAGGGTATGGACCCTCTATAGAGAAGACCTTCCTCTCCTGCAAAATCATCGCCAGCAGTTACAGCACGGTTCCACACAGGTTTTATAAAGAACACAATTACCTCAGATGTTCTGGGGCATATTGTTTTCACCATAGCTTGTTGTTCTAGAAAAGTATTTATATAAATCATAAGGGGATAATAACAATATGATGCTGTGAATATTCTGATGAATTTAGATATTGTGATTTGATCAGCAGTATGATATACTAGACTTCATCATCACCAACAACTAAATATGATGTGAAAAGAACTCACCTTTACAGCTTTCTCCACTAAAGTCTTGGCTGTTCTCAGTCTGTCTAGGTTTAGCACAGGAAGGCTTATGCGGCTGCAACGCACCCTGCCCTCCACAGGGGGTACTGCCTCACACACACACACACACACACACACACACACACACACACACACACACACACACACACACACACAAACACACACACACATAATTGTATTTTTCATTTGAGGAACAAACTCCTCTACCTGGGGCTGTATGTGTGTTTGTATTCTTGCAGGTGTGTGTGGTACCTGGCATGTGCTGCTGCACGCTTGAGTGCTCAAGGTCGCCCTTGACCTCCATATCATCGTTGTTTTCTGTAGAAATAAGCTGCATTTTCCTCTCTCTGGTTAAAACTAGCAAATAAATGCAAATAGTTAAAAATGGAAGGAAGTAAATAATGTAGGGGTCTGCAGAAACCTGTTGAAATGTAAAATTCAAAAACAAAGGTAGTTATGACTTCTTCTGGACTAAAAAGTAACATGCTTGTGAGCGTTAATTATTTAAGAGGCAAAAAATAAGTGATAGAAGCAAATTACATTAGCTGTCCAGTAAAACCTAGCCATTAGACATCCGTCTGTATAGAACTTGCTTAATAGCAAAGAACGAATTTATTGCAATACACTCAAATGCCCAACAATATGATTGAATTGTAATATCCACTAATACTTATAATTCTACTGCAATACTCTCAATATGAAACACAATTCTACTGCAATACCCACCAATACCCAAAATTGTACTGCAGTACACACCAAACAAAATTATTTTACTGCAATACCTACAAACACTGAACAAGATTATCCTGCAATACCGACAATACCAAACATGATTCCACTGTAACACCCGCCAATATCAAACATGTTTCTAATGCAATACCCACAAATATTAAACATGATTCTACTGCAATACCCACCAATATTAAACATGTTTCTAATGCAATACCCACAAATATTAAACATGATTCTACTGCAATACCCACCAATATTGAACATGTTTCTAATGCAATACCCACAAATATTAAACATGATTCTACTGCAATACCCACCAATATCAAACATGTTTCTAATGCAATACCCACAAATATTAAACATGATTCTACTGCAATACCCACCAATATTGAACATGTTTCTAATGCAATACCCACAAATATTAAACATGATTCTACTGCAATACCCACCAATATTGAACATGTTTCTAATGCAATACCCACAAATATTAAACATGATTCTACTGCAATACCCACCAATATTAAACATGTTTCTAATGCAATACCCACAAATATTAAACGTGATTCTACTGCAATACCCACCAATATTAAACATGTTTCTAATGTAATACCCACAAATATTAAACGTGATTCTACTGCAATACCCACCAATATTAAACATGTTTCTAATGCAATACCCACAAATGTCAAACATGATTCTCCTGCAATGCCCAACAATTTCAAAGATGACTACTGCGATACCTGCAAATAAAGAAAAGGCTTCTTCTGCAATACCAAAAATATCAAATATGATTCAATTGCAATACCCACCAATACCCACAATTCGACTGCAATACCCACCAGTACTCACAATTCCACTACAATACACACAACACCAAACAAGATTCTACTGCATTACCCACAAATACTCACAATTTTGCTGCAATACCCACCAATACCAAAAAACATGATTCTACTGCAATACCCACCAATACCCACAATTCTACAAAAACACACAATACCAAACAACATAATTCTACTGCAATGAACACGCATACTCACAATTCTACAATGACACACAACACCAAACAACATATTTCTACTGCAATGAACACGCATACTCACAATTCTACAACATCACACAACACCAAACAACATTATTCTACTGCAATGAACACGCATACTCACAATTCTACAACATCACACAACACCAAACAACATTATTCTACTGCAATGAACACGCATACTCACAATTCTAGATCACACAACACCAAACAACATATTTCTACTGCAATGAACACGCATACTCACAATTCTACAACATCACACAACACCAAACAACATATTTCTACTGCAATGAACACGCATACTCACAATTCTACAACATCACACAATACCAAACAACATATTTCTACTGCAATGAACACGCATACTCACAATTCTACAACATCACACAATACCAAACAACATATTTCTACTGCAATGAACACGCATACTCACAATTCTACAACATCACACAATACCAAACAACATATTTCTACTGCAATGAACACGCATACTCACAATTCTACAACATCACACAACACCAAACAACATATTTCTACTGCAATGAACACGCATACTCACAATTCTACAACATCACACAACACCAAACAACATATTTCTACTGCAATGAACACGCATACTCACAATTCTACAACATCACACAACACCAAACAACATATTTCTACTGCAATGAACACGCATACTCACAATTCTACAACATCACACAATACCAAACAACATATTTCTACTGCAATGAACACACATACTCACAATTCTACATCACACAATACCAAACAACATATTTCTACTGCAATGAACACGCATACTCACAATTCTACAACATCACACAATACCAAACAACATATTTCTACTGCAATGAACACGCATACTCACAATTCTACAACATCACACAATACCAAACAACATATTTCTACTGCAATGAACACACATACTCACAATTCTACATCACACAATACCAAACAACATATTTCTACTGCAATGAACACCCATACTCACAATTTTACTGCAATACCCACCAATAACAAACAATATCATTCTACTGCAATACCCACAATTCTACAACGCACAATCCCAAACAACATAATTCTACTGCAATGCCCACAATTCTACAACAACACACAACACCAAACAACATAATAATACTGCAATGCCCACTAATACCCACAATTCTACAAAAACACACAATACCAAACAACATAATTCTACTGCAATGCCCAATAATACCCACAATTCTACATAAACACACAACACCAAACAACATAATTTTACTGCAATGCCCACAATTCTACAACGCACAATCCCAAACAACATAATTCTACTGCAATGCACACTAATACCCACAATTCTACAAAAACAAACAATACCAAACAACATATTTCTACTGCAATGAACACGCATACTCACAATTCTACAACATCACACAACACCAAACAACATATTTCTACTGCAATAAACACCCATACTCACAATTTTACTGCAATACCCACCAATACTAAACAATATCATTCTACTGCAATGCCCACCAATACCCACAATTCTACATCACACAATACCAAACAACATATTTCTATTGCAATGAACACCCATACTCACAATTTTACAACATCACACAATACCAAACAACATATTTCTACTGCAATGAACACCCATACTCACAATTTTACAACATCACACAATACCAAACAACATATTTCTACTGCAATGAACACGCATACTCACAATTCTACAACATCACACAATACCAAACAACATATTTCTACTGCAATGAACATGCATACTCACAATTTTACTGCAATACCCACCAATACTAAACAATATCATTCTACTGCAATGCCCACCAATACCCACAATTCTACAACACACAATACCAAACAACATATTTCTATTGCAATGCCCACCAATGCCCACAATTCTACAATACACAATACCAAACAACATATTTCTACTGCATTGCCCACCAATACCCACAATTCTACAACACACAATACCAAACAACATATTTCTACTGCAATGAACACCCATACTCACAATTTTACAGCAATATCCACCAATACCAAACAACATATTTCTACTGCATTGCCCACCAATACCCACAATTCTACAACACACAATACCAAACAACATATTTCTACTGCAATGAACACCCATACTCACAATTTTACCGCAATACCCACCAATAACAAACAATATCATTCTACTGCAATACCCACAATTCTACAACGCACAATACCAAACAACATAATTCTACTGCAATGCCCACCAATACCCACAATTCTACAAAAACACACAACACCAAACAACATAATTCTACTGCAATGCCCACTAATACCCACAATTCTACAACAACACACAACACCAAACAACATAATTTTACTGAAATGCCCACCAATACCCACAACTCTACAAAAACACACAACACCAAACAACATAATTTTACTGCAATACCCACAATTCTACAACGCACAATCCCAAACAACATAATTCTACTGCAGTGCCCACCAATACCCACAATCCTACAACAACACACAACACCAAACAACATAATTCTACTGCAATGAACACGCATACTCACAATTCTACAACAACACACAATACCAAACAACATAATTCTACTGCAATGCCCACCAATACCCACAATTCTACAACAACACACAACACCAAACAACATAATTCTACTGCAATGCCCACCAATACCCACAATTCTACAACACACAATACCAAACAACATATTTCTACTGCAATGAACACCCATACTCACAATTTTACTGCAATACCCACCAATACTAAACTATATCATTCTACTGCAATGCCCACCAATACCCACAATTCTACAACACACAATACCAAACAACATATTTCTACTGCAATGAACACGCATACTCACAATTCTACAACACACAATACCAAACAACATATTTCTACTGCAATAAACACCCATACTCACAATTTTAACACAATATCCACCAATACCAAACAACATATTTCTACTGCAATGAACACCCATACTCACAATTTTAACACAATATCCACCAATACCAAACAATATCATTCTACTATAATACCCACAATTCTACAACAACGCACAACACCAAACAACATAATTCTACTGCAATGAACACGCATACTCACAATTCTACAACATCACACAACACCAAACAACATATTTCTACTGCAATGAACACGCATACTCACAATTCTACAACATCACACAACACCAAACAACATATTTCTACTGCAATGAACACGCATACTCACAATTCTAGATCACACAACACCAAACAACATATTTCTACTGCAATGAACACGCATACTCACAATTCTACATCACACAATACCAAACAACATATTTCTACTGCAATGAACACGCATACTCACAATTCTACAACATCACACAACACCAAACAACATATTTCTACTGCAATGAACACCCATACTCACAATTTTACTGCAATACCCACCAATACTAAACAATATCATTCTACTGCAATACAGGTTTACTGGAATGCCCACTAATCTAATGCAGTATCCACCAATATTCACAGTACCCAGGTGCCACTAAATGCCACTAAGACATAACATTTCAAAGGCATCATAACTCTCGTACCTGTTTCAGGGGTCCTCATAAGTGTAGATATCAGTGGTGCTAATGTCTGTTGTTCTTTGTGTAAATGATTTCATGTCCTCGCTTTAAAAGCTGTTTACACTCTGCTGTCCTGCAGGATTTGTGAGGTGGGTTGTGCAGACCCCTGAAGTCCAGCAGACTGGACTCTAGTCTAAACTTCACCGGCGGACTGACGGCGCTTTGTCTGCGCCTCCTTCACTTCCTACCTTCCCCGGGCTGTTTACAGTACCCATAACAACGGCTGCCCGGTAACGCGGACGCCATGAGCTGTAGGTAGCGCTGAGGTTGCTTTCAGGTCGTGTTGGAACGTCGTGTTAACGAGATAAGTGAACATGATCGGCACCACTATGTGGTCTTTACTAGTGACAAACTCGGGTTTGAGGGCGTGTCGATAGTCACTGATACTGGTGTTATAAACTGGTTGTAGTTCAGTTATTCAGCAGCCACACATGAACTATGACTACATGACTATTGCCTGGTTCACACTAACAAATTGGTAACGAATTACACGATTTTGACTCTGGGGAATCGCAGACTGCCCAAAAACACGTTATTTGTCACGAGAAAACACACGAAAACTAAACTCTCGTTAGAACTAAACGTATATGAGAACTAGCAATAACACGCAGACCACACGTTATTTCCAAAACAGACGTCAACAAACAAGCAATACAAGTTTGCAGTGACAAATGCAAAAAGAAAAAGGAACGATTATGGATGAGAAAATAGATAAAAGCACGGGGTCAGCAGGGACTGTCGGTTCTGCAGAGAGAGTTGGAGGTAAATAAAATATTTTATCAATGAAAACGTACGTGTCGCCCGCAGCCGCAGTGAGATTGCATGAACGGCGACGCGGTTCTGTCTATATTGACTTCTCAATGCGTAATAAATAATACATTTAATAAAATATAAAAGCAAAAATATACAAATATAATAAATAAATAAGTTACATCACACGTTCCCAAACAAAACCACTTGAACACAAATCAAGTCTAGTTACAACTACACAAATCAAGTCTAGTAAGTACAAATCTGAAGGCAGCAAAAAAGTGAAATGCAACAACAGGGAGATCGCAGAGTTGTTATCACTGGTTCACAAACACTAATAACTTCAAGTGTTTCAAGCTCTTTATATTTATTTCACTAAATTTAAAAGTCTTGTCACTTTTAGGAATTCTCAGTAATGCTTTTCAGTAATCCTTACATGGACATCATTGTAACAGGCACAAAAGAAAAACTACACTTGACTCGAGAACACTTCGTATAACCACTTCCTGCGAAAAATGTGTTGCTGCGACGATAAATGCAAGCTAAAACATTACGATGCAATCAAGAAACCGTATACATACAGGATCCAGAAACAGCACCGCCCTATCTGGGCCTGATCTACTAAGGTAAAGCATAAAAAGTTTTCCTTGTTCTCAGCTCATAGTTTAAACACCAGCATCTGTGATGACATGGGGAGAGATTAGTGCGCATGGCATGGGTGGACTTGCACATGTATGAAGGCACCATTAATTTGGAACAATATATATATATATATATATATATATATATATATATATATATATGCTGCCATCTAAACTATAGAAGGCTCAGAGAAGGCTTTGACAATGCAAAACCACATTTTGAACCTATTACAATATAAAAGCATGGCTCCATAGTAAAAGAGTTCTAGTGCTAAACTGTCTTGCTTGTAGTCCAGACACTGACAACATGCAGCACATTATGAAATGAAAAAAACAACCAAGTGATCCTGAACTTTTACGTAGCTGAAATCCTATATCATACACAAAATCTGAGCACATTTTATTGTTAACACTACAGCAAGTGATCCCGACTTCTGTTGTGAAATTAGGAAATTATGTGGTGCAACACTGTGATGCACATTCACAGTTTTTTGAGACGTTTTGCCAACATCAAATTCAAGATCCAAAAACAATCCAATTTTGCAGTTTAACATCTGATATTTTGATGTCTTTCTACTATTTAAAATTAAATATAGATGATTTAAATGGTTTGCGCATCATTGCTTCCTGTTTTTATTTACATTATTTGCACGCATGGCATCCCAACATCCAAAACCAGCCTAAACTTAATAATAGCAAAAGTTTTTTTTTTGTTTTGTTTTTTTTTTACTTTTTTTAATAGAACATCATTCCGGGAGCATCTGGTCCCGTTTCGAATTCTTCCTTTCTCTCAACTCGTTTCTGTTGGCGCTTATTAAGAGCCCTGTATTGTGATTTAGCAGGGCGCTTTGTGATTGGCTGAACAGTCCGTGACGTAGCACCGTCTCTAACTCTTCCCTGCTCTCCCGGCGAGGAGGGGAGACTGTAGGGACTGTACTCACTCATCCTCCGGACCGGAGACCCAACAAAGTGTCCACACGCTCCTTCTTGCGTTAGTTTGTAACGGCTAATGCTGCCACCATGCCTGTCTCGGGTGGACTGATGCTTCACTGACACCTACACTCTCTTGACACATCTCTCTCTCTCATCCCGAAGCTGCACCCTGTCTCTGCTGGAGGGCTGGACGCCGCTGGGGGGGAAACTACAATGTCTGCAGAACCCAGTGGCCAGGAGAGCATGCTGAGCTACCAGGTAGACTGACAACCTCGCGTTTTTATATTAGCTTTAGATACTGTTTTTTTTTCTTTTTACTACTTTTTTGAGCACAGCGCAGCTTTAAACAGCATCCTGCTGCCTGACAGTACCTTTTTAAATAGCCTAAACAAACAATCAGCATGTCCGATCACCACTGAAGTGCAAATATACACACAACTCCATCATTGTTGCTAACTGGTGATGAAGCGGGAGCGAGCCGAGTCGATAGTACGGTTTGTTCTTTTCGCACTGAGAGGGAACAGCCAGTCTGCAGTCAGCCGTGTGGCCAGGAACGTGTCTCATTTATCCTCTGTAGAAGTAGTGAAGCCAGTGGTGCGGCAGTTACCTCGTTTTGCAGTGTCTGAAGGCGGGCAGTGCGGGCTCTGCGCTGCTGACGCTCTGGGTCTTTCCTTTATGCTCATAGGCGCGTGCGGCGGCAGCGCTCAACGCGCGAGTCACAGCCAGAGCAGTGCGCGCGCGTTATTAGCTCGTTATTAGCCACAGCTGTTTTGCGATTCTGATACCCTCCGCATCGAGAGATCCCGAGCTAGACAGAGCAGTACAGAAGGAAGGAGTGCTAGCTGTGTGTTTTGGGTTCTAGTAGGCTGCGTGTTTGGCTATATTTTCATCTCGTCGGTGAAAAAAAACCTGAGCTAAACACCGAAAACAGGAGGAAACCAGTTTCTAAGCAACAGGGAATGTATCTGGCATTAAGCTGAAGTGATCTGAACACGTAGACCGTAATGTAGACCTGTAATCTAACTGTGAGTGGGGTTCATTCACTGCTAGGATTGGTGTAGGTCTGCTGTTACTTGAGCCTATTACCCTCAAATGACCTTGGCGCCATCCCGCTCTCACCACTGCGGTAATAGGTGTTGACACGGTCCAACACGGCGTTCCAAAAACGCAGAAAACACCATTGTAATTGATCGAGCCAGACAGATGAGCGAAACGGTGACCGTCATGCGGCATCATATCTGATCTAGAGGCTATTATATCTGCTCAGTGACAACATCACACCTGCTCAGCAAGACGTCACATCCGCTCTGTGAGAACATCACATCTGTTCAGTGAGACATCACATCTGCTCAGTGAGATATCACGTCTGCTCAGTGAGAATTTTGCATCTGCTAGGTCATGTCTGTTTAGTGAGACGTCACATCTGCTCAGTGAGACCTGCTCAGTTAAGAGATCACATCTACTGAGTGAAACATTGCATTTTTAATGAGACATCACATCTGTTTAGTGAGACATTACATCTACTCAGTGAGACATTACATCTGTACAGTGAGACATCACATCTACTCAGATGTCACATCTGCCTCAGTGAGTTGTCATCTGCTTTAGTGAGAAGTCACATCTGCTTAACAAGACACCATATCTGCTCAGTGAGACATCATATTTTCTCAGAGAAAGATCACATCTTCTCAGTGAGAGACCACATATTCTCAGTGAGACATCACATCTCGATGACATGTCACATCTGCCCCGGTGAGTTGCCATATCTGTCTCAGTGAGAAGTCACATCTGCTTAATAAGACACCATATATGCTCAGTGAGACGTCACATTGGCTCAGTGAGACATCACATCTGCCCAGTGAGACATCACATCTATTCTGTTAGACATCACATCTACTTAGTAAGACGTCACATTTGCTCAGTAAGACATCACATTTTCTTAGTGAGAGATCACATCTTCTCAATGAGATGTCACATCCTCTCAGTGAGATGTCACATCTTCTCAGTGACATGTTACATCTGCCTCAATGAGAAGTCACATCTGCTTAATAAGACAGTGAGACATCGCATCTGCTCAGTGAGATATACCATCTGCTCATTGAGAGGTCTACACTCAAAAACAAAATATTAGATTAACTTGCTAATATGCTATTAAATAAAGCGCTTTGCTTGAGATGAGCCACAAGTAGCCTGTCTTGCTCAAACTGCTTATCCCATACTTTCTTACTGGATTGGCTTATATTCATTATTTTCTCCACTTTTGTATTCAATCCAGTGGATTTCTGTTGTTGCACGATGCTAATATCCATCAATACCGGTAAGACTTTACTGTGAGAATTTATTTGTACTTAGCCACAGTAGCATTAGTGAGATCGCTTACTGACAAACATCACTCCAGCTCATTTCAAAGGAGGATGGTGCTCCATAGCTCCAGAGAATGCGGTTCCACTCAGCACTTCCATAATCCATTGCTGAAAGGCATTATATCCCTCTAGCCAGCACTTGCCTTAGAGTATTATAAGCGTAGGCTCATGTTTGCTGCTCCAGAGCATCCCATTCTTTTGTGAATGCATTTCAGGGGAGATTACTTTGTGAACACTTGTATCAGCAATGGGTGCACCTTAAAATAACTGATCAGAAGTTAAATGTTAAAATAAAATAGAAAAGCATACTGTGGTAAATTTCAAAGGGCAGAAAGTCAGATGATGCTGGGGTATATTCTAAAGTCTGAAGTGGTAGCTTTGTTTATGATATTATCTTGATTGCCCTCACTCTCCCTCTGCCTTGTTCAAGCACACCCACAAATCTAATAGACATCCACTAGTGAGAAAGAAGGAGCACGTGTCAGTCCTCCGCCACTTATTTAGAGAGACTGTGATCAATAGTTTGCCCATTTATAACTGTGTGTTGGAGTTGCATGCGCACGCAACACTCAACCCAGAGAACAGGACACTAAAAGCCAGCCAGCCAGCCTCACTTTTCCTGTCTCTGCAGATTCAGTCTGCCTGTCTCTGTTTTTAATGTGATACTGACCACATCTGACTGTCTGTTCAGTTTTCTTTATCTGATCTATTTGTTAGTCTCTATGTCAGAATACCAGCAGAACAGCTCCTTTGCTTGTCAGTCTGTCAGCTAATGAGAGCAGTGTTTCCGGAGGCTTAATAGGTCATCTTGAACGTTACCATAGTGATGATGCACTACCCCTCCCTTTTTGGACGGGCAGTCAGTTAACTAGTGTTTAGAACTGCTGCAAGCCTAATAGATACAATTGTCACATGACCATAGCACTTTCAGGGAGAACTATATGGACAATACAAGAACATGCATTTGGTATTGATAAATGCCCAGGGACAGACCCACATTCCCACACTGTGGCCATATGTCAATAAGGTAGAGTATAAGGTACAGTGAATTCATAACAATAGTAGTATTGCCAGGGTTCAATCTGGAGTGGAGTGCCACTACTGTCTACCACAGTTATTTCTAATGTCAAAAACAGAATCTACAAGAGAGACTGTAGGACTGTAGTGGTAGAATGATTAGCACACAACAATAGTTAAACTACAGAATTGGCATACATCCGGAACAAGATATAGATATAGTTTCATAGATATAGTTGCTATATTGATGCTATACATTATTGTGTTATATAATATGTTAAAATATACTGGTCAAAGTTTACTGTAGCATAGTTATCATGTCATATTAACATGTGTCTGTAACCACAATATTGCAGAAATCAATATTGCAGTCAGGCCTGTCACAATTAATACACATCTGCTTCATTATTTTTTACAGTTAAGTTATTTGAGTTGAGAATTTGTTAAGAGATAATTTCTTATGAAAGTCCTTATGTATTTTTTACACTGTACATCACAGAATTGGGGACTTTTTTATTTGTTAGGTTAAGACAAACAAGCTGACAACACGTTTGTCAAGTATCAAGGTTTAGTATAAATATAGTCAGCTAGGCAGCTAATTTAAATGCTTTAGTTAAATAGTTGCATAGAACTAATACACTAAAGTTGTTAACCACAGTTATTTCTGTGACTTTACTATGACTAGGCTGTCTCCAGTATCAGTAAGATAAATGGTGTCTGTCTACTAGTGAACTACTTCAGTAATGTATTCCACACTGAAACACTTTTTTATAAAAGTCAGCAGTAGCAAATCTAGACTATTTAAGAAAAGTCAAAAATGAATAAAGTAACATTTAATAATAGGCTGACATAAATCTCATTGTTAGTAAGCAGATTATGGGTGTTTTAACATGGGGGATGGAAATATATGTTGCTTGTTAACAGTTATCCTAATCTATGACCATTGCAATACTGTGGTTGCAATATTTGCAATGTGCAAATGAGCCAATAAGATAAGTCTTGAAAACCTGATCCAGGGTGATTTTGGGCTTGTTTGGGGGGCGGGACTTATTGTTGTAAAATTCCTCCTGAACTGTGGATTGATTGAGCAGTGTCACTTTTCTGACTGCAGGTTTGCAAAATGGTAAGCAATAGCCTCATTCCTTTTTTTTTTTTTTTTTTTTTTTCCCCTTAAACCACTCAAGCAGAAAAGAACAGCAGCTTTGTCCAGAATAATTCTTTTCCTGCCGTTACAAAATTTGTAGAGGGAAGTAATGCGATATGTCAAAGGAGTCACATAACAAAATGACCAGTCACGCAACCCCACACTTGAAGCTGGGAGCTTCCACACACAACTGAAACACACTCGGTGCCTTATTGTCCTTCAGTGTCCCTTCTTCACATGTGCATAGTTTAGTTTGTTTTTATGAGGGTATGTAGGTGCATCATGTTTGATTTCGTTTCTTGAAAACATCAGAAATTGATGCAAAGCAATGTTATGCAACAGTCCCTGTGTGTTTGATGACTACCATGCATATATACCCATTGCTTCAGCTTTTTGCGCAGACATATTCAAGGTCTCTGGAAGAGATTAAGAAAAAAGGAATAATTGAGAGAGGCAGAGAGAGAGAGAGAGAGGGAGAGAGATTAGGGGGATGGATATATGGCACTGAATGGATGAATGAGTCATTCTGCCTAGAGCAGAAGGTACAACTGGTACTCTTTATCTGTGAGTTTTACTGCATTGGGAACAGAATGTTTTTGCCTGTCTGTGCTTCTTGTTCCTGTTGCTGGAGATTTGTTCCTTATTGTCTTAGGATAGCGACATCATCTGGGTGGATAAAGGTTCGCATTAGGGTCTTCCCTTAAAGTGTTTGAAGCCACTTTGTTTAGCTGCTCTGCATGCTGTGAGGAGAACATTAACTTCCTGCTTCTGTTTACATTCCCAGTTTAGTTGTTTGTGGGTTCTCAGAGACTCCTGAATTTGGATGCTCAGTGCGTCGTCTGTTAATGTCCTTTGTGATACCAATGTTGGAATGCTGCAGTATGCAAATGAGCCAATAACAAAAGTTTCTCTTTGTGCCATGATGGTTTTCAATTAATCAAATCTTTCATATGACCCAGCACTTGAAAAAGTTTGAAGTCAGAATAATGCAGACCACTCTAATGTATTAGAATCACAATATCTGGCATTCTTATTGAAATATGGTTATGCAGTACTGTGCAAAAAGTCAGAAAGTACTCATAATTCGCTTCATTTTCAGTCAAAACAGTCATTAAGTACTCAATCAATTTTTTCAAGTCAATTTTTTATTAGATATTTCTGACTGGATACGTTAATCTTTAAGGAGATGGAAAGCACGAGAGCCAAAAAAGTGTTAAATATACAGAATATATATGTATATGTATGTACTGTGCAAACGTTTTAGGCACATATTTTTCAAAAACTATTTGCTCAGCACATTTTATTTTTTAACTATTTAAATAGTATTAAGATAGTAAGTAGTGGCATTACTTGTGTCAGGCGTTTATTTAACCCTTTCCAAGGTTTTCCTTGTGACAACCCAGTATTATTAGCAGTTATCATCTAATACATTTAATACAAAGTTTGACTACTCAGAACTATTCAGTTTATTTAACCCTTTCAAGGCTTTTCTTTGTGACAACCCTGAATTATTAGCAGTTATCATCTAATACAAGGTTTGATTATTCAGTACTTCATTAAGGAATTAAATAAATTCATGCAACATCTGATGAGTCCAGGAGAAATCTGGTACTAAACATTGTTCTTCAAACTGGTGCACAAGATATTATCTACTCCTTTCAAAATAAGATATTAATGCTACTTTGTATTGTATGTATGCTTATTAACATCTGTTATAGCAATATATGGTGATCTTAGTGATGAAAATATACTGTTGAAAAGTCATTTCTGAATAAAAAAAAGATCAAAATAATTGCAAACAAAGCAAGTTCTCAAGGCCAGAAGCAAAAATGCTACCAACTTCCAAGACTGAACTTTGGAGGTGTAGAAAAATACCACTGTAAATAAAAGCAGATCATAATGAAATCTGTAATAAAGGAAAAGGATGGCCACACTAAATTATTGAAACTGTGATTTTTTTGTATATACCTAAGCTTTTTTTGTCAAACGTTCTACTGCTTCCCTCATGCTAAAATATCTTTTATCTTATGGTCATTTTGACAGCTGATTAAGTCAATGAAAGGTGGTCTCTGACTTTGCACAGTACTGTATATTGTACAAATCGGGTACCTGTGGTTAGATTTTGTGTCCCATGGTAAGTACACAAGTAGACACAACATCTTTAACACCTAACAGCGTTTCACGATAGTGAGACATAAGAAGCAGTCAATGAAATGCACTCAAGCTCGGCTTACATAAAGCTGATAAAAGTGTATGTGTGTGTGTGTGCATATGCGCGTGTGTGACACTGCAGTCTTTTCAGGCAGACTGCAATGTCTGAAAGTGACAGACACAGTCATCTGA
Source organism: Megaleporinus macrocephalus (assembly GCA_021613375.1). Taxonomy (NCBI): domain Eukaryota; kingdom Metazoa; phylum Chordata; class Actinopteri; order Characiformes; family Anostomidae; genus Megaleporinus; species Megaleporinus macrocephalus. The sequence continues at coordinate 19,072,854 of CM038704.1, read as the reverse complement.
GTCAGGATCAGTGAAAACAACTGTCAAAGCAATGTGTTACTGTGAGAGAGAGAAAGAAAGAGAGAAGGAGAGGGAGAATATGGCCCTTGGCAATATTACAGGATGAGAGGACAGCGTTCATGTACTGTTTCATGAACTGATGGACAATGACACAAATGTCCAGGCACACCTGCTCTGTGGTGCCCCTGTGATCCCCAAACAAACAACTGTTTTTATTGCTTTATTTTATGAAGAACAGATACGGGGCTGCAATATGTATGTCCGTTTGTGTGTGTGAGTTTCTTGTAGTGGTGTAATTGTGAGGACCCCATGTCTTCACAAGTATGGGACAATATGGGCATTTCGCTGGTCACCACGAATCACATTTTTTGGGAAGATCTAATAACAGAAGAATTGCTGTTTGAATGCTGAGGTTAGGTTAGGTTTAGGTTTAGGTGTAGTATTATTTAACTACTATAATACAAAAATCAATAGAAACCTATGGATTGCATCACAAATATAGTGTGGGTGTGTGTGTGTGTGTGTGTGTGTGTGTGTGTTTGTGTGTGTGTGTGTGTGTGTGTGTTCGTGTGTGTGTGTGTGTGTGTGTGTGTGTGTGTGTGTGTGTGTTGCTGATTGAACAGCATTTAATCAGAACTTATCCCATTTCCAGGCCATGTATTGCTGATGTCAAAACAAAACCTCTGTTTGAAGACACCCTAAATAGCTGTTAGGTACATCAGATGCATTTTTAGACCAAATAATAAGCAGCCAGCTTCTGGAGAGCTCTGATACCGGAGCTTAGTGAATTAGCTCTGAGTTTCCTTTACCCTTTTGACTTTAAGGAAGAACTTGTTTATTTTTTTCTGAGCTGAGGCATTCATATTGGTAAAAGCACTCAGTCTGTTTATTTTTCAATCCACCAGATCCTATTGCGAATAGACAGTTTGTTAGCGAATCACGCAAAATCACATCATGGCTGCAATTTTAGAAGGTTATTTCTGTGTGCTATGCTTGTTTATTTTATTTACTCATATAACTAAATACATTATTAATTTGTATTTCAATTTCTATACCTATCGCATAAACACGTATACCATAAATATAGATGTTTCTTAAAAATAATAATTCAGAAACATTCTGCAGTTTAAAAAGTTAAACATCACTCCTAAGCATCTATGGAAAATTTTCCTCTGAGAGTAACACACCTGCACGCATACACACACACACATGCACACACAGTAGCTAGGTGACGCAGGAGCGCTCTGGCCAGCTCAAGTGCTCCATGTTTTTTTAATATTAATTAGTTTGCTCTCAGCTGGCAAACAGAAGGAGGAAAATAGAGTGTTTGAGCGAGGAGCACGAACAGAGAGATGGGTCAAAATGAATGACATAAGACAGCATTGTAGGAATGTGTGTGTGTGTCTGGGTTAGAAACAGAAAAATACAAATATACATTTGCTAGACAAAGAACCAGAATAAATAATGTGATTCTCTTATTTTGTAGCTTTTGATAAAAACCAGTGTAACTCATGATAAAATAGATCAATACAAAACGTAATATATATCATTCAGAAATATCTATTTGATTCAGTTTTGTTCAGAGAAGTAGTAATAAAAATCAAACCTCTAAAGAGGTTAATTATTCTAAAAGCTCCCTCATAAAATGTTTGAACATTAAGGGCCTGTTCCCTAAGCCTAGACTAAAAGGAATTGCCAATGGTCATTCTCCATTGGTACTGCAATTTAGACCTAGCTCAGGCTTAATAAACATCTGGGAAACCAACTTGGTTACAAACACATTTTCTTATCATTGTGACATATACCGATAGGTTTTTTAAAAATACATTTATGGTAGAGAGGTATATGTAAGGCAAAACAGTATCTGCCACTATTTTTTATTATCATAAAAAAATCACATGTGCAGTTTCACTGGGTAGTCGATAAAATGATTATATCCACCATAATGTTATATCAGCCATAACATTAAAACCACCTCCTCATGTCTACACACAATGTCCACTTACCATATAGGAGCGATGTGTTGTTCAACAATTTTAGACTGTAGTTCATCTGATTCACTGCGTACATTGTTTATCCCCTTTTACCCTGTTCTTTAATGGTCAGGACACCCACAGGACCACCACAGAGAAGGTACTATTAAGGAGGATCCTCAGCACTGCAGTGACACTGACGTGGTGGTGGTGTGTTAGTGTGTGTTGCGATATGAGTAGATCAGACACCTCAGTGTCACTGCTGGACTGGAAATACTGTATCAACCAGCAACATCCAGCCAACAGTATCCTGTGGTTAGCATCCTGTGACCGCTAATGAAGGATGCCTAACACTAACTGTGCAGCAACAGATGAGCTGTCATCTCTGACTTTACATTTACAAGGTGGACCAACAAGGTAGGAGGGTCTAATAGAGTGGACAGTGAGTGGACACAGTGTTTAAAAAGTCCAGCAGCATCGACACACATAAGCACAACACACACTAACAACCCACCACCATGTCAGTGTCATTGCAGTGCTGAGAATGACCCACCACACAAATAATGCCTGCTCTGTGGTGGTCCAAATCATTGATGAACACGGTGTAAGGAGACTACCAAAGTATACAGAGAAACATATGGACTACGGTCTGAAAAAAATTGTAGAAATACAAAGTGAACCTGTATTGTTAATGCATCTGATAAAATGGACATTGTGTGTAGATACAAGGAGGTGCTTTTAATGTTATGGCTGATCGGTGCATGTGTATTACAACCACTGGATCCTATTCCTACCAGTGCAGGCATATTGTAAGTATCATTAGCTTCCAAGCATAACCATCACCATTCTATCCTAAATGGACAGGTGTAAACCACAATCTACTAATGATCATTGTGACAGGGGAGTGCTGTCTGATTTTCCAGATTTATCAAATAAAACAGAAAGAGTCAGATTTGCAATCATATATGAGCAATCATATTGTAGCTGGAACTGAAATACCTTTTAGGAAGATTTTTAACAAGGTTTAGAGGCAACCTATCAGTCAGTGCATCTCTGCCTCTATGGAGACAATTAAGTTGACTACATCAGTGAAAAGCACTTTTGCAGAACTCTAGACAGAAATGACAGATCTACAGATGTTCAGTGGTAAAAGCCAAAGCATTCAAAACAGCTTATTTTAGCAAGATCTGACCGAAGCAGGGCAAAACAAAGCTAGCTGGAACTCTCACTAGACCATTTATTTAAACATGACGAATGCAGAGTAGTGATTGTTATAACTGAATTTTATAAGCTATTGAAGTAGAATGACACAGCAGTAGAAATGCATGGTGCTTATATCACAGAGTTGATAAAGTTTATTGCTTGAAGTTTGAAAGCTCTTTTTTCTACAGGCTGCTGTGTTTTTAAGGAATATGCAGAATTTTCATTTTACTACAAAGTCAACTTCAGGCAAATAAGCAGATTTTTGCTTATTTTTTCAATACATTTTGCTATTGTGCTTTATTGTAACTGTTGTAAACAAGTATGTCTCATTTGAAAAGAAATTGCTAGAATAAGCAAGAAAATGTTTAAGAGTTTCTATGCATGGGCTGTTTATATACAATATCTGTATAGTATGCATTATATATTACATTCAGTAGACTAGACAACAGCAAGTAACACATTACCTACTACTGAGTCTTTGCAAAGGCCTCTGCTAATGCTGAAACTGGTGATGTTAGATACAGTTATATAAATTAGATTTCATATCTTCTGTATGGTTAAAAATGGGGAAATTCTTTGCTAATGCTTAATGGAAAGCTCCTGCTATTCAGCTGCATTGCTGCACATACTGTGTCCCCTCTATACCATTCTGCATTGATACAATCAATATCACAGCAAGCTCACAGTAGTCGATAAACTGCAATGGGGGTCCTCATGGCAGGCTCCAACAAGAAACATTCAGGAAACTATAACAGTTCAAAAAACATGTTCCTACCAAGACTTTCAGAAACTGATTTTAAATTGACAACAAGAAAATATCCTGTTTAATACTAGAAGCTGTGTTGGTTATGCACTGATGGTTGCTATTTCCCTTTCTTCTGCCAGACAAGGACTGTATTGGGAATGAATGTAACGTTTCTTGAAATATGACTCATATTAAATTGTAAGTTGCTGTTTTTGTGTGGTTTGTCTTGAGTTACATAAGCAGGTTCTTAGAATTGTAATGATTTCTTGAACCGTTCAACTGACTAGTAAGGGATGAGGGTTCTTGGTTGCTCGTATTTTCAAATTTTAAAAAAAGTGCTCTGTCTGTGATAGTTCTGACAGTCCATTAGCACTCCTCTGTTTACACTTTCAAGTTTCGCATTTGCTCTCACATTTATGGCATTTAGCAGACTCTCTTATCCAAAGAGACTTACAGAAGTTTTTTGTTGTTTACTTGGAAAACATGCAAATAATTATTATTGTGCAAATGAGCTGACGTTTAAAGATACCATCAGGCTAAGATACTGCCAGTCTGTCAGAGTCTGACACAAATACAAAAGTACACAGAAAGTACTACATTAATTTAGCTTCCAAACTTGTCCGTAGGTGGGCAATAAGTATGGTAAGAGAAAGTAAGTAAGAGAAAGTAAGAGAAAGTAAGAGAAAATGGAATCCTAATAAAGCATGTCAACTGAGAAAAATGGTTTCTGAGGGAGAGAGTTTCTCCCTCTGACATTTACTTTGCACAAACTGTATATTGAAGGGTGGCTTGGAGGGCTTATGCAGCGTGACATGGGAAAACTTAGTAAGGTTGAAGTCAAGTAATGCTGCTAGACTCTGAATCAGTTCCAAGAACCTAAGGGTACACATAGAAGTACCAGCCAAGGGCAAGTAGTCAAGTCTTAAGAAGAACAAGCAGTGAGCAAATGGTCTCCCTTGAGAGAAATGGAAAGAAATGGTAGGCTGCCATTTATGATGACATTTATGATGACTTTATGATGAAGCTACAAGTAGAAGCCTGAGAATTTAATGAATAGGAAGGAAAGTATGAGTTGATTGTCATTAGTGTAGCAGTGGTAGGAGAAGCCATGCAAAGATATTATAGCACAAAGGAATTGGGTATAGAGGAATAAGCACTGAGCACTGAGCCTTGTGGAACACTGGCATTGAGACTGCATGGAGAACCCTAACACTAGATGTGGATCCTCATCTGACATGAGTGGCCCTCATGAAATACAAATCACTGCCACGCTGAGCCAATGATTCCAAGCCAGGTAAGACAGCTAGGAGGGTACTATGATGTCCACAGGGAGGTAAAGAAGAATAAAGAACAAGAAATTCAGCAGCATGTGTGTGATGAAGAGGAGAAGGAAATGAGAAATAAACCTTGAGCACTGTGAATCGTTTTGTGTGCTACGGAAGAACGTGTGTATTAAAGCTAGCTTTATAAAATTTACTGTTATCCCTGAATGTATTCATATTACACTTCTGCAGCGCATACCTGTATATATTTATGCTACACCTCTGCAGCACATGTATTTTCTTCTTTCTTCATTCAATTACAATGAGTCCTTAAAATGTTTTCCATCACTAGGCTGGAAAACTGAGACTGCAGAGGTAATTATATGTTTTCTTTGCCAGCATCCTATCCCCATCCCCCATTAATAACTTATAAACTCCTTCACAAAGTCAAGCACTTGGAAAACAAAAACGCGCATGCACAGACACACACAGACACACACAGATCCTAAATTTGACAAGACTTTGCCAGAGAGCTCTGTTTCCTTCAGATGCTATTTAAAAGTGGCTGTAACCACAGAGATAAGATTCCCCTCATGCTGTCACTGCACAAGGCTGAGCAGACACAATTAGCACATTAGTCTCTATGAATATTTGTTTTTCACGAAGGAGCGTATTTGCTTAGAATACATACCAAAAAGGTTTCTTCCGCTTCTTACAACAAAACAAGAAATGGAGGGAAAATCCACAATGATAATAATAATAATAATAATAATAATAATAATAATAATAGTCTTTATTTATAGAGCACATATTTCATATCAGTGGCAGCTCAAAGAGCTTTACAGACAATTTACAGATTTAATTAGCCAAAGACAGTACAAAAAGATGTTAAAGTTTTAATTAGTTTAAATTAAAGACATATGTTCTTAATTGTTTCTTTAAGGGAGCACTGATCTTGGCTGTGTAATAAAACCTGGAATGGAGTTTCACAGTGTAGAAGTAGAATAACTGAAAGAAGTCTCAGTTGGCATTTTCTATATTTTACATAAGGTATGTGCAGAAGGTCAGTATCTGCAGATCTAAGATCTTGAGTTGGAACATAAACAGAGGGACATGCTGTGATGAAAGTTGATGCTAGATAATTTTATAGACTAATAGCAGAACTTTTATTTTAAAAGATGCGGGGAGCCATTGCAGTTCTTTTAAAACAAGACTGATATGAGCTCTTGTTTTTGTTAGGATCCAAGCTGCTGCGTTCTTTCATCATTTTTGCTCAAAATGTAATGTTTAAAAGTCATTTTTGACAAAGACAAGCCTAGTTTGGTAAGAAAATGTTTTAGAATTTGTTTTATTTTAGACAAATAAATAAAAAAAATAAGTAAATATAATTAGGGCATGTAGGTTCGATTGTCATTTTAAATATATTTGTGTTATAAACATAATAAACCCTGGTTCCAATCACCACAATTAAAAATGTATTTGCAGTGCACCATTTCACATCAAAACCACTCAATATATGACTTTGTTTATATTTTAATGACTGAATTACGAACATTTTGAAAACTTGGTGCAATTTCCTTTTAAAATAGACATATAATGCACATTTTCAGTATTCTAATATTTAATTTTTTACCCAAACCACATAATTTTTATCTCATACCGTACCTCTAAATTCACTGTTAGGGCTCCTGTGTCTTAAAGATCCACCTTCCGATGAGCCCAGTGTGCTCTGAATGTCTAATTGTTGGTATATCTTGTCTCATGACTTAACTTATGATCTTATGATCTCAAGATAACAAAAACTGTTTTCTTGAGATCACAACTTATCTTCAGATCATATGACATATGATAAGCAGTGACCTGAAGAAAACAGTATCTTGAGATCATAAGAAAAGTTTTCAAGATAACAGTCTAGAAAATTAGAACTACCTTATGGTCTCTCTGGATGTCCATTTATGACCAACATGCATGTGAGCAATTCTTTTTGACTGCAGTGTATATGTCTGTGTGTCCTTCAGAGACCTGATGAGGAGGTAGTAGTGGATCAGGGAGGCACAAGCTCAGTCCTGAACATCCACTATGAGAAGGAAGAGCTGGAAGGTGAGTGTATCCCCACCACCCTAAACACACACAACATAGCAGAGATAGTAAAGCTACCCCTTCGCTGACTGCTTGTAACATTTTTGTGATCTAGTTTTAAAAATATTAAGATCTAACAACAGCTACGATTGTTCTTCTGCTCCTCACCACAGTGTAATGCAGTCACTGACTTTGTTTAAATAGCTCTGTTCTTCTTTTAGGTCACAGGACGCTCTTTGTTGGAGTGCGGATGCCGCTGGGCAGGCCGTCTCATCGCCATCACAAGACTCACAGCTCCAAACACCGCAAGAGAGAGAGAGTGAGAGCGGGGAGTCTAGCACCGGATGGAGAGAATACTGATGACACAACTACCACCTCTCATGGTGAGAACAGAGACAAGAGGAAAGTTCAGTTCCAGGAGCAAAGTCATACTTTAGCCTTTACTCCATGATGCAAGGTGGTGTAGGTACTAAGGAAAATCTACTTAATAGAAAGTGTGTTTCACTGTGCAGACATATTTGGATACGTACTTTTTCTAAGAATGTGAACAAGTATTTGAGTACTCTGGGCCAGTTTTTGAATACTGAAGTGATTGTTTTCCTATTTGTTACTTTACATTATGAGAAGGGACAGAAAGTATACCAGCCAACAGTTCAGAGAAACAGCAATTTCAGGTTTTAAAAGTATTCTCAGCATGAATGTGTTGCCACATACAGGGCGTAACTAATCATAACTAATGTAATTGAATAGGTTTCTCCAGCTCAGTGGTGCCCAATCCTGGACACTCAGAGTTCAGAACCAATTCACCTGGCGTTAATATTCTTAATCAAGGTCTTCATTACCTTGATCAGGTGTGGTAGATTAGCAGTGAAGCTTAGCAGTAGAGCAGCAGAGGGCTGGGCTCTTGCAGACACTGGTAAGGTCCAGAAATAGTAAAAATATTTATTTTTCTGACGAACTAATATGTTAGCATATTGTGAGGATAAAAAGACCACCAGTAAGAAGACCTCATGAGTGTCAAATATTATTCTGGTTTGCTTTGTTAGCTTATGTGAGGGAGCTTCTATTTATCATCCTACCCAAAGATCTGCTAATTTCCCTCAGTCTACACTGCTACATTAATTTTAGCTGAAGTTATTTTGCCGTGGGAAACACACATTTGTTGTAATGGCTCAGGAATTGAAAAGCTATGAATCTTATTTATTTTATTGTTTTATTTTTTTTTATGAATCTTTTAAACCAACCCTAACCTAACCTAACTAACCCTAACCCTAACCTAACCCTAACCCTAACATCTTGTCCAGTGATTTTGTAAAATAGTTGGATTTTAAAAGTATGTCAGTTGCCGTGATTGTGCGATGCCGTATCTGCATTTCGATTGGCTGTTTCATAAAACTTGTTTCATGCAGTTGAAACATTTGCAACTGTTGTGGCTGAATTTAAAATGGGTTGCAGAATGCTTTACATTATACAGCTCCAGGACCATATAGTTTTATGTAGGGTCCAAGCAGCTTAGAAGGTTGCATGATGGTCTTACCATGTAAAGCCAGCCTATCTTTTACAGAACCGTTGAACTGGAACTTACATTATGTGCTCTCTGTTGCGGGAGAGTACTAATCGAGGCTGATCCTCACTTCACACAGTATGAAGGAAAATAATGAGCTGAAAAGCTTTTTTTGAACACTGAGTATGTGCTGTTTTATATACTGAGCTGCTCAACTCTATTTTAGTCAAAGACATGTAACCAATATTAAAGTATAGATTCCTCTAGACTACAAGTTTTGATATGAGCAATCCTCACTCTCTGTCTCTGTGCCTGTTCTTGCTCTCCCTTCCTCCTGCCCTCTCTCTGTCACACCTCACACATACATACACATAGACACGCCGTCCCAGAGGGTGCAGTTTATTCTGGGCACTGAGGAGGATGAGGAGCATGTGGCTCATGACCTCTTCACCGAACTCGATGAGATCTGTGTTAAAGATGGCAAAGACGCAGAGTGGAAGGAGACCGCCCGGTATGTCCCCCACCCTTTAAAACATCAGCTGTGTTTTTAGAAGCTTGTTGTGAGCTTTACTTATAACACTCTGGTATTTTGGATTTGTTTACTTCTTTGTTCAGCATTACTAAATAGCTTTTTGTCTAACATACTGCATAATGTTTTTCTTCACCAGTCTTTTCCAAAATCACCTGGTGTGTCTGCACTTTTCATCCCACATCTGGTCTTTTGCAGATAAGACTGGTGACCCCTGATTTAGGACATTTGTGTGGTTTAATGTACTAAGAACAGCACTTTATCCGACAATTTTCCAAGCTCTTCTCATACCTTAGATTTCTACAGGCTGTTTTTGTTACTGTGGCTTTAATATCCTCTCTTTTGATTAGCTGTCTCATTTACAAGTCAAATAAAGTGCACCAAATTTAAAAAGCAGTCTGTTCGCTAAGTATGGACTAAAAAAGGTTTCTGATGTCTGGATCCTTTGAAAGGCAGCTAGCAACAGCACAACCTTTAATCATTTTCTCCTCACAATTTCTGTACCAATAACTCTATGAAGTATCACTTCCACGTAAATAGACAGCGCAGTGTTAATGTGCACTCATACCTTCATACTTGTGACATTACAATAAATAATAAAGCTTAACTGTGTCTGTGTGCATGTTTCAGGTGGTTGAAATTCGAGGAGGACGTGGAGGATGGAGGAGAAAGGTGGAGTAAACCCTATGTAGCTACTCTCTCTCTGCACAGCCTGTTTGAGCTGCGCAGCTGCATCATCAACGGGACCGTCCTGCTGGATATGAGAGCCGACAGCATTGAGGAGATCGCAGGTCAGTCATAGGTCGCAGGGGACTTGTGATAGTGTTGTCACAAAAAGAAAAAGACATCCAAAAAACTTATTTAGTGTCAGAAGTTTCATTAGTGTCATGCTTCATTAGTTTTGAGGCTAACATAGCTAACATGTAATGAAAATGTTTCACCACCATTTAGCACCATAAGCAGCATGCTTAAACACTTATTCCAAACTGCGTCTAGCTGTTGAGTAATCACCAGAAGACTTGCTTGCATGCTTTTTGATGCTATGTGAAATACTGTCATCTACAAATTGGTTAATATTAGGTCTGGGTGATATATCAACTTTTTAAGGTATGTTGATAAGATATAACATGAGACATTATAATTTTTTTATAATTGTTTTTATTTTAATATAGTTTAATTGCGTCAAAATACATACCCACCTAAAGCCGTGCCAGTCCATTTCTCCTCTCTGACACTGTCTATGCAACCACCTTACCACCGCTCCCTACCCTCAGGCCCCATCTCTCTTCACGCAAACCTGGTTCTCATTGAAAGAGATGCAGCTGAGGCCGTATTACAGAAACATCCTATCTTTAATGCTCAGTCAAGTGAATTTTATTCCCAAATACATATCACAGAAACAAATATTACTTTTCATTTTACAAGAAATACTCTCCTGTTAGAAAATCCTAAACTGCTTGATTGTGGTCGAATTGATTGTTATGTCTGATGAATTACCAAGCAAACTGGATATACGCACACAGCTAAACCTCAAACACGTAATGAAAAGTTTCAGCTGCCATGAGTGACATAAAAAAGGCACAGTATTAAGAATACTGTGACTGTGCACGCTGCTGTTTATCTGAGTATCACTGCTTCTCAATTTCATTTTCAATTTCCCAAACTTTTTAGCTGCCATGTCAGTCATGTGACATGTTACAGTAAAAATTAAATGACAGAGTGGTGCTGGAAAAGGCTGGTGGTCTACCACATCCCTAACAAGATGGTTCCTGTAGCAACAATGCAAGAAGAAGGTGTTGAAAAGTTGATAAGATACCGTTGCCCAGTTGCAACTACTTTATATATGTTTGTTATGTATTTTCTCTGTTTATCTGTCAGAAGAAACTGCATTTGATTAAAACACAGTCTATTATAATAAAAGTGCCTGTGACATTTCACATAGAGCTTCATCATCAAAGAAAATACTGAGATCTATTTTGTGTCGTCATTCAGCCTAAAAAGACCAAAACATAACTTTTCCATTTCACCCAGTAAATATGCTGCTATCAGCAATACTCAATGCTCAGTAGCTATAAAATAATATGGGCTAATATTAGCTAATCCTGTGGGGTTGACGAGGCTGCATGTTTTCGTTCCAACCAAACAGGAGAACATCAGATTCTGCTTGTTTAACCAGTTGGTCTCAGACCTTAAACAAATGATCATGTGTGCTTCTGCACTGTTGAATGAAAACCTGCAGCCACACCGACATTTGAGAAATCCAAGATTTGACACTCTTGATGTCGACTGATAGGCTTATAAATCTAACACGTGTACTGGGCTCCGCTGCACATGACTCTTAAAAAGCCCAATTTATATTATTAGATTTTGTTTATTTTCCCTGAAGTCTGTATACAATGTGTGTGTTTTATGTACCAGAATCACCCATAAGATTTTTTTACAAAAATTTGCCCACTTTCCAAATTTTCCTTTTCCTTTAGAATTAAGACCACCACACGCTGGTGCCATTAAGTATAACAACATTGTTTTTGGGTATGAACATTAGCAGAAGTAACAAACCATGAGCAGTCTGTTACTGTGGTCTTAATGAGGCTTTAATTTAATGCAGGAATGAGAAGTGACACATAGTGAATGGCAGAAAATAAACAACACAAGGTGAGGTGGAATGTCAAGGCAGGTATGCAGACCTACATCAAAACCAATGGTATTGCTTTTTTGAACATTGCATGGTTTGTGTTCAGTGTGCGATGGCCTTTAAACACACCTTTTTTGGTACTGTGCCTTTAAAACTACTATATATAAAAATCACTTTTCAGACTGTGCTGTGTTGTGTTGTAACAAAATACCTTTTGTGTCAATGGGTGGGGCTGCACGTTTAATAGTGGATATATGTAAATCTGACGTTGCTCATAAACACACAGGCGAATAACAATTGCATAGTATTTAAAACAGGTTGTTTTTGCTTCTTACATTTCAAATACTGGCTGTACGGACTAGGGAGTTAACAGGATATTGTTAAACTTTGACCCAGTTTACATCTGCTCACTTCATATGTCTTGAGTATTAGGATTATATCTGGATAAGGCCAAACCACCTAAAGATGCAAGTGTAAAAATTCCGCATCGGAAGCAGACACAAATCTGATCAACACAAACTGCTTCAGACACATTTTTGCATCTTCAAGACACATTCAACAACCAAAACTCCTCCCAGTACACTCAAAACCTCTCCCTGTGCATTGTATCATAGTGTAGGCATATGATTTGTATCTGTGAGGAAGATGGTCATGGAGGATGCACAGAGTTTTGGCATCACAAGCGGATTTTCAGGAGATGCATTTGACTACCAAAGTGTGAATGTGTGTGGCTAACATCTCACCAGGGTATAATCGAGATACCAGCTACATGAAGTGACCATGTGTCAGTGGGGTTGGATAATGTTCACTTGCTACACTAACATCTATTTTATTTCACAAAAGTAATAAAAATAGTTACATTATTGTAGAATTTCCTGAATATTTTTATATCTAATCTCGTTTTGTCAGCAGTAACAGCCTGTGAAAAAATGACATGCACACAGACAGTTATTGCTTGCTGCTTTTACCACTGAGTGGTTTTAAAAAACAGAGTGAACAGTTCAAAGAGAGCTATAGCAGCATCCTTATTCTAATCAAAGCCCATGAGCTCAGAGAGACAGGTGTGTGTGTGTGGGACTCGTGTCTGGATGGAATATCAACAGCCTTAACTCACATACACCCTCCTACACAGCCCATGGACACACGGGGAACACATACATAAATGAACAAGTGGCACGACAGTCAGACACATGCTTTAGAAGGGAAGAGAAAGGAAGTAAGGTAAAGGCGAAACTTAGAAGAAATAAAAATGAAGAGGTGATACATAGTTATCTCAAATTGGATGCGATACAGGGTTAGATTAGAGCGAGTGGGAGAGAGAGCGTAAGGGAAATTGATTACATTTGAGAGGAGGGAGGTAGGAAGGGATGGAGAGAAGGAAGAAGGACAGATTTGCTGCCTCAGCTCCTGAGGGACTGCAGCAGGGGAGGAGTGATGGAGTGAAAGTAAAGAAAGTAAAGAACTGTGGTAGGAGCTACAGTAGTGACAGCTTAATGCAGATTCTTATTCAAAATAAGAATAAACACTGGTGTCTGTGTTTTATTAATTAAATTCCTAAATTAACAAAAATACATACTAATTCTCTTTTTTAATTTTTATTTTAGTGAATGACGTTCTTGTTTTCTCAGAGATGTTGAAGTATTATTTAATAATACTTTTTTTTAGTTATGGCATACATTTTTTTTTATTTAAACGTAAAATGCTTTAATTTATTGTTAGTCCTATGTTAAAAATGACATACCATTAATTTGGTTAAAACATCTAAGGAATATGTGTCAGGGGTGTTAGAGTAACTAAAATTGTAATGTCTCTTTCTTTCTAGTTAAAACTCTTTTATATATATGATAACTTTGGCTAAAATACTGGTAGTTTTATGTATCAGTGGTATTATGTAGAATGTTAGGAGATATTAAATTTTAAATAAATAACAACATTAATGTAATATTTGCAATGTTTTACATATACAGTGTGATTTTGTAGAACATAGACTAAGCTCAGTAAATTTATCAGTAGTGCTATTTGATACTTTTACTGATGTTCAGTATAAAAGACCAAAATCTTCACTTTAACATTTTAACATATGTACCTCGTTTACTGCTGCAGTGGTGGGATAAACCAGAGAAGTAGATTTATAGGAGCTTAGACAGAAAGGAGGGGGGGCTTTAGTCATGGGCCAAACTTTAGTTATGTGTATGTGTGTGTAGATATGGTGCTGGACCACCAGGAGGCAGCTCATGAGCTGGATGACAGTGTGCGGGTGAAGGTTCGAGAAGCACTGTTGAAGAGGCATCACCACCAAAGTGATAAGAGGAGGTCTAACCTGCTGCCTATGGTCAAATCCCTCACAGACTCTGGAAGGAAACAGAGTGAACCACACTGCATGGACAAAAGTGGTGAGAATTTTAAACATTTATAAACATACACTGAACTACACAGATTTACACATGGATATGAATATAGTATGTGAACCTAAAATTAAATAAACTGACTCTCTCTCTCTCTCTCTCTCTCTCTCTCTCAGGTCCTGCTACTTCTCCTCAACCTCCTCCTTCAAATGTAGAAGTCAAAAATGGGGCTGGACAGGACAATGGCCAAATTGACCTCAGCAAGGTACAAAAACACCCTCTGTGTGATTGAGGGTGAATTAGAGTCAGAGAGTGAAAGAGAGAGAGGGACAAAGAGAGAGAAAGGGAGACAGAGAGAGATGAGGAGCACTGCTGGCCAATATGCAAAGTACATCAGCTGTGCAGAATGCTCATTACCTTAAGTCGCTCTGAGCTTGCTTTCTGATTGGCCAGCTCCAGGTTGCTAGGAGCTACAGTGGTGAAGGTTCAGAACAATGATACTGACTTAAATCCTCTCCTAGGTAACTGAAACAGACGTGCAGAAACAAAGAAAAATGCGCCATCACGCACGATCATTCACTCACAATAAACAATGCCCCAGATCCATTGCTAAGGAACTGAAGCAGCAAGCATACATAAGTGAATGACTGAGGGCGGAGAAACGCTAAATTAAGAATAGACACATTCCCTGTATTTAGCAACACTAATGATTACCATTATAACATGTAGGTCACATTCACGCAAACATATTCTAGCAGGCCAGCCACATGCCATCGTCATCAAAACACACTGCCCTCTGGCCAGACGTCCTGGTACTGCAGCTTGTTTGTGTGACGTTATGTATGAGGGCTGAAGGAGGGGATTGATCCTGTTTGTTGACAGGGTCCAGACCAGTGTCCTGGTTGCAGCAAGCAGTGGCTATCAAGTAAAAATTCTGAACAAATGAAGACCATGTGGTTGGACCCGCTTAGACGGCTGAACCACATGGTCAGCCGTCTACAATATATTTTTCCATATTTTATAGTCTTAATAAGTATATAAGAATATTATATGCATTTCCTAATGCAAAACGTCCCTAATGCAAAAAAGAGAAGAAATATTAAAGAAGAATGTGTCCAATGTGGTACTAGTATCAGTAAGCAGTTATTATTTATTTTGTGCAGAGTAATGATAAAATGTTGGCAACGTGTAGCCTGTGGTTTGAACAAAAAAAAAAAGTGAACAAAAATTACTACATTTTTTGATTGTGTTCTTAACATTTCAAATAACCACAACAACAGTATTTTAAAAACAGGATAAAACAGGATAAAATGGTGAAGTTTATAACCGAACCAAGTGCAGATCTGTTTGGCACTTTTTTTTTTAGTATGCAGCAGTTATTCAAAATTCAAGCTTAACATTACTTTAAGCATAATAACTATTGATTATTGTCTCCTCAGGTGGATACACACTTCATGAAGAAAATTCCTACTGGAGCTGAAGCTTCCAATGTACTGGTGGGTGAACTGGACTTTTTAGAGAGACCCATTGTGGCATTTGTACGCCTCTCTCCAGCTGTACTGCTGACTGGACTCACTGAAGTACCAATACCAACCAGGTATGTCAAGTGTGTTTGTTAGGGTTAATACAGTTTAATCTAGTGTGCCAGTTAGCAGAGTTATACCTAAAATTATACATCATTATTTTTACACTGTAGAAAATGGAACAGAAGTTATTGATGTGAAAGACTGCATTTGTTGCATTGTTTTATTCAGTTTAGAGTTAAAGCGAACCAGCTAAATGATTTATTGCCACATAAAGCATTTTATATACCCATTTTACTTTCTGTCTCGGTAATGTTATGTTTGATATGATATGCATGACTGAATGATATGGAATTATAAGGATAATTACATTTCATTGAAAAAACATACTGCGTTGTCATCACTCAGCACTCAGATAGTATTTACATACATAACTTTAATAATCGCCAGCTCCAATTTTTATAGTTAGAAAATTTATATAGTATAACAAAGTTATTGCTACTTCAGTACTGAAACTTTTCCTGGCTGATCACAACTTTCTTTTTTTAAGGTTTATGTTCATTTTGCTTGGGCCGGATGGAAAAGCTCAGCAGTATCATGAGATTGGTCGCTCCATGGCTACTATTATGACAGATGAGGTATAATGAAGGCTGACAGGACTGAAGTTTAGTTCTGAAGTTTGTGCTTTTTTATTTACTCATCTTTGACTTTTCCTTGGTTAGATTTTTCATGATGTTGCATACAAGGCAAAGAACAGGAGTGACCTGCTGGCTGGTATTGATGAGTTTTTGGATCAGGTGACAGTTTTACCCCCAGGAGAGTGGGACCCCTCCATCCGCATTGAGCCACCCAAGAGTGTACCTTCACAGGTATGTTTAAAAATACACAGACATGTGAAGTAACCTATGAAAGTGAATATTTGAACTTTATTTTTAGTTTCGACATTAAAGGTGCTCAGAAAAATATATGTGTATTAATTTCCACTTGATGTAGAATGTCTAAGCTGTTCAAAGTCACTTAGGTCCAGTGTCTCCAAACTGATATATCAGTGTTTTTAAATACAGTTTACGTTTTTGTTATATATTCCTTTAAAAGTAAATTGTAATCTTTACTCAACATTTTAATATTCAAGGCCCCTAAAGGACCACCACAGAGCAGGTATTATTTGGGTGGTCTCAGATGTGTTAGTGTGTGTTGCACTGGTACGAGTGGATCAGACACAGCAGTGCTGAGTTGTTAAACACTGTGTCCACTCACTGTCCACTCTATTAGACCTTTCTATTAGACATGTAAAGTCAGAGGGGATCGCTCATCTGTTGCTACACAGTTTGTGTTGTGCGTCCTCTAGCCCTGGATATTTTTGGTTGGTGGACTATTCTCTGTCCAGCAGTGAAACTGATCCACTCATACCAGCACAACACATTCTAACACACCATCTTCTGACCATTAAAGGACAAAGTAAAAGGGGATTTAGAAAGTATACACCAAATCAGATGGACTACACTCTGTAATTGTAGAAGTACAAACTGTACCTATATGATAAGTGGAGCGTAGACACAAGCAGATGTACCTGATGCAGTGGCCGGTGGGTGTATTGTGATTATATGTGCACTATATGGCCAAAAGTACATGAACACCCCACCTTTTCCTAACAGATTACCTAATATGTTACATAGTAAACATACATAGACAAGCACATGCAGTGGAATTGGTCATACTGAAGAGCTCCAGTGACTTTAAATGTGGCTCTGTCATAGCGGGACAAAAAAAAAAAGAGGCTACTTTGGAAGCAACATCAGCAGAAGAACTGTTCATCTGGAGCCTTACGACATGGACTATGGCTAAGCAGTAACAGTATGCTGAATGCCAGGAGTCAGCTGTGGTGGTGTAAAGCATGCCACCACTGTTCTCTGGAGTGATGAATAGCGCTGTGCTATATGTGAATCTGATAGTTGAATGTGTGTTTGGTAGGTGCCAGGAAAATGCTCCCTACTGGAAAGCATGGTATCAAACAGTAAAGTTTGTTTGGGGAGGGATAAATCATCTGGGGCTATTTTTTGGGGGGGTGGGCTAGTTCTAGTGAAGGGTAATGTTCATGCTAAAGCATACAAATATAATACAGAAAATAGTTAAATGAGTTTGGTGTGGAGGAACTCCAGTGACCTGAACAGAGCCCTGACCTGAGCCACAGTGATAACCTTTGGGATGATTAGGAATTTTGATTACGAACCAGGCTTTTTCATCCTGCATTAGTGCCTGACCTTACAAATGCTCTTTTGACTAAATGGGCAGAATGTTTCAAAGACACACTACATAATCTTGTTAAAAGCCCTCCCAGAATAGTGGATGTGGTTTTAGTGTGTGCAACTCCATACAGGCCTATGGTTTTTGAAAGGGATGTCCAAAAAGCTTATGTAAGTATGATGGTCCACATGTTTTGCTCATATTGGATATGCTTGTGCAATTGATTGTTAACAGTAATTAGCTGGTGTTTGTGATTGGTGCAGGAGAAAAGGAAGATGCCTGGAATGCCCAATGGCACAGCTGTTCCAGTAGAGGTGGAGACACATGGAGAACACCATGGACCAGAGCTACAAAGAACAGGGAGGTATGTATTTTTATTGGTATTCATGAGCACACATGCACATTTTTGGCCATACATATTATCATATATTATCTGCAAAATGTAAAATGTATAATGTATAATGTTTAACCATATTGCATTAAACACTGTCCTTTGTGTTTATGTAGGTTATTTGGAGGTTTGATTCTGGATGTGAAGCGGAAAGCTCCGTTTTATCTGAGTGATTTTAAAGATGGACTGAGTCTGCAGTGTGTGGCGTCTTTCCTCTTCCTGTACTGTGCCTGCATGTCTCCTGTCATTACGTTTGGAGGACTCCTAGGGGAAGCCACTGAGGGACGCATTGTAAGTACACACACACAGACACGCACAGACTTCTGCAGACTGTAATTACATTGTAACTGAGCCTCATGAGCGCTACGCTGGTTTATCAAAGATGTTGCTCTTTCTCTCTTTCTTCTTTGTTAGAGTGCTATTGAGTCTTTGTTCGGCGCCTCAATGACTGGAGTGGCGTACTCAGTGTTTGCTGGGCAGCCTCTCACTATTCTGGGCAGTACAGGACCAGTTCTAGTTTTTGAAAAAATCCTTTTCAAGTTCTGCAAGTAAGTATAACAACTGCAAAACAAAACAACTAACAACATTAAAACAGTAAAATCAATTTGGTGTTTGTGCCCAATTAGTTTTGAACCTACCAAACTGTTCACCAGTCTTTTTTTCCGGGAAACCTGTTTTCTAGTATTGCACTGATGCCGACACTGTGTGTTAACTGTTAATGCGCATGTGCGCCCCTGGGGGGTAGTCGTTGATATCGAGAAGATTGGAATGGCTGCAACGTGAATATGGCTCAGTAAAGTTTGAAGTTCGTTTAAAACGCGTGTCGTCTTTGTTCACTAACATTGGTAGCAGAGGATGGCGGCACACAGCTACAAAGTGCCGCCTCCGTTTGATGAAAACAAGTCGGATTATGAAAGTTGGAAGAATGAAATCAAGATCTGGAAGCTAGTTACCGAGTTGGACCAGAGGAAACAGGCGCTAGCGGTCGCCCTCTCTCTAACTGGAAGAGCGAGGACTGTAGCACTGGAAATATCCGCAGATGATTTGAACAAAGATAATGGATTAACAACGCTTTTGCAGAAATTGGACACTGTGTATTTGAAAGAGGAAAAAGACCGTCAGTACGATGCTTACACGGAGTTCGACAACATCAAAAGGGAGAGCAACGTTACCATGATGGATTACATCGTTGAATTCGAACGGGTGTACAACAAAATGAGTAAGTTGAAAATGAAACTACCCGATGCTGTTCTCGCATTTAAATTACTTGATACCGCTGGACTTACAATTAAAGACAAACAATTGGCGCTTACCGCTTGCTCCGATGTAACATTCAGTGGCATGAAATCAGCCTTGAAAAGGATATTTGGCGATAATTCACCGCCAGATGGTGCTAGTGCTTCAAGTGATCCTGACTGTGCGTATTTCACAAGATTTACTGGAAAAAAGGACAAGTCAAGCTCTCAGAGTCAAATTCCTGTGCCACCTGGGTCAAACCCATTAGACAAATATGGAAGAAGATCGCGTTGTGCCATCTGTCAGAGTACTTACCACTGGGCAAAGGACTGCCCTCACAAAAACGAACAGGCAAAATTAATAGAAAATGTTGAGAGCCACACAAAAGATACTGATGAGTGTCACATAACTTTGTTGTCAAAGGAAGCATTGTCTGAAACAGAGATATTCATGGTGGAGGCTTTAGGATCAGCTGTCATTGACACTGCCTGCACCAGAACGGTTTGTGGAGAAAAATGGCTTGACAACTATGTCGATGGACTGAAGCAGAGCGAGCTTGAGGCCCAAGCCAGTGCCAAAGCATTCCGATTTGGAGATGGTAGACTTGTTCATTCCACAAAGCGTGTGACAATTCCAGCTGTGATCGGTCAGACTAAATGCCATATCGAAACAGAAGTCGTGCCAGTCGACATTCCCTTGCTTTTGAGCAAAACATCACTGAAAAGAGCAGGTGCAGTCCTGGACATTGAGAATGATAAAGCCACAATGTTCAAGCAGCCAGTGAAACTTGAGCTGACCTCCTCAGGTCACTATTGTGTTAACATAAAAGCAAATGATAATTCAGCAGAGAATGACATCCAGAATAACGAAGAAGTTCTGACTGTAACTGAAAATATGACAAAACAGGAAAAACAGAAAGTTCTGTTAAAACTACACAAACAATTTGGACATGCCTCCGTGGAAAAGCTAAAAAAATTGCTGGACTGCGCAGGCAACCATGATGATGACTGCCTTGCAATTCTCAATGACATTGTAAGCAAATGTGACACATGCATACGATACAGCAGGCCAAAACCAAAGCCTGCAGTGGGCTTACCCATGGCCTCAACCTACAATGAGACAGTGGCTGTTGACTTGCATGAGTTGGACCCAGGGGTATGGTATCTCCATGTCATTGATCACTTCACACGTTTTAGTGCAGGGAGTATTGTGACAACCAAGAAACCCAAAGACATTGTGAAGAATCTCATCCACTGCTGGATAAGTGTGCACGGACCCCCACATAGACTGTTTAGTGACAACGGTGGGGAATTTAACAATGAAGAAATGAGGGATATGGCTGAAAAATTCAACATTGAACTAAAAACCACTGCAGCTTATAGCCCATGGAGCAATGGCCTTTTGGAAAGGCATAACCACACCCTGACCGACATCCTGTTGAAAGTGAAAAAGGAAAATGAATGCAGCTGGTCAGTGGCTCTAGACTGGGCCTTGATGGCAAAGAACTCATTGCACAATGTGCATGGCTACAGTCCATACCAACTGGTGTTTGGACAAAATCCCAACATGCCGTCAGTTCTAACTGATAAGCCACCAGCACTTGAAAGCCTTACAATGAATACCTGGATGGCTCAGCATATTACAACTTTGCATGCAGCACGCCGAGCATTCACAGAAGCAGAGTGCTCTGAAAGGATCAAAAGAGCCCTTCGCAAACAACTGCGGGCCCATGATGATCGATACGAAACTGGGGACCAAGTATACTACAAACGTGCTGACTGCCCACAGTGGAAAGGTCCAGGGGTGGTCATCGGCCAAGATGGTGTGGTAGTCTTTGTAAGGCACGGGGGCACCTATGTTCGTGTGCATCACACCAGACTGAGAAAGACTGATGCCCAACAAACAGTGCTAGAAGATATGGACATTCAGCAAGAGGTGACTGACAAACAAACATTGCTGGATTCTGGACTTAACCATGAGGATGACGATACTGACAGTGGGGAAGAGACCAATACACATGACTCACATGAATCAGAAAATCATGCTGTAGCCGCTCCACTTGCTCCTGAAAACAGACCGAATGCTGACACAGTACAGACTGAAACACCCACAGAACATGGAGATTTGCGACTTAAAGCTGGACAAACAGTGACATATACAGATAGAGAAAGTAGACAAACATTAACAGGAACGATTCTAGGTCGTACAGGGAAGGCCACTGGAAAACACAGAAACTGGTACAATGTACAGTTCAGTGGATCTGGGGACCTTGCTGGTCCCACAGGCTCAGTAAATCTGGGTGAAATGGACAATGTTCAAACAGTACCAGCAGAGCACACTGTCTTATGTGAGGAAAGCAGTACAGAGGACACTCTGATGGTCGATGACAATATATTTGATGCTGCAAAACAAGCAGAGTTATGCAACTGGAAGAAGAATGATGTCTTTGAGGAAGTGGAAAACAAAGGACAGAAATGCATCTCCACAAGGTGGGTGTGTACCATGAAGGAAACCACTGATGGTGTCACACCTAAAGCTAGACTAGTCGCCAGAGGTTTTGAGGAAATGCATATTCAAGAACTCCCAAAAGATTCCCCAACATGTGCCTCAGAGTCACTAAGAATGATCATGGCTGTCATATGTCAAAAGAAATGGCAATTAAGTTCTATGGATATAAAAGCAGCTTTTTTGCAAGGCAAAGACTTGACTCGAAACATCTACATTCGCCCACCACCAGAGGCTCAGAGCCAAGGCGTTCTGTGGAGACTGAAGAAGTGTGTCTATGGACTAGCAGATGCCTCTCTTTATTGGTATAATAAAGTGAAGGACACAATGCATCAGTTGGGAGCAGTCGTGTCACAAGTTGATCCAGCAGTCTTCTACTGGCTAGATGACTCCTCCAATGTCATGGGAGTACTCGGCTGTCATGTGGATGATTTTATCTGGGGAGGTTCTGAAAGGTTCACCACAAAAATCATACCACAGTTAAAAGCAGCTTTCCAAATTGGACGGGAAGAGCACAACACCTTCAGCTATATTGGAATGGAGTTCTCTTCTCTGAATGACACAGTACAGGTAAAGCAGAGCATGTACATCAAGAACCTCCAGCCCATTCCAGTCAACCCGGCTAGAGCTGCTGAGCGAGATGCTTCCCTAACAAATCAAGAAATTGACATGCTTAGATCAAAAATTGGCCAAATATTGTGGGTAGCAAGACAAACAAGGCCAGATGCAATGTGTGATGTATCCATCTTGGCATCCAGTATGAAAGATGCTACTGTTCAAACTCTGCACTCTGTAAACAAACTGATCCAGAAACTCAAATCTGATGAAGTGACCTTGAAATTCCAGCACCTAGGCAAAGACAGTTCCTTACAGCTTGTCATGTTCAGTGATTCGTCAATGGGCAACCTTCCTGATGGTGGCACTCAGGGAGGTCATCTAATCATGCTCATGGGAGAGAATGGAAGATTCTCACCTATATGTTGGCAGTCAAAAAGAATAAGAAGAGTGGTGAGAAGTACTCTTGCAGGGGAGACACTGGCCCTTGCAGATGGCATTGATAATGCAATATTTCTGGCCACACTCTACTCAGAACTTACTGTAGGTGACTGCAAGCACAGAGGCTTACCTATAATATGTATAACTGACAATCACTCACTCCTGGATGCTGTAAAGTCAACCAAACCAGTTACAGAGAAGAGACTACGGCTTGAAATTAGCAATGTCAAGGAGCTCATCCAGTCCGGAGTCATTCGACACATCATGTGGTCAGCGACCAAAGACCAGCTTGCTGACTGCTTGACAAAGAAAGGAACGTCAGCTCTCCTCTTAATAAAGGCCTTCAGCGAAGGTGTATGGCACCTCAAGGACAAGACAACAATTTAATGGACTCTAAACATGAAGGCAGTATTTTTCTTTGTTGTTCTTTGAACAGTACTATACTTGAGTTTATTTTTCTTTAAAGAAAAAGGGGGAGTTTGTTAACTGTTAATGCGCATGTGCGCCCCTGGGGGGTAGTCGTTGATATCGAGAAGATTGGAATGGCTGCAACGTGAATATGGCTCAGTAAAGTTTGAAGTTCGTTTAAAACGCGTGTCGTCTTTGTTCACTAACACTGTGTTGTTACTTAAATGATACTTAAATGCAGCATTGGTATTGGTGATGATGAAACCATTACCTATGACTTACATCATGAAGCATCACAAAGCACCTTGCCTGAATTACTGCCCAGCTTCTTTTAGAGGATGGATAGTGTTTAAACAGTTTTATAAATGTGTACTGCAATAAATAGTTTTTCATAACTTAACTTCTGCCTGTCTCTCTCTGTTGCATGTTCCTCTCTGTAGAGACTATGATCTATCATACCTGTCTCTCCGTGCCTGTATCGGCCTCTGGACAGCTTTCCTGTGTTTGATTTTGGTTGCCACGGATGCCAGTTCTCTGGTCTGTTACATCACCCGCTTCACTGAGGAGGCCTTTGCTTCCCTCATCTGTCTCATCTTCATCTACGAGGCCCTGGAGAAACTTTTGCATCTGGGAGAACTCTACCCCATCAACAAACACAGTGACCTGGACAAACTCACACTCACATAGTGAGCACATGCATGTACACACACATACACACACACACACACACACATTTACACATTACTGTTCTCAATAAGAAAAGCATTGCTGTCATCAGAAAATCACTTAATGCTTTTATTTATTATTTTTTTTTATTTCAATTTTTTTACAATAAAAGAAAAATTAAGTGGAGATATGAACAGTTATCTAGACTGTTCTTATGTAAGGATGTGTAAATGTTCACAGTCTTTGGAAACGTAATAGGCTGATGTCTGTTATCTTGTTTGCCTGTCCCCAGCTGTAAGTGTGCAGAGCCAGACAACCCCAGTAATAAGACTCTGACAATGTGGAGTGAGAGAAACATCACAGCCTCAGCAGTGTCCTGGAGCAACCTCACTGTGAAGGTAACACACATCTTACACTCCATCAGACTGTACTCAAATCCTGAAACCACATCCAGCAACCTCAGAAACCAAACAGCAAACACTTACACTTGAAAGCATCTAGACTGAGAAGTTAACTGTACAGTAAAGACATTTTCTTTAATGCAGCTTTATAATAAGTATTCGGTGATGCACATCATTACATGGAACATTGCGCCATGAGCAGTCTTCATGTTCAAACAGTCAGCTGTTGTGTGCTGCAGTGCAGTGGCATCATCTAGCTCTCTTATATGGACCACGTTTAGAGCTAATGCTCATTACACTGCTGCGTCAGCAACTATACTGCCAATACACTTAGCCAGACTGTGTTTCTGTGTGTGTGCAGGAGTGTTTAGATCTCAATGGCCACTTTGTTGGGACAGCCTGTGGTCATCATGGCCCCTACACACCCGATGTCCTCTTCTGGTCAGCTATTTTGTTTTTTTCCACCTTCTTCCTGTCCACCTTCCTTAAACAATTCAAGACCAGCAGATATTTTCCAACACGGGTAAGTCTGAAAATACAAATAGTCCTACGCAAACTCAACATTCATGCGTATATATGGGCATCTACACTTTTGGGCTGTGTGAAATTAAGTATAAAAAATATGAGTCCTCTATGATTTGGCTATAGAAACCTTATTTGTAATTTTTATCCACTGAAGGTATCTTATTTCATAAAAGAATATCTGCATTATTTCTTAAAAGAAGTTATATTATTGTCCAATAGAATGTGGCATTTTCACTAAAAAGAAATTACTTTTCCTGCCTGTCTGCTTTTGTTTACATTCCCCTGCCCTTAGTCACATGTCTCTGTGTCAGCCTTGTGGTTCTGTTTGTTTTTGTCATGTGCTCCTTGTCTCCGCCCCTCACCTGTTCCCATCTGTGGCTCCACATATTGTTCTCAACTGTTACTTGTTTCCTCTCGTTAGCCTCTGTAGATATATATATATATATACATACCTCCTATTTTTCCTTTGTGTTTGTGGTTTATGTTCTGTGACTTTTGTGTCTGCCTTGTTTGATGTCTACCTGTGTTATTATTAAATTATTATTACAAATATTAAATTCTTATTACTTATTAAATATTAATATTGCTTTTTATTACTTATTAAAATCTTATTGGTTACATTTGCATTTGTGTTTGCCCTTCCGTCCTTGTCTGCTCCACACACCCCGTTCCTGACAGCAAACAAGTTAAAGTTGGGGTAACCCTCAAACAAATTCATGCATAACATCTGTGATTGGTCAGAAACCATACAGTTAAAAAAAAAAGTTATTGGATAGAAACACATTTCCACAAAGCAGCCTTCTATGATATTTGCATCACAAAAGCCAATACTATGATAACAACATAGCATTTACAATATACAAAACACAAACTGATGAAGATATACTCTAAACTTCAGGTTTGTCTTTTTGTGTGTATGTGCAGGTGCGGTCTATGATCAGCGATTTTGCTGTCTTCCTCACCATCGTTCTTATGGTCCTGATTGACTACGCCATTGGAGTTCCATCTCAAAAACTTCAAGTTCCTAGCAAATTTAAGGTATGCATAAATGCTACAACTAAATATTTAGGCACACTCACAAACACTGTCATAATTATAACACATATATGTGAAACTTCAAGACAGGGGTTATGAGTGTGTTGCTGGTGATTTTTTGGTAGCCAACACGGGATGATCGTGGCTGGGTGATTAACCCAATTGGCCGGAACCCATGGTGGACAGTTCTGGCAGCAGCTATACCAGCTCTGCTCTGTACCATACTCATCTTCATGGACCAGCAGATCACCGCCGTCATCATTAACCGCAAAGAGCACAAGCTGCTGGTAAGACGCTGTGCATGTGTTTAAAGTAATGCCTTTTTAGGGCAAGTTTAGTGTTTTTTAGTAGCTATGGGTCTAAAAATCTCTGTGTGTAATTTATTGAATACTGCTATTTTTATAGAAGAGCTTTTTTTGATTGTATGTGTTTACATGTATGCTTATCTTCTTGTAACCATGTTCATTTTAATATGGTTTGCGTTTTACCAATTAGCTCACAGTATGATACTCATCACAATACACATCATGATAATTCATCATATCAAAACTGGTACCTTTTTTATACAGAGGTTCAAAGGGTTTCAGTGTGAAAAAGTTTTTATTTTCAATGTAAAATTGCTGTCATTAAACATCAGACTTTCTAATTCAAATCGTATCCCTCCCTTATTGTAGAAAGGCTGTGGGTACCACTTAGACCTGCTGATGGTGGGGGTGATGCTGGCTGTGTGTTCTGTAATGGGCTTGCCGTGGTTTGTGGCAGCGACTGTGCTGTCTATCTCACACGTGAACAGTCTGAAGCTGGAGTCAGAGAGTGCTGCCCCTGGAGAACAGCCTCGCTTCCTGGGCATTAGAGAGCAAAGGCTTACTGGCCTGGTCATCTTTCTGCTCATGGGCTGCTCAGTGTTCATGACTGGTGCTTTACAGGTAAGTAGATATCATATATATATATATATATATATATATATATATATATATATATATATATATATATATATATATATATATATATATATACACACACACACACACACACACACACTGATCAGCTATAACACCTCCTTGTATTTACACACATTGTCCATTTAATCAGCTCTGTTTACAATTTAGGTGCACTTTGTAGTTCTGCAATCATAAACTGTAGTCCATGTGTTTCCTTGTGTGCTTTGTTACCTAGGATTAGGACAGTCTGTAATTGTTGAACACTACAGTCTTCTTATATGGTAAGAGGAGTTGATAAAATGGATGATCAGCTTCACTGGTTGTTTAGATAATGAACAAAACTTTTGTCTTAGTGTTGTATCTTGTGATTTCTGTCACTGTAAAAAAAATCGGTAGGCAATACATTTCTCAACATCTATACTGTTTCTCTTCAAAACAGCTTACATGACTTTGTGTACTTTTCAGCAAGTCAGTTATGCTGTAATTAGAAAAGAATTCCAGTTTTATTTGGCATAATAACTGATTACAAATTTACTGCTCGATGTCTGTAACATTGTTTTATGACAGTTTTAAGAGAAGCTTTTGACCCAAAAAGTAATTTTTAATCCCATCATGGTGGAGAGGAACATGCAGTGTTCTGTAACACAAAATAGACAAAATGTAAACATATTTATTATGATTTACCATTATTTTACCATAATCAACATCGCATGTAAAAACTCCTTTGATATTAACATCTCTGATGAAATGTTTCCATGCAGGTTGTTTGGTGGTTTTGTGTAGTACATAAAATAGCTATCTTTGTGGACATCACAATGATCAGCACTACTGTAAAGAAATCGCAGTCGGCTCTCATAAGATTTAATTATGCAGATTCAAAAAAGAACGCCTCCTGTGTTTTCACAGTTTATCCCCATGCCAGTGCTGTATGGAGTCTTCCTTTATATGGGTGTCTCATCTCTGAAGGGCATTCAGGTACTGCACTCACCCAAATACAGAGTGACCTGTTATTAAGGAACACACTCTTGATCTTAAAATTCTCACTGACACACTTGAGTGCGAGAAATAACTTCGGCTCTGATTAACAAACATTTGCTCATTCGTTTCTTTCTCAGTTCTTTGACCGTTTAAAATTGTTTGGGATGCCAGCGAAGCACCAACCAGATTTTATATACCTTCGTCATGTCCCGCTAAGGAAGGTCCACCTGTTCACTCTTACCCAGCTTACCTGTCTTGTACTGTTGTGGGTCATCAAGACGTCTCCTGCAGCCATCGTATTCCCCATGATGGTAGGCCACTTCTCCTATACGTCTCCCCCAGATAGCATTTCTTACAATGCATCATCCCACAACTGACAAATTCTTAGTAGTTAGTGAATTACAAGCCACTAAATTAATAAGTTAATAATAATCCTAGATTTTTTAGAGATGAATTACATAGATTGTGTAAATTGTATTGTGAATAGTGTGTTTAAATATTGGGTGCAGTCAGCAGGTGTTTGCAGAGTGTGTGAACTCTGATTGTGTGCTGTGTGATGCCAGGTGCTGGCACTAGTGTTCATCCGTAAGCTGCTGGATTTCTGCTTCACTAAACGAGAGCTGAGTTACCTCGATGACCTAATGCCCGAGAGCAAAAAGAAGAAACTAGACGATGCCTCTAAAAAGTCTGAAGAGGTACCACAGCCAATCACACCGCACCAGACACCTAACAAGCATGTGATGAAGCTTGTTTAGTAGTAGTATGTGTGCTGCTGGTCTAAACACTGAAATGTTTGTGTGCCCGTGTGTGTCTGTTTGTGTGCAGCAAGAGTCACAGGAGATGTTAGTTGACGACTCTGACAGAGGAGAAGACAAGAACACAGTGGAGATCCCTATGGAGAGTAGCAGACCACTGCATTCACCTAAAACACCAGACCCTAGGTAACTACCTCTCTCTCTCTCTCTCTCTCTCTCTCTCTCTGTCTCTCTGTCTCTTTGTCTTACACAACCACACCTAGACAAAAGTAAAACAAATATAATATACTTACATCCAGTAACGGGAGAAATAGCAGTTCATCTGAGATAATCGCTGTGCAAAGAAATACAAGAATCTCCAAAATGGCAACTTTACATGAATATTATTCTGCTTTTAATGCACGTTAATGGAACCAGATTGTTTTTAATTGGTTGAATGTAAACGGCAGCTGTCACATTCAAATAATGCGGAAAAATAGACTAAATTATAAATATATGTTTTTCTTTGGATGGCGACAATATATAGGTTTAAAATCTTCTAACGGTGTTAGTTTTATTATTACCGTTGTATCAGTGTGGCACACAGTCTGAGGTAAGTTAGTCCAGTCTAGGACATCAGAATGTTTTTGGGTTAAATGTAGAGATTTGCTCTTTTGAGATTAGATGCTAGTATTAGCCTAGTATTCATTCAGATTAAGTGCTTTAGGCACTGGTCGTTGCTGTAAGCTGAGAGGCTCTGCATCTTTTCCTTTAATACTGATAGTGTAAATGGTTTGTAATTCAGAATTAGCAGTCCTGAGTGAAAGCTTGAAACCGTCAGAAATCTTAATTATTACTCAGTCTAAATTTTTAGACATACCGCCCACTACCACTTCTCTGGTCCTAGTTCCTCTCCTGATGTTCTATGCCCTCTTTTTCCATGTGTTTTTGTCCTCTCCTCTCCTCATGTCTTTTTCTCCTCACCTCTCCTCTCCTAGGACTGACCCTTCTGATATTAACATCTCTGATGAAATGTCTAAAACTACTGTGTGGAAATCTCTTAGCTCCAACCACAAGGACATAAATCGTTCATCAGGGCACAAAAAGGCAAGAAACACACACACACACACATGCACAGAGCTAATTCTTTTGATGTGTGATATGTTGCATATCTTGTCATTCTCTTTTCTAGAATCTCACTCCTGTCTGCTTCTTTTTTTCCTAATTGTTCTAATACTGTCAGCCAGACTTGTTCATGATATTAACTTAGTTAGTCTTTAATATGTCAATGGTGGGTTCAGCAGTCAGAAAACTTTTTGTAATATTTGATTAAATTTGCCTCACAATCTCTAAACTCTCATTAAAATATATGCTAGGTCACTAATCAGGAGGTATACCAACTTGCCTGTCAGTCAGGATGTAGCAATCAAAATCTTATTTATATAGCTAACTAACACACACCTCAGTTTTAACATCGAATTAGCTTGAATTAAGACATGAAGAAAATAACAGCAAAATTAATAATTTCATCACTGATGGCTTACACTACAAAAGACAATAAAAATCTAAGAACAAAAATAGTAAATGAAAGAATATTACAAGCCCAATTCCAAAAAAGTTGAGACGCTGTGGAAAATAGAAATAAATGTAAATAAAAACGGAATGCAATGATTTACAAATCTAATCAAAATCACATTTTAACCTATCATGAAAATGACTTACTCTTTTAGGACAGTGTCCCAACATTTTTGGAATTGGGGTTGTAAAAAAACGCTCACACTACCATGACACTGCTATGCAGAGTACTGTCCATTACCCCAATAAAAACTGGTCAGTGGTGGTCCTGTGGTGGTCCCTTTCTATTGATTGATGGGTTAGAGATGGGCTGATATATTGTACAGCTGGTAAATTGTAACCTACAAGGTGCCCCTGCAGTACTATACAAAAGTCAAAGACCACAATCCCACCCTTTTCTTTTTTTTCAATTCAAATGTCCATTTGATGCTGACAGTTTTTCATTTTTCATCACATTTGTTAGGCATCCAGTTTTGCAAACCTATATTTCTAACTTATTTTTATTCCTTCAGACTTTCCTTGAAATCTCCTTTGATCTAATCTTTTTTTCTTGAAGATTAAGACCATGTACTTAAAGGGGACCTATTATGCTTTTTCTGTTTTTTGCTTTCTTTCATTGTACTATGTCAGACTACCAGCCCTTTTCTCTGTTACAAAGCGAAGTTATCTCATAACACAGGCCTTATTGCTTGCCTACCAGCAAGCTGGACATGTCTTTACATCACACTACCGCTTTCACCTGCTCTGGCAGTTGACCATTCACTTCAGAGTGGGCGAGCAGACCAATCAGAGCACACTGGATGGGACTTAAAGACACAAGACACAAGAGTATGTCAAAGACAAAGAGCTAATACATGTAGCCAGTGTGAGTGGAACACTGTTTTGGGAAAAATGAAGAATGTGATATTGTGTTCTATTAGACCCCAAATATAAAATTATGAATACTGAAATTGAGCATAATGAGTCCCCTTTAGTGGATGTCTTGGCTGGATGTCTATGACTTTTACACAGTTGGTATTTGTAAATGTATATTTAACTGTTTCTTTCCCTCATTCTCTCTCTCTCACTTATCACAGGATTGTCAGTGAACTGGACCCTTAGGACTTGTGAATTGTTCAACCTTTGGAAACCACTCACAAAAACAGTCAGACAAACATCAGTCTGTCTATCTATCAGTTTTATACATACTTTGAGGCAAACACACATGCACAGATATAAACAAAATGTACAATAAATCCTCCCAGCCATGAGGTGTGAATGTATATCTGTTTAGTGTATGGGTGTGTGCACACATACATGTGCATAGCGGAGTAGAGGAGTTCATTTCTCTAAACCGAACCAGGTTATTTTTAATGTGTTGCATTCGGTAAACACTGTCTATGATGTCACAGTACTGTGCCATATATGTATATTTAATTTGATGGTGACATTATAAATTTGTAGATCAATAATGCTGTAGAAATTTTCAACTCAAATTACTATTGGACATTCTACTGTATATGTGTGTTGTGGTGCATTGTCAAAAACAATATATAAATAATCTCAGTAATAAGAATAGCCTGTCTTACAAATGTGCTTTAGCTGGGTGAATGATTAGAGTAATCATTTTCAAATCGGAAACATTAATGTGCCTGAAGTTTCAAATTGTCCCAGCGCGTAAGAGATGTACTGGACACATAAGGGGAGCTCAGAGCTGGAGTGTATTGAGACACATTAGTTAAAGCTAATAAACGAGATGAGTGCGCTTAATAAGAACCAGTCCAGAATCTATCTGTTTTGAGTGTTTGTTTTTTATGTTAGACAGTGTTAATAATGAGCAATAAAAGGAGGACAGGGGTGGTAATAGATAAGTGGAGTTTGAATGACTGTCAAATAGCAATTCTTTGGCACAGTTTTAAAAGCTTCCCTTCATTTGCTAGCACATGTCTTAAAAAGCACTGAATAGCTGAACTAAACAGATTTAACAGCATCTGTTTAAGCAATGACGAAAGAGGCTCCTCAGGGTATAGTGATCGAATCTTTACGTGAAGCCACACTCTGCAGTTCAAAAGCCATTTTATGATATGTGTACAGTCCTGTACACATTAAAGCGGTTTTATTTAGATACCGTTAAAGCTCAGTGCAACATTCTTAGCCCATCTTCAGTGTATAAGAGGCTTTGATTGCATTGTTTACAAACAGAAACAGTGTAACCGAAGCTATAAGAGCATCCAAACATTTTTTTTAGGTAACTGACTGTTTGTGCTTCAAGTCAAGTGGTCTTTATGGTCATTCATTGATATAACTTGTATACAGTGGAATAAAGTATCGTTCCTCAGGCCCCATGGTGCAACACATAACAGCAGCATCTGGTCGGCTCATGAATTTGGCGGGACATAACGCAGCTTCAGACCCTTCAAAAGTGGTGGGGGTTACTTGTTTTCCTAATATTTCAAGCACTTTTTCCCTTTGTTTTTTACTTGTACTATACTTTAAAAATGGGTGCCACTTAAGTTTTAGTTTTAGGACTGAAGAACGTCACAATTTTAAACCTCAATGAAATGAATCTTTATTTGTAGTTGCACTTTGTGTAGATATACAACAAATATGATTTTCTATTTTTATGTCAGAGAGCATAATTGTGTATTTATTTTAGTAAAATATCTTTTCTTTTTGTATGTATTGAAATAACAGCTCAGTGAATGCATAACAAATGAATAACAAGTGTGTTTATCTTACAGTGATGAGAAAAAGCTCTGGCATGTGTTCCATGAAATGTCCACTGGACAAAATGTAAAGAGCAAAGTCAATGAAGATTGTTTTAAAAGGAATGTCTTACAATGTACTTGAAGGTCATCAATACTGCATCATTGCTGTTTGCATCCAGGTCTTAAAGATCATATATAAAATTATAAAGTACTACAAACTTGATTCTGACTGTCAGAAGAGCATATGATGCTTAGTAGAACGCAAGTTCCATTTAGCCAATCAAGCGTTGGTCTGTGAATCGAGGAATATGTTGGAAATGTTGGATAATTCTTGTTATTTTGGCCAAAGCTAAGCAACAATACTGTATCTGTTACTGAATTGAATATTTCCTTTTTAAATGTGCATATTTGTGCTGTCCTGAATGTGCTTTGCATTACTGTTGCCATTGTTATTGAATCCTCAAGATGTCTATGTCATCATATTCAACACATCTCTTGTGTGCTCTGCTGCCCACAGTTGATAACTGATTTTGTTTACATGCTGGAATTGCTTATGTAATGGTCATGTTTACTGGCCGCACACGTCCAGCTGACCAAACTGATTTTTAAAAAATGCTAAATCTGTCTGACAAAAGCCTCTAATACATTTATTTTCCATGCTTACCTCTTACCAGGTAATCATTAAAAACCAGCAGCACCTGTGTGTATTGGGTCGATATCGACTTCTCTTGTTTGGACAGCAGAGAAAACTATACATATACAGTGCTTACCCTAATACCTGTTACTGTAATTGGGTAGGCAGAAGCAGCAGAGGGAAACTGAATAATGTGTTAGTAAGAACAAAGCGTGTCTGTGTTGCTGTGTTAACCAGTATAGTAACACGCAGATTGTTAGGTCAGTCTCTGCAATGAATAAAATGACTAAACAATGAAGTGATATATAATTATGAATGTTTTCTATGTCCATGTGCCCTGATTTTAAATTATAGACAAAATAAAGTATATTGAACTTATTGATCTTTGTCCTGTGATAAGATGACAGGGATGGGGCACTCGTTGGCTGGAGGTTAGTTAACCAGCCTAGGGAAGTGACTTGTCCCCACCGATATCCAGTGATTATTGAATTGTCCCTACCAGTAATTTGATCCCCTTCATAAAATAATGATCTGTCAACGTCTCATTAACCTAGAGGTGCAGAAAGGGTTAAATCACACATACGGCCATTTTGATTGGCTGATCCTTTCCCTGCTGTCACGTGAGACTCTGTAGCTACGTTTGGTTGTTAGCAGTGCCAAAACTGGAAGGAAAACTTTCCAGTCATATGCAAGACTTACTGTGCAAGACTCAGGTGCAACGTGGGTAACACATGGCTGTCAAAAGCGAGTAAGGATGACAGCAACAGAAGAAGGTGGACATTAGGAGCTATTTTTCAGAGTCACTCAAAGAGTCCATCGTAATAACATGAATGGCAGTGCTAGGCTTTGGCACACAACATACAACAGTCTAACATTGTAGCTATTAATAACATGGTTTGTAAATTAACTGCACAACAGACTGCCAGCTGTCAGTTCTCTTACAGTCCCCCAGAGCAGTATGTCTAACTTCAGTTGAAACTCAATCAGAGACCTGTTTCATTTGCACTATGGCTGAAGTAAAGATAATAAGTTTTTAGATGTAAACTCACCGCTTATTGGTTTGAAAGTGGTCACATTCCTCTGTGTTCAAGCATAAATGTCAAAGTCAAAGTAAACTTGTGAGTGAAAAAGCATTTCTCTAGGCTCCAATGTGCAAAAAATATAACACCAAAACACGCAAGACAGTAAACAGCATGACAGACATAAAATATAAATATAGAGAAGATAAAAACCGTAGGATACATCTAGGATATAGATGTATAAAAGTACTGCACATTATATACACTTGTACACTGTTTACAGTGACTGTATTATTTCCCATATAACAGGAAATGTTTATAAAGTGCTCAGTGCTAGCTAGAATCATTACACAAATGATAGCGTTTAAGATAAATAAATAATTATAATACTGTGTTTAGACAGTGTGTGTGTGTGTGTGTGTGTGTGTGTGTGTGTGTGTGTGTGTAGCACACTGATAGTCTGGTGTGTTGTATGTCCTGAAAGGTCAGTGTGCTGTGTGTGCTATTAGTTGGAGTTTAATAG
Source organism: Megaleporinus macrocephalus (assembly GCA_021613375.1). Classification (NCBI taxonomy): domain Eukaryota; kingdom Metazoa; phylum Chordata; class Actinopteri; order Characiformes; family Anostomidae; genus Megaleporinus; species Megaleporinus macrocephalus. Next base: position 19,037,558 of record CM038704.1, on the reverse strand, counting down.
TCTGATGGCTTGTGGGACAAAGCTCTTGTTGAAACTGGCAGTCTTGTACCGCATGCAGCGGTAGTGTTTGCCAGGGGTAACAGTCCATGGATGGGGTCTCTGACTATCTTGAGGGCTCTGTTGAGGCAGTGAGACTGATACAGATTCTGCATGGGTGGAAGTGATTATCCATGGTTCTCTCTGCTATTCTCACCACTCTCTGGAAGGACCTCTGTTCAGAGAATCCATGACGATAATTGTCATAAAATAGTGTTTTTAACTCTAAAGTGTTATAAAGTTTTTATGTTCTGGTTTTATGGGTCACTCTTGGTTTCTAGGACCTGGCGGTTAACTGGAATGTGTGTATATCTGTTGGTGCTTCAGAACAGTTAAAAAAGTACATAGTATGTTTGTGCTTAACATGTAGCTGTACAGTGCCTTACCTGCAGTGGTTTAAAGTGCATTAGGTTTGTAGGGTACCAGTACTACTTATCTGATACCACAATACTGTGATATATTTTAAAAATGTTAAAAATGTTAGATTCATTTTATTACATACACGCATGTAAATCCCTGCAAGATCCAGAACTGCTTTTTTGCTTCATCTCTTATACCAGGTCAGTTTTGGTTGCATGTTGCTGGAAAATAAACAGAAAGAGAGGTGATGTGGTCATCAGGAGAGCTTGCTGTCATGTTCCCACACTGACCAAACCGTGCACACTCTGGAGGAAAACACACACCTTTCCACCTTTCTTACTAAACCAGCAACTTAGAACATAATACAATAGTTTATAATAGTCTGACTGTTTACAGTAAAAAGTATTTACCATGCAGTTATATTAGTATTAACATTGTGTTATATTCAGTTATATTTTTTGGTGTCTTTGCTTAATTATCCAGACTCTGAATCATCTGTCCTCAGAGGTACTAGTAATCAGTGACTAAAATGATTTCAGCTCTAAACATATAGATATAAATACACAGTGGAATTATGCACAGATGATATGTGCAAATATGAATAAGCAGAGCCCACTAGATTCCAGATCCAGACCCTCTAAATTGCCAGCCTCAGTTAATTTATCTAATAGAATTCCTGTATCTTCCTCATGCTCCTTCCTGTCTCAGCCCCTCCATCTCTCCTCTGTAATTCTCATTTGTTAGTTTTATTATCACTGTAGTTTCTAGAATATAATTTGTTCTATATTTTGTCATATTTCATATATAAACTCACTGATGATGACAGTATGAACAGAAATCAAAGGGCGTTCTTTAAGCCTGGCTATCCCTTTAACACCTTGAATCTTTTAAATACATGCATTATTATTATTCTATGTTTCATTTCTCAGTAATACCTGATTTGTTTTTTGAAGCCATTACACTTATTTTATAATAAAATGTGATGTCAGAATGTCAGATGTCAGTTTTACTCTCTTAAAGCAAACTGACGTCAGTAGTACTACACTGTTTTAGTTTGCCCAAGAGAGCGAGAGAGAAAGATTATGTGCAAAAGCAAATCATTCTCATTCATGCACAGCTGCAGATACATTTACACGTCAAAAATACACCAGAGGGCGCCAGACTATTTTCGTCAAATGTTTCAAGTATGTGTAACTTCAGCCCGGAGAACCAATGGGTGTAGCAAATGGGCGGAGACGTCAATAATTTTTTGCATCAGCCAATCATAAAACAATAATGAATTGTCAATCAGAGTACTTCATTGGCCAATCAAACGCGTGAAGTACATATCTATCATTTTGTGCATTAGCCAATGGCTTTAAGGAAAACTAAAAAGGCGTTACAAACTGCTCCGGCGGAGAACTAAGAAGAGAGAGTCACTGTTTAAAGAGTTACAGTCGCCTCATTTCTGATTTTAGATCATGATATGCATTTATACATTACTTTACAGTAATTAGATTTTGATTAACCAATATAAAATCGTCATTCAATGTAATAATCATATAAATATTACAGTTTTTCTCAACTGTTTACATACATTTTCTGAAAGCATATGCACCTCTGAGGACAAATTATTCAGGGTCTGGATGATTAAGCAGATGCATTTGCCTCATACTCTCAGCTCCGGTCGTTCCGGCTCTGCTACTACTGCCTTGGCACTGCTAGCGGTACGGCTAGCGAAAAGCTATAAGTTGTTGACGCTCATTTTTAAATCGGCGCTGTGTTACTTATAGAAGTGTTTTAAGAACCATTGCAAACGATTTAAGATAATTAGCGAATGGTTTTGAGAGCCATACGCCAAATGATTGCCTCCAGTTTGGTCTGGAAGGGGTAATGGAGGATTTAGTTCAGTTCAGTGCTGATGGACCTTCAGCTAATTATTTAAACATACTTCAAGATGTGGCCCAAATCTGTGTACACTAACAAATCTATGTGTGGGAACATTAACTGTTAAATTAATTAAATAAACTCTAGATTGGCTGATGCAAAAGGGGTGGACAGCTCAGTCTAAACTGCGATTGGCCAATGCAATGCATTTAATTGGTTGATGCAAAAAATGAATGACAGAGTTCCCTCCTCCTTTAAATCTTCGGTCTACAGCATTACCCATCTCAAATGTTTTTTTGTTTTTATGTCTGCACAGCGACCGTAAAGCTAAACTAACAAGGTTAGATTCATGTTGGCATCATAATACATGTAGCACTATGGTACTCTGGTGTTGTACACAGGTGTGTTCAGTCCTGGCCCTGGGGTTCTACCACCCAGTACAGTTCAGATCCAACACAACTCTATTATTTAAATGCCTCTGAAGGCCTGTTTTACATTAATCAGGTGTGTTACATTAGAGGTGGAGCTAAATTCTGCATGGTGCTAGGTCTTCAGGATCAGGATTGAGCAGGCCTGATCTACTCTGATAAACCCATATTCAATGTCATACAGTTTGTCTCCATAAGAGCTTATGCTTCTTCAACCCGTAACCATATTTAGTTAGAAGCAGTTATAACAGCTTGTGAGGCACAAGGCCATATAAAGTTATATATAGATATATATTCTACATAAGTTACATATATACCATATTATATACCATATGCCATATTATAATCAAACATACTGTAAGTATACAGAAGCAAAGGACATATAATGCTCCATTCAATGAAATTTAAAATATAGACATCACTGACTGTTCTGAGGAGCCCTGCGTTGTTTCTTAGAATGATAACTGAGTGCAAGTTCCCCATTTTGCAGATAATTATCAAACACTAATGTAGAAACACTAAGGACATGACTGACCAGCAGGTCAGCAGGACATATAAATGTTTCTGAGAGAGTAAGGTACCCCACAGTTGTAACTTTCTAAACTTGTAAAGATGTGGATTTTAGTGTCTGTGCTGTTTATATTCCTCCATCATTCTGCAGGTACTGTAAGACTTACATTATATATGATGATAAGGTTTCATTACTAAATGCTGTATATACATTTATAACAATTTTGGATATTTTTTTGTAACATTTTTTAATATTTTGAACTTATATTTATCTACAAAAGGTAATATAAAACAATTTTACATTACTATTTAACTGTGTATATTGTGAATGTATAATTCTACCTACCTACCATATATATATATATATATATATATATATATATATATATATATATATATATATATATATATATATATATATATATATACCATCGCTGTCCAATGAAAAACAAGTATCTCCAAAATTGCTACTTTACAGGAAAGACCAAAAACATACTTTACATTTAATGTAAGTCAAAGGAACCAGAGTTTTTTCCAAGCTATTTTGGAGCACTTTTATTGGTCCATTCAGCATAAATTTGTCACACAATGAAAACGACCATTGGTGTTGTTAAATGATGTAGAAAAGTCAAAATTTACAAAAATGGTGCATGTTTTTCATTGGACAGCGACGATATATAGTCTAGATATCTATTATATCTATCTATATATGAATAGTCTTTAACCTAAAAGAATAGTGTGCATTGTCTATTTTCTATATCATTTTTAATACATAATGTTTTGTATTCTACATATAATGTGTTGCTGTTGGGTTATGATTTATAAACATTCATGTATTCGTGCATGTATTCATACACTGGCAGACTAAAAATGTGTAGCTGTATATATAAAACTTTACAGGACAGTGAAATTTTTTTTAATGGTTTTCTATTGGTCCATTTATCATGCACCTTTCATATACTGTAAACAGCAGCTGACGTTCAAATAATGTAGAAAAATAAAAATCAACAAAAATGGAGATACATGTCTTTCTTTGGACAGCAGCGATATACACATACATGACCTTTGCGAATGCTTATCTTGATTTCCTTGTCATTGTCACTGTTATCTTTCAGTGTAATGACACAGGACGTTATTACCACAGTGTGACCTTTGCTGAATGTAAATGACACGTAAATGACCTCTGAATGATTTCTTTTTATGTGGCTGGGTTCAGGCTGCAGGATATCTGACAGTGAAATGATACATCTAAAGGCATACGGTGGCGAGACCGTGCTCCTGCCCTGCTTCTGCCCTGACCTGGACGACACACCTCACAGCAGCAGCTGGATGACTAACAGTGGAGCAGCCTCTGCAGAGGGTCTTTACAATGACGTGTTCAGTGTGGATGAGCTCAGAGGCAGAATCACTCTCTGCAATCACACTGCTCCAGGAAACCTCTCCCTGCTGTTATCAGACCTCAGCAAAGACGACCAGGGGTGGTACATATGCTGGATCAATGGTGTGTCCAGATTCATGAACCTCACAGTTGAAAGTATGTATAGCACCTTTCATATATTGAATTGCAGCTCAAAAACAATCTAATCAATGAAATCTGATAATACATAGATTACAATGGAACAATAAAGAATGGATGGACTACTAAACTTCTAAATTAAACTTCTAAATGTTTTTAAAATAAGAAGAGTTTAGGTAATAATAATAATAATAATAATAATAATAATAATAGTAGAGCAGTTAATACCAGTAGAACCTCAAAGTGCTTCACTGGCAGACAAATAATACTTACCATTAAATAAATCAAGAGTATAAATTAATGACGCAATAAAAAACAGAAAACCGAATATTGAATAATAAAAATATAACAAGGGTGAAATGATGATAAATCTTATAAAACACATGTTTAAAAAGGTCTAGCATTATCTGCACATATTCTCTTAAAATAAAAATACTGCTGGTAATGGACAGATGTTTAGTTTTCAGCAATATTTCAAACTTATATTTGATGAAGTATTTATTGTACTTCAGAAGAGCTTGGAGTTTAGGTGATTCTGGGCTGCTGCACAGTTGTTGAGTAGGTCCAGATACCTGTAGCCCCAGTTTCTACAATGTATGTATGTTTACATATTGGCATACACATCGACCCACGATTCCTATATCAGTGCATTACTGATTTAGAAAACTAGAACTAGACAATGTTGTGTTTACCATAAGCTTTTTACAGTTATCCAAACTGCTAACGGTACACATTAACCTGTGTGGCACACCATTCTGTTTGACTTAATATATAGTGTAAAGTAAGACTCTCTGAGAATGTTATCTGAATGCCTTTAGCTGATAATTATTAAACACTAATGTAGAAACACTACGGATATGACTGAACAGCAGTTTCGTACAGGGACATATAAATGTTCCTGAAGGAGTAAGGTACCCCATAGTTGTAAATTTGTACTGTCGACACTTACACACTTCTTTAAGATGTGATTATTAGTGTCTGTGCTGCAACTATTCCTCCATCATGCTGCAGGTACTGAAAGGCTAATATTATATATGAAAAGTTTTATTACCAAATGTTGTGTAACCATTTATAACAATTCTGGGTAGACGTTTTGGAAACAAATAGGAATTGATTTTTATCTACAAAAAGGATAGTATTAAGTATGATTAATATTACTTAAGCTGTTAATAGTATAATTGTGTAAGACTCGCTGTCAACACACTATATCAGGACAAACATGCATTTATTCAAACTAGTAATGGCACATATTAACATGAGTGACACAATAGCCTATTTATATATAATATATATATACTGTAATATAGTGAGGAAAAAACTGTGCTGTAGTGTCTCTGTGTGTCTTTCTGAAGGTCAAATCACCACAGAATCTTCCAGAAGCTATTTCTACATCATCACTGTGCTGCTGCTAATAATGACTGTAGGAGCTGCGGTCACCTGCTGGAGATACAGGGGTACAACAGCCACGCATACACATGCACTCTCAGGCTGAAGTGTTGCTCATCTATTGTATCTACACTAAGTCAGTCTGATCAGTCAGAAACTATATTACCATATAGATACACTGTAGACTGTAGTCCACCTGTTTCTTTGTATATTGCATCCTGTGACCACTGATGAAAGGCTAGAAGCACAACTGGTGCAGCAGTACGGTCAAGGTCAGGGTTAGGGCTATCCCTAGGTGGACCAACAAAGTTGTCTAATAGAGTGGACAGTGAGTGGACACAGTGTTTAAAAACTCCAACAGCACTGCTGTGTCTGATCCACAAATACCAGCACAACACAGACTAACACACCATTAGATTACACATGAAAAGGCATAATTCTTGATGTGTCTGTCTTTACAATTATTTGCATAATGTGTTTGTTATGTTTATTTATGTATTTACATATGCATAATTGTAACTAATTATTTTAATGTACAGATTCCTCATATATGCAAGCATACTTGGTCTAAAAGTGAATCTGATTCAGGCTTTTAATCTTTGCTCTTTCTGAAGCTTGCAAAAACAGCAACAATGGACACATGCCACATGAACGAAGGCAAGGACTTGCACCAATTCCAGTAAGAGAAAAACAGACAAAGCAAAAAAGAAAAGGACAAGTAAGAGAGAGAGAGAAAGAGAGAGAGAGAGAGAAAAAGAGAGAAAGCATACATGTGGACTGGAGAGCTCATGTGAGGATTGAATTGTTTACTGTGGTCTTTTTGCAGGATGGTGCTTCTACACACTCGGAAACACAAAAATATGGAATATGTGCAGACATGAAGTACACAGAAAAACAGGTGTGTACAAAGAGAGAATAAAAAAGAGAGAACAAACATCAAAACACAGAATTAAATATCAGGACAATCAGAAATGACCCTTTACATATTTAAAGTTTAGTTAAAACAGCCATCAACAAAGCAATATGTAAGATGATGTAATCAGTTAATAAAACATTCCAAAATTAAGTTGAATAAGGAGAGTTAGGTACATGAAATGGACATACCATGAACATTAAACATTGTTTTATACTCCTTTAAATATAAATGCCATATTTTCAGAAGAAGGCAGTAAAATGAACTGATTCCACAACAGGGGTCAGCAACATGCAGCTTCGAGGCAAGATACGGCTTTTACTGCTCTTTAATTTATAATAAACTTATTATAAATGGAATATATATACTTAATATATATATATATATATATATATATATATATATATATATATATATATATATATATATATATATATATATACTTAATACTTAATACTACCCTATATATATATATATATATATATATATATATATATATATATATATATATATATATATATATATATATATATATATATAAACAGTACCTAAAGCTTTTTTTTTTTTGCAAAAATAACAGACACTATGATAAAGGCAAAGTGTGGAGACACTAGATACTGAAATATGTAAAATGTATTTTCCAGAAAATGAATTAAATAATAAATAATGGGTAATCTTTGATATTGTAATCTTATACAGGAAATATTTACATAAATAGTTAAGAGCTTCAAATAATTGCATGGTTCATTTTTTATACTTTTTTTATGTTTATGTGCCTGCTGGACGTGTATTGTTCTATCCCATAATTCAAATGAAGACATTTTCTGAGGATGTCTATGAAAAAATGAACAAAACACCAGAAGAAGAGTATGTCAGGTAAGTATCTGACAAATCAAGTATGTACCTGGATTAATATAATAATAGATTTTGTTCTGTATTTGTGTAAAATGTGTAAAAATGTGTTCTGATTTGTTTCCAGCATGATACTCCAATGTGGGTTCAGTGGAACCCAAACAGAATGAAACAGTGACACTACCATTTACCCACAAACTCCATGTACACTCGTCTGTCAGTGGTCACTGCACAATACTCCAGAAATCCTCTTTATTTTAATCTTTCTTTAAGAAGTGCTTTATTCTTAGGAATAGACTAAGAATATACATATTAGCAAACATTTATTCTACTTGGACCCTTTATGACCCTTTGACAATAAAAAGAACATCACAGTATGTTTTCTTTTTTCTGTCTTGCATGCCCCCCAAAAATGATTTGTTTTCTTTAGATAGTTATTCTGAATAACTATGTAAAATAATCTGATAACATATCTTATAGTCACTATTTATTATGCCAAAATACCATCTTGGAGTAACCTATTTTTAGAACTAGTTTTTCCAAATCTTAAGTTAATAAGTAATTAGGATATAATTAATTAGTAGTAATTAGTAATTTAAGATATAAATGGTGAATTACTGGGATTGGAAACTAGTGAGGACTGAACTTTTAGATTTAACCTGCTGGCAGGATGTTTAGGTTAACTGGGGATCAGCATTAGTGACTGTAAATAGATTTATTTCCAGTTTTACTGTTTAATGTGAGTTTAAATTGCTATGTAGAATGTAAACACACCTTAGAGGAGTTAAATTTATGGCATATTAAACTGTGACCTTTGTACTTTAAGTATTAGTGTTGTGCTTCCTGGTAAAAGTATTATACTTGTATATACAGAATTAGTTCTGTGTGTCCATTTCTCAGCCTGATCCTACTCTAACTAAACCACTGTACAAGTTTTAGACCAGTTATGCACATTTTCAATTGATCCCCTTTATGTCATAATAACTAAAAATAGCTGATAGCTCTTCACTTTCGCTTTTCTGTTTGTGCTCCTGTGTGAAAGGGCGGGGTGAAGCAATAAGTAAATACTGCAGATCCACAGTGTTTATGTCTGCAGTAAGTGAGGGCTTACAGTCTTCTTTCTTTGTGGTGGCTGTTTTATCTGATGTGGAAACAGAGCCAAAAGGTTTTGGTGGGAAAGAGAAGAGATTAAAAAAAAAATAACACTGAGCTGCTAACATGTCAACATTGGTAAGTAAATACAACACTCAGCTAATAACACCTTGAGAGTAAATATTTAAAAATGAAAATACAACTGTTATTCTCGTTGTCTGTCTCACAGTCTGGAAATAGATAATTAAAAATAACTTGAACTGCAATATTAATGAAATTCATATGTAACACTTGGTACACATGTGATAAACTGAACAGTTACTGTCACAGCATACATTGTCTAGTGTCTAGTTCTAGTTTTTATTTTCTTTGTAATAAGGATACAAGTAAGATTTCCTTCTGATAATTATTTTCAGTTCTAACTAACCAATTAAGGTTAGTTTTATTATTACTAATGTAATAATTAGGTCATAAAATTTTACAGCTGTATTTGTGGCCAAAAATATATAATAAAATAACTGTACAGTAACATTAGCAGTCAAATACTTTTAAAGTGGTTTGCTGCAGAGGGTGTGCTTATATATTTTAAATTAAAAAGTTCAACAAAACGTATTTATTTTTTGAGTACTGTTTGAGTAAAACTGTACAGATTCAGTTTTTGCATATTACAGAAGTTTTTTATAAGTTATATAAGTTATAAGTTGTTAATAGTGTTAATAACATCCAGCATGGATGCATAATATCATATCATAAATTATACTGTGAATAAATGTTGAAATTAGTTTTTCACATGAATCTTACATACAAAAAAAAAGAAGTATAGCACTTTTATTTTTGCATTAACTGCATCTAAAATTATTTAGTGGTTTACTTCATGCATCACTGCATCAGATCATTATTTAGTTCCAACAGAAGTGAGACAAAGATGACAACAGTCATTTTACATTTAGTGACCACCAACATAGATATTAATCCATGTTTTAATCTTTGTTTTAATAGGAAAACAGAGAAACAGTCTTTGAAAAAGAGTTTGTCCCTTTAGAGGATCTTACAAGAAGAGCTCCTGAAAATAATTACCTTAAGAAAACCGACCCTGTAGCCCGTTATCCTTTTCCTCGTTATCCAACACCTGTAGAGTTCCATATTTCTGAAGTGGCCCATGTCACTACAATATCCAAGATTTATAAAATCCTAGAATCATCTGGATGGAAAGTTAAAGAACCCAGTGTAGAAGAACCAAGAACCTTCTTGTGGTGGGGTCTTTATATTAGTGATGATGAAATCAATGAGGCAGAGGGCCGCTATATGGCAAAAACCCACCCTAATCACAGGGTGCGTGAGAGCTTTCTTAAAAAGTTCACAAAATCTCCTGTTTTCTTGCCAACATCTCGATACGGGAACTTCAAGTTCACACTCCCTCTGGCTGAGCTGATGCAAATGTACAAGGAGCAGATCTGCCGAGGGAAGGAGCCAATTCTCAGGATCTTCAAGACAGTTCTTTATAAACAGGAGATCATGTACACAGTACTAATCCACAGCCCAGAGGTCCAAGAGTATGGCGATTACCCAGTCCTGGGTAACAGCCCCGAAGACCTGTGCACATACAGCAATGGTGTAATTACCTGGAGAGCACAAGCGATTTCAGAAACACATGATTGCCAGCTAATAATAGATGATGAAGAGGTTTACACATCAGAGACATACAGGCAATTCTTTGTGTGGGATCATGTGACTCTAGCATTTCATCTGGAGACAAATCAAACCCTGTGTGTTGAACAAAGCAGGCTTTTAGAAATGATCACTGCATGTGATGCAGGGAAAATAAAACTCAAACCACTGTATGAGTGGGTGTCTTTAAAATGGGCCGAACACAAAATAGAGGAAATCAGGATGAAATTTAAGTAAAAAAGAAAACTAAACAATTTGCACTCACCCGATAAGCAGTTTAGATACCAGAACAGAAACCAGATATCTAAATGTTTGTGCTGGGTGTTCCCGATTAAAACAGTGCAAGCCAACCATCTGTAGTTTCTCATCACCAGTTTGATAAGAGCACCACATCACTGTCCTTCAGTTTCCTGTGTAAGTTTCAATCCATGTGATAATTTTTTACTTTTTATAGAGGTTTTGGTCTTATTATTTTGAAAGTGTTAAACTCAAGAAATGAACTGAATGTATGCACTTGAGGAAAATATCATATATAGGTTTCCTGTTAAAGATCACAAAAAAACAAAAATCACCAAAACATTGTCGTGTAATCAACAATGTTCAAACATTTCATACAACTGTATGAACTGTGTATGATGCCTATGTCTCACTTACTATTGCTTTCTTATTTGGCTTTGCTCTTTCTGAATTCCTATTGGCTCCACTAGTTTGCAGGTTCTTTTGAACAGCATTTCCTACAAGAACGCCAAATGTAATACATTTTTTGTTTTTGGTATTTTCCCCATAGTTTATTTAAAATACATATTTAATCAGTTTTTGAGCTTTTATTTTATGTTCAAAAGGCAGATAGTTGTGTTTCTCAGATTTATAGTGATTGAGATTGTGTTAAAAAACACATTTTGTTGTTTTATCTGGAATGTATTAGTATTAGGTTGTAAAGGTGGGGGGTGTTCAATTACAGGTAGTTCTTTTTTATGATATAATATCTTATGTACATTCTTGGACTGTTTTTAACATGGATATTAAATATCAGCATGTTTGGATACTAGAACTTGCTGAGGTTTTAAGAAATAAAATTTTGGATTGTTTAGCCGGTGTAGAATTGCAAGTAAAAAGGAAATCATTCCAAATGTAAAAGATTATGTTATGTGTTTAATCAAATGTGATGAAAAACGTAGCGAATTTGAAATCTGGAATGTGTTGATAGCATTGGTTGGTGAAGGGGGATTGCATATTAGCCACATTGCTGTTACAGGTATGTATTCTCTGTAATTCTTTTTAATGATATGATGTGGAATTGTTATTAACATGAATATTTAAACAGACAATCATATCAGCCTGTTCTGTATGTGGTTCACTGGCAGCAATAAACAAGAAACTGATAGCGAGTCAAATGACATTTAAATATTAAGATAAAATCAATCATTTAAATACAAGCAGACAGTTACTGCCCTTATGACATATACTACAACACAAACAAAACTCTTTACTTTAATTTCACATTCATTTATATTTATTTTTGGACAGCAATGATATGCACCATAAGATTGACAATATGATGTCTGGATACTAGAACTTTGTGAGGTTGATGGTATTTAAGAACTAAAATTTTAGATTGTAAAAATATTTGTCACAATGCAGATTTTGCAATAAAAAAATGTTAAGAATGTGAAAGATTATGTTATGTGTAATTATTCCTTGTGTCTAATCGAATGTGATGAAAAACGTGATGTGTGTGAATTTGAAATCTTTGTGACACATTAAAAGACAAACAAAGCCCTGTTATTTTATTATTGTTCCTTTATTCAAAAACATGTGGAAGTATGAAGTTGTGGGTTATAGAAACAATCAAGTTCACACAACTGTTCATTACACAGCAAATCCTTTGCAAGCATCCAGGTGTTGAGAGAAGAGAGCAGACGTTTCCCGCGCAGTGCTGAGCTGTTTCTCACACCAACAAACCAGAAAGTCTCTCAGGAGGGTGACACGGGCTTTGTGGTAGTGCTCGATCTGACAAACAGTATAAAAACTGAGTAATAACTGAGAATAATTTGAGATTAACTCAGTCAAGGCCTAAAGTAAAATTCTGGGCCAGTGTTCCAGACACAGATTTATCTCAAACCTAGACAAATGGAAATGTTTTAAAGGTAGAACACCAGTGGCAGTTGCAGTTTAGTCAAGACTAGGTTTAATCTAGGTACTCACCCTTTTGTTTGCTCTCAAATTACATTGCTAAACTGGCAATTACATAAATAAATCTCTTAAAGAAGCGTTAGTTGATCAGCAGAAAGTAGTGTTTACCTCTTGTTTTGCCACAGAGGAGATGACATTAAACTCCTTCTGTGTGGCTTTCTGAACTTCCTCCATCTGCAATAGCACACAGAAAACTGTGAGCGCTCAATACATTGGTGTGTATGTGCATGGAAAGTTGCATGCAGTTTGAGTGCTGCAGGTCAAATTATGTTTTGTTGATTTCTAAATGAAAAAATTATCCTATACAGAGAACACACTTCTGCATTTTACTATACAGTTAAAGGGTTTTTGCTGAATTTACCATATTGAGACATAACATGTGGCAAGTGTATATGTATCTGCATGTTTCAGAATTTCTGGTCTTATTTCTTTTGAAACTGTTTGAAACTCCAGAAATGAATCGAATGTATGCACTAACACTTGAGGAAAATGTCATTTATAGGTTTGATGTGGAAACTTACTTCACTTATAAAATCACCATACATTGTTATGTGACCAACATTGTTCAAACATTTTCATAAAACTGTATATGGTGTCTATGTGTCACCTACTATTGTTTTCTTATTTGGCTTTGCTCTTTCTGAATTCCTATTGGCGGTTTCCAGCTCCACTAGTTTGCAGGTTCTTCTGAACAGCATTTCCTACAAGAACACCGAACAAAACTGATTAAGAAACTCAAACCAGGACGTCCCAAAACTGTTTAGTCCAAATACTTCCACACATGCTGCAGCATTTACAGGAGCAGTTTGTAAGATTTCCAGTACAAAATGGTATAAATTTATCAACAAATTGTGAAGAAAAAAAAGAGTTTGTTAAAGACGTCTCTGTATCATGTTGATGTATCATGTTGCAAGGATATCTACTGATGTTAGCATGCTAATCAGCTAGCCCTAGTCATCCTGTAAGGTATATCACTTTGTACCAAAAGAGGCGATAGCATCAAGTTGAATCGGTCCATCATGAGAGGATGAAAAAGTAATACTGCCCCACATTGAAGGTGCTGCTTTTGGTTAGATCGTTTAGACAGGTAGCCATGGCTGTAGCTCTTGGCAAGTGATTATTATCACCACTACCACCTGCTTTCAACAAGAACCCACGTTTGGCAGCAAACAAAAGAAGTGATATAAAGAGAAGCATAACAAAAGTTAATACTGGCGTTTATTTTCCCCGCTGGAGACGCTGAGAAAGAGATGAAGTTTGAAGCTTCTTCTAGACTGGTAAGAATAGAAGAGGAGGGAGGAGGGACTGTGCATTTCGTTGTTTATGATAGTGGTGACCACCACAACTTTCTGGTGATATGCTGCCCCCAGTTAGTTTAGAGTTAGTTTACAAATTGGACACCTTGTCTTACAAATTGCTCCTTCTATATATTCAGAGAGTGTTATATCTAAATGTTTACATATAATTGACGACAGTGGTCCGTAGGCTAGTTAGTACTGTTTAATGTGATGCATGTCAAAACATACCCTCTTAGCCTCCTGATAGCGGGACTCCAGATCCAGACCCAAACCCAAACTGGAGATGTCATTATCAGATACTTTTTCATAGTTTAGCTAAAAAGAAAGCAGTCAAACCCAAATCATATTTAGAGTGCTGTATGTTCAAATATAACAATCTGTTAAACTCATGCATGCATTTTAAGTCATACATACTTTCACTGCTTCAATGATGTCAGAGAGTTTCAGACAAATCCTTTCAAATAAACAAACAAAACACAGCAGTGTTTTTCATTTTTTGTCGGAACGCTCTCATAGCTAATCAGTTCATCAGCACATTCATTTAGTCTCATCACACACTTACTTGGAGAACGCCACAGCAGCTGGATTGTCCTGGTTTACACAAAGATGCAATGATGTGGAGAAATGCCCACAAGCCAAAGCAAGTTCTGAAAACCACAAAGTCATACAAACATTTTGCCTTGTGCTCATTTCCTCAGAACATAGGTTACGCAACAGTAACGCAAGAAAAGTCTTACTTTGCTTTGTCAGCACCATGTCAAGGAATCTCTGTTGGACACGACACATCAGTTAAAAAAGGAAATTCTGGGTAAGTAACATGAATGACAGTGACTAATGAGTGAGAGTTAGGAATGAAAGGGTTTACCTCGGTGGATGCTTTAAACAGAACAGAAAGAGTTGTGTTGCTGTGTCTTTCACTCTGAAAGTGTGAATCCACATCCTGAGCAAATAAAACAAACATTAAGCTATTATGTGTACAATAATAAATGTTTGCATTTTCTTTCTCTTAACCTTCTGCGCTCTTTCTCTCTTTCACTCCCTCTTTCTCTCTCTCTCCTCTCTCTCTCTCTCTCTCTCTCTCTCTCACACAAACACACACAAACCTTATGACCCTCCTTCCTCATCTCCTCCATGGCCTGACTGAGGCGGTTAAGGATGCCCTTTTTGCCACGCTGCTTTCCAGGTGACTAGGAGATAACAGAAAGAGGAAACGCTAAGAGCAAGAAACAGAAATATTTTTCTCGTCATGCAGAGGGGCCATGAACTGTAACTGCACCAGTATAAGCACCCTTACTAAAATGAGCCTTTGTGGATAATAAGCCTGGACTGAAATCATGAGAAACATGTAGCCTTTTATTAGAGAATACATAACAAATATGACAAAGGTGTGTCCCAATAAATCAGGTAAAGAAGGACATGCCTGAAAGCACGCAGTGTTAGGGTTAGAATTAAGATGTTCCTGGATAAGGATGCACGTACATTTCCCCCATGCATGGTGAGGATCATGGTCAGAAATTATCTGCAGAAGGTCTCCAAAACTACAATTAGACACCACATTCACACTGATAAAATATTTAGAAGGTGTATCAGACGATAGCGCTTTCCTTCGTCTAACCACAAAGAAAAATGTCTGGAATTTGATAGGCTCTACTGGAATTTTAAGTGCAGATGGGGAGCAAAAATAGAGCAATTGACAACAAGCACTAGAAAGGAACTTAATGCCCACTCTTAAGTATGGCGGAGGATCAGTGATGTTTTGGAGCTTTCCTCCAAATGCGCTGGGGTACTTGTTAGGATCCATGACATCATAGACTTCATAAGATATAAAGGTATCGCCAAAAACTAAAACTAGCACAATAATAACCCAATAAATATGCACAATACAGCACAATAACGTGCAGTGAGAATCAAGCTTTTCATATGCTCAGCCAAGTCCTCGAGCTTAAAGAGGGCCTATTATGCTTTTTCTGTATTTTTTCTTTTCTTTTGGGTGTTTTAGCTTTTTCTACATGTAACTGGTCCACAAAGGTGTAAAGACCAAGGTTCACACAAGAAGGAGAAACACTCTCCACAGAAAGCACTTTTCTCAGCTGCTTAAATGCCTTGTTGCAATTTCTGTTATATCTCATAACACACTATTTATTGCTTACTTACTTTATCAGTCTGAAACATCCTGTTTATTAAAGGTGGATCAGCTCTGACAACTCATTATACCCGACCTTCAGGATCAGACTCTTCCTCAAACTGATACAGCAGAACCAACGCCATTGTAAGAACAACCACTGTGGTGTGAGGCAGAACAGAATGCCACTCTGATGGTTTAATTCTTAATATTCTCAGCATAGCTGTCATGTTGAGGTTGGGAGGTGACAATATGTGTGTAACAAGTTAATTGTTTTCAGAACAAGAACATATAATTAAGGAGCAAACTGTCAGTCTTTGTGTGTGTGTGTGTGTGTGTGTGTAAGAGAGAGAAAGGCAGACCAACCTCAGAGCTGTTAAGAAAGCTGTAGAGCGCTTTGCTCTTGCCGAGAGTGGTGTGTGCTGCCACCTGCTGGAGATAAAGCTCTAAAGCCTTACAGTAAAGCTTCCATTCATCTCCCAGAGCCAGGAAACCTACACACATACAGTTCACAGACACGTGTATAACACCATGTTTTAGCTGCTGTGTCAAACACACATAAGTTGTCCAGTTATTGCTGCATTCGAGGTGAATCAGACATACCGAGCTGTTTCAGCGCTTTAGCCTGGGTATGTGATGTGGAAGGCAGTGGCTTGCCTGGCAGCGGAGGGAACTATGGGTAAAAGATAAAGTTATGCAACTTCTAGTACTGCAAAAACTGCTAACAGCTAAAAGTCTGATTTTGCACACTAAGCAGACTTTCCAGAACTGTTGTGAACATTCACTCTTGGGTGAACAGATTTAAAATGCTGTACTGAATCATATTTCTTTATATAACAATTCCTAATGATCATTCAAATAACGTTGTCCAAAGAAAAACTCCAAAAATAGTTACTTTACAGGAGAGGACAAAACATTCTTTACCTTCAGTTTAAGTTAAAGTAAAGAGATTTAATTCCTAGGGATTATGTAGCATCTCTACTGGTCATGAAACTTTCACAGGATATACATAGAAGAATTATAATAGAAAATATGAAATAGAAATATAAAAAAATTTAAATCAATATGCAAATCGAAAATGCAGATACATGTTTTTCTTTGGACACAAATAATTAATTATATTTATGATTGTTTAAACAATAGTAAAATAAGGACGATTTAAAAAATGCACACTAAGCGATTTTTACATTTGAAAATAGTCTGAGAATTTGAAAATGTGCATGTTCTTTAGTTACCGTTATAAAAGTGGTACGTAGATAATAAGTTTTAGGTGGGAAGGTTTTACCTAATAACATGGAGATTGTAAACCACCTGTGGATGAGTTCGACCAATCAGAGGCAACCAAACACACACACATGCTGCCACAACTAATTGGCCAGTGGAGCCTTATGTTCAAGGTTCAAATACCAAGTTAGAAAAAGGTTATGCTGATCTTCTTGGCCAAAAAATGCCTGCACATTAATTTGCAAAAAAATGTTCATCCCTATGTTGTGGATCAGAATTGATCATGATCCATCAATGCATTGTTATGCCCTCTATTTATTCTACAAATGCTTTAGGATAGAGAGCACTTACTATGACTCCCTGGAGTCCTGGAACATCCTCCTGAGAGAAAAGGCTCTGCTGAAGCCAGTCAAAATCATCATACGTCCTGAACACACACACCCCAGCGCTGCTGCTCGACTGAGAGAAAGAAAGAAGTGTGAAGAACTTGCTTACTAATGTGTTCTTAAGTATATAAGACATACAGTGTGAAATTTCTCTCTCTCACCTTCTGAGATGTAATAGCAAATATTAGTGTCTCTCCATCCTGTGTGATATCAGTGATCTTTATAGTGTCAGCGTTCACACTCGGTGCTGACTCTTCATTTGATCCCTTCATAAACACACAGAAAGATGCTATTTGTGCTTGTATTTGTGAGCACACAAGCAGTACGAAAAAAAAAACAATATTCATACTGGCTGTATTAACCTGACATACATGCATAACTCATATTGCTAGACTGAATTATACTTTAAGAGAACTTTGAGAATACATTGAGAGCTATGTCATATCTTCCACATTCAGCTGTACAGACAGCAGGTGAGTTCACATAAACATCATGTGAGTATCACAAGCAAGAATCACTAACTCACCATTGTCTTCCCAATCTGGCCTCGGTTTTGTGCAGCAGGATTTCTGACCAAATGCTAAAAACTAAATCCGAAAACAAATCAAAACATGAAAAACCTCAGGAACCCCTTTAGTATGCTAAATGGAAAATACTTTCCTTCATAGCTCCTCACACAATCTCTTACTCCTCTTTTTCTGCCTGCAGTACACACGCACACATACACAACTATGGAGAGCAGGATTTCCTGTGAGTCAAAGTTCACATCAGTCCCGTGATGTGCTTGTGTGAGGTGTGAGTTTGGCCCATCCCATTTGTCTCAGTATTTGTTAATGTATGTTACTTTAACCTGTGTAAGCGTAATTTAGTGAGAAAGAGAGATTTAATGAGGGTCCAACCATTTCAAAGGTATATCACCCTCCTCTTACCCCTTCATGCCAGTGGGACCAGGTCTACTGTCTTTGGAGCAATGCAGCAGCAGTAGTTTATCTGTAACTGTTCAAACTCACATAAATTGTGTATAATACTAGAATTTCTTTTAGCCTGAGATCGCACTAGGTAAAGGTGTGCAGGCACCTAGGGCCCCCATGAGCCAGGGGCCCCTTGAACATACCAATTATTTATATCTCTATATATTGTCTCACACACACATATACATATATACATACGTGTGTGTGTATGTGTGTGTGTGTGTGTGTGTGTGTGTGTGTGTGTGTGTGTGTGTGTGTGTGTGTTAGATATATTCAGTGTTTTCAATGCACCCCCGCCCCCGATTGTGGCTGCAATGATCTGTCTATCTTTCTTTCCAAAAAAAGATTTTTGTCCATCAGAAACGGCAGGTAGTATGTCACTCTGCTGTCATTATGTTTTTAAGACAATGTGAAAAAGAGAGAGGGAAGGTAAATCTTTGGAAACCCTTGCAAAGTGTGTTGGGTATTTTTTCCGTCCTGCACAGGCTCAGCTGACCATACTCAGCATACCCATCACACATGCATGGTTTTTACATATCATTTCACATATATGGAGAGATACTGAAAGGCTTTGGGGTTCTGGTTTAACCAGAACAGAAAGAGGGAAACAAAGTTCTGAACTCTTACTGTTTAGCTGGCAAGTCTCACTATCTGCTATAAAATTAAACATAACAATAAGTTTTAAATAGGATAAGAAGCGTTGAAGAAAGTGAGAAAAAAGGCATAACCTAAAAAAAATTCATCCAGATAGGTATGAGAACAAATACACCTGCACTGGAAATGTCACCTTCCTGAAGCATGAGTCTTATAATATACAGTACTCACATATTACTCATATAGAGCAGCAGTTACCTGTTACCATGTACTTTGTTCATACTTCTTCAATTAAACAAATGTGGAGCTCCTAGTTTGGCTTTCATGTTCTAATAAAGATTTAGTAAAAATGTCAGTTTCTAGTTTGAACTTTAGTTATAGTGCTTCTTGCACTGGACAGGCAACCCCAGATGCAACGTAAGATATTGGGGTGGGATCAAATGTAAATGTCCCACAGTTCTACCGAATGTATCTGAGCAGAAAGTTTGACGAACATAGCAACTGTAACTAAGGGAAGTGGAACTTGTTAGAATTTGAAATATACTCCACATGCCGGGATATATTCATATCTCATCACGACATGGACGAGACACGGGTGAGCTCATTTAGACAGCTGAAACATAGCTTGTGCAAATAAGCATTAATATAATCCAAAGTAGTATAAATATCTAATGTTGAAAGAAGTAGATAACATCTTGTGTTCCAGTTTGAGGAGCAAAGTTTGGTTCCAGATTTCTCCTGGATGCCCCAGAGAGGTATGAATTCATTCAATTTCTTCACCAGCAATCTTGATTTAGCTTAAGTACTGAGTAGTCAAAGCAGGTATTAGACGATAACTGTAAATTATACTGGGTTGTGGCAAAGAAAAAACTTGTAAACCACTACTTACTGAATTGATACTACAGTATTTGAATAAAATTTGAATATTATTTGTTTTGTTTTATTTATCTGATAGAGTCTCAGGTCACTCTGTACCACCGTCTCAACCAGTAACTCTTCTGTTCTCTATATTTATATCTATTTAATTCAGTCTGCACTGCTGCCCTTAGCACTTTACTTTAAATACACAACTCTGCACATGTTAAGTTTACAGGTGTATCTGCGCGTGTATGTCATTGTGTGTGTGTGTGTGTGTAGGTTGGGTGTGTTTGTTACTACTGTTATGTCAGTTATCGTGCACTTTGAGCCACTGTAACCAAACACAAATTCCTGATTCTGATTCTGATTCTGATTTCCAGTCTGGAAAAATGCTTTTTAAATACAGTGTCACCAAGTGCCTAAAACTTTTGTACAGTACTGTATATAAAATGTTAATGTGTAAAGTGGTTCCAGATTTTAGGTAATTGTGTGCAGTGGTGTCTAGAGTGCTAGAGAGAAATAGAATATTTTGTAACTGTCCCCAGTCTCCCCTACTCATCTTATATTACTATTAACATAGTCTTCATGTGCAAGTGGATCTACTTACAGACTACAGAAGACTGTTGAAGAATAGCATTGTATCACTGGCATACATTTTTAAATAATCCTGCTTGATGTTATGATGTTGTGTGAATCATTATAGGTTTAGTTGAAGCTAGAAGGCTTCAGTCCTGAAACCTCTGGCTGTGCTGAGCAACTGGTTATGATGAGCAGCTTTAACACCGTACACAAGCTAAATGAGCACAGTATGGAGTGCACCGCAAAGAGTGAGACTGTAAGTAGGACAAACAGCTGCATAGATTCATAGTTTATCACAGAACATGACTGGACTTAATATGTAACCTAGTGCAGTGTCTCAGCTCTAGTTCTTAATTTGTTTGCTCTTCTCTATCAAACCCGTCTAGATAAGCACTCATTATCTATTCTGATATCTGTAGATTTCTGTTCCACTTCTTAGCTAAATAAACTGTTGCTACAACATTAAAAGCAGAATAACGTGAGACATTTTACTATGATTAATAATACGTGTTTGTATGTCTGACCTCAGGTCCAGCAACACGTGGTATACAAGATGCAGTCTACAGTTAACTCACTGAAATCAGAAATAAGAATACTGCGTGTCAGGACGAGGGTCCTGGTTTGTCAGCAAAGTAATCATCATTTAATAAACTCATGCATAAATGTGTATAACATACTGCTTACATTTAATCACAGATTTATTATTATTATTATTATTATTATTATTATTATTATTATTATTATTATTATTATTATTATTATACACAATAAATTATCTGTCTTTGCAGAGGCTGAAAGGGAGATGGTGGCTAAAATGCTGCTCAGTGAAGGCTTAACTGGCATTGTTAATAAGAGCTTTCCTGAGCAAGAGGCCTACCTGCTGAAGGAAAGAGCCAGACTTCTGGAGGAAGTGAAGATGATGCAGGGCAAGAACTCACAGGTCTGCTTGTTTCATGTACAATATTTATCACCACTCCATTCCTCTCTATGTAATATTCACCTGTTACACAGAAAATTATTTCCTGTAGGCTCGAGGTAGTTTCAAGGTGTGAAATACAGAGGAGAGTTACAGAGAGTTCTGGGGTGTCTCTGAAAATATACTTATGATAACATTATGCTGTCATTGTTTGGCTGCTTCATTCACAATATGCCAGCTTCTGTTTTTCTTAACTAGAGCTGCAGCTCTGGTCTGCCTTAAGGTGGCACTGTAGAACACTGGTTCAACCAGTTGGTCCATTGTGGCCTAAAAACTGTAATGGCCAAGACACCTCTGAAAAACTTACACTATACAATATACAGTAACATATCTGTACATATATAAACCTGCCCATGAGTGAATTATTACTCATTTCCAAAAGAAGAATTATTAAATAAACAATGAAGCGTCAGTATGGCCAACTCTAGATTAAAGAACATAGGACCCCCAATTTGCAGAGGGGGTTTTGTCCAAATCTCAGAAGACTTTCAAAATGATCATTTTCAACAGAACTCACTGAACATTTTCATATTACATTGGTGGTCACCTTACTAGCGTATTTTGATGGTCTTAGATGGGGACGAGTGAGAAGGTAGCAGGTAGACAACTTTCAGAATACTTTTTTTTGCGCTATCAGAAGGAGAACAACATTTGGCTGCGGAATAACATTGTCATCCTAAAACAGGAAAGCCTAAAGGTACTAGAGAGATGATGCACATCAATAAAACTAAAATAGGTTTTGGTAAATTAGAATAATAATAACTGACTGGGCCACCTGAAAAAGAGAAGCAGTGCTAGAGAAGAACATGAAACTGGAGTAGTAACTGTCATATTCTTCTATTAAAGAGGACAGCTAAAGAGAGTAGAGAGCTGTTAAAGGATTTAAAAAACACACAAAAGCTCTGTAATAAACCCTGCAGGACCTGCTCTGCCAAAGGCAGGTAACCTTAGAGCTACAGGGTATCTGTAGCAGGAACATATGGAGTGGAGATGCTCCTCACTGAATCATTGTTAAGTGAACTGTAGATGTATTAATGCTTAACAGCAATCTTTGAAAAGTTGCTGTATAAAAAATTGTTGGGTCATGTCCATCACATCCAAGCCATTCTTATATAAAGTAAAATAACCTTGATAAGTAAACTGTCATAATAACTCTCATGAAAGATCCATCCTTTGTTCAGGTGGCTGCTGAACTGAAGATGACTCAGTCCAGATTGGAACAAGTGGAGAAGAAAGATAAGAACAGTGCTGCAGAGCTTCAGATCTCAGGGCAGAGGAATATGAAACTGGAGCAGAAGCTGAAGACAGTCTCAGCAGAGTTGCAGAATGAGAAGGCCTTTAATCTCCAGCACCAGCAGAAGGAAATTGCATCTATCAGAACTAAGACTAATGCACTGGGGTATGAGCTGATAAAGCACAAAACTCAATGGGAGGACAAGTCCTCCATTCTCAGCAAACATCAGAAGGAGCTTGTGGCCATCAGAGCTCAAATACCAGCCATGGATGAAGAGGTGAAGTTCATTCACACTGACTAGATCTACCTTTACAAACCCATAACATTGGTTTGATGGCTTCTGGCAAAGTTGCTGTTATTCATTCAATCAACATTTACTTAAATAGCATGTTTTACAAACAGTGTTGTCTCAAAGCAGCTTTACAGAAAGGCAGTTTATGAAAAAGAAAATGGTAAGAAAAGAGTCCATGCATAGCAAAACGTATGAAAAAAGAAAAGGAAAGAACCTTGCGAGGAACCCAAGAGCAAGGGAGGAACCCATCCTCCTCTGGTCAACCCCGCATAGAGAAAGAGCAAAAAAGATAATGAGATAAAAAGACAGAATACAATAAGAAGCTCAGCTTAAACATGTTTCATAAATATTCTAGTTCAGAAGGTAGTGATGTGGCGGCTCTGTAGTGTACTGTAGTAGTTTGGTCATTTAGGCTGATGAGCAGGATCGTATCCTTAGGTTAGACAGGAGGGACAGATGATCCGCCAGTGGGGATGGAGCTGTTATTCTATAGAAACTTTATGCGTGTGTCCTGGATATGCATACACACAAAACTTTTGTCATTGCAGATCAAAGATCTAAAGAAGATCATTGCCACCAGGAAGCCCAAGCTGGAGGACAAGCAGATGACACAGGTGCAACAAACAGAAAAAAAAGAATTGGCAGAAGATCCCAGTATTTTCAATATTCAAGAGGCCTATAATAAGACTCCACCCTCTCTACTTTCATCCACATATACCTGTTATACAAACCGGATTCCAAAAAAGTTTGGACACTAAACAAATTGTGAATAAAAACTGAATGAAATGATGTGGAGGTGCCAACATCTAATATTTTATTTAGAATAGAACACAAATCACAGATCAAAAGTTCAAACTGAGAGAATGGATCATTTTATGGGAAAAATGTGTTGTTTTAAAATTTCGTAGCCATGATGTTGTGATTGCTGCAGAATGTGGTCTGGCATTATCATGTTGAAGAATGCAGGTCTTCCCTGAAAGAGATGACATCTAGATGGGAGCATATGTTGTTCTAGAACCTGAACATAGTTCTCTGCATTAATGGTGCCTTTCTAGACATGCAAGCTGCCCATGCCACAAGCACTCATGCAACCCCATACCATCAGTGATGCAGGCTTCTGAACGGAGCGTTGATAACAACTTGGGTTATCCTTGTCCTCTCTGGTCCGGATGACATGGAGTCCCAGTGTTCCATAAAGAACTTCAAATGGTGACTCATCTGACCACAGAACAGTCTTCTATTTTGCCACACTCCATTTTAAAAGACCCCTGGCCCAGTGCAAACGTCTGAGCTTGTGGAGCTTGCTTAGAAATGGCTTCCTCTTTGCACTGTAGAGTTTCAGCTGGCAACGGCGGATGGCACGGTGGATTGTGTTCACTGACAATGCTTTCTGGAAGTATTCCTGAGCCCCTTCTGTTATTTCCTTGACAGTGGCATTCCTGTTTGAGGTGCAGTGATGTTTAAGGGCCCAGAGATCACTAGCATCCAGTAGAGTTTACGTACAGCGATTGTTCCAGATTCTTTGAATCTTTTGATGATGTTACGTGCAGTTGATGATAATAACTTAAAAGTCTTTGCTATTTTACGCTGGGTAACACCATTCTGGTATTGCTGCACTATATTCTGCGCAACAATGTTGGAATTGGTGATCCTCTTACCATCTTGGCTTCAGAGAG
Organism: Megaleporinus macrocephalus; assembly: GCA_021613375.1. Classification (NCBI taxonomy): domain Eukaryota; kingdom Metazoa; phylum Chordata; class Actinopteri; order Characiformes; family Anostomidae; genus Megaleporinus; species Megaleporinus macrocephalus. The sequence continues at coordinate 19,012,528 of CM038704.1, read as the reverse complement.
ACACTGACACTCTAAGAAGCTCTTTTTAATATCAAATCATGTTGTCAATTGACCTAATTAGTGTTAATTGGTCTTCCAACTATTCGTTATATGCTCAATTTCCTTTTTCCAGCCACTTATTGCTACTTGTCCCAACTTTTTTGGGATTGTTGACGCCACGTAAATTTGAAACAACATGTTTTTCCCTTAAAATGATACATTCTCTCAGTTTAAACTTTTGATATGTGATTTGTGTTCTATTCTGAATAAAATATTAGATGTTGGCACCTCCACATCATTGCATTCAGTTTTTATTCACAATTTGTTTAGTGTCCCAACTTTTTTGGAATCCGGTTTGTACATGGAATCAGCGCTGTTCTTAAAGAACAGCACAATCCTACAATACCGTCTCCTGTTCAAGCAGAATTGTCAGGGTATTATCGAGACGCTGCAGAGGAAACTTGACTTTAATCAGCAGGAGAATGAGAGACTTCGGACAGAACTAACAAGGACCCTGAACACACTGGGCACTCAGACCAGGTAAAAATCCAGCACACTGATGTAAAGTCAGGGGGGTCCAGTCCTTCAGTGTGCACTGATTTGATCACCTGTGTGGTTTATAATGCTTAGTCTGCATATTAATACAAACCACTCTTATAACTACTGTCATTCCATTCGCCTTAAACAGAAAGTTCGATAAGAAAAAGTTCCACTATAAAGAACAACTCTGCAAACTCAAAGACATATACCTGAAGAAGACTGTCTGGAGAGATGATAAAGTCAAGGAGCTGGAGAGAGAACTACAATATCTTACTTTGCGGTTTGAGAAGGTAAAGAACAAGCAGGTTATGACATAAACGTTCAGAGAGACAAGTTCATAACTCATTTCTTTACCTGTTGTGTTCCACCAGGAAAGAGTGATAGTGCAGAACATGAGGAACGAAAATTAAACAGACTTAAACAGACTTTAACAGTAAATGTAATGCAGGTATTTTTTTTTATATCGTACATGTTTGGGTAAAAGCATCAGTCATTTGATTCATCTAAACAGTGTGACTAATTATTTACCTTCTTTACTGACTGTGTTTGCAGCGATCAGGACATCATGTACCAGCCATACAACAGACACTGGTGCAGGACAGATAAAGGAAGAGAATAAAGAGGACAGCAATAAGCCCTGTTTGTGCTGGATTTTTTTAACCAGTGGTCTGTTGACGTAATGAATCTGTGATGAGATTGGCTGATTTGTATGGGATAAAATGAGGTCTGTGTAATATTTCAAAATTCTAAATATTAAAACATAATAGTACATTTGCCACCAGAAATAAGCCTCAAAATGTGACACTGAACACTGTTATCAGTGGCAATTCAAAATGATGGTGCACAATCATATGCTGTGTCCAAAACATTTTACTACGACAGTCGAAACTAGTGCACCACTATTAGAAGCCCATTCATTAGTTATCTGCATGACACTCCATCACCAGAAATGGGGATTTCAGTGGACTTAAATTTGAGGATTAACCATTTTACCTGTTATTTTAGCTTGAGGTCACAAAAAAGAAATAAATAAAAGGTGCCATTTTCAATTACCCATTATTACTTAGCAGACTGGTAAAACGACAAAAGTGGCAGATTGGTACAAAACCTAAATCATGCAGACTGATTCCTTTGGGATATAACCTTGATCTAATGACAAAACTACCAAAGAAGTTACGATTATAAGAGACAGGTGTGATTTATCATGACATTTATTAAATATATTCATGGTGCACTGTTTTTTTTATGTTTTATTTACAGCTTGTTGCTGATCACACGGATTCTCTTTTGAAATGTAATCGAAATTCTTCCCATTAGGCCAAATAAGGTTGCTTTCAATTAAGTGAACAGATGCAAGTTATACACATCAGCAATGATTGCATCTCCATCTATGTATGAAGTGTAGGACAAAGACTATAACCATGTGTATGATGCCTAAAACATCTCAAAAATCATTAATAATGTTATGCTTTTACTATAACAGGTAATATATTTTAGGAATGCTGTTAAATCAAAATAAAAAAAAACACTTTAAAATATTCTGGCAAATGGTATATTGCAGCTGTTCAAAAATAGTAATTTTACAGGAGACAAAAACTATGAAAAAACTAAAGAGCATTTCTATTGGTGATGATACATGTTTTTCTTTGAACAGCGCTGATGAGATATTATGGTATATTAAATGGCTGAACATAATCTCACAATGTATTACAGAAGCCAAAACATAAAAGGAACAAATGTATTTATCCTTTATTTTTATTAAGAATGTTTACTGGGCAGGTTTGTGTGGCTAGGAAAAATTAGGATTGTTTTTATGTAGTCATAGCGAGGGTGGTAGAAGAATTGTAACAGTTGACATTACAAACCCCTATGTCCAGAAAACAGTGGGACAAAAACAAGATACAAGTGTAAGAGATAACACTATTTATTGGTTTGGGTCATTTTAATCATTTCTTAGCGGGCTAAGTAAACTGATCAAGTAAATGGGCGTGGTCTTGCTGGAATCTGGCAGATTTTCTGTCATTATATTCAATCTGGTTGTGTCTCATGGATATGCATACTTATGATTCAGATTCTGAACAGCACCTGAAATCAATCAATCAATCAATCAATCAACCTTTATTTATTCTCGGAAATACATTGAGGGATGCAGCCGAGCAAAATAGAGCAAAAAGGTAAAGAAATGGCAGATAAGCTGAATTCTTTGGGTGTCTTAGAGATCTAAGAAGTAAGACCCTTCGCTCTCTACTGCTTACAGAACAGTTCTACAGACCATACAATCATTCAGTGCTGTCTCTTGTTCAGAATTTTCAGGGCACTATTGAAGCTGAACTCCGTTCTAATCAGCAAGAGAATGAAAGTTTTCAGACAGAGCTCCCTGCAAGACCCTGAATACACTGGGCACTCAGACCAGGTATAAATCCAGTACACTGATGTAAAGTCAAGGGAGGTCCAGTGCCTCAAACCACCCCTTACCTACTGTCATTCCATTCATCTTTAACATCAAGTTTAACAAGAAAACTCTGTAAACCAAAGATGTATACCTTAAGGAGACTGCCTGGAGCGATGATAAGATCTAGATACAGAAGAAGGAGCTATGATTCCTCATTTGGAGAAGGTCAGCAGGTTAAATTATGACAAACATTAGGAGAGACTTAAGTAGTTCATAACTTAATTTTTTACAGTTGACTGTTGCATCCCACCAGAAATAAAAGATGATGAACGAGAATGAAAAGCTGCTTCATGCTAATGTCAGCCTTGAGATGATGCTCAGAGAACTTTACTAAATAAGTCCAAACCTGTCTACATGCAGTGCAGGTGTTTTCTTATCCTGTGTGTTTCAGTAAAAACAGCAATGCTGGCTGATATGAACTATATCTGTGATTGTTTTTCTATTTCACCAAGTGCATCCTTGTATGGTCATAGTTAGAACAGATGTAGGAAAGATAGAAAATAATAAGAATAAAGAGGGCAGTCTTATCTATCCAGTGGATCAATGTACAAATAAACATTAGCTCAGATCAGACTAAATCCTTTTGGCTCTCTCTGATACAATCAAGCATAAGGGGTCATTTATAAGTATCGTTTACAGAACCACTTTATGTTGACCTATTTTCTCCTGTTTGTTGCTAATATAGCCCTGACATTCAGGTCCATCTGCTGTTGTCCAGATCCACTGCACAACTAAAACTATTTCTTCTTTTCAGGGGTTCCAGCACTGATACAACCCTAGTAGCTTTCAGTAACATGAGCAAAAGCAGTCAGATTTCTTGTACTCTTTAAATTTATTGATTTCTTTTAACATAAACGTGTTTGTGTTCTGTGAGATAAATTGTTTTCTTCAATCTCCTAATGAATTAAATAGCAATATAAGAGGAATGAATATACTCAACTATTTAACAACAAAATGGTTTGAAAGAAAGCAAACTTCAAACTGAGTGTTTATAGAAGGATAAAAGCTCATCCACACTCTGGGCCTGAGCAGAAGTTTGTGGTTTATGTTGAGGTTGTGAATATTTGGATTGGTCTGTAAAAGGTATGTCTGTATTCTGTGTCTGCCTTTCTGTGGCTTCTTGAAACGCTCCCCTTTGCGCATTAGACCACTGGAAGGCAAGTTTTCCTTTGCTCCGGCTCTCTTCTCCAGATCGAACATGACCGGCCCTTCTGTTGTCTGAAAAATATGAAGAGGGTGGGGCAAACTCCGTATCCCGCTCCTCCCGGCGGCGGCTTGTCCACTGACCCAAAGAGAATTCTATCAGGAGAAATGACAGAGATATCAAATAATACACATATTCGTATTCAACGTGATCAGAAAACATGGACTTCTTGCTCACATTACCTTTCCCTTTATCCCATTCTCTGACATGTGGGACGCCTGGTCTGGTGTCTTTTCTCTCTTGAATTTCGACCTCAACCTTTCGTACTGTAGCCACAGGGACAGGAGGTCCAATCAGGTCATCAGCCTCAGCCCCATCCTCCTCAACAGCTCCATCAGCAGCAGAAGCTACAAGTAAGCAGGAGTAAAAACGCAGACACCAAGTACGTTTACTTTTCATACAAAAGTCTGACATCTGCAGTAAATCATATTTTGGCAATAATCAGATTATTTTCTAAACACAGGATATTCACTTCCAGAGCTGCTCAGCAACTTGCCAATAAACTAACCAGTGAAGCAAAGTATGTGACAAATTTCACTTATCATTCTTACCACTGTTTTAACATGAAGTCCCTTTACTAATAAATACTCACTCGGATTTCGAATGCAGTTGTTTGTCACCTTTGCACAACTGTTACATTTCAATGTACAATTAAATGAACAAACAAGACACAATTATATACCTTCTTCCTCTTCAGCTCCTGGCTCCAGCTTGCTTTTCTTCATCTTCCTCATCCTCACTTTTGCCAATCGGGCCTCAAGCAGAGCTTTCCTCTTCTCCTTTAGCTGCTCTCGCTTGGTACGTTGCTCTGTGGTCTAGAGACAGAGAGCGAGAGTGAGTAGTACTCAGTTTAACAGCATTCACTGAAGAGCTTAGCAGCCTTAAACAGTTTAAGTTGTTGCTGAAACTGTAAAATTCCTGTTTCTTACTATATTTACAAAAAATATTAGTCAATCAATGCAACATGTGGAGAAATAACAGCAAGCCATGTTTAAAATGATAGTCATGTCATGTTCTCCAAGGTTAAGGAAAAATAACTGCTCATAAGCATTGCTGCAAAATGTGAAAACTGCTAAACTAAATGTGGCTCAGTTCTGGGTAGAGAACTAGCACAGCATATTCTATCATCTCACCTGGTCTCTTAGCATATCCAAAGTCTCTCTCTGTTTTCTGCGTTGCTCCTCATCCTGAGAGAAAGCAAAATATCCAACACCCAGCTCTCTAGCCTCTGAAACACAAAAACATTATTAATACCCACCTTGCACTTTTACACTGACATCTCTAATAATAATCAATGTAAATATTATCCATCTCTCACCCTGATCTCGGATGTTTTCGTAGTGAAGGGGTCCCACAGGTCTCTTCATCTGCTCCTCTTCCTCTCTCTCCCACTGTTCTCTCTGCATCTCTCTCCTCATATCTTCAGATAACAGAGTCTTGTCAGCTCCAGCCACTCTACAGAGACATAGATAAATACAATTAAGAACACACATTTACAGTGACGTATTATGTATGAGAGACAGGGCTGGGAAATATGGTTAAAATACAACGTTTTTAATATTTTCAACAACAAACCATGATTTCGCTTAAACAAACTTTGTTAAATATAATGAGATATACTATCTTAATTTAAAGCTAACTGTTGCCAAGCAGATTTAAAATATAATAATAAACATGAACAGTTACTGAATAATTCATTAAAATAACTAAAGTGGAGTTTCCACTGAAGTCTGTCTGCTATCACTAAATGAACACAAGGAAGAATCACATACAATCGTATTATTTTTATATCCGTGCAAAACACTAAGTTGGCTGTAAGCAAATTGTTACATATGAACTAAATGGCAAACATTTAAAGATGTTAAAAAAGAAAGATCTATAAACAAGGACAAGGGATCTGAAGACTGTTACCACTGCCCTGATTTCCATGAACCTCCTCTGGCTCAACAAGAATGCACAGTTAGATCTGCATAATGTTAATGATGTTGCTTAAATCTATACTGTTAAAAAAATTAAACATCAAACATTTAACATCAGTGTACGAGAGAAAGCAACAAGGACTTTGCATCTGGTACGTACCTTTTGCCCTGTAAATCTTCATCCAGTTTCTGAAACTCAGGTAAATCTTTTCTCAAACACTTTCTTGATCGACCCAATGCATCAACATAGTCCACCCTGAGAGAAAGTAGAGACAAAACACTTGCATTCAGAGACCTTGCAGAGAAACTGTATACTTTGCATTGCTAAAGATAGGGATCACGTATGGCAGCAGTTCCCAACCTTGGACCCAGATTACTCCCTGCCCTAAACAATGCACTGCGTCCACTGCTCCCAACACATCTAATGCAACCAAACAGCTGACTTTAAGTGATGCGCTGTGAGCTGGGAGAGCTCTTAAACGTGCTGGGCAGGGGTGCTTCAGAATCAGGATTAGGAACCTGTGACGTATGCCAACATCCATTATACCATTCCTCATCTGCACTCTGCGGCGGTGGGATAGGGATATGTGTATCAGACTCTTCTCCATCTCTATCTCCTTTCTCAGCCTCCCTGCAGTTCATCCCTTTCTTCTTTTCAATAATCTTCTGGGTGAAGTCGACCAAGTAAAGACTTTCAGTTTCCTCGTCTAAAGAAGAAAAGTATCAAAGTGTTATTACAACCTCAATATGTATCTGCAATGAAGCGGACAGTAGATAAATTATTATATAGAAGGCCACCGGTACCTGGAAAATCCCCTTTAGTCATCTGTTCATAGAGTCGTGCCTTCTCTTCCAACTTCTGCCTAAGAAAATTATAACGAGCAGAGAACAAAATAAAACAATACTTCAAAAAAAAAAAAGACAAAGTTTTGCAGAAGTTGTTTACGCATCAAGTCTGTTGTACCTTGATTTGTCTAAATTTTTTTCTTCCTCTGTAGTTTGCTCTACATCCTTCTGAGCACGTGCAGACACTCCCTCATTCTGTTTACTCCAAATGTTTGGCTTCTAAATGCGAACCAACACAGACAAAACCAATATATCAGCAGAGCTTGATAATACAACAGCAAAAACAGACTCCACCATCATCTTTGTGCTATTTCTCATTATGTTTACTTACCTTTACTTTACTGTGTGGTTTGGGTGCAGTTCCCGAATCCTGGGCATGTCGTTCCTGTTTGAATGTTTCTTGCTTCCGATAAAGCTCCGCTTTCAAGTCAACCAGCTGTTTAAATACAATTAAATAAATAAATATTTAGCAATACAAGTAACTGGCCAGAAAATAATTAAACATTTCACTCACTATGGTCTAGTCTAAAAGGTGCACTGTTACTGATACATAAACTCTGTACATTGTTTTTAAAAATGAAATGCCTGTGATTTGAAATGAAGATCGGCTGCTTCATTTCTAACATACATATTTCTATATTAAGCGACCCTAAAAGTAACAGCCCTTTTTATACACTGTCTGCAGTGTGTGTTTTTGCACCATGGGTCTGTGCACAAGAAATCTAACCAATGGTCTTGGCTGATTCTAGATGTTACATTTGTATCTAAAGTCTGTTGATGTTGTCCATCATCATTAGGACCCAAAAAGTAGGCAATTTTGAGCCAAAACACTCCTCAGAGACACTGCCTAAACTTGAGGGTTAAAGGGCCACAGTAAACCAAATGTTATTCCAGTGTTTTTTAATAAAGAAGTAAGGTACAGAATATGAATGTTAAAGTTTCAAAATGTAACATTTAGTCCTCAGCCCATAAAACAGAAATGAAGCTGGAAAAACACTGTTATATAACTTTACTTCTGTAATGTTACAATAACCAATAACCCGAATTAACATATACACAAAGACCTACATGAGTTTAGCCCAACGCATACTGACTCTTCAGTTATAAGGAGTGTTTCAGCTCAGACCGCTTTTGAATGATAGTGATGAGAAAAATGGCTCTTTGAAGGGGATCTTAATTTATTTTAACATTTGTTTGTTTGTTTGGGAAGTAGGTTTATCTGTAAAACAGTCACTAGGATAATTAAGGGTAATTTTTGGCCCATTGATATAATTGAATTTGACATGTGGAATAGGTTTAGCATCACTACAATACTCATATCCCCAGGCCTAACGTCAGTGACCTCAGCCTAATATTAGTGAGTGAACCAGGTTGCTTTCTAACATGCAAGTCAGTTCAGAGATCTAAACCTCACACCAGGCATAGAGAAATAAAACTGATTTCCAGGTGAACACTGAAGTTATAAACGTATAAACTGACACTAACTGCTGCACCATTTAAGGTGGAAGGGGGGATTATAATAAGAAGCTAACTTCACAAAGCAAGCAGGTGAGCTTAACCCAGCAAACAAATAACGTCGCCTAAACGTTGCCTAATTTTCTTACAACGTCGCTACAACGTTATCAATAGGTGGTGCTTTTTACGTTGTCTGAACAAGGTTGTCACAACGTAACTACTACCTTTTGGCAAACTTTACAAAATTCCATACATATATAATAGCAGGAGGTGACAACATAACCCACAGATACTGCTAAGCTGTGTAGCTAGCTGGTTAGGTTACTAACTAAATACAAATATCAAAACTGCTCCGAATCGACGCCGAACAACCACAGCAAAAACACTGTTCTCACAACTTACCGACGAAGCTGTCACATTATACTGCTTCTTCTTTTTATCCATGTTAATCTAAAATATTAATGTGTGAGGTTCTGAACTGGTTCACTATTTTAGAGCCATCTTGTAAATAATGTTGTGAAGAAGCAGAGAGTAAACTCAATGCTGCCCCCAGCCGCTTCGGGGCTTTACTGCAGGAGAACAGGCTTCCAACTTAAAGGGCAACTCCGCAGATTTTTAAATTTCGACATAATTCAGTAGTTGACATGCCAACAAAATCATTCGGAGTGGTTCGGTGTGAACTGCTTGATTCTACACAAACTGTTTAATGTGGTGTTGCTGGGGTTCTGCTAAAAAACAAGCCAGAACTGTTTGTCGGTTTTAACTGTATAATTTTAATTTAATATATAATATAAAAAATAAAGCAAAATAAATAAAGTCTGGATATTAAAAAATATAGCATCTTTGGTCCTGTAGAGGCAACAGTGTAAGAAAATACTGCATATTCCACACATATAAACAAGCCTGTGTTAATTTAATGTGTTAGTCATGCACAGAGGCAGTTTGTAACAGGAAAACAAAGCCAGCACTGATTCAGCAAACACATAAACCCTTTTTTTAAACACTCAGTTTAAAAATGAATGGGAAAGCATATTAACAGATACATATTAGTGTTTTACGTAATCCATTTTATTTAATATGTTGCTATAGTGTGATGAAATCTGAAATTCATGAAATGGTGCTGGCCTGGTCCTGGTTTACCAGTATGCCTACACATCGTCGCTGTCCAAAGAAAACATCACTTGAATGCAGCAGTGTGAAAATGTTATGGTTAATGGACCAATGTGCCGATTTGCTGGTGACCAGCAGTGCTGGTATATGGGAAAACCAGACGTCTGAGGAGTTACCTACTCTAAAAGCTCAATAAACCTAAGATATAATGTGAAGTAGTTATAAATATCCACTCTGCTGTCTGAGACATTGCTTTAAGGCAGTTTTGTGAAGTTTTGGTCTAAAAGATAATTTAAAAAAATATTTTAATCCATAAATGAAGGATACATAAATAGTGTTATAAGGAAAAAAAAATCCCAATACACTAAAATGTTTTGGGAAATTGGGACATGGTTAATGAGGCTGTTAGCTGCCCAACATTAAGCCTCATCTAAAAGGCAGTCTGGGCTGAGACATGTAACTGAATTGGGTGGCTGTGAACTGAATAAACAGGTTATATGTGCACGTATTAGGTTTTGCGACATCATTTTAAGTGTACTTTTCACATGGCTGGGGAGTGAATGGTACATTTAGAAGCATTACATTGTTTACATGACACTGCATCAACATCTTGCTTCAAAAAAGTGAGGAAAATGAGTTGTTTGATTATATGGGCCCTGTAAACATTCATCATATTGCTTAGTGTGCTGTGCTGTATTTGTGAAATCTAAAATAAATGCCATAAAGCAGCACTAATAAAAAGTCTGCAAGCCTCCGATTTCCATGATGAATGCAGACTCGCGCTTTAATATGATCTGTGTTTGTTAAGAGGCTTCGTGTTAATAGTGTAGACACAGAGCTATTGTAAACAAGTGAGTCAGTCATGTCTTGGATATTAATGGATATTTAGGATATTAAGATGATGTGTAAGCATTGAGTGCTGAGTGTGTATGTTTAGTTCTGAGAGATTATCAGCAGCAGAACTATGTCACTCTAATAGTCACGCCCGTAACTCAGTGGTTCAGGAAGGAAAACTTTCCAGGCACTTCACTGTCCATCTGTTATCTGCTGCTAATCTGAACATGGAATAGCAGCGTGAACTCTCTGAATGAGCAGTATCTCTTATCGCCAAAATACACATATACACACACATACAAATATTTAAACACACCATTAGTGTCAGAAATATTCCCCACATTAACAGACAGAGATATTCCACTATGATTGTTTTTACACAGTCATCTCTCCTATGAGTCCTTATAAGTAGCAGCCTATTTAGGTGTGAAGCCCTGAGTAGAGTGTACAGCTGACAGCACCATCTTGTACTTCGCTTGACCAGGTAAGATGCATAACACACAAACTAAACATTTGACATTTTTATTAAAAAAAAGTTAAATGTGCAGAAACTATATATATATATATATATATATATAGTGATTATGGGACAATGGCTTACATATGCTAGTGTGATTTTTTAACCATTTCCAAGCTTTTACTGAGGAAACCCAGTATTGTTTGCAGTCTATAACAATATAAACATGCTGCTTTATATCATTGTATTGTATTTATGCTTATTTTATTGACCTCTGTTCCAATGGCATATGGCACATAAGTGTGAGATAACTATAATTGTAGAATTATATTTTTTATGTATATATATTTTTTATGTAGGAACACCTTATAGTTCTACAATTATTGTTATCCTTCTTTCACACTGTTCTTCAGTGGTCAGGATCCCCACAGAACAGGTACTAACGTACTAATGCAGTGCTTCTGCAGGTTTTAAACACTGTCCACTCACCGTCCACTCTATTAGACACTCCTACACTGCAGGTCTACTACAGTTCTTCTGTTTTTATTTGTCATCCTCCAGTCTGTTATCAGTGGTCACAGGACACTGTTGGCTGGATTAGTTACACTGAGATGTTTAAAAACTTCAGCAGCACAGACTGTGTCTGATCCACCCACACCAGCACAACACACGCTGATGCACCACCACTACCTCAGTGTCACTGCAGTGCTTGGAATGACTCACCATCGAAAAATACCTGCAATGTGGTGGTCCTGTCTGGGTCCTGACCTCTACAGTACAATACAGTACATAGTACATACATGATATTTATCCTCATAATATTTATCTTGTTGTTATCACGTTTAGCTTCTTGGTTTCAGAAGATACCAAGAGCCTGCTCAGGATGCCATGCCCAAATCGTGCCGGTCATGTGATCTTACTCCTCTTTGCTCTGTCCTTGTGGACTGAGTGTGTAATGTGTGGCTCCAGCTTCCTCAGCCCTACCCAAAAACCACAGGTGAGGTGCATGTGGTACAAAACTGCTCCTTTTGTCTGTTTGCATGTTCACGACTGAGAATCAGCTATTTAATGCATGTTTTAGGGTCGAGATCGAAAGCCACCTCGTGTGGGACGGCGAACAGCAGCAGAGCTAGAATATCCTCCTCCTTTGGAGGATAAACACTTCATGGTAAGCAGGCAAGCAAGCTTCATACCGGACATGATATATATTTGCATGCAAAAATCCACTTACAAGTTTTGCTGATTTTATCAATCAAAATGACTTAACATATTTTGTTTTATCCCTCTGCAAAAAATAGATATCTTATATTTAGCAAGCCAACCAGTAGCAAGAGCACCTCATTCAAGTATGCTTCCAAGATGCTATGAAATGCTCAATTGTATTTGTAAATCTCATATAATGCATAGTGATGGGGAATTGTGACTACCATTCAGAACAGGTGCATCAGGATGTTCATTGTGCTTGGGGACACCATTCAACCTGATGCACTCCTTTTTCATGCCTGTCTTAGATGAGCGCACCTTTTCAGCTCGGCTTGTCTCTAAGTGAGGAAGAATATGAGGAGTATGGGCCGATGCTACAGAAGGTTCTGCTGAATGTCCTGGGTGATGCGCCCCCTTTAGGTTTGTTAAAAGTGTGATTTCTTCTTTCTTAATCATTAACCTAGCAACAAAAGTGATTTCTCTCCTCATTTGTTTCAGAGTGACCAAACTACCAGACTCTGAAAGGACTCCTTCCTACAATTTGCTGTCAGAAAATGCACCAATGAGCATCACAGATCATTTATTATGATTGTTAAAAAATTAATAAAATTCTAATTTGAGGAGCGCTCAATGTGTTGCGTCAGTTTTTGTGTGTTAATCTACAGTTGCTTAGGATTAGACGTTGAAGCAGTTTATTATTAACAGAATTGTAGTTTCTCTACTACAGGGCACTTTACATAAAACCCTTTAAATGAATCTGTAGAGATCTTAACAAACTCCTTATGCATTGCCCTTGTACAATCGATAGAATTGCCCCTTAACATCTTTACAGCCATGACCCAGTAAAGACAGATGGGCATTTAATAGTGTCAATTGGGCCCTGTCGTCTTTGGGAAGGAAAGATGGCAGATCAGTGTTCAGGATATAGTCATGTGAATTAAAAATGCAGTGTCATCAACTTTTTTTTTTTTTTTTTAGATGTCTCAAAGCAACATATCACTGTCCAATGAAAACATACAGGAGTTGGACAATGAAACTGAAACACCTGGTTTTAGACCACAATAATTTATTAGTATGGTGTAGGGCCTCCTTTTGCGGCCAATACAGCGTCAGTTCGTTTTGGGAATGACATATACAAGTCCTGCACAGTGGTCAGAGGGATTTTAAGCCATTCTTCTTGCAGGATAGTGGCCAGGTCACTATGTGATGCTGGTGGAGGAAAACGTTTCCTGACTCGCTCCTCCAAAACACCCCAAAGTGGCTCAATAATATTTAGATCTGGTGACTGTGCAGGCCATGGGAGATGTTCAACTTTACATTCAAGTTCATCAAACCATCTTTCACCAGTCTTGCTGTGTGTATTGGTGCATTGTTATCCTGATACACGGCACCACCTTCAGGATACAATGTTTAAACCATTGGATGCACATGGTCCTCCAGAATGGTTCGGTAGTCCTTGGCAGTGATGCGCCCATCTAGCACAAGTATTGGGCCAAGGGAATGCCATGATATGGCAGCCCAAACCATCACTGATCCACCCCCATGCTTCACTCTGGGCATGCAACAGTCTGGGTGGTACGCTTCTTTGGGGCTTCTCCACACCCGAATGTGGGGAAAACAGTAAAGGTGGACTCCTCAGAGAACAATACATGTTTCACATTGTCCATAGCCCAAGACTTGCGCTCCTTGCACCATTGAAACCGACGTTTGGCATTGGCACGAGTGACCAAAGGTTTGGCTATAGCAGCCCGGCCGTATATATTGACACTGTGGAGCTCCCGACAGACAGTTCTGGTGGAAACAGGAGAGTTGAGGTGCTCATTTGTCCTTCTTGGTGGTATACTGACATTACCCTGGATACCGTGGCTCTTGATACATCACAAAGCCAGCAAGACGTGCACCAACAATTTGTCCTCTTTTGAACTCTGGTATGTCCCATGATGTTGTGTGCATTGCAATATTTTGAGCTAAACTGTGCTCCTACCTGCTAACTGAACTTCACACTCTGCTCTTACTGGTGCAATGTGCAATTAATGAAGATTGGCCACCAGATTGGTCCAATTTAGCCATGAATCCTCCCACACTAAAATGTAAAAGCGTTTCAGTTTCATTGTCCAACCCCTGTACATCTCTATTTTTGCATATAATTTGAACACAGTCAAACCTCTTTATATTGACTTACATTGAAAGTTAAGAAACTTTTCGACCTCTACTGTAAAGTTACTGTTTTGGACAGTGATGATAGGCATGTCAGCAGTTTCCCTGATCTAGAAATGTGAGGAAACAGTAATAACTACACAATCAGTCTGTGAGTTTATGTGCTATGCATGCCCCATTGAAGACATTATTTTAATAGTCTCTACAAGCCTTTGGAAAACCATACGTCTGATGAATAGTAAAATATATCGTTAAAATACTGTATTAATCTGTAAGCCAATGGCACCGTTTAGCAATGCTTATTTCCCCATAATGACAATTTACCGATTCCACAATCTCCCCTGCTGTTTATTCAGCTTGTTCTTTAAAGAACCTTATACATACTTCCGAACTGTTTTAATCCAGTGAATTTTGAATAAGGCAATAAATGTCGTCTCTTTGGTGGAATGGAATGTGCATACATTGTGCATACTTTTTTTCTGGCAGTGCTGGATTTAAATTCATGATTCATTATTGCTACTGCTCGAGAAACTAATAACATACAAATATCCTCTGCAGAAACATGCGTGTGTCTCCCTGTGCCTCTGCCTCAAAGCATGACTGAAATTAAATATTTAAATTATGTCTCTATTGGGACTGGTCTTCAGAACAAGTATCATTCTTTTGTAATCCAAGTTTGACAGCAGCTTCAGTGGCACGTATGTGTAACTGCTTACATATTACTTAATCAAGAAAATAACTAAGTTTCCAAATCAATCAGTTCTTTAATAAACATCAGGAACAAAAGGACATTTTTTTTTTACTCTTGCAATGTAAAACCCACACGGAAATACTACAATCTGGGATACAGGAAATCTGTGTATTTATTTACTGAACAGTCTGGTTACTGATGTATTTGATTATTAACTAAGACTTTTAAATACATTTCTTGGACTTCTAAAAAGTGTACTTTAGTTAAAAATTGATCATCTGACAGCTTCTGAAATATACTAACAACTGTTCTTAAAATTGTCATTTGTTTTGGTTTTAAGAGTTGTTTTTTTTGCTTATTAGTAATTTCTACAGTGATATCTATAGGATCACAGTGCAGTGACCTGCTTGTTTCATTTGTAAAACTTAAATAAATGTAAACAGAATTGTTGTAACCTCAACATGCAATGAAACGCGCTGTAAACATGCCTTTAGGGCCATTTTATTGCAAAAGAAATCTGGTATTGTATGTCCAAGAAACACAGCACAGTATCACATGTTTACAACCATACACTGAGCGCAAGTGTTCACACATCAAACAGTAGAATTATATTAAAAAATGATTTTAACAGAACCATTTATGGTGTTTTTTAAAAAAAAAAAACTGAAGCTAATGTGAAAAAGTAAAACACTTAACAAATTCTTCTTCACATAAAGAAACCTATTTTACACATACACACATAACTTATTAGTTTAGCACACAGAGATGGTGATTACTATGGTTTTGACACACATGCAGGTTGACAGGTGTTAGTGTATGAACAATAGATTACACGGTACCAGTCTTCAGGTCACCAAGGTAATTGGTGGCGGCTGCAGTGGTCACAGGCCGTAGACATGTGTGGTGTTCTGGCGGACGGTTTGGAGCACTGTGGAGAGGAGCTCTCCCTTCAGCAGGCTGATCTCACGCAAAGTGTGTATGCCCATCCCAGGGTGAGCAAACCTACACACAGTCTTGGGCACCTAAAGTGGGACAAAAGAGGGACAACAATAAAGAGCTTCTGCAAGCAAAGATTTCAACCAAACACAACAACTAGAAACAATTTATAGTCAAGTACTTCAAGTTACTTTCTTTTTAATAACTATTACGGAGTAAAAACAGCAGAAACTAGAAAATCATATATAATAATCTATTTATGAAATGTATGCACCTTAATGTGATCCTTGCATCTCCTCAGAGACTGTACTGTGATCAGTCTCAGAGCTCAAAACCATTATAGGTAATATCATCTTTTCTTTTGATTCACCTAAACAGATTATTTCCAGTGATGTGACCAGAGCAAGTCAAGAATAATTTTGAGGTTGTGACTGTGGCTATGCAAAACAACTAAATTACTCAAGCAGTTTTATAATAAACTACTTATTTAAACAAGCATTTTTATTCACTAATAATTTATCTGAGTATGAGTAAACATATCACTAAAACTAAAGGGCTTGTTACAGGGGTCGAACTGGCAAACCCTAGGGATACATTGGTTTTTCACTGTGATAAGAAAAATCCACAGTCACAGCCATAAACAGGGGGATTTATGCCTGGCCCACTACTATACACACTACTATAAAATACTACTACAGGACTATAAAATCCTAACCGATGCTGAAAATGTGAGACACCATGCATAATGACAGTTTTTCTCCATGTTTTTCTGTCCTTGATTGTTGTTAGTCATCCAAGTCTCCAAACTACACAATCTGCCCTGATTGACACACTCTCGGATATGCACGGCCAATAGAGGCATCCGAGCCTCAAATTCTCGTCAGAGACACGCATGCTGTTGCTACAGCTCCACAAGTTTAACCACTTTCGTAGTTGTCCACCTCGCTTGTGATTTAGCCGCAGTGCTTTCCACTAACTGCACACAAACTTAACAGTTCTGTTCAGTTCATGGTGTCACTTTCGCGCTTCACACCATAGAATCAGCATCCAACCCACACTAAGTGATACTGAGCCATATATACTCTAAACATGAGAATAAGAACTCATATCTGCTGCTGACCTCTTTGCTGCATAGTATTGTGCATGTGTTTCAGAGTCATTCAGAGATTTAGCAGTACATTAGGCAGAAGAAGAAAATATAGCTGGCATAATACTGCTGAGGAGCCATTTTGCTCTAAAGTGGAGGTCAACAGTGAATAGGGTTTGCTAATTTTGGATGCTGAGAGGGTTTTCATCATTGCCTATGGTTGTTAGATAAATCTTGCACATTGGCACCCCCGCTCCTTGCCACTAAAATGTGCATGCAAGTAATGTGTGTATTTGGCTGCTTACTTGGTTGTTACAAAACAGAAATGTGTCAATCGCTAAATATAACCATTACTCTGAAATAGCAGCATCTTTTTAGGCCCACCAGGCCACTTTTTCAAACCTTCTAGCCTGCTTCACACTGCCACGCAGGTTCTATTTCAGTAATATTTAGATTCAACAGGTCTGTCTGGGTACAGCAAGTGAGACTGAACATAGTATTTGAAATGTGATCAACAGGTTAATTCAGCAGCTAGGAGGTGCAATTACTGACATACAGCCAGGCTGACCTCCGCATTTAACCCATCCGTGCAGTGAAACACCCACAAATACACACTCTAGTGAACATACACACTACAGAGCAGTGAGCACACGTGCCCGGAGCGGTGGGCAGCCCTATCCACAGCGCCCGGGGAGCAGCTGGGGCAGTCAATGGCACTTCAGTCGTGGCCTGCCAGTCCTGGGGATCGAAACCGGCGACCTTACAGTCACAAGACTGGACCCCTAACCTTCGGGCCACGACTGCCTCTTGTCGTGCCCCTATGTGGGTGTTTTATTGCACAGACGGGTTAAATGTGGAGGGAAAATTACGCTGTGTGCAAACACAAGTGGCAAATAGTGGCTAATTCTATTCTAGAGACCAAAAACGTAACACCACAAAGACACACCTGTCTGGGCAGGAAGTACGGCGCATCAGTCTCTAGTAGGATGCGGTTGAGTGGGATTTTTCTCACCGCATCTCGGGCCTCCACAGCTCGAGGGTATGTTACCAGAGCAGTAAACCCCACACACAGATTGGAGAACTCAGTCAAGAACGGCTCAATCACAGAGTAATTGTTGGTAAAGCAGTGTCTAGGCAAACACATTACATTAAAAACACATAAAACATTAAAGAATTCCTGTAGCTTAAACACATGTATACACACAGTGCTGTTATGGAAACAAACCTGTGTATCTTGTAATCTCGGGGAACACACTTCTTCATGATTTCCAGCAAGTGATCATCAGCATCACGGCAGTGTATGACCAGAGGCTTTCCTAGAGAGACAGCCAATCGCAGCTGCCGCTCAAACACCTACACACAAATGCATGTACGCTACAGCACTTTAACTTAGATTTTAACAGATCGAAACGTAAAAGACTCATTTTAGTTTCAAATTATGAATAAACTACACGTTATCAACAGCCTCTAAATGCTGTCTAAGTGGTTTATACCTCCTTCTGTTTGCTGGAATCTGTAGAATTCTTATGTGAGTAATCCAGCCCGATTTCTCCAAAGGCGATGGTCTTTGGGTGACGCATGGCTCCCATGATGCTTTGCTCGTGAGTAGTATTATACTCCTTAGCAAAGTGTGGATGGCATCCAAAAGCACCCCATACTAATTCCTCTTCCAGAAGCCGCTCCCAGATAGCCTCTTTCTGTGTAATCCTTGGGTTGCAGAAGTCCGCTATACATCCACTAAATTCCACAGGAAAACTGCTGGCATATTTGTTCCTAAAGCTCTGGAAACTTCCCTGGAACCCCAACTTTGCATACAGCATATCCAGGTGACAATGGGTGTCAACAAATCCCAACTTTCTCGCTTTGGAGTGGTCCAAATCTGACAACCAGAGAGGCTCAAAGCCTACTGACATCCTACGGTTGCCGCAGACATCGGGATGTGATGTCCTTGAGGAAGAGAGCGTGTCTGACAATCTGTGTCTTGTTAGAGGAGAAAATTCACACAGTCCTTTTGGAGAAGGGGAAGAGGTTTTACTTCTTGCAGACCAGAAACGTAGGGCATACGGGTCTGGAGACACCGAAGCCTCTTTAATTGGCTGCTGTAATCTAACACCCCGACCCAATGCCACAAGTGAACTTCTAGGCAGACACACAGTTCCAAAGGCTGAGGAATCAGACGTTTTATCCTGGGGGGTTTGTCTTGATGACAGAGGTTGCCCTGAGGTCTCTGTACTTGTAGGAGAAGGGGAGGTTTGGTAGGGGGTCACATTTATCCATGGAATGCTAAATGAGGATTGTTTGAATAGCATGAACGCCGGAGATGTGTTAGGCATATATTCCAAAGGAGGTGGGCTTTCAGCATTTTCCGTTTCTCTCTGCTGCTTGCATCCTAACCTTCGCTGGGTAGGTGGTTTCACACACTCATCCTGTGAGAAGTTCTTTACTACAACAGAGTCCTCAACATCTGACCAATCAGGAGATTCATCATCTTTTAGAACCACACTCTGCAGAACAAGATAAACCACACAACTGATAAAATCACAGTGAGTGAATTAGATGCAGTGCCAGTGTCACCCTAATTTTCAGACAAACCAACATGCCAAGTATTTACATTTGTTAACAAAAGTGGAAAAATATGATGACATGACACTCAAATTTGATATCTAAATTTCAGATTTATAATACACATAGTTTAAGTGTCAATGAACTGAATACAATGCTTTTTAAGTCCACCTGAAATCATATTTCAATGTTACAAATACTGCACAGCACAACATCCAAATTCTGTTCTTCTGTTTCTCTTCTACTTACCCTGGTGTCAGTTTTCACCACTTTCTCCTCCTCTTCTGACTCTATGAAAACAAGGGGGGTAGACCAGCGGTCTTCCGTCTTGACTGATGCCGATGTCTCATCGCTGAATGAGCATCTAGAGAAGGCAGGTTCCTCTGGTTCTGCCTGTGTCGCAGGTGTACCAGTGATGCATTTCCTTTCCGAGAGCTTTTTGACCCTGTCCTTGGTCAAAGGGAACTTCCTCTCGCCAGCCCCGATAGCTTCATTGAGTGCTCTGAGGTAGATAGACTTTGACACCTCCTCTGGAGTTCTGTTCTTGCGTTTCACACTCGGAGAGGTGACTGAGGGGCCAACTGGGGACTGCTGTGCTGTCTGTGCATCTTCCTGAATATACACACACATCAAAACTTTCTACTGATATGGAAGGTTATGTTTTGATTAGGAGCTGAAAAGTTCCTATTAGACTCGTTGGTGCTTTATTAAAAAATAGATATAAAATAGATGTGGCAAAATTAGGTTCACAAAGTCCAACATATGTACAAACTACTTACCTCAGCAGTTGTGGCTTGTTTTTTAAAAAGCCTGCGGCGACCCGTGGACAGGGAGCCTGCTTTTGGCGTATGCTTTTTCTTTGAAGGTGTTGGCTGCTTCCTCTTAGGTGTGCTGAGCTTTATGCTCTCTAGCTCTCCTAGTTCAACTGACGCAGCAGACATGTTCAGGCCAGAGGAACAGTCCCTGCTAGATTCATCAGACCGAGGATCCCCCCAGAGCGTGGGCCGAGGCAAGCCTACATTATTCTTCTGAAATTTTATAGGTGAGCTGAATGCCGTACGTATCCAACCGAACTTCACCTTTCGCTTTCCTGTACTCATTATGCTGGGGCTAAGAAATAGAGAGTGACGTTTGTACAAAACACAAACAAATATAAACAAACTAATTCAACATGGTTGCACTGTGACCGCTTACAGACTGAAACATAGGCCTAATCAGACAGAAATAAACATGGGTGGTTCCTGCTAATTGTATGGATAATTTCTGTGATCTTAACCACATTTGTAATTTGTAATATATAAATTCTAATATATTTTGGCAAACTCAAAGGTAATTTCAAGCAATAGCCAACTCTTTTCTGCAACAAAACAACTGGCAACTACATTTCACATATAGCACTGTTAACGTCTCTTTTTAAATAATATAAATGTACATGGAGGCTAATTGTGTAGACTACAGCCCAACCTCTTTGCTCTCTCCAGATGGAGCTTCTGTTCCCTGTCCAACCTAAAGGTGCACTGTACACTCTGTGTCAGCACAAACACACAAAACAGGAGCACAGCTGTTAACAGAACTGTTACCGTTATGGGCCAGTTTCCTAGACCAGGATTTAAACTTAACTTGGCTTAAACGCAAGTTCCTGTGGGGACCCACTAGCCTCCACTAGTTCAAGACTAGGCTTAATGTTATCGAGTGTAAACCCGAAGAAAAACATGGCTGAAGTTAGCTTCTTGTTCTAGTTCTCCGTTCAGGCGCCAGGATGTAACTGCTGTACCACTTAAGGTGGAACGCTGAATTCCAATAAGAAGCTGACTTCAGAAAGCAAGCAGTTAAGCTTTCCAGCAAACTGATCACATTTAAATTTTACGATAACCCCAGGAAACTGGACCTAATGGTTAAATTACAGTTACATTTTCCTGAGAAAATGGTAAATGCTTGGACAACATGGAGAAAATATTAATCAAACATTATGCAAGCAGGAAGATTTAACGCCAACGATTTGCTTGAGATTCTGCCACAGAAATCGACTCGACAAATATCACAACTACACACTACAACTGTAGCTCAATAGATGTTTATTTCTGCAGCTTTAACTTTTACACTACCTGCCGAGCTAACCTCGGTGTACAAGTAGCTAGCCGTTAGCTAAATTGGCTAAAGCTAGCTAGCTAGCTAGGTAGCGATGATTACCTCAATTATCTCCATACGGTAACACGTTAGCTTGTATATTGAAACAAGCGTTTGTAGAAGACTTGAACATAACTTTTTATTATATAAGAACTGTATTAATAACACTGCTGAGCGTTTTGTAAACTTCACTAGGTCTCGGTTACCTGGCCGCTGTGCTAAGCGCTCGCCGCCAGCCGCCCCAACAAACCGCTACGGCCTCTTATCGGACTTAATTGGTGACACTAAACAGTTGCAGAGACCACAAAAAGCTGCCGATCTTAATAGATCATTTATACCACTTGGTTCTTAATACTAATAGCCACAAATTACAAACAATTTGCAGAAGCGTCCAGTACTGATGTATCAGTTATTCGGTCGAGCAGAGCGGAACATTAACGCCCTCCACAACCTCCATCCACACACTTCTCAGAGCTCAGGCGACCACGTGTCAACATTTCACAAGCTCACAATCAGAAAAAACACCTAAACATTATTTACTGCATCATTATTTTCCTACATCACTAAATCATAGTTACATCGTTTTGTTCAAAATGACCTCAAGGGCATAACTAGTATATAAAGTATATAAATATCCTACGGCTTCAGGAGTTCCCTAGCTATATTGTATTTTATAGCAATTTGGTGAATACTTTAAAGCATGTTCTCTTATTTAAATAATTATTTTTATTTTTAATTATTATAAAATAATTTTAAAAGCAACTATTTAAATCAAGTGACTGAATGTGCTTTCCAACAAATCATAAATTCCCTGCTAGAAACCAGCAAAGTCCACTATGAGTGATCACCACCAAATCCAGTTTATGTAGTGTTTTGGAGGCTGGTGTGCTGCTTAGCAGCAGTGGGACTTAACATTGCTGCTGTCAAAGTTACAGGAGGAGGGTAAAAAACATAAAATACAAGTCATTGGAACCAGAGGACTTCTCAGTAATTTTAAACCACTTCTTTTAGTCCATTCATTATGAATTTACACACAATGTTAGGAACAACAGACATTTTCAAATCATGTCAAAACGGTTTTTTTTCTGCCACGTTTGCACAAAAAACATTTAAAGTAAGATTGTTTTAATTGGTTACAACAAGTAAATACAATCAACTACTTAGCAATTTTCCTGTACAACAACAATTTATTACAAACATGTATTGTCTACATAACTGCTTCCTTTCAAGCAAAATACATGACTGCCTTAAATCAGCACAACTGGCAGGATATAAACAGAGCAGCAGGAGAAACAATGATGAGGGTCGGGAAATGTGAAAAATGGTGACAGCTATGTCCGAAGCCAAGGGTGCTCCGCAAAGGCAAGTACGCAGATCCTTTAAAAAAGTCAGATGCTGTACAATCGGAAAAAGTTGATACTGCATAGTTACAATGAGCTTTCAAATTAAATTTTAAACTGTCCATTCCAATAAATGAAACAAAGCCCTCTTCTGAGATGGCATGTCTGCTGGATACATGTGTGGGCACAGTAATAAAGGTAGCATTCAAATATAACATATTATGCAAATTCACGTGTTTTGTGCCTCTCTGTTCTCCAGTAGTTTTTGCTCAACTCGCTGGCTGATGCGTCGCAGGTCAGCACGGATGCTGGGTCTCTGAGCAAGTTCTTCTTGTAGACAGCGAGCAATTTCTAAGCGAGGGAAATCTTCACTACGCACCAGGCCCCTCACCACCTGCAGGCAGCGCTCTCGCAGGGAAAATACTGCAACACAAACAAAGATGCAGTGAAATATGAACTGTCTTCACAGTCTGCCAAAGAAGCTGAAAATACTGTAGCTACTCCAAGCCCAAATGCATGCACTGCAGGCTGTTCACACCTTGCATTCATACATGTGCCTTATGTCCAGATCACATCTGGATGTGCTAATTAGATTTAATAAATTACACTTTTCACTAAAATGCATCCCCAGATATGACTGGATGAGATCTGATTTCACAGTAACACATGCATTGCTTCTATTTTACTTCTATTTCTCCACTGTTACATCTGTATGAAAAAAAGTCCAGTTGGTATAGAGCAAACTTAAATAAGATAGTTTTCTTTACATTTAAGAGCACAATTTCTATTCAATTGACAGGGATAAATAAATTGGAAAATATAGCATAGCAAATATTTGTCATAAATTTTGCAGGCCACAAGCTGCATTTTATGTTTGATTGAAAATGTTAATTTCATCTGGAAATAACTCCAGCCTTGAGTATCCTCCAACTTGCTATTTAGCACTAGGCAGACACATTTCCACGTATCCACACCACGACCCCTCGTGTCTACACTCACTGTCCATTGTATCAGCTCCACATACCATACCTATACTTTGTAGTTCTACAATTACAGACTGTAGTCCATCTGATACTTCATTAGTCCAATTTCACACTTTTTTTCAATAGTGAGGACAATCCACCACCCACATAATACTTGCTCTGTGGTGGGAGTCCTGACCACTGAAAAATAAGGGGTCTAACAAAATATACATAGAAACAGATGGACTATATTTTGTAGTTATAGAACTACAAAGTGCAGCTATATGCTAAGTGGAGCTGATAAAATGGACAATGAACATCATTAACCAATATCCTTTTCTTAAATTATTCCTGACACAGATCCTCAGAAAAACTTTGGCAAATTAAAGAGGAAAGGGTAATGAACAAGGCCTGCTGATTGTATAAACAAGAATGTGGCTGGTCGATGTAATTTACTAAAGATATAGCAAAAAAGAATTATATATACACCACCTCTGAATGAGGTATGAGTGATAAGACTGTAATCACAATAGGTATGTGTACACCTCGGTTTTAACATAAGCCTGTCACTGGAATCAAACGTTGATGCTAAGTGTAAACAGCTCTGGTTACTTCCCAACAAAACTTAGAATTGCTTCAGCTAAACAAACCAACAGCCAACACTAAATCAGAGACAATCTGAGTTGGTGTACCTGGCAATGTGATGTTGGCCAGCGACACTTGGCCATTTTCAGATGCACTGGGTAAGTACATCTCCTTATTATTCACTAACATGGGATCATCAGACTGAGAATCCCGAAACATCCATGGATGTCCTGTCAGATATAAATATAAAGGTAGTTATTTATGTGCCTACACCACCACTGTGTTGCTTTCAGTGCAACAAATTAAGTAAGTAGTATGAGTATTTCCAACAATAAATAAACAATTCCTTGCATTCCGATCGTAGCTCTATTCAGTCATACTACTATCGCTCACTGACAGCATCACTTAACCCCTCTAGTGACCTATTCCAAGGTTGCTTTCAAATGATCCAAGTAATCTTGTCCATTTTTGAGCTTGCCACACGGTAACAGCATTCTACAGCTGTACAAAGAAGTGGTTCATGCTAGAAAGTGGTGAATTCAGTCTAATGATATTTATACAAATACATCACTGTAGCTGGCATTAATAAAACTGATGGCCCACATTTCCTGAGTACTGATACTCCACATTAAAATAATGTCTTACAAAATAGACATAGATTATTGGCTGACTTGTTTTGTTCTGTGTTAACCTGAAAATTACACTAAAGGGAATGTTACACGTTGTATATTTTACTAAGGTGACAAAAAGGACACTACTGTTTTATTGCATAGATATAATATCAATGCACAGATTTGAGAGTTGTGAGGTGATACTGATATCTGATATTGTTCCCATCCATATCAGTCTATGCTGACATTTGATGAATTAAATGAAATTAAATTATAAACTGGCACTAGATCTGTTTAGCATTTCGAAGGAAAGCAACATTAATTAGTAAAAAAATAAATACAAAAGATAACACATAACGGATCGAGGTGATAGTTTGACTAATCTGGGAGAGTGGAGCCCTTATTGAGTGTAAACCTGAAGAAATACGTGGCTGTAAAATGGTGCAGCTGTTAAATTCTGGCGCCGCGGGAATTCAAATCAGAAGCTGCTGCTGCTTCACCCTGGGCTTCATTTAAGGTGGAACGGGGGCAATTCGAAAAAGAAACTAACTTCAGAAAGCAAGCAGTAAAATTTTTTTAGCAACTGATAGCGAGTCTGAGTTTTACGGCAAGCCGATCTGGAAATCCGGAATGTGTGCCAAGACATGGCCTTTGCCCTTTAGCCGTGTAGAGCAAACTAAATAGATTGTGCAGTATGAGGCAGTTTAGAGAGACAGACAACTTTCTCACCCACGTAAGTAGTCACCCTCCTCCCAGTCAACGGCTGCAGGTCTCCGTATGACTGCGGCTCTCCGCGAAAGTTGATCCAAACGAGCTTCACGGTTCGGGGAGTGCGGTTACAGAACACCACATGCGCCTGGAGGCGACTGATCAACGAGCGGACCAGCGGCAGAGGCTGCGGCTGGTTGTCCCCAGACTCCTGAGGCTGAGGCATAGCGAGCCTCCACACCGATACCTGCCGGACTGAACGCTAGCTACGTGACCAACAGCAGCCCAGACAGCTGACCGAGAGACGGAGCTCGCAAAGTACACAAACTACCAACTTACTCCAAATACAAGCTTCGTTAGTTTCGCCAAAGATAAAATAAAAGGAAAACAACAACAATTATGTGGCGACAGTACAGACAAAACAACGCAAACAATTCTCAGTCTAATCTACAGACAGCGGCTACGCCTGAAGTTTGTTTTGATTACGCAATCAAACTGAAACCTGGCGAAGAAGTGGGTCGTCGTGCACTCCGTCTCCCTCTGGTGGTCTTCTGTTATGATAAAAACTGAGTACGGTGCAGGGACTAAAGGGGTCGTATTCTAAATTTGTCGTGTATTTCCTTGGTTTATTTCAGGAGGTTAATTTATGACGTTTGTGTGTTTGTATACCAGAAAGAGACACAATTAATTTTCAACAAAAACTTCTTTTATCCCACAGAATTCCACCAAAGTTGTTTTTGTTGCTTTGCAAATAAGACGAGCATTCCCATCATCAGTCAGCTGTCAGACTAGACATGTTGTTTACCAGTTTAGTCCAGCGTCCTTCTCCTTCCTCCTTGTCTGAATATTCAGTGAGTCTCAATATCAAGTATGCCTAATACAAATGGACATTCCAAACATGATTTTATTAGCATATTTATTAGAACTGAACATCCTTTTGAATCCTGAATCCCTTGAATAATGAATCACTTGAACATTATTATTATAGATATGCCAGTCAGTGGCCTGTCGAGTGCTTTCTGTGTAGTAGTTTTATCATTATGGATATGTGAGACTGCTGAAGTATGAACAGGATGTTTGGGACTATGTAAAGTGTAGCTGTGTATCAGTACTGCATTTCATGAAATTCCGCATTTATAAACGTGATTTTCTTCCCAAAAAAGGCTGCAGTCTACGTCCAGGCAAAAATACTTTCAGTGCTTCAACACACATACATCCAAAAACATTGTCATTGACAAGAGATAGGGGGAAAGGGGCAACATATAAATACAAAAATACAGTAAGCAGAGTTATGCCCCTGATATGATTTCACAATGATATGTAAGAGTAACTCTGTTACTTTCTAAATCACCAGCTGTCCATCCACATCAGTAGTTACTGTGGCATCCAGTACCACATGGCACATAGAGCCATACAGAGCGTTCTCTTGCTGTTTTTTTTAACAATAACAATGAATTTTTTCTTTGGCCAATAAGAAATCTGGACAAAATAGCCTCTCCTCTTCCTCTGTATATTATAAAATCCAAAGAAACACAATGAGATGACCTTTTCATTATATGCATACACAGACATGAGACTTTGCTAAGTTAACAAAAAGTTCTTGTGGGCATCAAAGTGTATGTCATCATACACACCACGCTACAGTCAGCTAGACAGACTGCAGCAGTATCTGTTACAACAGCAAGAAACACTGAATAGAACATATTCAGATTGTAAAAGCACTAGATTTAAACTGAGAAGTGTCCTACTGAGCCCACCTGGTTTGATTCTGTGAGAGAAACTACTTTATAAAGCAGTCTCTCTCCCCTCTCTCTCTCTCTCTCTCTCTCTCTCTCTGTTTATTTTTTGTCCCCTTTTCGCTCCAGTCGACCTATTTCTCTCTGTCTCTCGCCATCTTTCTTTCCCGTTTCGAGAGTGATGTTTTGGGGTGGGGCGAGTACTGCAGTGGTAGACATTATGTGCTGTGAGCTGAAAAGACGTGGGTCATGCTGAGGTTACAGGCAGAGCAGACGCGAGCCCTCCACGCCCTCCTCGCCCTGCGGGATTGTGGGCAAGAGAGCGGAACGAGTCAGACCCCAGAAGCGAGGGGGACTCAGATCCTTCTTCACAGCAGAGAACTTCCAACCCATGTGAGAACCACATGTCCGGCACTGAGCAATCGTCCATGCATACCTAAAGAAAATACAATGTGGGTCATAATTAAAGTCACGGAAATTAGTAAACTTCATTAGTAATCACAAACATTTTAACTACAAACAATGGGATCATAAATTGCATTCTTTTATTGTACTTTTAGGACTGTCCTACTGCACTACTGCATGATAATTAGAGTGGCAAAAATCCTGTTGCTCTTTAAGGGTGCTTTCACACATACCTGGTTTGGTGTAGAGCAATGAAACATTTTCTTTGGTTCTGTCTGTTATGACAGGTATGAACACAGTTTACTGCTGGTGATAAGCACCAACAAAGGGAATTCAACATCAGTGCGTGCCTTTTTCTTCTTTAAGAACGGTGTAAGCATTGTACTGTTGACCACTGATGCTTAAATCGTTCTTGTAGCACAGCCTGCTGATAATAATGGCAGACAAGCAACAAACGAACAGCAAAGTTATATAATCTTACTTAATAACATATAATTGCACATAACTTTGCAAAACCATAGGCTCCTAAGCTTAACCAGACCCAAGATACAATTTTACAAAAACCCACAGACAAGCAATAGAGTATGACCATAAATATGTTTCACCTTTAAACACTTAGAAACCAGTCAGTCTCAAAAACATGCACACAATTCCTCACCCTGGAAACCAGCTATGCAGAGTAGAGGGTCTTCCAATCAAATTGAGGTTGCTAGCCTTGTAGACAGTCAGTGTCTCATGAACATAACCGTGTGGATTCACATAAGCCGCCATTGGCCCATACAGAGACAGACTACAGAGAGAGGCAGACCGAGAAAGAAGAAATAATATTTTGTACTGCGATACAATTATTAACAAAACTAAAGCCAAAAAAGCAGGTTTGTCAATATTATGGTAAATTATGTCACAGTAAGTACATATATGCAATATGTTTACAGTAAGTAAAATATCTTCAGTATGTAAATAATGCTAATATAATGCATGTGTAGTTAAAGAGAGCACAGCCATGTTCAGCTGGACAAAGTGCAGTACAGTATATGAAACACTGAATAAAACCCACCGTACTTACTGCACTACTGGTACTAACCATAGAAAAACTAACATGATGCATATTGTGTATTATGTCTTCAAGTGTTTTCAAGTATTGAGGTGTATTCACACCTAGTGAAAACTCACAACCGTAAGGTGAGAATAATTTTTTATTAATAAAACATTTTTCATCTGTATTAAAGCATGTTATTCATAAAGTGCCAGTTATTGGGTTTTTTTGTTGCTTTTTCATAAAAAGCTTATGACACTTACCTAAAAATCTCATTCTTGGTTGTGATCTCTGTGTCCTGGCACTGTTTGCAGCACAGAGATGTGCACTGTGACAAGAGACAAAACACAACAGCATTAAACTTCTGACAAAATTAATTGCCATCTATCTCCAGTGCCCTTCTAACAAACCCCCAAAGCACAATCTCTCTCAGACACACCCTGTCCATGATGTCGAGCTCACAGCGCAGTCTCTGTATCGCACTGCCGATCCTAAGCAGCTGCAGTCTAAGAGCATCATCTATTGGCAAACAGGCAGCCACCCGGTATGAAAAATCTATAGAGAGAGACACAAACTCAGAAATAATGTGCTTTTGTTTGAACAGCACTTTCTGTGAACATCAGATGTATGTGTATGCTTGCACGATGTGTGCTGTTCATGGGTGGTGTGTGGTAGGATGTGTGGTCCAGTATAAGTATGTTTATAACTGCATACGTACCTATAGCATTTGTTGGCAGAGATTCATCTTTGAGGTTTTCATCCCATTCATGAAGCTGTCTCTTTACCCTGCTCATTAGAGTCTCCTGTAACATTATCATTATAGACAGAATGTCCATTAAGTCCATACAGTGATGTGGATGTGTATAGTACTGTGTAGAGACTCTCCATGTACTTCATTTCCAGTTAAAACAGGCATAAAGTTGTTTATCAAATAAATCTGCTGGGATATTTACCATATCTGCAAAGCACCGTCTTTTGACATTGCATTTCATGTTTCTCACAATCCAAGTAATCCCAAATATACTCAGTTATGCTGAGGTCTGGAGCGCAGCATGACCAGCTGCATGACCAGCTTTACAGACATGCATTTCTTTAAAATGGAGCTAAAATTTGTTTTCAATCTCTCAAAAATAAAACTTTTAAGTACTGTGTATCTGATGGGGACAGCTTTGGTGGTCTACCAGCTCTTGCATGGTTGTTAGTATTTCCAATTTGTCTAGATTTTTTAAATATATAATATGTTTTCAGTCGTGAAAGTGCCTGTTTTTTTATTTATTGGCTCTCATCCTCATAAATGTCTCCATAAAAATGAATAACTTGCATCTGGTGAACATTTGAAGTGTGGATGTGAGTGTGAGGAGAACTGTAACCTTTGTGAAACTCACTGAGTCATAGAGCGCATAAACCCAGGGAGGCCATGGGGTCATACTGGCAGGATACAATTTCCTCTGAGAAGAAGAGACAGAGAGTGCATAACAAATAATAAACATGATAGCATGCCCCATGTGTGGCCCACGTTCAGTATGCTAATATGTTATTTACCCGTCTGTAGGCCTGGCAGCGCTGCACTGGGCTTTGTGGTTGTGTGTGCTTAGTAGGCGAAGCATGAGTGTGAACATGGGACGAGAACTGAAGTGCACTTAGAGGGTCGAGTAAAATCCTCTCAGGCAAAATCTGCACTTTTGCCTGACGAATCCTATAAAAGGAACATCATCAGTTTAATAATAAATGCATCCACTTAATGAACTGTTCAACATTGTGCTGTTCAGTGTTGGATATCTTACCCATCTGCCTGCGTGCGAATGTCATGCACTCTGAAGCGCTGCCGTCCAATAGCTTTTATTTTCACCGTCTCAATGCCGTACTCCTGCTCCTCACGAAAGGCGTAGATCTCTGCTGTTGTCCCAAACTCTGCCTTTAGCTCTCCTCCACTTGAATCAGGACTGCATTATAATAATAATAATAATAATAATAATAATAATAATAATAATAATAACAAATCAGAAGAAATAGTAACTTTAATTTTAATTGGACAAAAAAAAAATCCCCAAGTCTACTACTACTTTAACATCTGTGAACTACTATGTATTATTTTACACATACAGTATAATCAAAACACAAACATATTTAGTGACATTACATATATAGTCTTAAGTTTAGTCAATTTATCACTTTTGTAAACCACGATGATGGGCTCACCTGTGTGCAAGAACAGCAAACGTGCGGTCGTGGCTGACCAGGTTGCGGAACATGCTGACCTCCTGTGGTCGGAAAAGCTGCAGCGGGAGCGTCTGACCCGGTATAAGTATGAGAGCAGCATGAGGCAGAACAGGCAGATTCTGCACGCTGTCTTCATCGTGAAGAGTACGGCCGTGAAACTCCTCCATGTCTGAACCCAGGTACTAACACAGACACGCAAGTAATCTTACATTCTTATTCTTCTAACAAGCACAGCGTCTATTCTGGACACTTCAAAAAAAAACTTCAAATATGTCACATGAAGCCCTGCATGCAAGACTTATTTAGACATTGCAAGTTGTGGTTGTTGGAGACAAACCTGACCTCTGTTTGATGGATTTGTCAAGACTGATCACTTAACTGACACTCACAGAATGAGAAGTTGGCAGGCTGGGGTCAAAGTTGATAATGCTTGGTTTTTCTGCATCCTCACTATCACGATCCTCAGTTTCCATATCATCTTCCTCCTCCTCCTCATTATCTAGAGAGAAAGAAGTGACAGCCATAAGGAGCGAGCGAGAGACAGAGCACGAGACAGAGAGTGAGGGGGATACACACAGAGTGAGACAGTAAGAGTGAGATAGACATGCATATAGGGAAAGAGAGAGAGAAAGACAGACAGATAAATATAATGAGTGGAAGTAAAACAGACAGAGACAGAGTTATGGGTTGGCTTTCATTTTCAGTTTTATGCCGAGTCAGTCTCAGATCTCTGCAACGACAGCGCACGTTTCTACTACTCTGCTTTGTCCCGCAGGAGCAGACTGTGGGGACAGAACAAATTCTCGGTGTTAACATGCATTCTTGGTTATCTGCGGTTCACTGGTCTAAACCTTGCAGCTGTCACGTCTGTCTGACCGCTCGATGGCCACCCAGCCAGCCAGGCAGGCAGTTCTGTGGCCTGGACAGCGTTTATGAGGAGTAAAAACTGCTCCTGTGCGGCTGAGCAGCTCTGTTTTACATCCCGCGGTGTGGCTGCATCTCAGACGTACACTGCCAGCCCACTCACCAGGTACGAGCTGCAGCTGGTTCCCCATGTCGTCGTGGATGTTGTTGTCGCCTCCGCCCCTCTCAGCAGCCATCGCCGTCTGTTTACACTCCAAAACCCAACGAGTTTCACCGGAGTTGGAATCGAGCTCCGGGGACTCGTTTAGATATAGACGCGGCGGCACCTGGTGGCCGGAGGTCGGAGTTGAGCTGCCTCGGCGGGGGAGCGTGGAGGTGTTTGTGAAGGTAGTGCTGAATAATGTTCTTAAACTGTCGAATTTCAGTCACATTCATCGAAACCAGGTTAAAAAGCACTTTTACTATGTTGGGGTTGCAATGTTATGAGAAAATAACCTTAAGTGCAGGTGTAGTTAACCGTAAGTGCTTGAGTTGTGTGCTAAGATTAAAAAGGTCCACGTCTGGTTATCTTAATAAATCAACACACAGGACTACTGAAGCCCATTACCACCCTTAAATGCATAAAGCATCTCAAAATAACTTGAGAGTGTCTAAAAACAATGACTTAGTATCTAAAAATAATGACTCAGCTTAAAATAAAGACTTAGCATATAAAAATGATGACACAGTAATTCATGTAAAAAAGAAACAACAATAATCAGGTGCTGTATTGTTTTGGTTAATGGTGGGTATGAGATTCCTTATAGGACGAAATGTGTTAGGTTGCTCGATTGTGTGTGATTTTTCTGATTGTAGCTATTCATTCATCTTGTACAGCTACTAATGCTGATTTACTGCTTTAGTCCCTGTGCAAACAGTTCATTATCTAATTTGCTGAGCATTATATCTCTCCACCTCATTATACTGATTTGACGATTTTATATCCAAATCAAATTCTTTTAGTAGTAGGGCTGGGTGATATGGCAAAAATGCCATATCATAATATGTCAAGAGGTGTGTAATACACAATATGTGATGCTATACATTTTTTTCTGATAAGCTGGAAAAGTAGTATTTAAAAAAAACCACTTTCAAAAAACTATGAATCAATTTTTGTGTATTTAGGGTTTAACGCTCTGCACTGCACTAAATTCCATGAACCAAGCCTTATTATGATCTTTGTAATGAAAGTGAAGCTGGCAAGTGTTTTTAAGTGACGATATCCTCAAACTGTTTAATCAGAAAAGCATGTTGTGGCATATTGTAACATAGATTATTATAATAATGCTAAAGGTTGTCATGTTGTCCAGCCCAATGTTATCAGGCTGTGTTCTTTTACTACTGTACCCAGCATGCATTATGCAAATACATTAATATGTAAATCCGTGTGGCGTCACCCAGTCCTCACTGCTTACATACTCACTGTGCTATAGGTTAATAACAGCAACCAGGCTAGATTTGGAGTCATCAAACAGATGTACAGAAAAAAGTGATTCTCATTTCATGAAGCACAAAATGGACTTAAGATACTTTTTAAAGCTAATGCTTGCTGTCCTCCTCATCATTTTAGTCCATTCTCCTGATTGCAGTAGCAATTTGAATGAAGTTAGTGAAGTTATTAGGCTTCCTAGCCAAAGCTAGCCATAGCCGTCCTTCTCTTTCAACATCTAGTGTTTAAAAAAGTCACCCCAAATATCCAACCCAAAGCAGTTTTTCACTCCCCTTGAAGATTCATCATCAGAAGTCTTTATACAGTTATCATTTTTGTTATGGAAGTGCAGCCACTAACTTTTATGAATTGTGTTGCCTGCACATTTCTAGAGGGTGTAATTTGATTTTGTGTGTTTGTGGTGACTTTGCGCTTATTTTGCGGCACAGCGGACAGATGATGGCACTGCGTGTGTGTGTCCTGCTGCTGCTGTGTGTTTGTGTTGCTGAGTGTGTGAGTGATTATTATTCAGTGTTAGGAGTTCCTCGCTCTGCTACAGAGAAAGACATAAAGAAAGCATTCCGTCAGCTGGCCCTCAGATTCCACCCTGACAGGAATCACAGCCCAGATGCACAACAGATCTTTACACACCTTGCCCAAGGTTTGTACACGCACAGAGCAAGCACCTCAGAACAAGCACCTACATACTTGAGTAGCATTTTTGTTGCTTCTGATTGTACCTTAATATTTAATGCACATTGATGCAGATGCTGGCCGATTTGAACAGGTTTATTCGCTTTCACTGAATCTATAAAACAGTTTTGTACAATTTGTGTTTATTCATCTGTAAATTTTAAGAAAGCAGTATTATAGTTTATTCAGCTTTAGTTCCAAGGAAAACATATTTGTTCAGATTTACCACTTTTTAGCCATTATTAACATTAAATATAAAAACGCTGAAGACAAAGGTAGGTTCACTCGTCATTTTGGATAGTAAATAAAATGACTATATTTAAATAACTACTAATTCCTACGATCACCATTTTAAAGGAACTCGCCCATTTTAAAGGAACTTTCTGTGATCAAATTTATACAGTACAGCATTCATTTAGAAAATTCTGTGAATTTCTTCTTTACGTGGGGCAGCTGCCAGTAAGCGTAAATGGCCTTTGTAACTGTTAATGTGATTGGTCCGACATTTGTTTTTTTCTTTCTCAGCCTACGAGGTGTTGTCGAACCAAGAGAGGCGAAGACTCTATGACATGACATGCTGCTCGGACCAGCACAGTAAGAAGAAGACGAAGGGCAAGCCAGATCCGGGGTCCAGTTTCCGCAATGAAGAAGGTGGTTTCTATGGCGATTTTCCATCCTACAGTCTAGATGACCTGCTTGAGATGCTGCAGATGGAGAAAGATTTATTCATGGAAGATGGAGATGATGTAGGTCAAAGTTGGAGTTTCAGTCTGTGGGATGAGGGTCAAGAGGATGAAGATCAATTCAGCTTTATGTTTGGAGTTCTATAAGATCCACGGTGATCAGTGGTTGTTGGTAGATATATTAATGCGCAGCCCTTGTTGAGTTGATTAGGATGTGTTTTTTTTTTTCAATACTATGTTGATTTTATAGAAATTAAAGTAGCTCTGACGAAACAGTTAATGTGGTTGTTGATTTGACTCCAGTTTTTCAAAAACACTAAACACTGTTAACTAGCTTACTGTGCAATCTCGGGGTGGACAGTATGATGACAGGATGGTGGTCTTAGGCTCTTGTGTGGTCATGTTTTATGTGGTACTTAGTTTACAGACCTCAGAAAAATTAAACATGATGAGTTGTGAAGTGTCCCAATGTTTTATTTTTGCCACATCGCTCACCTGTATTGCAGTCAAGTCATGGTGAGAACTTAGGCACATAGAAATAGTGTTTTTACACATCACTTATTCATCAAATATATTATTTCCATGGTTGTGACCTCTTTTTGATAGACACATTTGTTTCATTTTCTTTGAATAGTCAGTTCAGTCAAAACATTACGACATTTTGAGAATGTAGCAAATGTTGGAGTGAAGCCAGCAGGAAAAAAAACAAAGATTAGATAGGTACCGCTTAGGTCTTGTGATGAATGATTGTTATGAAAAAGAGGATGTCCTCCCACACCCTCAGTAATACAGAATTAAACATTTGTTAATTAAGACAACTTTTTGACTTTGCCCTTTATATTTCAACTCACAAGGTTTCATCTCTGTTGAGCTGATTGTCAAGCTGATTATTAAGGTTTGTAGTTTTCCCTACATCTAACATACCTTCTATGTTGGTATCTAACTGCTTAGTTGAATCAGATCTATTTGAGTAGAGAAATCACAGAGCTGTGCAGGAATCCAGCTCACCAGGACCAGGAGTTCCCCACCCTTGCATTAGAGAGTACAGCAATGTGTCCCTGTTTAATAGAGTGACATTCCATGGAGTAACATTAGTACTCAAGCAGTGCTGTGTGGTATTGGCCAAAATAATAATGTACTGGTTCTCTAGAGACCCAGATTGTTTCTGCCCTGTTTCTTCTGTTTGCATTGTTTAAGTGGAAATGGTGAGTATGGAGCGAGCAGGACATTTAGTGCAATGTCCAGCAGGGAGCAGAGTCACCACTCAAACCCATACAAATCAAAAGTGGTCCATAAACCTGCTCTTCACTGAAAATAAGGAACACCACAGTGGTTTGTATGTTTGGGCTTCTTTTAGTAAATAAAATCTTTTTAGTAAGTCCTTAGTAACGCAAATCCTTTAAGTGTTGGCATTTTTTAAAGTTGGCAATTATATTGTCCGTGTTTGTCTCAGAACAACAGAGCAAAACATGGGACTAGGGAAATATGCAGTCCTGATACTTATAGAGGAAATAAAATTGTGTGCTTTTATCCTGCCTTCTGCCCAGTGAGCCCTGGGTTAGGCTTCAGCACCCCAGCAAAATCCAGAGGGATAAAGTGGCTTGGAGAATGAATGAATGAAATTTGGAGGTTTTGTCATCTAAACTTTGTATTTCAGGAGTGCTGAGTACATTTTCTGATTGAAGTGTTAAAACTGCTTTAAAAAAATAAACCTAAAAAGGATGACAAACAAACAAATACCTTTATGTTTATCATAATATTTTATATTATCATTATGGCATTTTCTTAAAATAATTTAAATGCTGCTTTGTACTTAACCAGATCCCTTGACTAGATGTCAAAGTACAATGATAATACTAAACATTACTTTTTAAAATTCTTTTTAATATATTTCCTCCTATGCATTTACCAAGTCAACCACATTACTGAATTTGCTATTTGAGCATGCCATAGTGTTTACACAGGTTTATGGTTATTTCTTTTCTAAATGACAAACACTGAAGAGACTTGTGTGCTTATACCACATGTGAAAAACCCTGATTGAGACTAGGCAGCCATGTTATCTTTCTATTTCAGTTAATAATTTTCATTTTGGCGTATTGCTGGTTTATGTTGCAGCCCTGTATTCACAATCTCCTGCTCCTACACTGCATGTATTTTATTTTGCATGTCAGTCATTGAAACCTATCATTTTATTATTTTCTGTTGTGCGCTTCTGTGTGCGAATGCATGTGTGAGAGTGATGAGGCAATGGCTTTATGTCTGCTGACTGTCACAGTAGCATTTTCACTCACCTGCAGAGAACAAACATACAGAACTTAATCAGACTGCTTTACTTTTTTATTTTTTAAACAAGACTAACAAAACACTTCATAATGGATGTGGGTACACACTTGTCTCCTCCACATACAGTACATACGTTCACATATGCAGACATGTATTTGTGCTGGACGTTATGCTGCCTCCCGATTATCCCCTCTTTGGTGAGACAGTTCTCTGTGACCTTCATCTGGACCAACTAAGGGCATAAACCTGTAGCATGTTCACACATATGAAACTTGCTTTGTATGTAGGTCAAAATAGTTTGAAGCTGTCATTTCACATGTACTTACCTGTGTTCACCTTCGTGAAAGATGGTGCATCTCCTATCCAGCAGGAGGAAGGCCAAAGGGTTGTCATGGAAACTGTTACCGGGCACGCTGGTATAGGCCCCTCCTCCTCCATCTGCACCAAGCACCTGACACACGGCCACAGCTCCAGAGGAATAACTAATGCACACTCGTTAAGATATGACAAATACAGGCGAGTGGATAGACACATTGCACTTTTGAAAGTCTGAAGTAAATATTTTTAATGATAGAAACTGTAATCAAAATAACTGTAATCCTGCAAAGCATATATTATATACCTCACAGACACTAATTCTGTACAGAAACATTACAGGTAGCAACACTATAGGAGACAATGCAGTAACATTCCATAGAATAACACTTCAAGACAGTAACAATGCATATAGTAACACCACATTGCACAACATCACATAACATTACAGGCAGTAACAATACATGACAGTTGTGGTACAGACAATAACACTAATTGACAGTGACAGGATGTTAATAATACATGACATTTTTATCACATGACAGTAACAGTACAGACAGTAACACTACATGACAGTAAACATGCAGTCAGTAGCCACAACATGTAACTCTGAATATTATTAACCATGTTAGTCAATGACACACCACTAAGTTAATTTATTTACTAAAATATACTGTTTATAGATTATAGTTACATTACCTGCCATATACACACTATTTGTTATTTTATATACATTATTAACTTACACAACTACTCACCATAAAGTTTTTTTTAATATTACATACACACATAGAACAAGACACTGTATACAAAGGGCCCCAAGAGCAAAGGCGCATATACTGCGATGGGACACATGTTTTGCTGTTAAATACACTGAACACACACACACACAGATGACACAGGCTGAATGTTTCCTGTTGGCTGTAAAGGGTGGGGTGTCCAGCCAGGGGTGTTTTTTCCCCTCTTTGTTCTAACTAACAACAGTCTGAGTCTGTGTGTGTGTGTGTATGTTCGTACGTATGAGTGTGTCAGTGTATTTACACATTTCCCAGCCTGTAGACAGTCACGTCTGTGTGTGTGTGTATGCAGATTGATGTACAATACTGGCCGAAAGTCAGATCAATCCCTTCATTACTTTAGTTTCCAGTCAAAACAGCTGTTAAGTACAAGTTATACTTCTGTGTCAAGAAAACATATATTTAGCAGAAAACACACAAGCACCTCTCAATATATACATTTTCTTCTTTGTTTTTGTGTTCATCCTTTGCTGTGTTCTTTTCATAAAACTTCTCTTAAGTTGATTGGTTTCTGCTTTTCTCACAATCAAATACTTTCAATGATGTTCAGATCTGGGTGACTCTGAGGTGGTCAGTACATTGTATTAGCTGCTGATGTTTTTATTTCTCTAACTCTATTTCTCAATTACATCTTCTTTCAGACCCATAGCTTTGAGTTGTGCAAAAAGAGGGACGGAAACAATTGCAGATTTTGTGAGATCTGAAAAAATTGTGAAGTTTTATTTTCTCCACTCTCTGAAAGATGAAAGTACTGATTATCTGACAGTGTGGGTGATGTATACGGTTGTGAAGAGTCCCATTTTCACAACATTGATTTTTTTTTTTTAATTTTGGAATCTAGAACTGAAATGAATGGTGGTATCTAACGTTACTGCACATTGAATAGCAGGATGGCGTGTGGGGGCTTTGTCTGTTCTGATGGTCGCTGGTGTTTGCTGTCTTTTGTGGAAACCACTATCACTGATCAAATCTAGGCATCTTCACGACCAGCCACTTCATTAAGTACACCAACTTATATCTGTACTATTTATTATAGGTGCGCTTTTTAATTCTGCAATTACAGTTTGTAGTCCAACTGTTTCTGTTTATACGTTGTTAGCCCACAGAACAGTTATTATTTGGGTGGTGGATCATTTTGAGAGTGGGTCAGACACCGCAGTGCTGTGAGATTTTTTTTAAACACTCTGTCCATTCACTGTCTGCTTTATTAGACACTCCTATCTTGTTGGTCCACCATGTAGATGTAAATTCGGAGATGATAGCTCACCTCCCAACCACGCTTGAATTACTGAGCTCTTTTTCTGAAGTTGATTATGGATTGTGAGGAGCACAATTTTTGGGGCTTATTGTTAGAGGGTGGCTTGACAGGCATTGAAAAAAAAGTTCTGCTTGAGAACTTAACTGTTTAGTTTATAGCTGTATAGGTTTATAGGTATATGATTGGTTGGAACATGCAACCACTGTTGCTTTCACTGAAAAACGTTTATGCTGTGGACATCATGTCATTTCATGTAATGTTTTATGTTGATGATAAATTAAATAAATGTTGAACAAATAAAACAAATTAATCATAAAATATTATTAATTGTGATTATTTTTATTGCCCTTAGTACTTAAAATATAAAAAACCACATCAGATCTTGACTCAGTTATATTCAACCTGAAAATATGTGTATTGTAACACATCTTTGTGTCTGTAGATGCACAATGGGTGTGGATGCTATAGATGTAAGTTGATGGCTAGTTTATCTAGGGGGTTGAAAAAGCACTGTCTGACTTTACTAAAGGTTCCACTCTCCACCGTTACTACAAACTCGGATGAGTCAGCACAGTTCCAGATTCATACACACAAACTTACACAGTCAGACTCTGACCTCCCTTCCCTTTCTCTTTTCCCACATAATTAATGGATATTTGCTCTGGTGTAATAGAACTAAAGGGCAATAGGACCGCAATTGAAGAGATAGACCACAATGTAAAAATAAATCTGGCACATGCTGATTTATAGCGTTTACACATCTTAAGATTCACAGAATCTCAGAGCATGGACAACGAGGAGAGAGATTTAAAAACTTGTAGTGCTAAAGAGCAGTGGTGATCTAAACAGGGTGATACTCATACATAATGGACATAGACCCACACAAAGCCAGCGTTCTGGTACCCCTTGGTTTATCCACAGTATATCCTGTCACAGTAATCTCATACACATCTGATTTTTTATAGTAACTAGTCGACAATATCTAATATTTTTATGAATTAAAACTCTGTTTACACTCTTTCTGTTCTGTATATCATTTTGTTCATATAATCTTAAATATATCAGAAGTAAAAGAAAATGGAGCCCTCCCCCACTGCCCCCTCTTGTACACACACACACACACACACACACACACACACACACACACACAAACAATAGTTTTCTGCTCCCTGTCTTTGGACTAAGGCCACAGTCATTTACAGAAGGAAGGATATTTTATTAGGGCATCAGGATAAGTTCACGACCTGGTTTAATACTATTGTACTATGAAATGAACTCCGCTCTTGCTCCAACTATAATTCAAGTTCTAACAGAATAGAGGTATTCTTTTGTGTAAAACAATACAGAGCAAGGCAAACAAGAGAAGGAAAGAGAGAATTCCCTGTAACTATAATTTCAATACCCAAATCAGAGTCTGTGTGTGTTGTGGGGGGGTCAAGTTTATGGCACATTGTGGAAAGGACCAACTTGGTTTAAATTATTAAGTGTTAGTGTACGTGTGAAGGTGTGGGTATACTTAAGGTTAGGTTAAGGGTCCTTGTTAAGGTTTGGGTAGGTCAAATGAATGGAAATCTGTTATGGCCCCACAATTCACAGAAACCACACGGTGTGTCTATTTATGTGTGTGTGTTTATGTGTATGTCTGTGTGGATGTAACCAAAGTGTGACCAAAAGTTCAGTAAGCAAATCCCAAATGGATCATTTCATGGAAAGCATGGCTTAAAAAAAGGCTTAAAAGGACATTCGGTCACTGACCAACACGCCTGCTGTTCTAGATCACAGAAGCAAAGAAAAACAAATTTTCAGA
Source organism: Megaleporinus macrocephalus (assembly GCA_021613375.1). Lineage (NCBI taxonomy): Eukaryota > Metazoa > Chordata > Actinopteri > Characiformes > Anostomidae > Megaleporinus > Megaleporinus macrocephalus. The sequence continues at coordinate 18,971,195 of CM038704.1, read as the reverse complement.
CAGCCACACACAAATCCCCACATAGCAGTAGGGTCCAGGTAGTGCATGCTGTCTGCTGAGGCTATACAGCAGGATATGGAAGAACTGTTCCTGTTTACAAACTTCAAAAGTGTCCACTGCCTATTTAAAATACACTTCCAAGCATAAGGTGTGTGTGAGTGTTTGTATACACGGATGCATTGTGATCACATTGTTAAATTTCCCCTATAAAAAGATCTATAGTAGTACTGTAGATTTCTCTAGATTAGCAGTAAAATGCTGCATAATAATTGTAATATATGTTTGTCCTCTGTTTAATATTCCTGTAGTCAGGAACTCATTGGCCCTGGGGCTAGAGGGGTTCTTGGGCTCCATGGATCTAGTTCCACACTTTTTAATGAAGGTAAGGACACTGCCGCTGCCAGTCAGTGCCTACAGCACTGCCATCCATTTTTGCACAAACTTTAAATCAGAGCCAAAGAGTTAAAAGCCATAGTTGGAAATCTGCACAAACAAGGCAGTTCATTGAAGCTGAAGTTTGCTTTGCCACCTTTAAGTGCTGCACCATTTAAGGTGGACTGGTACAGCAAACTTTAAAACCTATTCTGAATCATTGAAGTTAAACCTTATTACATTTTATTTTCTTTTAAAGTTGCACCAATGAAAACCTTTCATAGTGATGTAGTGTTCACTTTACTTCTGACACCAACAGTGGCCTCTGTTAAAACAGACACAGCTCTTGCAGTCATGGTGCTGTTCTCATCACAACTACGCTGTACATAAGAGTTTTATCTTTACTAACAGCTTACTCACTACCCTGTTCAGATCTCTCTTTTCTTTCTTCTGCTCACACTTAGCTCACTACACACACTTCCCATGGGGCATTCACAGCCTTGCCCTTCACAATAAGAGTGCGTAGTAGAATACATGATACAGGATTTATAACCTACAACTAACATGTACAAGCATTGTTTACATGTTAAGGTGTTAACCAGAAAGTAAAGAAAAAGGGACTCTTGCTATTTACTTGACATCCCAGAAAACACAGAGTAGAAATTATGTGTGATAATAATATTTAATCTCATATTAAACATGCAAGCCATGCTTTAATGTAAAATATCAGATATAGTTATGATAAAGCATGGTACAACATACTAATCAGACCTGTCTGAGAACTGTGTGGCTAATGAATAGCTTGATTGACAGCTCTCTGTCCAGCACTCATATAGCAATAAAATAATCATCCAGTTTTTATGTGACGCTAACTGCATCAGTCAAATGAATATGCAGACAGACAGACAAACGAAAAAACACATGGATGAAGCAACTTCATGTAAACGAAGGAACAGATAAACAATGTTTCTATGTATTGTGCAAAACAATACAGTACACACAGTGCAGACAAAAGAGTGCCAACACATACAATAAATACAAAAAGTTAGACAGTACACAGTACTGATAAGAGTTGTGCAAAGAGTGTATATGTATATGGTGTATATGAACATAGCAGTTACTGTGGTTGCAGCTAACAGAATACAGTAGTTGGTTAAGACATTCTAGCAGCAGATATTGTTCAGGAAATGGGCAGAAAGTGCACATAAATAGATATATAAATAAATATAAATATATACCGTGTAATTAATTGCCAGTAATTAAGTGAAGTAGTGAAATGGTAATATTTTTAATTATTTTTATTTTTTTATTGTAATTATATTTAAATACAGTATCTCAGACATAGTCAGGAGTCTAAAGTAGATTAACCTCATTAGACAGAAACACATGGAGGTGTTTAATTTACTGAAGCTTACATTAGTTACCTGGTATCACGAGTAAAGCACGCTAAACTAAATAAATAAATAAACGAACAAACAAAACGTTGATCAAACGGACATAAGCAAGTGTTTAGGAGGTAAATCTGGTATGTAAATCACAGTATGTCAATATCCCGGTATAGGCGGCCTGGTGTAAACCTCCGGTTTAATTTGACAGATAAGAGCATTGTTTTATTTTAATGTGGACTAAACAGAAGAAGCTGGGGCTGTATTGGGGCGGGGGGAGTGTGAGTGCTGGGCTGTTCGGTCTCTATTTTTGTGAAACTTATCTGGACGCTTTTCCTCAGGAAGCGCTGCGCGAGGGAGAACAGAGGCCCCGCCCACCGCGCGCTCGCGCTTCACCCAGTTCACTGATTTAGACCACGAGCGACACGGAGACTGCAGGACCTCCAGAACTGAACACCTTCAGCTGCTCGCGTCTTAAACTGTACTGAACTCCTGAACTGTTTCTGTGGGGAATCGCGCATCCTGGGCTTTTATCTGGACTAGACGCTGAGAAGAAAGATACACAGACCATGTGCCAAAATGAGCACAGGTGAGCTGTTTTAAAGAAATTGTTTCTTTATATTTTATTATTTCCTTTCAGACAGTAAAGTAAGACCATATTCAGCGCAGTCTACTAGTTAATGTAAGATATCTCACAAAGGAAGTACCCGTGTTTTAGATATGTCTTCTTTAGCTATTTCCATCATGTGCACTTCTTTAAGTAAAGGGAATAGTTCTGTTTAGAGGCATGAGCTCTGTAGATAACCACTCGTTGTTTAAATGAAGATTGATGGAGAATGTTGTATATGGTTCTATACAGAACCTTTTTGAAAATGGTAATATATTGCACCTAGTGTTCTTATATTGTTATGATGTCAAGCTTGTAACAATAGAAGAACTCTTTATTAGTGCTACATAGAACCATTTTCAGAACGGTGCAATGGTCAAAAATGTTTTACATAGAACTATGCAACATGTTCTCCATCAACCTGAGGAACCGTTTCGCTATGTGAAGAGGTTTTTAATATGTTATGGTTCTGTATAGAACCTTTTTGAAAATGGATCTAAATAGCAACCATTCTTCTTGTTATAATGTTGAGGTTGTAACAATAAAAGATTTTTTCGCTATATGAATTAAAGGTTATATGTTCAAAAATGTACCATATATAATATACAAAACATCGTTCATCTATCCAACGAACCATTTCACCCTGTAAAACAAAATTTAAGCATGAAAGTGATTCTATATAGAATTCTAAATAAAGTTGTTCTCATTTTAATAGTGTAGCTTTAAAAACTGATGAAAATGGTGGTAGCACTAGTACAGTTTGATCCATGTGACATTTAATAATATAGACTAAGTTAAGTATTATAGAAAATACTGAGATTTTAACTTGGTGGGCAATAAGTGGTTCAAGTCATATGGTAAACATGTACACTTTTTCCAGTTTTGGTCAGAAATAATGCAATTGGCAGCTTATCATTTGGAATACAACCGAATTGTTGTGTTTGGTCCTGTTTCTTATAGTTTAGGTATTAGTATAAGAGTGTATACCTGAACAAGGCTCTAGAGATTAGGATACTATTCTTGTGGCTAACAGGTTTCTTTAGGAAGGGCCTCGGCATGAGAGAAAATGTCAAGAGCAAAAAAAAAAAAAAAAAAGGACACACTCACAATGAGTGTGACCTCTAGCCTTTCAGTGGACGGAAATTCAGTAAGCCCATTTGTTTTAACTTAGTTATATGGAAAACTACTTAAAAGCACCGGAAAGTAGAAAAACAATGTGATTGACGTTGCATAACTATTTAAATAGCTTTATTGGTAGCAACTTACTTCATTTGTGTTCAGAAAACGTCCAGAATCGGTTTTCCTTGTATGAAGAAACAGCCATGTGCTATTTGGGCCCTGGTCTTTAGCTGTTGGTGAAACTGTGACAGCATTATTACCTGTACATACATGTAAATATTGTCCAATTCAAATGTATTTTGTGTGTTTCAGAACTACGGGACCCTCCCAGATCACAGACCAATGTATGTCTTTCTAAGGGGCAGCTTGATTCAGTGCATGGAAAGTGTTGCCATTACCAGCGATGTAAACCAGCCATTGCCCCCAAACCAAACTCAAAGTTCAGACAGATTCACGGCTCAAATAATTACCAGAAGAAGTGCAGTAATAGAAACCCGAGACCGGCTAATTCAGAGCAGCACATACAGAAAAACTACAGGAGGGAGGTTCCTGGCCAATGGGAGGAATCCAGACAGAAGGAGGACTTAGAACACAAAAAGGAGGAGTCAAAAACATGGAAAGACATAGAACAAAAAGAAAGAGTGATGCAATGGGAGGGGTTTACGGAAGCAAATGAGGGAGAACCAAATGACATACTGGAACAAGGGGAGGAGTTAGGCTGTGGGGAGGAGCTGGCACAGGGCAGTGAGTTAGATTGGGAGGTGGGCCTACATCAGGAGGAGGGATTTGGCTCTGAGGAGGGGGAAGGCTCACTGGAACTTCTCTCTGACTCCTGCAGTGACAGAGATGAGGAAGTGCAAGGAGTGGCAAGACAGTTACACAGAGAAGAGGAAGGGGAGGAAGGGTGGGATGTGCTTAGGAATGGTAAAACTGGCTCATATATAACTCCTGTTGATGTACGCTTTGCTGTGCGGTCAACTCTGTGCACACTTTACGAACAAGTGGTGCACAAAGATGGAAGGAATAGAAACAAAACTCCTGACAAAACGTTTCCTGACAAAACGTATACAGATGGAATATTCAGTGATAAAGTGTTTTCAGATGGATTGTACTCGAATCACATATACTCAAATGGGATTGACACCAACGAGTTGTGCCCAGACAGAATTGACACAGTCACCATGTTCCCAGACATGTGTGATGCAGGAGAAGCGTTGGCAGATGCAGATGGACTCTCTGAGTGTGATCTGTATGAACAGACTGAACCATCTCAGACGTTAGAGTTAGAGGTGTTGGCTGGTCTTGGAGATACCGTGATGCTCTCTGTGGAAGAGGTTTCAGAAGGTTCAAGTGGATCATTGTCTAACTTAGGGGAAGAGGGTGGTGAAGAAGAAGAAGAAAAAGAAGATCAAGAGGAAGGAGAGCAAGAGGAGTGGAGAGAAAACAGTTCTCAGTTGCTTAGTTATTCTTCACAGGATTTGCCTTCTGGAACTTCTCAGGATTCTCCACATTCAGATTCCACAGTTTATCCAAGATCAGAGAGAGAAGCTGGAATTCTCTCAGAGTCTTCTCATCAGCTTTCTTCCTCCCTGTCTTCGGTCTGCTCATCTGAGTCTGAAATGCTTTTTGATGAAGCAGGAAGAACTGAGACTATTCTTAGCTACTGGAGTGATCACGATAAAGCTAAGCCAGACACTGAGCATACATTTGAACTTGATCTACCTTGTGTCTCCTCACCACTACAGCCTCAAAGGCAAAAAGCACTTTCGGTGCAACCTGATGGACAAGAGGTAGAAAGATTAAATGTCCAAGAGGCAACAGGGAGCCCTGAAGTTCACACAGAAGAGCATGTCTATGAGGAAACTGAGCCAAAATTCCAAAACAAAGGCTTCCTGCATACCAGGAAGTATTTAATGACTCGTTCCATATCCATGGAACCACCCTCTAACAGACTGGACCCACTGAGCTCCTCAGTATCAGGAAAGGAACGTTTGATGCTACACCCTCAGTCCTACTACACTAGTCATAATTTTCTTGGCGATAGCTTGCCGGCTCTCACTGGCTCATTAGGATGTCTCTCACCAGGAAGTCCGTGTCCCCCTAGTGATCTTGGCATTAGCACCGTAGACATACCACCACCATTTGAGCTTTCGTCCATCACAAAGCGGCCAATTAGGAAAAGTACACCAGCTCTGCCCACTGAAGTGTCTGCCTCGTGCAGGAAAGTTGACTTTGGTTTCAAGCGTTACTTCTTGCCTTTGCGGTTTCTGAGGAAATCAGAAAGACGGAGCTTGACAGATAATCGCTCGGCCTCCTCAAGGTCCTCTTCAGAATCAAGTCCACAAGGTTCTTGCAAGAGGTTGAATTTCATCAAGCAAAATATGGGCAGCACTGAGCTACATAGGACACATGATTGTTCCCTGCCATCATCCCCATCAACCTTCCTTTATCAGAAGAATAAGCAGAAGCAAGGCCTGAGCCCACCTCTTAATAACAACATAATGTCTGCTATTCCGAATTCCTGGGACATAGATGACTTCCTTCATTCCCCCTATATCAAGCCCCTACCTTTTTCTAAACCTCGTTCTTTCTCGTCCCCCAACGTTGATTCGTCAGTGTATGAGAACGTTTTAAACCCAAGTCCGCACTATGAGAATGTGCAACTCCGTCTCTTAAATCCCTCCAACCAGAACAAGCAAAATCAGAGTTCAGCCAATGACACGGATGGTTACGTGGATATGAGCAGTCTACCAGGCTTTCAGAGCAAAGGCCAGTCATCTGATCAAGAAACTGAGAGGTAGAATCTCTGGCCATGTTCTTTTTCTAAACTTAAAAGATACAAAATGTCATACATTATTATATTATAAGGAAAAGATTATAGAATTGAGATTATATTGATTATATTATATTACAGCTCAGTAAATGTATTGGTGATTCATTGGAGCTGTTTACACCTTGCATTAGCATGTGTTGCACTTTGCCTGGATTCCTTTTACACTTTACAACAAAATACATTCCTAATGTCACCAGACAAGATGAGATTTTACTTCCCTGCATGAAAAGGACATGAATAAATACAGAATGTCCATTATGGTTTCTTTTTCACTATGTTGCCATAAGAATCATTTGCCCAGGGTGTGAGAACATTGTGTTTCCACCACCATTCTTTATCGTCTTACCTAATTAGCGCTCATAAGATGCAATTAGATAGATATACAAAACATACAAAACACATCTATTATATTTATGTTGAATGTGGTTAAGATCTGTCTCTGACCTCCTCTGAATGTGGTTGAGTGATCCGATTGTAATCCCATCACATTGTGCCTGGCATTTCATGTGGTCATACAAAAAAATGTTAAATCTAATGGCAGTCTGTTTTCGGACATGCATGCAGATTTAAGGTGCAAACAACTTCAATAATATGGCTTATATCAAAAGTAATTGACTGATACACGTTTCATTAAAACATCCACAGAAACTTTCATGCAGTGCTGTGATTGGTCAGCACACAGTCAGATACATAGTGTTTGGTTTGTGGGCTCATCTTCGTTTTGCAGCCCTTTGCAAAATAAGTATTGTAAAGGTTGATATTGTAGTAATAATTCGTAAATGATACAGTGTGAAAGCTTAGCTTAATGATGTCACTAAAAAACTTACTGAATAAAGTAGTATTTGAGCAGATGAAAGGTTTTAGTGTAAGTTAAAGCAAGTTACTGCAGCTGGCATTGTCCCATTGTGTGAACTAGAAAAATAGACAATAATCTGTGAAAGATTAAATTTCCTGCTGTTATTTGTCTCTCTCTCTCTCTAACTCTCTCTCTCTCTCTCTCTCTCTCTTCATGTGCACAGATTTTGGTATTTTAATCGGATCATAAATTCTAATCTCAGAAGTATACCTTTATACCCTGAGATGTTTACCCCCTGGAGGGTTTTGTTATTATTTTATCCGCTTTTGCCTCAAAATGTATTTCAGACGTATTCTCCTTATCTGCATGATAATGACCGTTTACAGAAGACTTACAGGTTCTGCACAGTAAAAAAAGTAAAAACAATACATACTGGACTCTGGGCGCTGCAGTCAAATGACTTTCTGTTGCTTTTCAGTGCACATCCTCTACAGAGAACATAATTCTGTGCATTTTGATGAACAATTATTGTTTATTTGCTAAATTGGCCATTAAATGTGGCCTTTGTGTGTGTTTTACATGTTTTATATTCAAATGTGTTCCCTGTCAAGGTTGTGTAAACTTCTCACTTAGAAAACAGCTAAATGTGTTCTTTGACCAGAGGAGTTAAAACTTACGCTTGCATGCAGTTGTGCAGTGCACCAAAACAAATGTGTACAAATAAATGTTTGTGGTTATGTGGAATGTTCATGCTTGTGTTTTAAGTTTGGTTGTGTTTTCTGTTTTTAGTGCCTATACTATCTGCTCTCCTGCTGTAAGATCAGATGGGTCAGTGGGTGTGTCTGTAGGAGTGACTTGTACAAATAAGGTAGAGAAAAAGGCATGTGAAAGACTGGTAAGTCTTCTGTGTAGGTGTTTGTACTAGTCTATGTGCATATGTGCATGTGTTATAATACATTACATTACATATAGGCACCAATTTCTTTCTTCTCTTCACAGACTGTCACTTGTTCCAGAACATTTTACAGTGCAAAAGAGCTGCTGGACAGCGAGACACAGTGGGTCTCATGTTCAGAATTTATTCTTGTTTTTATGTGTATTTACATTCCTCCCATTTCAACAGAATATAAGACAAACTTAATAGATCCCAATACAGACAAATAAACAAATCTAAAAGTAAAGAAAATATACATAAGCAGGGTCTTTGATGTAAATAGTTCAATCTAGTGGAATGTTCTTTAAGGTCATCACTGTTAATATGATTATCATGTCTTGCCATCCCTTTTCTCCTGTCTCTTTCAGACATATAAAGACTTTAAAGCTTCTAAGTGAGGTAGGTATTGTATACCGGAGTGTATTATGTACGTTATTTGTCAAAAATAACTGGCTTTATCACTTTTCTAATACACTAATATGTTAAAAAAGTGTTTTCCAGAAATGTTTGATCTCATTATACATCTCACTTGTGTACTCTTATGCAGTGCTTAATTTGTAAAACATCAGGTAAAGGAACACTAAAGGTGGGGTGATCCAGCAAGTGGCAGTGAGGGAAAAGGTCCTGAAACGCATAGACACAACAGTGCTTCAAGTGTCCATCTAACATAGTAGCATTCTATACAATAAAATAATCTTAGCTTTAATGAATGCAGTAAGGAGCTGCAACCATAAAATCACAGAGATGCCACTGGACGAATAGCTTTTGGTGTCCTACAAAAAAAAAGACATGTGGATCCACATAAAAGTTCTGGAACACAGGTACCTGAAATATGAGAGGTGCCGGATCTTGTTCCGGCAAGATCCAGCACAAATTAAGCACTGCTCTTATGTAATTAAAAGGAATTTCACAAAAAATACACCAAAAGTATCTGCATCATCTTTGACCTTCTGTGTTCTTTTGAAAAATCTAATTAAATGTATGGTCTCCGCGTTGTTGCTTAGATTTGACCTAGTTTGCCTGTGTTGTTTGGAACTGTAGACTGTAGATGCTGATGAGAGGCTGGTGAACCTTTGGTGTGATTTACCTGCTGTTTATAACCTTCACCAAAACCTCCACACCCAACTGGAAAATCGCATCAAGGAGTGGTAAACACATTTTTACTGCTTCAGTAAGAGAAGTATTCATCCGTCAAGCTTTCTTATTTGTATTCCTAATCACTCCACTGTTATCTCTCCTCCTCAGGGATCAGAAGGAGGGCATTGCTGACATCCTCCTGGCCAAGAAGGTGGAGTTTTCTGTTTTTTCCTCCTTCATCAGTCACCACGACAGCAAAATTAAATCTCTGGAGCAGATGGAGAACACAGTGAGATATCTTACACACATCTTGATGTCTTCTGTCCTTTTAATCACACACTGCCAGCACCCTGCCCTGCTGATTATTCCAGTAGAGTGAGAGTACATGAGTAATTGGAATGGGATTATAAGCCATTTTAAATCTTAAAGTGGCCATGGCTGTGGTTCTGGTTGTAGTGATAAATTTAATCAGCAATGGTTCTGTCCTGTTCTCTGTCTTCCACGTCATCTGGAAGCACGTTTTGTTTTTGTATTGTGCTGTTATTTTGTGTAATCTGTTTTAATACATATCTGCATGTGCTTTTGTCCCTCCACATTCAAGCTGGCACTAAAAAATTATTATAGCTTTACATAACAGTTTAGAAGTGTCCTATAATGTCCATGGCCGGTGATCATTCATTAGAACAGCAGTGTCCAGCTCTTACCTGCTTCACATTATCTCTGTTTCTCAGCAGTTGGACTTGGCCTCTCTGAAACAGCAGTTGCTGCAGGTGATTGTAAGAGTTCTACAGTACCGCATGTTACTAACAGGTAAACAATTCAAACCATTCACTACGTTGGTCTAAATATACGTATACATGCATTTCATGTCAGTTAGAAACAACTGACCACTGAATCAGACCCACTGTATCATATCTATACTGAAATATTACGTTCACTTTTACGTTATACACCTACATCTGTTTCTCTACCCAAAATCACTTGTGTTTTTATTTAAAACTGTTATTTATATTTTTATCTTACTACTATAACTCCTGTACTTTATTTACGACTTAACACCTCTCTGTTTACCTTTGTCAGATTACCTGAATAATCTTTCACCAGACACCAATGAGTACAAGGATACACAAGGTTAGTAACTAGCAAATATTTTGTGTATAAGTTACTAGAGAGCCATGTTGTTCGTTAAATAACCAGCACTATGCTTTAATAACAGTAGATAATTCACTTTAACAACACTTTAATAACAGTAGATAATTCACTTCAACAACACTTTAATAACAGTAGATAATTTACTTCAACAACACTTTAATAACAGTAGATAATTCACTTCAACAACACTTTAATAACAGTAGATAATTCACTTAAACAACACTTTAATAACAGTAGATAATTCACTTAAACAACACTTTAATAACAGTAGATAATTCACTTAAACAACACTTTAATAACAGTAGATAATTCACAGCCTTCCCTAAATCAGTGATGAAGAAGCCACTACAGTTGTGATTTTTCTCACCAGTATTGTAATTCAATTTAAATTGTGATTATTTCCTATAAATTAAGCACCAGGACTTTTTTGGCCAGGAAGACTATCATATCCCTTTTGTCTGATCTAAGACGTGAGTGCTGAGAGTAGTGTGCTTGTTGTGGTGGTTTGCTTCTGCTTAGTCTAACTCATCTACAGGCATTTCACACAGTTCACAAATGGATTGATGTAAAAATAATTCATATTTTAGTGCTACATTTACATATTTGAACACTCCAGGCAAATTACATGTTTTGGTCCAAATACATAAATACATCCTCTATAATAAAACCTAAATATAACATTATTCTGCAACCTTTAGTATAAAATTCCTGCTGAAAAATAAAAGCAAAAACTAACTTTTAAACATGCCACATTTTATGTTGTTTGTTTCCCCCAATGTGTTATATATGTATATAAATGTTCTCTGTAGAGGATAAATCGACAAAACATGTCATTTGAGCAGGGGCACCCAAGCGTGTGCATACGACAGTAGGTGTACAGCTGAAACAATAGGTGCTTAAACATTTATAAATCACAGCTGAGTGTAAGTAACAGGACTGGTGTGCTTCACAACACTGAAGAGGTTCTCTGAGGTTTTTAGGTTTTTACAGGCTTATAGATTATTCTTGTGGTAACCTTATGTATAATTCATATGGAGACTGTTGGGACTCTTATCTTTCAGGCTGTGTGTGACTGATTGGCCAGCAGTATTTTGGTCCATATATCTCAGATTCACTTCCAAGCGTGTAACCTTTCACCTTAACATCCAGGTTTAGTTCGCCCTGTTGAACCCGAAGGAGTTTTATTTACCACCAGGCCTGGTCTTTGTGTAGATACAAGTGTGTGTCTGTTGTGTATCATTGATGTGGTTAATGTGTACACCAGTACATATTTATACTGTGTGAATCTAATCATGTTTTTCTTCTCGCTCGTGCTTTGCCACAGATGTTTTGGCTCTGGTCTCAGATGTAGCTGATGAGGCGAAAGAGAAGCTCAAAAATGGAGTGAGTTCTACACTCATTCTACTGATATTTCAATATTTCTGCATAATTCAGTGATGGTGACAGGAACCAGGGGCTATGAAATCTAGAACATAACCAGGGTGTTATGATGTTTAGAACACCATAGCCATTTTACTTACCATCCAAAACAGCAGTAATCTAATATGTAAAAATGTATATAGTCACTGTCCAAAGAAAAACAAGTATCTCCAACATGACAACTTTACAGGGAAGGCCAAAAAACATATTTACTTTCAATGTAAGTTGATGGAAAGGTACTTTTGTTAAAGCAGTTTTTGAGCATTTTAAATTAAGCATCATAATTGAGCATCATAATTAAATTAAAAACTAAATTAAAAATAAAAAACTAAAAATCCCCCAAAAGAGATTTTTTTCTTTGTTAATTAATAATATGTTGCTGCTGTTGGACCAAACCCCGTAACTGTAAATACTTTTATTTATTTCAACTTATATTATAATACTTTATATATTTTGTATATATGTTAATTATTTATTTTTTTGTTATCTTTATCTATTGGTAAATGGAGAAACAGCAAAGTAAGAATTTCATTGTACAGTGTAACTGTCTGTTCTGCTGTGCATATGACAATAAAACTCTTGAATCTTGAATCTTAAAAAGAATTCTTACTTTTTAATGGAAATCAATGAAAAGAGACTTTTTCCCAGTTATTTTGGGCCATTGGCTTTGATCCATTCATCATGAGAAATATACACAATGAAATGGGCAACAGGCATTTTTTAAAAAAATTGTCAAAAACTGAAAAGCTTAAAAAGTGGAGATACAAAGTTACAACAATATAACTGTATAACTTTCTTTGAGGGAGCTTTTAGAATCATTACATTCTTCAGACATATGATTCCTGTCACCACCACTGTGAACAACATTAACTCTGTGAGTTTCTCAGTCTGAAGGACTTTGTTTACTTGATTAGTTAAATTATTTATAAAATTATAAAGTAATAAGGTAAAAAGTAGCTATATAAGACAGAGTGAATATATACTGTATACTGTGTGTGTGTGTGTGTGTGTGTGTGTGTGTGTGTGTGTGTGTGTAAGCACTCAGAGGTTGTGTTTTATTGTGTTTCAGGCGGATCTCCTGCGTCTGGTTCGTATTGAGCACAGTGTTTTAGGCTTAAAGAACTTACTACAATCAGGCAGGGTGAGAACATCATACCTACCAGCCATTCACATCACTGATTACACTCCCCTACCCACCCATCAGTATCAGTGACTTAAACCTACATGTGTGGACTCTCTTAAGGTGTTTGTGAAAGAAGGGACCTTGATGAAGGTCAGCAGGAAGTGCAAACAGCCTCGTCACCTATTCTTGGTATGTCAAATTATTTCTCACCCAGATAAGTATGTTTTACTTTTCTCTGTTATTTTTGTCAATAAAATAAATGACTAAATATTAGTTAGTGAATTATCTTTTATTCAGCCCTTGGTCTGTCTCTATGTTTTCCCACACTTGCAATGATGTCCTTGTTTTTTTTTAGCATTGGATTTCCTGACAGGATGTTTTTGCACAACGCTCTATAGTATGTGTGTGTGTGTGTGTGAGAAAGAGAGAGATCTGTACATACAATCATTTTTAAACACACACACACACACACACACACACACACACACACACACACACAGACACACACACACACACTTTATATAGCTTTTCTGAATAATAGTAAAATTGTACAGTCAGTCAGAGAAAAAACATTAAATTGACATATAGTAAGAAACACTGTGACAGACCAGCATGCAGTGAGGCAGCACGGCTCAGCCCAGATCTCTCATCTTCAGATTCCAGAACATTACAGCATTTTCTTCTATAATGCATAAGATGAACGAGATGTACTGAGAGGATTAGTCTTCATAAAGTTATTCAGCTGGATTAAGATTAAGATTTATCACTGTGTTGTAGGACTGCAGTCAAACACCAGCTAGAAAATGTCTACAGAGCCTATATCATTAGAGGCAGCCTGGCTATGCATATTGTTATTCTAATAAATATATAATGTTTTTATTGTTATATATTGTAAATAATTTGTGTATAGTTGTATATATATTGTATATAATTTGTTAAAAAATACAGTATTAAATGATAAAAAAAAAATCTAAATAGAAGCATTTTCTTTAGTGGTCTCAGACTTTTAGACCCCTGTCTATGTGTATTTATGTGTATATTTTTGGACCCAGCCGAAATTGCCTCTGCGCTGCTGCTGTAAACATGCTATCTCTTCTGCCCTCTTGTGGTGAAACCGTACCACTACATACATTAAGGATCCAGATAGTTGAATAGTTCAAAGTGAACTTTTAACTGATTTTTTTTATTTGTCACTGTGTGTGCTGATGTGTTTCCTCTCTCTTCCATGTGTTTTATTGCAGATGAATGATATAATGCTTTACACATACCCCCAACAAGATGGCAAATACAGACTCATCAACACTTTAACACTGACAGGAATGGAGGTAATACAGCCACAAGCCATTTAGCAGCCATTCAGAAATGACTGTAATGTTTTAAGGGCTGATACCCTTCACTTCATTGTTGTTTAAGACTTATATGTCTGAGTTTATCTGTCTTCTAACTAATTACTCTGTGTGTATCTCAGTGACGGTGATAAGAACCAAGGGTTATGATGTCTAGAACACACATATAGCCAGTTTACTTACCATCCAAAACAACCAGTGGTCTAATATGTGAAAATGATATCTCCAAAAAGACATTTTACATGAGAGGCCACAAAAGCCTCTTTACGTTTAATGGAAATCAATGGAAACATATGTTTAAAGCAGTTTGGGAGCTTTTTCATTGGTCCAATCGTCATTAAAACACAGTCAATAAAACACTAGGACGAAACTATCTCTTCAAAGTGTCTAGCTGTAGTCTGCTGAATAGGACAGTATATCACTGCCCTCAGGACAAATCCTTGTATTTTTAAAATGAAAGCAAAGAAAGAAAAACATTCTCTTTTAATGGAAATAAATACAACAAGATAACAAGTTATTTAGCCCACTGTTCATTAATTTATTATAAACTTTTAACACAGTACAGAGAAAAATTAGTGTTTTCACTGAAAAAATGAATTTGGAAAAATGAAAACAACAGTGTTTGTGTGACTGTGTTGATATATAAATACGTTGGATTCTTTATCTCTGTCACAGGTTACTAAACTGATGATAGAAAATACTCAGAACGCCTTGAAGATTGAGGTGAAAGATATCAGTATTACTCTGTCAGCAAGGCAAGTTACACACACACACACACACACACACACACAGACTAACACAATCTCAGTGCTGTATATGGATTCTAACTATGTCTTTTGTTTCTGTTTGCAGCTCTTCAATAGAAAGGGATGACTGGTTTGTTACACTGAATCGTGCAATAGCTGACCTCGACTCATTACTGGGAGTTCACACCAGCTGTTTAGAGGTGAGGAGACTCTCTAATAACAGAACAAAAACTTCAGTGATGTTATTGTACTGATTGTACTGGACAGCATTGCAGGACATTGAGTGCCGGTAGGGTTTTTTTTGAGCCTGTTAAGGTTTGTTCAGTGTAATTGCTCTTGCAACTGAACAGTGTATGGACAATTAAACTATCACCAATGAAATTCATATCGGTGGACTTTTATACACCAAATGTGTGATACATTGATTTACCAACTAAAATATATAAGCATTTTCCACTGGAATCAGTAAAAACTCTTGTATGTTCCATCAGTTCTAAATAAATAGATATTTGTATTTAGGTTTACTAACTATAATCTCAGACTTTTTATATCTCAGACAAATTATAATGATGACATAATCTAATAACATAATAATGATATAAGCTGATATAATCTTTATAATGTATTGGAATAAATTTGCTATTAGCCAGATTATTTATAAATAAAACCTTCTCAAATATCCTCTCAGATAGCTCTTGTCGAACAGTAAATTGTTGCTGCATTTTAACAGTTGGACTGCTCAGGATTTTTGGCCAGTTAGCACCTACCAGCTCATTGCTTTGTTGGCTAGACCTGTGAAAAGGCCTTTATCTCACGTCTCATTCTGTATTTGTAAACGCGTTGATGTAAATGCCAGAGCTCAGTGTAATGCTCAGAAACAGTTCAAAATGGGACTAGATCTGCCTCCAGAAATATAAATGCAATTTGGCCAGTGTAGGTGCATTCTGTGAGGAACATCAATTGCGCTCACCTTTGGGGACCTGGCAATGCTGCTCTGGCGAGAGGCCACTTTGCAGTACAAGGGAAAAGTGTGATCCACTCAGTAACAGCAAATGTGCATGCATTTTGGTGCCAGGTATAAATGCTACAGTGGGCTTTTTGTCACTGCCGACTGTAAAAGGGAAACGTGACTGTTTTTGTTCCAAGGAGTGAGCGTAGTGTTATTCTTACAAAAGACAAATGTTATCACTCTAAAAAAGCAATTATGAGACATCAGAATGTAATATGCACGCACTGAGCACTTTATTAGGTACACGGCTTTGTACTGACACTTTGTAGTTCTATAATTACAGACAGTACTTTGTTACCCCCCTTTCATCCTGTTCTGGTGGTTCTGGCCACAGAGGAACAAAGGGGCTAACAAAGTATGCAGTGAATCAAATGGACCACAGTCAGTAATTGTAGAATATCAAAGTGAAGCTAGACAGTACATGGGACTGATAAAATGGACAGTGAGTGTAGATAGAAGGTGCTTTGCCTGTTTCTTACCCTATAAGCCAAACACACACATTCACACAAGAAGGAGTAACTTTATCTGTTAGCTGAAGAACAGCAGTAGAAGGCAAACCATACATGGACACAATGTACAAAAAGAAGCAGCTGAGCAATGATAGCAATATCTCTAAAGATGTAACATTTAAAAGTCTTTTTTCTTTACACCTTGTAAACATTGTTGCTAAATATTATAAACTCCATAAGAACCCTTTGACCACCTGCTCTGTGATGCACTAGCTTCAAGATATTCTTAGGCATTGTCCAAACCTGCTTTCAGGTAATTTATTAAAGAATGACCAAAAATACAAATCTGCAATGCTGCGTTTGCAGAAAACCCAGAAAAGGAACAGAATGAGTTTACTGCATTTACATGGTTCATATAATTGCTGTCTAAATAAAAACAAGTATACCCTAAATGTCCAGCTTACAGGAACGGGCAAAAGCGTTCTTCAATTTTACTATAAGTAAAAACAGTTTTGGGGTATTTCTACTGGCTCATTTATGAAATTTACACCAAATATAAATATGGATCTGCAAAGAATATGAAAAATAAAAAATCAATACTGTCTTTTTCTTTGGACAGCAGATCACCTTAAGCACCTTAGATATCTTTAAAAATTCCCAGTAAACATTTATCCATCCATTATCTTCCATTTTATCTCGTTAGTCGGGGTCACGGGGGGGCGGGGCTTGAGCCAATCCCAGCACCATCAGGCGAAGGCGGGGTACACAAAGGATAGTTCACCAGTCCATCGCATGGCCAACACACACTCATGCATACAATATAATTGCTATTGCAACTGAACAGTATTTAAAGAACCACTGGAATTCATATCGGTCGACTGTTACACAACAAATGTGTGAGATTTACAGAACTGAAATATAAGCAATTTCCACTGGATTCAGTAAAAACTTCTGTACATATTTATTGCTTGGACTACTTCATATTTGAATGGTTTCAGATATGTGCTGGTTGTACTGGATTATCTTTAAATTACTAATTACATTTGATGTATTCAAATACTGGCTGGTAGTGCCCAAGCTTGACAAACTGCCATCACAAATTTTGCTTCTTTCTCTACACTCTTCTGGATAGCTTTATACTAGATGTCAGAACATTGCTGTTGGGATTTGATTGTATTCTGCTACAAAGGCATTAGTGAGGTCAATTAACTTGTGTTGGATGATTAGTTCTGGATCCAGCATTTGCTAAAGGTATTCAATGGGGCTAAATCACTCCAGCGAATACAGTTCCACTAATACACAGCACAGTGCTGGGGGACTTTATACCCCTCCAGTGTATGAATGATCTTAGGCTCATATGCAACTGTTCTAGAGCATCCTATTTTATTACCAGTGCTTTTCTATAGAGATTATACAAGCTGTGTGTGCTAAATGAATACCTGTATCAGGAATGGGTGCACTATAAAAAAATAAATAAAAGGGCCATGTAGATACTTTGGGTATATAATGTGAGTAAGGCTAATTTTGTAATATATTTTTCTTTGTTTAGTTTGGGGAGAAGTCGGAGGCGTGTCTTGGGGAGAATGCTCCACCTCTGGTGTCCGTTTCTCAGGTAGCAGTGTGCATGAACTGCCCTGTCCGCTTCAGTCTCACACACCGAAGGCATCACTGCCATGCCTGCGGAAAGGTAAATGTAGAGACACACGGACGTGCACAGACTGAGGACTCAAGTTCAGAAAGCCTAAAAACTCCTCTTGTTCACATCCCTCTGGTCACAGGTTGTGTGCAGAGGCTGCTGCAGAAATAAAGTCCCTCTCAAGTATATGAAGAACAGACGAGCCAAAGTGTGTGATAAGTGCTACAGTGAGCTTTGCAAGTCTGGTATGCTCCAAACAGTGGTGAATTCTAACACTACAGTCAAAATTCTAACAACACAGCCTGCCCATAACCAACAGCATGTAGTTAAAACAGTTTTGCCAGCAGCTTTAATCCTCAACAGACACCGCCTGAATCAGTGACACAGAGAGACCTACTTTAGTTGGAACTGTCTGTGACCAAATTGGAAATGGCCAACAGTACAAACAGTAGTTTGGGGGGAAAAAACTAACTTTTGACGATGTGGACCGATCATTCAATGTATTTGCTCAGATGGAGATGTTGCCGTGGCAACAGAGAGCTCCAGTCGGCCTCTGTCTGCCGTTTTCCAGAACATCCATCCCACCTGTCTGTGGAGGGGTCGCAAAGGCCAGATGTCCTTCAACCAGGTAACTCCCCATACATGCACACGCCAACTGCACTGATTCTGACATTGTTAATATCAACATCTTTTTTTATTATTTAGTGACTGCTATAATTGCATGTGTTGTCTCAATAGTTACTGTTAAGTCCATATTTGTTTTTTCTTCATGGGGAAAAATAAAGGGGCTTCTCAAAAATCACCTCCAAAGTGGATTCGGTTTGTCCATTTTTCCTCCAAATATCACTGGATGGTAAATACAACCCAATAAAATAGATTAAAATACAAATAGTTCTACATGCAAGCTAACATGAATGCATACGACCTTACATCCTAAGGCTGGCCAAATTATCCTTCGCAAACCAAAAACCTTCATCAACGTTAGTGGTTCAGTTTCTTTCCCAATAATAATGAAATAAAGTGATAGTTACTGTTAACACAGTGCCATTTTAGAAGTGTTAGCTTGCTTATAGCCTATATGTATTATTATTCCTATTTGGACTTCTCAACAAATAATTTAGAGGATTCAGGAAAACATACATAGAATAAAATATTACCATGCAGTTTACTTCATGACATTTGACTTCAGTGGGTTGTGAGGTTAAATACAGATAATATTATCTTTTAAAATGACCGGTGTGCATGGCTGTGCAGGTCACTGGGTCCGATGGGGAGATGAGTGGATCGCTACAGAGGAGTCATAACAGGAGGCGGAGCTGGAAGAACCTGTGGTTCCTTCTCAAAGATAAAGTGTTGTATGCATACCCACAGTCTGAGGTAACGCACACACACATATAGACAGACAGTCATCCACAGGAAAGCACAAATATAAAATCTCACTCTCTTTCTCACTCTCTCTCCCAATTCTGCTAGGAAAGGGTTGCATGTGAGTCTCTTCCTCTGTTGGGGTTCTCAGTGAGGTCAGAGAGTGAAGGAGAGAGCAGTGTGTTTCAGCTGTATCATAAAACAACACTCTACTACACATTCAAGGCTCAGGACACACAAACTGCACAGAGGTATGCCATTGTCAGGGGAGGAGGTGTATCAGGAAGGAGGTTTTGTGTGATTTTGGGCTCACTGAAAGATTCTAAACCTAGATGCCTTGTTTATTAGACAATAAATTATCAGCAAGGCATCTTACACCTTGCCATTGAGCCCCTAACTTTGACTGTAAGACAAGAGTTTATTTTTTAATTCAAATAATTAAAACACTTAGATCAAGCTTAAAAAACAGCAAAAGCATGAAAGATAGTATGTCACCCTATATTTCTGACCGCAGATTGTCAAGAAATATATTAGCTTTCACTGGAAAGAACACTTTTGTTATAACAACTGCAGTTATCAAACAAAGGATTGCAAACTGCAATATTCTGTCTCTCATAAGGCTGCAGTGCAACATAATGTTTTTGTGTTGAGAAGTAATGTTCTCTTGACGGCTGAAAAATGTAAGTTTAACTTGAAAATGAAAGCAATGTAGAAAGCATTCCAGTGTTTTCTTACAGTCATTTCTTGTATCTTTCAATCTTAGAATTAAAACTGAGACTGAGTGTATCTCCAATATTGCACAACAGATTTTTTCATGATCTGTTGCTGGATGAACATGTTTGTGGAGATTTTAGTGAAATTTAAATGATGCACCTGTCCTTATGTACTTTGACAGTCAAGATGCAGATGTTTCAATTTCATCTAGCTGAATACAGTATGTTGATCACCAGTTATGATGCTTTTGTCATTGCTGTCCGAAGAAAAGACTGTAAAATAGTAACTTTACAGCACAGTGCACAGTGTTTTTAACTTTTAATGTAAGTTAATGTAAAGAGGTGATTGTAAAGTAATATTTCCAACTACACAATGTAAAAAAATAGCTGCCATTTTAAAATGAAACCTAAAAACATTAAAAATTGAGATAAATGCCCTTTGGAAATATACATATTTACAGCTTGCTGCATGCTAACAGAGAGAACAGCAGGATTGGATGTTATACATTATCTCCATTTTTATGTCACTAGAAAACACCAGCTGCCCTTTGCAATGTGAACATTGTGTAGAAATGTTTAATGATAAATGCAATGTAACACTACAAATATGACTTTTTCTCGTTTTCTAAAAACGTATATGCGTTTTTGCCTTCTACTGCTTTTGTTACAACATGTTGTTTTTGCCTGTTGTTTTGAAGGTGGGTGAGCGCCATGGAAGAAGCCACAGTCCTGTAGCAACTGGTGTGTTGGGAAGGCAACTATCTCCTAGAAACAGCTAAAATCAGCACCTGGCAAAAAAAGAATCCTGAAGCTCTACCACTACTTCAGAGTGATGCAGTTGCCAGATTTTTACAGTGTTAAGAGAGCCAAAAAGATAGATGCAGGCTGAAAGTTGATCTTTACAGCATGCCAGATCTCCAACACAGAAAGAAGCAACTGCAAACTGTGCAAGCTATTATCTGTCAGTATTTCTTGTATGTTATCTTTCTTTTTTTATCTATATATTTGTCATTTTTATGTTTGTACCTGTTATGTTTTCTAAATTGATGATCTAAATTGATCACAACCAACAATCAGAATGATGTACAGAACAATGTACATTTCTATTGTATTTATACAATAAAAATTGGCTAATATTATTTATGTATTGCTTTGTTTCTATAAAGTGTAATCTGTCTTTGGATAAAAGTTTTATTCAGTGTGAATTTTCTGTGCTTTAACAGGAGATCAGACAGTGTCTTACTCACTCATGGGCAGACACCGAGTCCCACCTACACATATATCTGTCTCACCTACATATTTTTAGCTTGTGTGAGTTTGTCAGATTCATGCACATACCTGCAATTCATGCACATTCAGTAAAATCTAAACAAGGAAACAGATTTCTTTTTATTTTACTGAGCTCTACACGCAATACAAATTTGCCATTAATGTAGATAATGTAGTCTATAGAACATGAATAATATCATAAGCTCTTTAGTTGATTGGTAATTATGGGATTTAGGGGTTTAGGGGGTTTAGAGGTTTCATAGCCCATGCTCTCAGTTGAGGTCTCATTTCATATGTACTGAATGTAAATAGCACCTTTAATGTTGTTATGTAAATATGAATGCACTGTCCATGCTCTGCTACAAATTGTGATCTTTCATATATTGAATGTTGCCAGGATATCCAGGTTTGACCATGTAGCATTGGCAAGAGTCCCATTTAACCTATGAAAAATACAGCACACTTTATTTGGAGCATAGATATACATACCATAGACCTACATAATGGATGACATCATTCTATATATAGAGATGTAAAGCCACTTGGCCACTATATTTATACTCCCTCTGCGATAGCCGATAGCCAATTTAAGAGCAGTGGCAAGCTATTGTTTAACTGTATTAGTATAAGCTTTATTTCATTGTTTTCGCTAGAGTAACTGGTAAATCAGTATTTCATCAGGAAGGGTGTAGGTGTTTAAAAAACTCAAAAGGAAGACCCTACCATTAAGTTCTAAAATAAAATAGATTATGCAATTTAATAAGAAAAATAGGACCACAAGTGTCATTAATGAAATTCAGTCAGTAAAGATGTGTTGTTCTTAAACATGCCAAGAATGGACAACGGTGTTTACATTGTCATAACTGAAAAAGAAGAATTTGGTTCATGGAACAAACATACCATTTAACTCCGACCATTAAACACCATTGTCTCTTCCTTCAAGTACAAATCCTGCATTTGCAGAGGAGGGCAGCAAAAAAAGAGGGCAAAAACAGCTCTTTCCAAAATCCTAGACTGTTATGTAACAGTCTTGAGTCATTGGGTGGATGGCAGAAAACTCCATGCACAGTCTATCAGGGGCAGACACACCTGGGGTAATTTAATATATAATTTAATAACTCGCCTGACCGCATGCCTTTGGACTGTGGGAGAAAACCCACACAGATACAGGGAGAACATGCCGACTCCAGATTACCCAGTGTGCCACTCTGCTACCCTCATTTATATTTAGACCCCCATAATTTACGTACACAGATACATGCACACACATACACATCAGCATTTAAGGTGGAATTGAAAATTTGCAAAACAAGCCTGTGTCTGTTAAATACATTACTTCTGTGTGATCATCGCCGTGGCTCACTATAAAGCAGCAAATCAGGGCAGAGCTCATTAAATTATTATAAAAGGGAAAACAACATTTTTCATTCTAGAACCATATTATATAATATAAATGAGTGTATAAAACTCATTCATATGTTTTTTTCAATCCCATCCAAAGTAGAATACCTTCAACATAGACATTATAAAACATCTCAAAATCCTGAATAAATTGATTTCATGGCACCTTTAATGACATCAGCAAAAGTTGCTCTTACTCAGGCCAAAGGCCTTTAAGGTACCCAAATGGTCACCTTTTAACCCAATAACACAATAAGGGAAACGCCCAGTTCCAAAAATGAGTAACATAAATCTAGTAACATATACCACGTCTTGTATAATTCTTAGATATGAGGTAAACCTAAAAGATAAATTATTTCAGATTTGTCATACAGACTGTAGAGTCTGTTTTAATTATGGTTCCGCTCATATTGTTATTCATTTTTTGCTTTCCAGATTTTTGCTGCGTAATTTCTGCCATAGTTCGAAATATCAATATATCCAACTCCAGACAACTCCAGATGCACGGATTCTGGAAAACAATACTTTTTCTGTTTTTTCCCCATTGAGAGACCCCTGACCACAACTTTTTCCCTATAGAGTCCTAGAGTCTTATCTAAATCATTTATTATGTACTGTACAAAACAGTCTTAATATAAAAAAGTTGCTTTAATTGTCAGACATGCATTACACAAAAAAATTCACTAATTCATTTGATTTAAGTTCACTAATTCAAGTATGAGTAGAAAGTAGGGTATTGTTAACTAACCCAAGTTTACAGTGCAGTCTGCCACAATATCTGGTAGGCTAGACTGGAGATCAGCATGAACAAGTCCTTGTTTATGCCACAGCGTCCTTCTCAATGAAAATGTCACAGGCCTCACAGAGACACAAATGCTGGGTGTGAGAATTATCTTATATTGTCATTAGGTTGAATGTGAGGTTCGCTGACATTCTGTAAAGCTTGTCCAACCCAGCATTAGTTGCTATGCAAGGTATTTGTGAGTGGAGCTCAGATCCATCACATGTATCACTTTTACATGTTTTTTTTTCCACATGTGAAACTCTTATAACTTTTTTGTTGGGGTTAAGAGCTTCACAGGTTTCATTTCTATACTATAGTGCCACCTGTGACCAGCATCTATGCATGTGTGTATATTAGGCTGCGATATTAACAGGCTGGGGGAGTCTTACTGTAGACCTCTGAGCGATGGCTTCGTGTAATTAAACATGTTTAAAGAGAGTAATTAAAAAGACCATCACAGGCATAAAGAAGAAGAAGGGAGAAAAAGAGGGAGGGAGAGTGAGAGTGGGGGAGGAGAGGAGGGGCAGTACTGTCCTGCTTCCCATCTCCCAGGAGACTGCCTGACCCAGAACAGAGTGAGAGAGGGGGACGAGAGAGGAGTTTGTTTTCTGGAGTACCTGAAAGTTACGGACACCTTGCCCCAAATAAGACACACATTCATCATTTGGACTCCCTCTCTTCTTTCCACTTTTCTGCTCCTGCGTCACACCCATCTCTTTCGCACTGCTCTGCCCAGTCTGCCTCCCCATTTCCTTTCCTATCTTTCTTTTTCATCTTCACCACTTCCTCACAGCTGATGTTTCATCTGGCAGTTTACTGTTGATTATATTAGTAATTAAGTAATTTACCAAGTAATAAGGATTTTTTAAGGCCTAACAGTAAAACTGGACCTAGTGGAGCAATAACAAATCATACATATCCTCCAAAATTCCTTAGTAAGCATTTAAGCACATAAAATAGGTTGTAATTTTGCATGTAGCTGTGTGATGTTTGTGTGCTCAGCTCTATTTAGTCCTACTGCTTTATACTCCTAATTAGGTCACTGGAAGAGAAGAGTGCCAGTTAGGCAGAGGACATGGTTGCTTATACAGCCATGTAGGCTCACCTACCACCTCATGCTTAAACTGACACATATCTATTATCTAGCAAGTTTCTCCTGTGATGTACCATGCAGTTTACCTAAACTACATAAATTGAATCTAAAGCTAGATAAAAATCTGCTGATAAATCCCATTAACAGATATTGAGATTTATTGTATGCTGAATTTGGAGCCAGTTGCCTGTTATGACTGCTATAACTGATATGCTTGTTATAACTGTTGTCATGCAAGTGCTTGGGGGGAACTATCACAACGTAACAGCAAAATACTTTAAAGAATGAGCAAATAGATGTGAATTATTTTGAAAAGCAAGAAATATTGGAACAGTACAGCAACAGTCAAAGACCAACATTCATAAAATGCATCTGCGCGTATTCTAAGAAAAACAAAAAAACAGAGATCATTTCAATCCCATTTAAAAGAACTGCACTGGCTGTTTTGTCACACCTCTGAAGTTGGTTGTATTTTCTGCTTCTCACAATCCAAGTAATCCCAAACAAGTACAGTGATGCTTAAACCTGGACTCTGGGGTGGTCAGTTCACTGTCCAGATAACACCAGCAGCTTCTTAGTTTAATTGGGTAATGTTCCTCTTTTTTATTTCCTTTTTTTTAGTAAAGGCTTCTTGACAGCTGTACAGCCTTTCAGACCCACAGTGCTGAGGTGTCTTCTCACTGTGGAAAGATGGACAGAAACACTTGTTCAGGTCTGAAAAAGGGTGGAGCTTGAGTTTCTCCTCTCTCTGACAAAAATGAAAGCTCTAAGTACTACTTATCTGATGATGACAATTTTGTTGGTCTACCGGGTCTTGTATGATTGTTAGGAGTCACATTATCTCTCTCTCTCTCTCTCTCTCTCTATATGTATATATATATATATATATATATATATATATATATATATATATATATATATATATATATATATATATATATTACTTATTTGAATACTTTTTATATACTCAAAAGAATACACCTAAAAAAACCCTGAATATTAATGATAGGTAAGACTTCAAATATGGATTTTAAGATTATAAAACACAAAACCTGGTTGAACACTTTGGTTAAATTAATGAACGGTGTAGTACACTGATCATAATTAGCTAATTAAAAATAATTGCTGATCAAAATGGACAGTCAATTAGACTGTTGAAAACCACACACACTCAAGGTAATATAAGCTATTCATGCTTATTCCAATTGTGCATTAGCACGGCAAGGTTAATAACTTACTCTCCATACATAGCATACAAACACAAAGAGCCTTTGTGGGCACTTCAGGTGGGCATTTCACTGGAAAGAGTGGATGTTTAAATGTCAAGGATCGTGATATTGTAGCATTGTGAAATCTGTATTAGTTAATAAAACCTCTATGATGCTTAAAGAGCTACTGTGTATGGCAGAAACTAGAAAGCATGTGTATGTATGTGTACCATCTGTACTTTACATATGCAGGTTTGGGGACTAGAACGAGACATGTATGAACAGAGTGAGGAGATAGAAGAAAGAATAACAGCAAATGATGGAGAATGACAAAAAGAAAGGGAAAAGAAAGGGAGGGCTATATTATGGCAATGACTTTGTCTTGACGTTTCTGGGTCTTTAAAGTGCGTTATGCTCCTCTGCATTGCAGCACAGAAGGAGGAGTACTTTTTTCTATGGGTAAAAGATATATTACCCATATTAAAGGCACAAGCTGCATGCTACATGCATATTAATGATAGTGATAGGGTTTTTCATTTAAATTTTTTTTAGTTTTTGGACCAGTGATTAATATATAACAGTATTTTTTATAATAATAAAAATATTACTCAAGAAAAGCTGTCCTACGTTTTCATGTCACTATTGAAACAGAAGTCTTAGTTCACTGATGAAGCCTTATTTTAGCCACACCCCTGCACTTTAGGGCAGGAAGTAAGACTGCATTCCTCATGGCCACATAATGAGCAGTCAGATCTCACTGATTTGAAGTAAATGTGTCTCAAAGCCTGTAAATCAGTGCGTAACAGTAAGAATTATGACAAAAAAAACACAAATGTTCTGCAACTAAGTAAATGTTTTTGCGTTGTAATAAAAATACTATGATTTTATGTGTGTAAAGCTGTTCAAAGCTCTGAGCAAATCATGTACTAGTGTTGAGCTATGCTCAAAATTAGCTGTTAAGTATTATCACTACCTAAACAGTCACTACTGAAGGTTATTATTGTGTCAGTAGATACAAATGTTCATATAAATGTGTTTAGTAGGTTCAGAAGAATTAACCATATAGATATGCATTTACATAGCCATTGCATTTACTATAAAATTCTTAATGAATCATTTTTAAGGGTGTGATAATACATGACTTTGAATTTGAGCGACATTTAAATGTCCTCACTGTTGTTGTCAACCTAGCCTACAGCAATAACGCACTCGTCTCATGTCCTGACAGCATTTGTCACAGTTTTCCTCCCGGTTATATTAACCCGAGTCTGACCTGACCAGAAATTGATTTATTTTTCCAACCTCAGCTAGCCTGGCAAAGGCTGAGATCAACCCACACATCACTACTGCATATAAAAGCACAAGCAACCAGCAGCTCTTAAAGCGGAATTCCACAAACGTGTACAAAATGTCTGTGCAGTTAAATCACAAAGATGCATTTAGAGTGGTTTATTGTGAAATCTCCTGTGCTAGAGAAATTCACCAAGTTAGAACTGATCACAGTGGTTGTGATAGAAACCAGACATCTGAGGTATTTAATGCCTTTAAAAGTTGCATGACAATAGGTTCTTTCTTACAAATACACTCTCTGGTGTCTGAAAAAAAAAATTTTATTCTGTATTTGATATAAAATTTTGGCATTTATCCTTTAATACTTCCAGGGATTTATAACTATTTTACTATTATTAGCATTTACATATAAAGAGTTTTATGCATATTTTAATATAAGAGTATTTTAAAGAGTAACAGTTGATGTATAATGGAAAACATATTTTTATTTCTCTAAAAGTAAACTTAAGTCAAAATATTGCAGTGGTATTTCTTGTAAGTGTAAATCATTCTCCCAACCATGTATATTATGAGAAAAAAAATCTATAATGTGTTTAGGAATAAAACCCTTCATATACAAACTTGACACATGCAGGTTCAGCAGTGGTTTTAGATAGTAAATAAAATAGCTATTAGGCCCTCTCTGAACATTTGGGGGCCATAAGCTACATCCTACTTGTGGGTCAAGTACACGTCATTTAATCATTTAAATCTTTAATCATTTAATCGTCTTTAATCATTCATTCTGATTAAGATATACAAATGTCATAAACAAGAAGATACATTAAATTAAAAATTTTAAATAGATTAATGAGTCCTAAAATAAAATTAATAAATATATTTGTGTGACCCCTGGATGACTGGGGGCCTTAAGCATTTGCTTACATTACCTATAGCAAGAAACGGCTCTAATGGCTATATTTGCATTCTAGACATTATCTAGTATCATTATTAATTTATAAAAATATTCCAAGAATGATGTCCCACAATTTCATATCACTGCCAAAACAGATGTTTACTACATGGGCGGGATCTTATTTTAGCCACACCCATGCATCTTATAGCAGGAAATGGGGCTGCATGTCTGTCTCTCTTGGCCACATGGTAAGCAGTTAGGTCCCACGGTTTTAAAGAAAACGTGCCTCAAAATATTAATAATTGTCATTACTGAAGCACATATTTCCTTTAATTAAGTCAACATTGTGTCACTAAACAAAACAATCATTACTAAAACATTTGGTTATTATTGTGGCAGTAGGTTCAATAATTTTTTTGAATAAATTAAACATAATTAAGGTATACTTTTAAGGTATAAAGCAAAAGGAATGTAGTTTAAAAGTCAGGTCAGTTAAAAGGCCAAGATGTGTTTCATCTCTGAATTTGAACCACTTAAGCAGAAAGACCTGTATAGAGCCGAGTTTTAAAAATGAGGTTTTAAAACATTTCATTACTTTAACTTTAAGACTCAGTTAAGGATTGGTGTTCTCTGACTGCTCCACTGCTCTCAATATTATACGGTATATTATTTAAATGATGCCATGAATGAAGCATTTCTTGGATTACCTTTTAACTGAAATGTAGGCAGAGTAATTTCGAGTGGCAAAATGTGAAATTATTCACTGTAGAGGAATGTAGCAAATCACATTTCTTTACAGTGGTGGTAAAAGGAACCAAGCCTAATTTTTAAACCCTTCTCTAAACTGCTCCTATTTGGGTCATTCTGCTGAACTGATTTGAATTCAGAGTTGTAGACACATTTAGGTTAGCCTGAAAGTTAACAAATATAAAACACAGAGCATTCATCTAATACAAGTTCAATAAACTCAACCTTTATTCATCATCAACCTTGAGCTGCATTATTTTTTTTTTACAGTAAAACTACTCTTTATTTAGCTTCATATGAGTGGATGTGTCAGTTGTTGTGAACATGTAGGAATCTAATTGCTCAAAAGCCTTTATCAGTTGGGCAATTCCACAGATTTATTCTTAGCCTGTTACTAAGAATTCGCTACTGTATCTAAGACCTCCACTCCCACTCAAATTTCAGTGAGTTCTAGGCTCTGATTATTCTCCTCCTCTTTAACCATGTTCCAGTACTCCCTTAAACTTCTCCAATATTCCTCTCATACTGAATTGGAGGAGAAAGCTTCTCTGAGAGGTAGAGCAGGAGAGGTGGGTTCTTCTGTTCTGCTGCTGAGTTTACACAGAGATAACATCGCTCGTCTGTCCTGCACAGAATGTTGTTTATACAACACTCCAAACTCTGTGTGCGTGTATGTGTGTGTGTATGTGTGTGCATGCGTGTGTGTGCATGTGAGTGTGTGTTGGAGAGCTTATGTAAGAAGCAATGCTTTACAGGCTCCAACACATTAAACCTGGTCTAAAAGAATCACTGTGTAAAAGGTACATGGACTAAGATTTCACACTTTCACACTCTTTTCTCATATGTGAACGAGTGGGTGACATTTGCATCCAGCCAGGTTTGGACTCATTTCAAGAGCTTGTTCTGTTGCTGTACTACGTTCATGGCAGACTGCAGCAGCAGCTGAAAATCTGGGTGCCTATACTTCCTAATGAAGGCCTACAGAATTATATGTTTTTGTCATAGTGTGGTTGTGCCCGTTGTGTTTTTGCCCTATACAATAAACAGGTTAAGCATTACACTTGGCTTAGAACTCACAATGTCTTTGTATAGCAGTGTGTTTAGACAGCTATAAATCATATTCAAGTACACAGTTCCATAAAAGGGAAAGCTGTTCTGCAGGAAAATGTATACATGTCCTAAATGTGTGTAGTAAACATATTTATTTATAATACTCAAAAAACTAACCATTTCAGAATACAAGGCATAACTGAGGGGGGGACTATACTGTTGTAATTATTTCTTAATTATTACGTAATACACTTACTTTTTTTTTTACAATTACTTATTACTCTATTACATGATTTTTCAGTTTAGATGCTTGAATGAATTTTTTTTTTTACCATTTCATGGAACACTGAAATTCTCAGCATCTCATTATCTGCTCCATTCCCCCGCTGCCTCCCTGAAACAGGACTGCCAGCTGTCATATGAAGTAAACAACAGTTTGGAAAGTGATAAAACTTTCTGTTAAATTGTCAGAAACCCTGCTCTGCTTTTGCTGCTGACTTATATAATGTCCCCTAAAGCAACACTATGTAAAATTTGGGGATATGGAGACCTCTCTGATGAAAATACGTAATTGCATGCAATGTGCAGAGGAACTTTTTGTAACATGGGCTATGCTTCAAACCCCCACATGTGAATGAGTCGAACTTTATGCATGTTTAAGGAACATTTGACGAGAACCTAGTCTAAACTTGGTGTCTGTACAGAAAGTGAGTGAATTATCTTCTAATGCTATCATATCTTCATAAGTATAATGTGGATTTCACATGTGAAACCTAAACAAGTTGTC
Source organism: Megaleporinus macrocephalus (assembly GCA_021613375.1). Taxonomy (NCBI): domain Eukaryota; kingdom Metazoa; phylum Chordata; class Actinopteri; order Characiformes; family Anostomidae; genus Megaleporinus; species Megaleporinus macrocephalus. The sequence goes on along the minus strand of CM038704.1, from coordinate 18,940,590 downwards.
TTGTAAATGATTATTTCAGGCTTTACAGTTGTTTCACAGCAGCACACACACATCAAAGTAGTTCACTGTTTATACAGAAACATGCCCTGAACTTAAAATAGTTAGAAAGCAACACATATTAGACTACAAATTTCACAGGTAACTCTATTCTGAATATCATTTCCATGTAATGGAAGAGAAATAGAGTGCATACAGAAACTTTATTTCTATATTCTAAATATGTGTTGTCAGTACTTGTGTTCCATTAACTGGCTGTGAGCACATCCACCATGGCCTTTATTACTGAGCTCCAGCAGCTCACACTATTGACTGTGACATTCAGACCATTAACAATGACCTGGTCAAAATCTGGAAGGTGGGAGTTGGTGATTTAAAAACAGTACAAGCTGTGACTAATGCCACACATCTATATCAGTCTATACTGTTTTTGTTTACATCCTGTGTCAGTGTTAGCTGTTAACACTATAAAAACAGGTTTGTCTATTCAACAATACCACATGTACTCATTCTTAGGTTGAATAGACACTTTCTTTTATTGTGATATTTTTATTATGTATTTTCTGAGCATGTGTATGCATCATTTCCATCAAGGCAAAAATCTCCTTAATCTCCTTAATGAAGACGCTGTCATGCTGGTCTGTCGTTTCCTCCCTGTTTTCTATGGATGTGTGTTCACTGTCAACATAGTATGTGTGTGTTTATTTAATACGACACTGCCAGTTCAGCTGGGGAGCAGCTTTGAAAGCCAAAACAACCCCCTTACCACCCCCAGTTCTGCGCCAAACATCTAAACACACATGCACACACTCACAGATTGTGCTTTTCTCACCCACTCACTTAAATCTAGGCCATACACTCCAGCACTGCGGACATACAGGGAGGAAAAGCAGGACAGGGCTGCTCACACGTACACACCCAGAGAAAAAAAGAAATATACTGCATATATGCGCATATATACTAGAAATATTGTCATATATTTTCAACATATTACAACATTGTTTGCATGGGCATACATACAGACACATAAATATACAGAATGAAATAAGGCACATTCTTACCATTCTGACCATATGCACTAAGTTTAGAAAAGATAGACAGAAAGACAAACAGACAGACTAACAGAAGAAAATGTGTTTATTAGCCAAAAACTGGCATTTTTTAATCACTCTTTACTCATTGTTACGCCTGATACATGTAAATGACTCTGTTCTGATTGACTGCCTCGCATTTGCCTCATTCAAAAACAATAGGATGTCACCATCTCCACAAGTCAGTTTGTGAAATATCTCCGCTGTTAGCTCATTGTGAGCTTGTCTATTCTCTGTTGTAACAGCAGCACAAGAACTGCAGGGTCATGGTTTACATGGCTAAGCAGCTGCACACAAGCCTAAGATCACTACCAACCTACCAAACTGCACAGTGCTAAAGTTTGTAACGTTTGGTGGAGGAGGGATAAATGGTCTGGGCCCTTTTTTGGGCTGGGTGTGATCTTTGACCTCACTCTTTTCCTTGACATTTATATTAATTCTGTAGAGAAGACAGCATTTTTACACTTTTCTAACAATGCTTCTATCCTATTCTCCTCCGTCAAACCTCTGTTAAAGACATACTTGTTTTCACCATGTTATTACTGTTCTTGTACTTGAACATTATGACTGTAATTGTCTTATTAACCATGTTCTTTCTGTTTAATGTGTTTATAGTGCTTGATGTATAGAATACCTCAGGATGGGAAAGGCACTGTATAAATAAAAGTGATGATGATAATAATGAGGGTCAGGTGTCCACATTCTTTTGGTCATTTAGTGGATTCAAATTTGTTGGGAATGTTTGACATGTCTTTTATAATAGAAACCAATATCTCTACAATGGTAACTCTATTCTATTGGCCTGTTCACCATGAATTTTTGACACATTCAAAGGGCAGCTGGTATTTTCAAAGAATGTTTTTTAAACACTGTGTCCACTCACTGTGCACTCTATTAGACACTCCTACCTTGTTGGTCCACTTTGTAGACGTAAAGTCAGAGATAACAGTGGTTGCTACACACTTTGTGTTGGTCTTCCTCCAGTCCTTCACAGGACACTGCCCACAGGACAATGTTGGCTGAATATTTTTAGTTGGCGGGCTATTCCCAATCCAGTGACACAGAGGTGTTGAAAAACTCCTGCAGCCCTGCTCCACTTATTCCAGCACAATACACAATAACACATCACCACCACAACAGTGTCACTGCAGTGCTGAGAATGATCCACCTGCCTAATATTACCTGACTGGTGCTGGTCCTGTGGAGGTTCTTTGAAGAACAGGGTGAAAGGGGATTAACAAAGCATGCAGAATGGACTACAGTCTGTAATTGTAGAACTACAAAATGCACCTATATGATAAGTAAAATGTGTGTGTGTGTGTGTGTGTGTGTGTGTGTGTGTGTGTATTAGTTAATGTTGAAGGAAATCCCCGGTGGACCAGTCTCTCTACATAAACTGCACTCCGTGCAGATCTACATCTAGTTCCTGTAGCATTAAAGTGGCTCAGCTACAAAACCATGAACCCCCGCGGCAGCGTGTCGATTTTGGCGCGAGCCCGGCTATCACAATAATAATGACACAACGTCAATGAAAGTGCATCAGCTAGTGCCCTTCGCGCGCTCTCCGAAGAGGTCACACTCGCGCGAGCACGCACGCACGCACACACACACAAGCCCTCAGATCTGAAACTGCAGAGCGCAATAACGCACCTGTAGAGCGGTTGTATTTTGGACTGGAGCTTCTAAGAGCGCGCGCGTGTGCACAGGGAGCGCGCGCCAGAGTGAGTGAGTGAAAAAGCACAGGGAGAGAAAAAAAAGAGCACCTGCACGACGTGACGTCACTCCGCCCTACTTCGCCGAGAAGTCCTCGAGCGATCTGCACTTCCTCAAACGGCTGAACCACAGAGCGAGATACTGAGCGGAAGGAAGAGACAGAAACGCCGCTACTTTCCCCCTTTTTTGGAAGAGAGGTAAGTCTTAAACGAAATATGTTGAATGGTGGTCGTAAGTTCCAGAGGTTTTGCTAACGTGGCGTTTTTGGAGCGCTGAGATCTTTGTCTGTCTGAATAGAGGAGCGCCTGCTTTTCTTCAAGGATATGGTTTGAGAAAAAGGACTTCATAGACAAGTCGCCTTATCCCAGTAAACTAAACTAGCCAAAAACATGACTTTCCTTCTGGGAGGATAAAACTTACAGAGAACGTCAAAGAATAGCCTTAAGCTTCTGAATAGATTTAGGTTTATGAATTAATAAATAATATTCAGATCTCTGTCATTCTGAACGATTTGCCTTATAGCTGCCGAGAGCAGCACTCTTGAGGAATTTCCTGGAAAGTCTATCTTCTATTGTATTGTAGAGCAAGACTAAGTATGTTTTTAATCACACACTGTGAAGCTGAGGAGTATTTCGTTCAGGTCAGTCATGTTTAGACCTAAATCTGTGACACATTTCTCTAAGAAAATCAGGGTTTGCATTTTGCTTTGCTGCTGACCACTAGAGGTGATGTGAAGTACAGTAGATGCTTCCTCTCCTTGTATATCTCACACCAGTAAAGTCGCATGGTGACATGATGCAGGCATTCAAATACCCTTCCTCGCATGGAAGATGTCCTCCTTTCTCCTCTTGCAGTGACAGGTCAGCAGCTTAAGCTGCTCTTGCAAGGCACATCAAGTCATCATTCTCATCTGTTTCACTCACACTCAGATTTAAGTGGACTTCACTAGCTCCTGGCTGCTACTGCTGGTCACCCTAGACCAGTGCTCTTCTTTATAGGACGTCAGCTATCAATGGCTTCCCCAGACCAGCGGCCCTGCTCAGCCTGGGCTGCTACCAACGGTTTCCCTAGACTTGCACCATTGCTGAAAAGGGTCAGTTGTGGCGCAATTTGGATATACCACGTCAGTATCGAAGAAACAGGTTCCACGAGGCTGTGTTGACACCTCAGCACAAAACTAACTGCTGTCCCTTGAATCTAATGGTGGCTACCACATCTACTGATATTTGTCAAGGCATGGCTTTATTCTCCACCAGGACCTTCAGGTTTTTCCATGTTTGATCCTTCAGAGACTGTGTGAGGAGTAGCCGGAGTACTAGGAACCAAGATAGAGTCTGACTCTTTCAACCGGAGAACATGCCCCCCCAGTGGGCTCCTGTGTTGGGCTCTGATCCTTTCCTCAAGAGTCTAATAGTATTGCATTAGGTTTGGGGGTTAAAGAGAACGCCTCAGTACTTTGTGACGTTTGTTCTCACTTTGTGATCTTTGTTTCCAAGGAACTTCTCTGTGCCACCACTCAGGGATGGGGCTATGTTGTGAATAATTTGGTTAAAAATATAATTTGTAGGATTTTCCACTTCCACCTTAATTACATAGGATCAGCCAAGAAATGTCGCTTTTTAATTTAGAATGGGAGCTGCTAGGCTAACTGTGCTTCCAATACTGGTCAATAGTCAATAGTCACCCAAACTTTCTTCACAAACGCATGCCGAAGTCTTTGTATATTTGTTTCAAATTATATCGATAAACTATGTAAACTTTGTTTAAAAAAATGTCAAATTGTTTGGATAAACTTCATATGCACATTGAAGTTCCAATTAGAACTACATTTATGTTGGCCTGCTTTCTGGTACTATTTCATCTTCAAACTTTGGGTGCACGAAGGCAGATACGTAGTGTTAGGCCAATAATACTTAAGACTTGCTTATGGTAAGCTTCCTGAGGAATGATATACAGTATACCTTGGTCAGCAGCATCTGTCACTTCCAGGTTCCTGTCATTCTCGAGTGGGTCTAAAAGATCACTGGTGAGACCAGCATCCAACTAACGCATTTCTCCAAGAGTATATTCAGGTTCAAACGTGTACAGTTGACGCTCATTTGTGAAGAAAATGTGGCCTATATTTTCATAATCAGATGTTGTGCTGAGTTTCTGCGTACACTCACTTCTATCTAGGTTATCATACCCTGCGCATACTACACACATACTATTTTGTTGTTGTTTTTATGGTTTATGAGTAAGTCATAGTATTATATAACATAGCATCATACCACATTTGTCATACCGTGAGACCTTAATTAAGACCTGGATGCAGTTTGAGTGGGTTAAGAGAAAGTTTGGGCATGTAAACAGAAATGGTTTGGTATCAACTTTCAGTGTTTGTAAGTAGATCTAGCTTAGCAGCCCCCAAATTTATGTCCAACTACTTATCTTATGCAACCAGCTGCGCTGGTTTTAAGCCTCCACTACGTTTGTCTGGTTCAGTGCCAACTGTCTACAACATGCAGGTGTTTTTAGTTGGGATGCCTTTAGAGCTGTTCAGTGCGGTGGATCCATTAAAATGGTGCACATGATCACTGTTGGCACTTTTTCACACCCTTGGGAGTTTAGAGTCCTGGCACAGCTGCAGGTTAAAAACTGAATGCAGTCCTACTGCAGATTCCAGTCCTGGATTCAAGTTAAACTTTTTCAGTGTCCCCCATCGCTATCAAAAGCAGATCAGCTTTATGATGAGACACTCCAGGGGCTCTTTTCAGTAAAACTTGTATCCTCTTCACCAGATGTGCCATCAAATAAATCCTCTGTGCTGTTTGAAAGATTTATTTTTTTGGTTTCCAAGATTATTATTTTTGGTGCTGTATACTGAATTTTTGCAGGCTTGACTGATTACTAAATTGCCTTATGCCTGAGATATGGTACATGGGTGATGTTTTTTAGGGTTGTGCTTCTAGTTGGGTTGATAATATTTCTAGCAGACTTGTTTGCATTTTCCCCATCCACACAGTTCTTCAGGTTTGTCTTATAAGGTCAGTTGTATTAGTTCAAAGTTTTACATTTTGACCACTGAGTTGGGTCCACTGAGAGCAAACGAGTATGAAGAGTCTACCAATCCTAGACAGCTGGCTTGCATATCCATAGAATTTTGGACAAAGAATAGAATAATGGAGAAAAAACCTGTAACAACCAAAAACAGGATATTCTGTGACAGTGAGTTACAGGCAAATGGAAACCTCATCCACATGAGTTTTTTCTACAGTATTACAGTCCGTGGCTCACATCATGCCATTGTTGGTGTAAGACGTTGACCTGAACAGAAGGAAATGGCACTATTTGTTTAAATTTAAGCAGGATTAAATCATTTACACTAAAGTGGTTTGATGTGAAATGCTCCTTTCTAGAGAAATGTATCAAGCCAAATTGTCTACAGTGGTGATAAGAGCCAGATGTCTGAAGAGACTAATGCCTGTAGAGTCTACAATGTTGGACAATTGTCTTAGCTAAATTTCTTTTTTTTTACAAAATATTTGTATTCTTTTCAGGTTTAAACTCGTTTTGGGCAGTAAATAAAACAGCTAAATTGGTGCTGTAGACATTGTGACCTCTGGTTCTGTTTTTTATAAAGAGCTTCTTTACATAATTTGACAAAACTGAACAAAACGTGAATAATTGTCAATATCCAGTTTAAACTTCAGGACATCAAAGGTCAGTTTGCCAGACAGGCTTTAAGCCTAGTCCTGGACTACACAGCATTCGCTGCCTGATCCCAAAATGTTTAGGTCTCAAAGCATGTGTAATTGATTTAAACAAATATTTATATACAGAATTTACATCAATGAGTATGTGTGCATATCCACATGCATGAGAACAGAGTCAGGTCAGAGAAGAGCAGCTGGTAAACCTATGATGCAATGAGTGATGATCTGTTTGAATTGTGCTGTTAATCTGCAGAAAGAAAGAAGTTGCAATAAATTGGTTTTTTTCTCAATATAGTGTCAATACCGCAGTGACAGTTTGCCATGGAGATCAGCATCCTGTTGCTGTGGTTGAATGAGTTAACACTGTTTGAGCTCATCACAGCATCAGGGCCACCATAGTTACTTCCTGCCAACCTAACCCAACGTAACTGACAGAACACTTTGCTCAGTTAACAGATGTGGAGTCCTATAGATCCTGATGCTAATGTCCTACGTGCTTGAAAAAAAAACCAAAAAAACAATGACACTGGATGATAGTTTGACAATTAAACTTCATCCATTTAAAACTGCCATTTACTCAACATGCTGTATTAAATGCCCACCTTTAAGAAGCATTGCTTAGTTGTTTTTCTTCGTATAGAATGCTCGAATCTTTTGAACATTTGGACTGTGTTAAGTCCCCTGAGGCCTCATTAAAAAGGCGATTTTGTATTCACAAATTAAAATGATCATATAAGACAATTGACAGTTTAATGGAAAATTCCACTTCTGTGCATTTGAAATATTAAAGACATTCAAGGCAGTAAGTTTCTCTACAGTTAACTGTTTTACATCAAATTACTCTAAATGACTTGATTAACTGCAGTTTTCCTTTAAGTAATGAATTATAACACATTCATTTGATGTGCACATGTGCAAACATCAGCACAATGTGTGTACAAACTTTTCCTAGGGGCAGCAAGAACTCCAGTTAACTTTGTAATCTGTGAACAAATGTGTACAAGAACATATTGATTGCTTCATTGATTGATTGATTAACTTATTCAACTGCTTAGTAACAACAAGTTAATATATATATAGACCCAGACATTTGAGCCTCCGATAAACAATTTCACCCTTGGATCTTCCTGAAGACCTAGAAAGCCAAGTGAAAAACGGTGGGAGTTAGTGAAAGCCCCAAACCTGCAATCCTTTCAATCCTTGTTTTACTTAAAGCAGTGGATTTTTATTATTTTATTATAGTACCAAAATGTATTTGTAATTGCAATTCATCTCTACTTGGCACCAGTGAATCAGTGTATTTTTTTCATGTAATTATTGCGATTATAGCTTGTATCGATTTTATACCCATCCTTAATGATGAACAGAACAGAACAACAGAACTCGAATTAGCCACATGTGTTTGTACACAGCGCAATTTGACCTCTGCATTTAACCCATCCGTGCAGTGAAACACCCACATATACACACACTAGGGGCCAGTGAGCACACATGCCCTGAGCGGTAGGTAGCCCTATCCACGGTGCCTGGGGAGCAGTTGGGGGTTAGGTGCCTTGCTCAAGGGCACCTCAGTCGTGGCCTGGGGGATCCCGGGGATTGAACCGGCGATCCCTATCCTTCAGGCCACGACTACCCATATGGCTCACGATTCAATGTCATCTTTTCTCCTGCTGGAATTTTCTACCAGCTAGAATATGACATGAGGTTTTGAACCATATGGCTTAAAAATGTGAAACAAAAACAGTTTGAGTATATTTTGTATTATTGTAACAGTGATGTATTATTATTATTACAGTGATGTTAGCACTTGCAATGATAATTCAACATTATAAGTCAACAAAGGAAACCATTTATACACAACTTTTAAATTACGTTTATAAAAATAATTGACAAAGTTTGTTTTCTAGTCTTCTACTGCTACATCAATTCACATGACCCTTGCAATGCAGAGCTGATTTTAATGCTAACAGGACAGTACTGTTAACAACTGGCTATTAATTTGCATCCACAGTTCATTTTATTGTAAAGAGACATTTGTATAAGTATAATGGACTAATATTGTTAAAAACTGGCTGTTAATTATATCCATTCTTTACAGTAAAAATAACGCAGTCACAGCTACATGTGTACACTTTTATTTTGTAAATAATTTGCACGCAAATGCTGAGAACCTCTCTTAAGTCCATATTTACTATGAGATTTAAGTACGTTATATATAAGGAGGCATCTGTTGAACACTGATACACTAATGTAACTTCATTAGTTCGTATTGCGCGTTCATTTTGGTACAAATATAAAAACCTGAGCGCTCACATAACACACCACCTGGATTCACACCGATAAACAAATCCAAGTTCACACTCGGCACACACACATACATACAAGTACTGTGCATTTAAGCATGTTGTGTCTGTTCTGACGCACCGGTGCATCTTGACCCGTTGTCATCTGAGAATGTTTGAGCATGTCCATAGAAACATATGCAACCTGATAGCCACACCTGCCTACACATCACCTTTCTTTCTTTCTTTCTCACACTCAGACAAACACCACTCATATGCGCAACCACTCATTCACTAGCACGCTTTTCTTTCTTTCTACTGCAGTAAATGAGTCACATCTCCAAAAATAGGGGAAGCATCACCATGCGTGTCTATGTGTATTAGTGCTTTATTTATTTATTTATTTAGGAAGAGCTTAAGCGATTGCCATGACTTGTTTACTAATCTATCTCCCTCTGTACGGCAAGCTTTTGTTATTGATCTACACTTCCAATAACATTCCCTCTTCCTGACGTAAATACAAGAGCACACAGAGGTATGAAGAGTTGTAATAGTAGGGCGTTCAGTGTGTCTCAACTTGTTACCGGGTGAAGGAATGTGGCACATCAGCAAATGTGTGGGCGTCACATCTGTCTTTAAAGTCATGTGCCTAAAACGGCAATGAAGTAAATTTAGTTCCACATCAATACACATTGGCTTCACTCGCATATGATCATAGCATGACCTCATAAAATTCTTGCCAACACCCGGCTCTCTCTACACAGTATAGCACCAGATCCAAAGTCTAAAGTTCATACTCAGAGAAATGTAGTGAATGAAGGCGTGTGCATTCATGTCCATCCCATAGCAATGTGACAACGCAAATCAGCTCCAACGTCAACTGCTTGGTAATCCTTAAGGACCTAGTTTTTATGCTAGTCAGTCACACCTGTCCCAGAAATTACTGACTCAGCATTTTACAGTTCAGGAGGAAAATCCCTCCTTAAGCAAACCTTAAACATCTACTATAGTACAAAAGTCAGAGGCCACTCTTTTGTTTGCTTAATTTTCAGTCGTAGTGACTGTTAGTTTATTCTTTTTTCTGAGTCAGAAACGTACACAGAAGCCTCCGACACTAAGTATATCAAAGCTGTGAGTATTGTATTAGTCTGCTTTTTACTTTTATACTCCTCCATCCTTCCAGTAATTAAACCCACCAGTTACAGGGTCCTTCCATACAATAGATACTCAAGGTGTCACTGACATTATGTACCCATTCAAAGGGTTACGACCCAAGTAACTACCCAAGCTTATCTTATCTGCTTTTTTCCTGATGCTGACTGGAAATTCCATTAAGGCTGGTTTCTGGTTTTGTAATGCTGTATATTAATAATGTTAAGACAGAAAAGATGACCACAGACTCCAAGGTCATCGGTTGCATCAGTTAATTAATTTGGCCCTACTATACAAGGTATAAACAAAAAATGTAATTCCAGAAAAGTTGGGACACTATTTAAATTGCCAGAGAAAACAGAAAGCAGTGATTAGCTCCTGTTTGTATTTGTATTCATTTGAAAACAGTAGAAAATGGTTGATGTTTGCTGTATGTACATTTTTATAGTTTCATCGTAGATATTCTTTTAACATATTTTAATAAAGTTGGAAATGTGTAACAATGCGTTACATCGCCCTTCCCTTTACTTAATGAACTTTTAAGGAATGAAGGGAGCAACTGATCCAGTTTTGAAAGCAGAGTTTGTTTTGCCATTCTTTAGTTATACCAGTCTTTAGATGCACAACCGTATACCACCTTTTCATATTTTGCACGTTGCAGTATTTCACACTTCATAATGCTTTCAATAGAAGACAGGCCAGTATAGCACCCGCAGATTCTGGTTACGCAGCCTTGCTGTTGCAACACATGCAAAATATTTCCTGCCATTGTAGTATTGAAATAAGCATAGACACCCTAAAAAATACTCAAAGGCATCTGCCAGCATTAATTATGCTGTTAATTCTGTGATTTGGAAATTACCCACTTGTATGTCTCCATACCATGACAGACCCTAGTTTTTGAACTTTAAGCTCATATCAGTCTGGATCTTCCTGACTTGTCAGACTGCAATGCATATGTCAACTGTGCATCAGTGTTTCAGATTAGCTGAAACCCAGTGGTTTCCATGATATTATCTACTGAGGAAATATGTAACATGTTTGCATTTGCTTAATGAGGTGCTTTGTTCTTGAACTGTTGCATTATTTGCTGTTTTTGGCAGGCCTCAACGTATCCTTGCTCATAATGCCTTTCTTGGATATATATTTATTTTACACTGAAGCATGATTGCATTGCCTATTTCTCAACATTTCTAGTCATATATTGCTCATCACAAATTTTTAGGAGTGTGTTGTACATCAACTTCATACGAATTTAGTATTGTTATTATTATTATTATTATTATTATTATTATTATTATTATTATTATTATTATTATTATTATTATTACTTGTGAAAGCATTGCTGTAATGATGGAAATACTTTATGTGTTCAGTGCAATACAGAAAAAAGCTCTGATATGTGTGGCAGTACAATCTTTTAAAATATTAATAGACCCTATAATTCACAAAATATGTTTTGCATGTTTATTATACCATCGACTGTGTAGAGGTCTCAAATGGACATCATCTATCACAGGAGCATGTTTAAAATGTATAGCTCTACACCAACCGTATAAAAATGACATGAAAACAATCCCATGAACTTGCTTTGTTTGGTGCTCGTTTGCATTTCTTAGAACAATAGCCTTAAAGCTGACATGATCGTTTGGAGTAAGGCTCAGTCCATCATGTGGTCAACTTAAAGTTGTGTCTCGTTTGCAGGCTCTGTGGGAGTGGCTGTCATGGCACCCTTCCTGAGAATTGCGTTTAATGCCTTTGACCTTGGTGCACTTTCACCAATGGCTGAGGCGCCTTTCTGCGCAGTCAAAATGAAGGAGTCGCTCAACACAGGTGAGTAACGGTGTATGGGTGTATTTATGATTTTATACAGTACTAAATAAGCAAACAACTGTTTTTTTAACCTCTGATGGTCCATCATTTGCTGTCTTTAACTGGCCTATTTTTCTGAGATCACATAAATTATAGGTTTAGAGGCGGCTTATTTTATTAGATTGCTAGTGTGGTTAAACCTGACGCAGGCAAACTACTCTGGCTGGGTACAGTGGGTTTTCCAAAGCATCTTAGTGGGGCGATCATCTTAACTGGTGTAGAGAGTGTTCAGCATAATGTTTGCTTTACCATATAAGAATCATTTTTAAAATTTAATTGAATATTGATCCTCAGAATCAAACTCGAAATGTGTATTGTTACCCTTCGGCTTTTCAGACTTTTCAAACTTGCAAACACTAGGGATGTGTGTTCCAACTAAATTTATGTCCAGTTAAGGTGAGAAAAAAATACTGTGGCTGAAATGATCATTTTACAGTATTTCACTCTTTAAACATAACATTGCAATTTCACTGAATTGTTAGTATCTATGTATTGTGCCATGGGCATAGAGTAATGCATAGAAGTGCCACTCAGCACTACCAAAACAGCTGAGATATTAGGCAGGTCATTAATAGTCACACACTTTCACTTCGCGGTATAAACTAGACCTCCACTACCTCACCCACAGCCCAACACAGAATACCACAACAATCACATACACGTTTCCGCCAACATCTTATTCACAGGTTTCAAGTCTCTCTTACTGCAGCTGCAGTGCCCTTGTGAGCCCGTAGCTGGATGCTACCGTATCCTCTGTCTTCATGTGATTAACTGAGATGAGTACCGGATAGGTACACCATCAAACAATCGTCTAGTGTTTGTTTACATTTCTGGTCAGTACTTGAAAACTAAACTTTTAATGTCACCATTCTTTCTTGCTAGATCGAGGGAAGACGTTGATTCAGAGGAAGCCCACCATGTTCCCTGCCTGGCGCTCCACCTTTGATGCTCATATTTATGAGGGGCGTGTTCTACAGGTGCTACTCATGCGGACCGCCGAAGACCCAGTAGCAGAAGTGACAGTGGGCGTGTCTGTACTAGCAGAGCGATGCAAGAAGGCCAACGGCCGTGCAGAATTCTGGGTAAATGTGTGTGTGGGGGGGGTGGTATGTGTGTAGGTGTGAGTGGGTGTTTGTGCTAACTGCTCTCTCCCCATTCAGGTTGACCTACAACCTTCAGGGAAAGTGATGATGTCCATACAGTATTTCTTGGAAGATGCGGACACAGGTGAGACATAAAGACACAAATATGAGCATTCCTTCTCTCTTTATCACTTGCTCTGTCTTTCTCTCTCTTTTCCTCTGTCTCTGTCTCTGTCTCTCTCTCTCTCTCTCTCTCTTTTCATATTGGTCTGTTTGATTTAATGATGTGTCCTCTGGCTAAGTCAGGAGACAGTGTATATGTTTTTGGGGGGGCGCAAGGAATGTTGGTGTGTTTCACTGGAATGTCTTCAGTCAACATGTCTAAGCGTCTCCCCAACACTAGTCCCTCCCACTTTTCTATTGCATTGGACTTTTAATATGTCTCTTTAGCTTTGTTGGTACTGTTGCACAGGACTTGAAGGGGATTTACACATATTGTTCTATTTTTAATTCTGGTGGTTTCAATATATCGCAGATTACTAAGTACTAAGCATTTCTTCAGTGAAGCCACATCCAAACAAATGGCACACAGTACTACAAACATGCTTATTTCAGTCCAGTATATACACAACTTGTGAACAAGAATCAGGAGAATTAATTATCTTGAGAATTGGTTACTTTGTGGTTCATTCCTTTTTATTAACATGTCATCAAACACATCTTACAATTTGCAATCAGAGGAGTAAATGCCTTCAATCACTCACTGAACAACAACCAAACACAAAGTACAGGTTTCTTCCTACTTAGTCCACATGTTGATACTGTAAACTGGTTAAGAAGGTGCTGAAGTATAGGAATATTACTAAAACAATAAATATACACAAACAGGTTTTAAAAATTTTTATCTATATTTCTATACAATTGTGAGAGTTGGAGGGTGACTTTGTCTAAAATAACGGCAATAAAGCCAAAATATATTGGTAGAGGGATTGATAGTGTCAGTTGGGTTCAAACAGGGCTATGTGATTCATGGCATACTGAACTGAAATGTCCAGTGAAATTCAGAGAAAAAAATACTTATTAGTCCACTGACAAATAGTCTCCTTTTTGTCAACATTTGGGACAATATTGTCTTACTTACACGTTTCTTACACAAGAGTATAAAAAATTGCAGAAATAAATGTTTCTGAAATCTAACCATAGAAGTGCTTTTCTATTCTAGTATGTTTTTCTTTTGTTTTGCACAGGTATCCAATTATCTTTCATGTGTTTTTATGAAATTAATGTTAATTGTTCAATAACAGTAAATATTAGTAAAGATTAAAATATTATTAAAGATTATGTCGACCCAGTATGTAGATTATGCTGACCTGTGACCTGTAATCTCTGGTAACTTTTGTAAGACACTAAAATAAAAATATGCATAATTGTTGTATATCAAAATGGTTAGTGCTGCTCTCCAAGAAGATGGGGTCTGAGACTCAGAGGAAATGATTAACTATATATATCACATGTCAGCAGGCAAATTCTCCTGAGCACTACTTTGGTTGATTCATGCATCATTATACTGAAAGTATTCAGTCAGTACAGTTTGATCAGAATGGTTTTAGTCAGTTGACTGAATATTGATTTGAATTTATAGTGAATAAAAAAATCCTATAAAGTCATTTGAACTCTTATTTAAGACAAAGCAAGTCACTAATATATAGTACACAGTGCTGCATACTAGTGACTTGCATGGTCTTGTATAATGTCTTAGGTGATTAAGTGAATTGTATAAAACTTTTTTTTATCATGGTTGGGGTTTGGCAGTAAAAACTTATACACAACATTAGAATACATTCAAATAAACATACATACAATTACACAAGGATCTCCCCATGAGCTGATTAGAAGAACGCAGATTTGGGTTTCTTCTTGATGCCATATTTGTATGTCCTTTATATAAAAACAGTCTTTCATAGTGTAAAACTGCACTGGTGTCCATTTTCACAGCTTCTGTTCCCTTTGTTTATTTGTCTCTCTCTATTTCTTACTTCCTGTCTGTCGTTCTCTCAGAGTCTCGTCAGTCTGTAATGGAGGAAGAAGCTCCAACTCTGAATCGACGCCGTGGAGCCATTAAACAGGCCAAAATCCACTTTATCAAAAACCATGAGTTCATCGCCACCTTCTTTAGACAGCCCACCTTCTGTTCTGTCTGCAGAGACTTTGTGTGGTGAGTCACATCATTGATTTACTTTCCAGTCAAAACAGAGCTTAAATACAGGACCTGGACTGTGGGGTGGTCAGTCTGTTTTTTAAGGAATTTAATTTACAAATGTTCTTCTTTTTTGTCTGTTTTCTTTATTTAGTAACAGCTTCTTTAATGCTACACATTAAAAACAGACATTAAATTTATTCCACACCTCTGACATTCAGTCTCGTGATTCAAGTAACCCTAAACAAATTCACTGAAGTTGGAGACCCCATTATGGTCAGTTCACTGTTCTGAGAACACCAGCAGCCTCTTTGATTTGAATTTTTCCGTCTATTTTCTTGGTAATGGGTTTATCGACAGCTTCATATCCTTTCAGACCCATGTTGAGTTGTCTTCTCACAG
Source organism: Megaleporinus macrocephalus (assembly GCA_021613375.1). Taxonomy (NCBI): domain Eukaryota; kingdom Metazoa; phylum Chordata; class Actinopteri; order Characiformes; family Anostomidae; genus Megaleporinus; species Megaleporinus macrocephalus. The sequence goes on along the minus strand of CM038704.1, from coordinate 18,925,107 downwards.
TGGTAGGATAGTTAGAAATACCGGTGGATCTTCTTTTTAAATCATTTAAATAATTTTCTGTTTAAATAAAATTTGAATAAACTCCGTATTGTTCCCCTACATTATGCAAGTGGGATATCTTATATTTAATTTAATAAAAAATGTAAAAATGTATAAATAAATGTAATAATTTAGTACATATATATTTTTCACATTTAAAAAAGCACTTCATGACAATTTTGACTGGAGATTAAGTAAATGAAGGGTGATATTTATCTTGTGAACAAACCTATATTTTTTTATACAGGTCAGCCCAAAAGTTTCTTTTATACGTGTCAAGTGAACAGGTTTTAGTTCTTTTCTAAGAACAGGGGAACGTTGAAATGATTGCTAGTGGTAGTTGTCATTTTTCATTCATTTTTGAGTTTGATTTGAATGCAAAAAAACAAAGGATTTTATAAAAGACCACCCTGTGAAAATCTCTTTCAAGTATCAGCAGTGGGTCTTGTATGGCATCACTGCACATTTGGTGCTTTTATCTTTAAAAGTGGACGTAGAGTAAATTCAGAGACAGCTTTTTGTAATTGATTGTATTTTACTTTTCAGGGGGCTCAACAAGCAGGGATACAAGTGCAGACGTGAGTATATTTGTGTGCACATTATACTTTTCTTTCAGCTTCCATAAGTCCTAAAACTGGAACGTTTTGCCTTCGCAGAATGTAACGCAGCCATACATAAGAAGTGCATCGACAAAATCATCGGCAGATGCACAGGCACGGCGGCGAACAGTCGCGACACAGTGGTACGTGTGCCATTCATACACTGAGCAATGTCTGCATCTATGTGATCACTTGTTTTAGTAACGTGTGTGTGTGTGTGTGTATGCAGTTTCAGAAGGAGCGCTTTAAAATTGACATGCCGCACCGCTTTAAGACCTATAACTACATGAGTCCCACGTTCTGTGACCACTGTGGAAGTCTGCTTTGGGGTCTTGTCAAACAGGGACTGAAGTGTGAGGGTGAGTGCAGGCGTGGTCCCTGAAACAGACGGTGTATTTAGAACATATTTGTGTTAATGCTAATACAGTGATGTTAACAGATCATAATCTGTAATTGTAATATACACTGTATGCACTGTATGACCAAAAGTATTTGGACATACCTCTATTTTGTTTAATTCAAGAGTTTCAGCCACACCCATTGCTATCAGGTGTATAAAATCAAGCACATAACCATACAGTCTAGACAAACGCTGGCTGTAGAATGGGTTGTAATGAAAAGCTCAGTGACTTGAAACGTGGCTCTGTCATAGGTTTCCACTTTTGCAGCAAGTCAGTTTGGAAAATTTCTATACTAGACCTGTAATACTATCTCTGCTGCTACTACTACTACTACTACTAATAATAATAATAATAATAATAATGACAAAGACAATGATGAGCATGATTTTTATATGGCACACAACTAATGGAGAGCATTTTTGTCCACATATTACTACCAAATGTCTGTTTATTTACTGAATTTAACACATTAAAAAAAAAAACATAAAGACATACACACAAACATAAACTGTATGTAAAACATACAGTACAAAAAGTTTTAAAACGTTTTTCTGTTTTGTTTCCAATATTCAGCGAACCAACAGTAATTGTGCATTAAAATGTGTGTGTTCTCTTTAGAGCAAGTGTATTTGTAAAATCGACATACTAAAACATTTGCTCAGAAACTGTGTGTAAGTAAAAAATAAATAACACCGCATGGAACACTTTGGTCTGTGTGTTTATGACTGATATGTTTTTCCTCAGATTGTAGCATGAATGTTCATCATAAGTGCCAGACTAAAGTGGCCAACCTGTGTGGGATCAACCAGAAACTTTTGGCAGAAGCGCTCACTCAAGTCAGCCAGGTCAGCGTGAGTGTTAACAGAGAGCTATTCAACTCAGCCTGTGATTTCATTTCATTTAAAATTATAATAATCATATATGTTATGTATGCATCTCTCTCATAGTCCACAAAGTCCACAAAGCGGTCTGACACAAACACACAGGATGCTGGAGTTTACCAGGACTTTAACAAAATCCCGGCACCTGACGTCACTGGTGAGTGTCTGTGTGTCTGTGTCTATGGGATAGGTGTAGTGATAAATATATCATAGATGTATGGTCTGTAAATGATGGTAAATGATGTCTCTCTGCAGACGGGACTCCGTACGGTCTTTTGTGGGAGGGCTCCAGTCCTCGCCCTTCGTCTCGGATTATGCACCAGACACGCATCACTGCTGAACATTTCACCTTTCATAAGGTTCTGGGGAAAGGTAGCTTTGGCAAGGTACAGTCACCTTCACTGTAGATCACAGGCACTTTTCCAGAGACTCTAAATTGCCTTGAGCTTAACTGGGTGCCTCTTAACTGGGTCAAAGTCAGCTTCTTACCACAAATGTTTTGAGTGAGGAATGAAATGTAGTTTCTCTGGTGCTACATTTAAGACCAGAGCGTACCGAGCCAACAGAACTGTTTCATTTATATACTGTATTTGTGTTTGTTTGGAAAATCTAGAATATTCTCTCCCCATTAACAATTTGTGTATATCAGTTGTTTGATAGATATTTTAAAGGTAATTGTAGATATTAAGCAGTTGGTATTTGTTGCAGACACGGTGGTGGCATGTTAGTGTATGTTGTGCTGGCACGAGTGGATCAGACACAGCAGTGCTGCTGGAGTTTTTAAACATGGTGTCCACTCACTGTCCACTCAGTCCAGTACTAATCATCCAACATCAGTACCTGGCCTCATTGATGGTCAAGTGGCTGAAAGCAATTAAATTCTCACAGCAATGTTGCAACATCTAGTGTAAAGTCTCCCCGACAGACAAACACTCTTATAATGCCTTTGTTTTCAGAAAACAAATTAGATGAGCAGGAATCTAAAATCTTACTGACATGTAGTGCATACATTAAATTTGATTGTTGTATGTCTGTCTGCCCTCTCTCTCCCCCTCTCTCGCTCTCTCTCTGTCTCTCAGGTGTTTCTGGCCGAGATGAAAGGTGGTGGAGAGTGGTTCGCTGTGAAAGCTTTGAAAAAAGACGTGGTGCTGATGGATGATGATGTTGAGTGCACCATGGTGGAGAAGCGTGTGCTGGCTCTTGCCTGGGATAACCCGTTCCTTACACACCTTTACTGCACCTTCCAGACTAAGGTGAGACTTCCAGTTAATTAACTATCATTGGATACATTAGATACATACATTTCACTGCCACTACCACTGATAGCTGTATTAACACAGCTTTATCAGGCTTCACTATAATGTTTGCTGCACTGTCTGTGTTAGGAACACTTGTTCTTTGTGATGGAGTATCTGAATGGAGGAGATCTGATGTTCCACATACAGGAAAAAGGACGCTTTGACCTCTACAGAGCCACGTGAGCCATAAATACATAAATACTGCTGCCTAGGGTGAATTTTCTGCTCTGTTTTTAATATAAACCTGAACTTTTCAGGTAAGCCACATTTAACATGTTTTTACTGCTCTTTCCTTTCAGATTCTATGCAGCAGAAATTGTGTGTGGACTGCAGTTCCTCCATGGAAAAGGCATTATCTACAGGTGATTATATATATACATACCCATATGCACACATAGTAGTAACTTGGTGTGGGTAATGAGGAGAAATACAACAGCATGATACTTGAGGACATTCTTACGATATATGTGATGTTTTTGTCACACGTTGCAACATCCAAACAGTAGTTCTGAAAATAAAAAACTAAAAGATATAATACACTATTAAACCCCACAGACTCCTACTCTTATTACATCCTAAGGTCTATGATCTAACTTCATGGAAAACATTGGCAATTGATTATTCTTAATGTAAGAAGCCTGGCCCTAAAAGTTGCTCCTGGAAATGTAACAGATTATGTAAGAATACGAACAATACAGCTTGTCAAAATAAATAGATAAATAACCAAATTTAAACAAATAAAAATAAAATGGACTAACATCCATCATGCAACTTGTGCAGTTTACTATACACATAAACTGTTGTCCACAGGCTCTCAGTAAGTAGTCTAAATCTGTCTTATCTGTAGATCTAAATCTGTATCCTACTATAGTTTCACTGTGCTGGCTCACAACCACAACTTTTGCTATTTTCTCCTTCTCCCTCTCCTTTCTAGGGATCTGAAGTTGGATAATGTGATGTTAGATAGAGATGGCCATATAAAGATAGCTGATTTTGGCATGTGTAAAGAAAATGTGTTTGGAGAAAACCTGGCCACAACCTTCTGTGGAACGCCAGACTATATTGCTCCCGAGGTATGGAGATGATTTTAGTGTTGGCAGATTGGTGGTAATTGTTTACAAATGAAACAAGTGTTTAGGTTTAACAGTTATTTGAAACAGATTTGTGCTTATGTATTTATTGTACTTAAGATAAGCATAATGTTTGGGCAACACAAATAAACGCATCATTCAACCGTAATGCGGCATATTGGTGCATCCCAACTGGCTTCAAAAGTTGAAAAACAACTTACTTGAATTACTGACACTCCTGTGATGTAATCCTCAGCCTCTTTCTGGTCATTAAAGACTTAATGTGTGTGCATGTGTGTGTGCATTGCAGATTCTACTGGGTCAGCAGTATTCATTCTCAGTGGACTGGTGGTCATTTGGTGTGCTAGTTTATGAGATGCTGATTGGTCAGTCGCCATTTCATGGTGATGATGAAGATGAGCTATTTGAGTCGATTCGTATGGACTCTCCTCACTATCCCCGCTGGATCACTGTGGATACCAGGGATATGCTAGAGCGGGTATACAACAAATTCACAAAATTAATTCATATAAAAAATTAAACATAATTCTCCATAACACTTTACTTGTGCCCTACTACATAAGGTCCAACTTAAATCTGTTATGGTGGTTGTTATGTGCTGTCATGAGTTTTCAGATACATTATCTGTTATAACATGGTTATAACTTTGTTATGTCAATGTTAAGTAAAATGTTGCTTGTCTGTAAACACAGGTAAACATAATTATACTTTTTATGTGTTATTATTAGTGTTATTACTTCCCTTCAATCTTCTTCTTCAAATGTTCTCCATTTCTTTTGTTATTATGTACATCTCCAGCTATTTGAGCGAGATCCATCTCGCCGTTTGGGTGTTGTGGGTAACATTCGAGCTCAGTCTTTCTTTAAGACTGTAAACTGGCCTGCTTTGGAAAGAAAAGAAGTTGAACCCCCCTTCAAACCAAAAGTGGTATGATCTCTCTCTCTTTTATTTCTGCCTTATTTACTATTTTTATGCATCTTTCATACCTGTTCATGGTGTACTCTACCTAGCTCTGTTATTCCAGTGGCCACAAAAGCACTGTATGTTTCTCTCCTGGTCATATGACTGAACTCTGCTCTTCTCCAATTGCAGAAAGCTCCAAATGACTGTAGTAACTTTGACCAAGAGTTTTTAAGTGAGAAGCCTCGTCTCTCTCACTGCGAGAAAGGCCTGATTGACTCAATGGACCAGAGCGCCTTTGCTGGCTTCTCATTCATCAACCCGAGAATGGAGCACTACCTGCAGAAGTGACGGACAAAGGCTTCCGCCGCTTAGCACGAGTGGAAAGGATCTAGTACAATTATAGGATCAAAGTATACAGCCAATCTTTTTTCTGTATCTCAAACAGGGTTCTCTAGCTCTCTTCCATCTCAAACTAAAACGAGCTTTTGGGGTATGGATATTTAGACTGCACCCCAAAGTGATGGTGTTTTACATTTGCTAGACAAAGTTTCATTCAACGCCTTGTAAAAGTCTTGACAGAGAGAAGTTAAAGCCATTTGATTATTTAATTGACTGAGTTGGTATGGAGTTAGACTGGCCCTGTACATCATGTATTTCATTTTAGGGTGAAGCAAACCCGACACGACGACTGGCACACCCTTGTAAAGATCATGTAGATATGACTTTGTTTAATTCAGTTAGTTAATTCCTTTAACAGTAGCTCATTCATTACAGAAACTCAGCATCATTAGAAAACTAATAAATCATTAATTGTGTCCATGAACACCACTGATAACACCTTGTCGAAATACTTAAAGTTGAGAGCAAACGAGACAAAGACAGAGATTATGTACAGATAATGTTTAGGTCAGTGTGTGCATGCTGCACTTTCTGGTTTGATGTTGTACAATTTTGTGTTGTGGGTTTGTAATGGTGTATTCAGCTTTAAGCATATGTGCATATGATGTGTGTCAGAGTGCAATTCTTGTGTATGTGTGTATATTTTAGAGAGGAAAACATGAATTTTAAAGTGTTTATTGATCGAGCATGTTTGCACATGTGATTAACCTTAAAATAAGTGATCTGTAACTCCTTGTGTGAGTCTTACACTGTATATGTTTATGGTGTATAGTGAGAGGATGTATATATTCGGTATCTTGGCTTTGCGTGTGTGATCTACATGTGCAGCATTGATGCATTTAAGCTATTTTTATTACTTGACAATTAAACATGCAGATGATCAAACATATAATGCATCTTGTGTGGTTTCGGTTGGATTACAGATTACCTTACTTCTGACATCTGAAGGACTGATATATAAACACACAGCTGCCCCTAAATGTACTTGTACTATGGTGCTATGTTTTAACATTATGTGTATTGTTTTAGGGGATAAAATGTGAAAAGGACTACTGACTAGTTTAACTGAACACAATCTTGCTGATGTCATTGCAAGAAAAACAATCTCTGTGCTCTACAGTAGTCTTGCTGCAGTCTTTCTCCATGCATACCTGCAGTATTTGTTTGGTCAACATTTTATGAAGTAACCTAAAACAAGCTCCAAACAAGTTTCAGGGAACACAAAATAAAATATTTGAAATGCCCATATGATCCTAAACTTAAGTGTTTATTAGACATTCGGCTTGAAATTTAATGAAGATGCTAATTAAAAATGCTGATGAGACCTATATGAGAACTGTGAGGGCATGGCTAATCAGCAGCTGGATTGACACTACTGGCCTGCTCCGCCACTCATTCAGAACTAGAATAATTATTCAGCTTTTATGTGAAGCAAACTGGACAAAAAAGTCATGGACGAACACACAGACAGATGAACAATGCAACATGTGAATGAAGGAACAGGAGAACAATGTTTCTGTATAGATAATCAAATAAATGGACTGGTTGTTTAGCTTCCTAGCTTTTGGTTATGCTGGGTAAGCTTTAGATTGCTTAATTTCTCTGACTCAGAAACTGTTTGGTGTAGGCAGTAGATGTCACCTTTGTAACTGGTTAGTAAATGCTTACAGAAGTGTTTAAGACCCCACAGTTTACGTCAAAAGAGGAGAAATACAGCAGATACTTACTAGACTTTGGGAAGACACACTTTGTACATGTACATTGTGACCCAGAGGATCAAGTTTATTATGAAGAAAACAGATGTATGTTTCCTGTGGCTTTGTTAATTGTAATTTTTAAAGTATCCAGATACTTTTCGGGTCAGTGTTGCAGGACATGTCATACTTGCATAAGTACTCTTCTGTCACAGTGATATTGCTTTATGTTTCTTGTCAAACTCACAGATATCTGGTGACAAATACACTTACTTACACTTACAATTAATCATTATAACTAACAATGAATCAGTGTGTGTGTATATATATATATATATATATATATATATATATATATATATATATATATATATATATATATATATATATATATATATATATACATATATACATACACACATTGATTCATTGTTAGCAGTGTTCTGTTCTGATATTACATCTTTCTGGTTGACTCGTTAAACAATTGCGCCCCCTTGTGGAGGATGCCACCTGTGATTACATTTTTAAACCTGACGAGTTGCAAAATGTATATTATTTGCAGTTGACATAATTTAACAAAAATATATTGATAAAATGTGAAAATGAAAGTAAAAACAATCAAGCCAACTGGAGACAACGCAGCAGTCAGCATTGTTCTTCTTAATTCGCACTATAGATAGTAAAGTTATTTACTTCTCCAATTCGGTTGTTTTAAGAAATGCAATATTGCTTGCTGATACAAATGATCTAACACTGTCTATTAAACGCTAATAGTTGAGTGACCTGAATATGGACGTAATTTTACGGTTTCTGGCTTCACGTTGCTGAATGCTGAGCGCTTCTGAGATCTGTATGTCATATCCACACACATTATGTAATATGGTATTATTTAGTGATCAGCGTTTTTTTCTCAGAGCGGCGTGAAATCCGCGTGGCTGAAGAGCCCCACCTACTGTCAGATCACTGTACTCGCACGGAAAGGAAGTGGGGAACCAGACTGCGAGGAGAACTGCAGATTGTGTATATTGAATTGCCGGTTTAATTGTGTGTCCATGTTTACTAGGTGCTTTGTTATAAGGTAACACTGAGAGGATTTTGGACAGCTTAAATTCTCGTTCTTTTAACCACTAAAACCAGTGAAAAGCAGGAAGGGGAAAGGGACGCTGTGCTGCTCTCCACCGTAGCGGGCTCCACTGACTGACTGACTGCAGGCAGGCGCGATGCTGCTGACCGTGTTTTGCGTACCGAGGGACCGCTCCGAAACAACTTTTGCCCTAGACGTCTCCCCGGAGCTGGAACTCAGGGATTTTTTGGCTCTTTGTGAACTAGAATCAGGAATACCTGCCGGGGAGATTCAGGTAAACCACGTCAAAAAGTACTGCACAAGAGACAGCAAGCCAGCTAGCTGACTGCCTTTAACTAACATTAGCAGTTAGCTATACACATCGGTTAAACCGGCATGCCATGCTATTAATAGAGTGCTAAGTAGCTAACACAACGTCAAAGCCACCAGGACACTTCAGCATACCGAAAATGTCTGTCGTCGACTTTATGTTGTGTCGGCAACGTATTTTCGTGGGGATTTAACTAGCAAGCTAGCTAGTTAGCCACATGACTAGGTTAGCGAGATAAGCTATTAGTGTCGTCAGCGATAACTGATTGTTTACCAACAGTCTGTAAACAACTGCAGGTATAAAACTGTTTGGTGAGGTCTAAACTGTTCCTGAACTTCGTGTAGAGTAACGTTGCTTATGACAAGTTGAGACACAAGCTCAAAAGCTTGGTGTCAAATTGAATGTGCTTGGGTTTCCACTAGACTAGAACAGTAATCTGGTGACTTGGTCACTTTCGTTTTGCTTCTGCTGGATTATGAAATACGCTTGGGCACTAGGGCCATTGCCGTGACATGTTAAGCTTCTTGTAAGTTTTATTAAATCGTTTTTGTGTGTGTGCAGATCTCCTATGCAGAGCAACCGTTGAGAGACCTCACCCGGGCTCTGGGGAATTATGGGCTAAAGGATGGAGATGTGGTGGTGTTGAGACAAGCAGAGAGGAAACCACCAGCACAGCCATCATTCCCAGGTCTGTTTAAAAGCTTAAATATTAAAGAGCCAAATGGTTAACACTGATATAACTGAGGAGACGATTCAGTTTTGTGACATGTCTTCAGACCCTGGTTAAGTCCAAATGATGTTTTTGTGAACTGTTTTGTTGTACTTCTTTTCTGCAATTTGACAGGGCTGCCCCGCATTGATTTTAGCTCCATCGCAGTACCCGGCACCTCTTCAACCCCAAGCTCCACCAGACAGCCACCCGCGGCTGCCCAGTCACCCCCTGCCACCTCCCCTGCATCTTCTCCTCAGGCTTTGGACAATCCTGCTTTGTTACGTGATATGTTGCTCGCCAATCCACATGAGCTGTCCCTGCTGAAGGAACGTAACCCACCACTAGCTGAAGCCCTGTTGAGTGGTGACCTCGGTGAGTACAGAGAATAAATGACAATCTTAAATTGTGACAGTCAGGGAATTTTCTCTCCTTGTGTGTATGTGTATGAGTAATTCTAGCAATTCTCCTCTCACAGAGCGCTTTACAAAGGTGTTGTTGGAGCAGCAGCAGGATCGAGCCCGAAGGGAGCAGGAGAGAATCAGACTTTTAACTGCTGACCCCTTTGACCTGGAGGCTCAGGCCAAGATCGAGGAGGACATCAGGTATAATACAAGTTATAAGTTTGCATGTTGCTAAGTAGTCCAGCAGCTTAATCAAATAAAAGAGTGATATTAGTCAGTACTGTAAAAGAAATGTTGTTTGTCTATGCATGTTAAGTTATAATACAGTTTGTTTTATTACCTGTTTTTGCTCTTATGGTATTCTAATTAAATTTACATGTAATTATTTAATAAGGGAGCCTTGTAAATACTGGACTTTTGTAATATCTAAAATAAATAAGCATTATTTTTTTTCTCTTAAGAAGTTAGGATTATTTATCATATTCCTTCTTCATGAATACACACATACTCACACCTCATGTGTGCTGCAGATTAGACATACTTTCTGTGCTTTTTTTTTTTTTAAGCCTATATTATTTTAACCTTGGACTGCTTGAATGCATTTGCTTCAATGCATTTGCAGGCAGTTTACGTCCACTTGTGAAATTTTTTTACTAAACATGCAAGTAATGTTGACTTGCTTTACATATAAAAAAAGGTATTTTCTGTCGGTATAACAGATACACTGTGGAATTTATTTACAGATGCCTTTAAACCACAAAGTATTATGGTTTTATACACTTATAGACTGTAGGTTTCACTCTGGGGAATCCCTCAGCAGATATTGTGGGGAATTTTCTCTTCTCTGTCTCAATTACTGCCCCAAAGTGATTATTGATCTAACTGATACAGAATTTTTAAGCCACATGTCAATATCTGATGTTTTTACGTACATAACTGCACATACCTGCCAATCCTGTTATGATTGTGCGCCCTTAGGAAGAATTTGGTCCTATGGAATAAAACATTACATGTATATTTTATTTAAGGGAATTGTTTAATTAACTTTGTCCTCACTAGTTGTTTAGTTTCACATGACAATTTTTGCCTTTGTCTTAGCATTATCAGTGATCCAATTACATCATTCTAGAGCTTAGGCACTAGAAGCATATTGGTAATGAATGTGTGTGCTTTTTTTTTTTAGGCAACATAATATCGAAGAAAACATGACCATAGCTATGGAAGAGGCACCTGAGAGTTTTGGCCAGGTGGTTATGCTCTACATCAACTGCAAAGTCAATGGGCATCCTGTCAAGGCATTTGTTGACTCAGGTAGTCTAGTTTTCTTAGCCATATTTTGCCTCCCATGTTTGTGAACAGTGACTGTCCATCTGCAAGCTTTGCCAACAAAGTTCTGCATGGCTGTAAACATGCATCTTAAATGTAATGACTACCTACCCCGCAGACATGGCTACACATTATATTTATTTTATAGCTAAACACATAATAACTGGGTTTTCTCTTATTTCAGGAGCCCAGATGACTATTATGAGTCAGGCCTGTGCAGAGCGCTGTAACATCATGCGTCTCGTAGATCGTCGGTGGGCAGGGATTGCTAAAGGCGTAGGCACACAGAAGATCATTGGGAGAGTACATTTGGGTATGTATTTTGTCTAAAAGGATCCACAGACCTAATATTACTGGATTTTTTTTTCTTTTTCTGCAGTAAAAGGGGGTTACATACTTTTTTGCCGATCAAGGTGTCTTTTTTTTTATGTGTTTTTTGTGTTTTGCTGTATTTTGTACAGAGTGCTGCAAGTGCTGAGTTGACAAAAAATTGTACTCAAAGCGATCAGGTAGCAGTTTTGTGTTAACCAATCAAAGCAAAAGGAAGGCGGCGCTTCGGTGGTTGTTGCAGCTGCTGAATACCTTAATGATTTTAATAGGGCATGCTCCGCCTGAACAGCGATGGAAATAATACAGAGTGCATCCTCATGAAAAAAGAGTGTGTCTGCCACTTTCCACTTTCAGACCCTCTCTTCATGTTTTAATAACGAGCACTAAAAAAACACTGTCTGGAAAGACAAATATTGAAATGTGTGGTTTATTCTGATTTTACAAACTCAGTTTAATAGGATGAACCCTTCGTACTTTGTGTGCACTGAGAATACTTATGGATTTTGCGTGCCTGTGTGGTCCAGCTCAGGTGCAGATTGAAGGGGACTTCCTGCCTTGCTCCTTCTCAATTCTGGAAGACCAGCCTATGGACATGTTGCTAGGACTTGACATGCTAAAAAGACACCAGGTCTGTTCTCACATTCGAGAATCTTAACTGACTGGATTCACACTGCTAACAATACTAGTTTTTATGATATGTATGTTTTTTTTTAATTTTTAGAAATGACCACATGCTCTCTTTTTTATGGTTTATGACCACTGAATAAAAGTTAATGAAAATAATATTACAGCTACATCCATTTAGTTTCACTGTTGATCTTAACTAACGTCAGTCCCCTGTTCTAATTTTACTTTAAATACACCCTTATGCCTAACAGTAACTTTTGTTCTATGTGTTATTCTGATTGGATAATAATTATTCCCCTGCAGTGTTCCATTGACCTTAAGAAGAGTGTGCTCCTGATTGGGACAACAGGCACAGAGACACGCTTTCTGCCTGAAGCAGAACTGCCTGATTGTGCCAGACTAGCATATGGACCAGAGGGGCGAGAAGAGGCCCGGCCTGAGGAGATTGCAGACCAAGAGCTTGCAGAGGCATTACACAGATCCATAGAGGACAGCGGTGAGCTGCATGTATAGATACAAGCTAGCATGCCTAATTGATGAGTTGCGAATTGACACAGGAAGTTGCAGTTATGGTATCACAGTTAGGGCTTTATGTGAAAGTTATTGATGAAAAATGTGGTATTAGAAGGTTAGTTTGATTTAATTAAGCAGTTTGTATTATTCTTAATCATGCAGGTTAGGGTGTAGAATATTTATTTATTGCACGAGTTTATTTTTGTATAGTATGTATTTCATTATTGTTTTTGTTATGGTCATTGCTGAAAAGTTGATAATGCATTGTAGCTCCAGTCATGGGTAATTTTAACCAATGCATCTGGAGTTTGCTCTGTTTGCTGTGCAGCTCTAAAAACATGCCCAGCTTCACAAGTGATGTACAGTGTGAGGGATTTTTTTGTTCTTCTTCTTGTGCTTTTAAACACAAACTTAACTAAACCTTATCATATTGTGAGAAAAACTGTTACTGGCAGAATCAGATACTGTAAAAATACCGCAGGTCATGGAGCAGTAGTGTGGGTTATTGCCTATTGGCCCCATGGCTTTAAGCAGCATTTTGCATTTATTTGTGTTGGTCCACAGCAAAACCATTTACCTCATATTGTACAACACCTTGTGAAGGTTTGTAGAGTATTCACTCTCTCACTCTTTTTGGATGCGTGTGTTTCCTAAAATTTCTGCTCCCCTTTGCATGCGTTGTGTGGTGTGTGCTCTAACCATGTGCAGGACAGCACTGATGCATATGGACTGACAGCTGGAGAGGGCTCTGCCTACCAGGTACAGCAGTCACACAAGCGTACTGAATATGCTCTGATCTGTCATTCCAGTATTTCATCCATTTTCCTCATAAACATTACAAATTATCTGTCTAGAAAGTTTTTGTAGCTAATGTAGAGCCAAAAAAGTATAAACTGGGAAATTGCCATTTGTAGTGTTTTAAGATAAGTTTTGATGTGCAGAACACTGAATTTTATTAAAAATTATTTTTGTTGGTTGTTTTAGATTACTGGTGTATTACAGTTATGTTCAGCATACATAGAACCATTTAATCCAGTGGTGGCACTGTAAGGGAATAGTTTGGAGAAAATTCAAATTTACACGATTTTCTGTATTCCCCAAATGCAGTTAATCAGAGTGTGCAAGTTTTGCTTTTTATATATATATATATATATTTGATTTTTTTATTTGATCCTTCCTTCTTTAGTGTAGAGCTGGAGCCACCAGGCTAACAGTCCTCAATGAGAACTTTACCACAGTTTTTATTATGTATTTATTCTTCCTCTTCATTTTTTTGCATTCTTAGCTTTAGTAAAAAGGCACAACAGACTTTTTGGTTTACATTTGAAAAAAAATATTGCTTGGTGTGAAAAGACCTCACAACCACTAAACATTTACACTATAATTAAGGATAAAAAGTTTCCCAATTTCCCAATGTGCTAGCACAACACTTATTGGTGTACGTGTAAATGGTGGTTACTCATCAAGGATGAGTTTATGGCAAATATTTAAGTGATCCTAAAATCTTCATTGTGCTTTGTAAGTAGTATTTATTCTTCTGTTTATTCCATAAAATTTTCACTCAGACAATCCCACAAATTCTTCATAGCCAATTTTATATGATCAACTCTGCTTCTGTTTGAAATTTCAATCACCATAGTAAGACATACATGTGGCTGATATATAATATTGCAATATAAAATATAATCATAGTAATGAATCAGATAAATATAATTTACAGGGGATGTTTTGCATGTGGTGTGTGTAGTCTGCAAAAATATCCTCTGGAATTACCCAATACAGTCTGATGTAATCCACGCCTGTTTATAATAGTATGCATGGTTTGCAGTGCATGTGAATTTTGCTGCATAGTTAAACATGACAGTATTTTGTATGAAACATTTGCCACACATGATGACAATCGTTGTTTTGGCTTCCTTATTAGATACTGCAGATGGAAAAACTACCTCACCACAGCCCCCGCCACTCTCTCTTTGCAAACCTTTCGATATACCCACAAGCTCCTCACCTGCCACAAGTCATTCTCGCGGGGCAATGCTGGATCGCTCCAAGTCTGCCCCAGCCTCCACATACCAGAGCCTGCCACCAGAGATATCACTCAGTCCATCTCAAACCCAGGGAGAAACCAAGTCAGATTCATCTGACACCCACAGCATGCCTGAATACCACCCTTCTTATGCCCAGGAAGCACCTCCATCATCCCCACCTCAATCCTTGGCCGAGTCTTCTCCAAATGCTGTCCAAGGACTGGTTGATGCCTTCAAACCTCAGTCCCAACCTGTGACTAATTCTACATCGCCTAATGCAGAGGCAGCAGAAGCTCTTATCCCACCTGTTCTCCCTGCTCAGGAACCACTCTCTAGTACTGTGTCAAAGGACAATGAAGTGACTAGCCTTGTAACTTGTGGGGAATCCGTGAACCACTTAGATGTAGATGTTGAGGAGGCCGTTACTTTACAAGAAGCAAAAGAAACTGAGTGTCCCTTTACCAACATAAATACAAGCTCCCAGGCTGGAGCTGTGCTACAGGAAGAGGACATGGCAGATTGTAGTGATGCAAAAACAATAGGTCTTGACATTCCTGATCAGCTGCAAGAAAAAGAACAAGACAGTATTATGAAAAACGTTGAGCAATCAAACAATCAAATTCAATCAAGACATACCCCTGTTTCAGAGTTGCCCTTTCATCACAGCCTTACCGAGCCAGCCAGTTCTTATGAGCTGCCGCTTGTTTGCTCAGAATTTGAGACGAATACCGATGCTGGGTCTGCCTCTAAGAGTGCAGTGCCTTTAGAGAGGGACCAGCCAGAGGGAGACAGCATTCCATCTCTGGCCCAGGCCCTGAAGGAGCTTCATGAGCTTCTGATGTCCAACACTCAAGCTCAGGCTACTGGAAGGAGCTCTTCGTCTGCCTCTCGTACCACTTCAACAAGACAGGACACTGAAAAGGTGGACCAGGAACCCACCACAGAGGATTTTGCAAGCCTGAACCCAATTGTTGAGTCATCATCTTCTGACACTGCCACTACCGATGAAACAACTTTTGCCAAATCTGAACATGCTGCTCAAGCAGAGGAAGGTACGTTAGATGTACCCACACTAAGCTCTCAAGTGCAGGAAGTTGACCAGACTAGTGAGGTGACGAATATCAAAGTTGAACAAAAAACTAGACAGTCTCCACATACCCCTGGAGGAAATCATGGGGGAGGAAGTGTGTCGGAGCCAGGGAATACATCTGCGTTACAGGGTTTTTTTGAGTTCCGGGAGGCTCACGAAAGTCAGCAGGGAGGAGAAGATGCGGAGTGGAGGACCTCAAGCATTGAACCTCCCAACTCAGCTGAACCATCTCAGCAGCGTCCCCTGTCTGTAGCAGTTGGCTCCTCAGCAGACAATTCCAGCCCTATGCCTGTAGCATCCTCTCTTCCTTCAACACAAGGCCCTGAGGTAGCTCCTCTCCCCTTTGCAAACTCCATCCAGCCTTCCACACTGACCTTAACGGGACAGTATCCTGCAGAGCACATCCAGAGGATACAGGCGGCGGGGTTCTCACCTCATGAGGCAGCTGAGGCACTTGACCGGGCCGGAGGTAGTGTGGAACTCGCCCTACTGGTGCTGCTGGCCAGAAAGATCACTGTGCCCACTTAGACCCATTACAGACATGTAATGGCAGCATCAATTGGTTTCTGAGCCTTTCTTTTTGATGCCATTTCCGATCTGTGTTCTTAGGTTTGTTTCAGAAAGTCATCAGTTCATTTTTTGTCAGTTTTGTCCTTGAAAGTCATCAGTTCCTATTATCTCATTCCTCAAATGGGTTCTAGCTTTGGAAGTACCTGCCTGGGATGTTACTTGTCTTGCAAGAATCACAGTGACGTCTGGACATTTTCTTGCATGCTACCTTACATGAAGTTCTGAAGAGTCGCTGGTTGTTTGGTTGAAGTTGGTTAAACAATGGACATTCATGTATCGCCTGTCCATGAATTTAATGCTGATCTTACCTGGCACATCAAAGAAGCTGTTTGCTTTGCCCATGCAGGTGAATGCTGACTTGTAGTTTTAAGATGAACACTGGTCATTTTTATTTAGTGTGGAAAGAGCCCTAATTAGAATGATTTTGAAGCTCAGTTGTGGATGATGGATGATATTTTTATTTTAGCACCTTTTTATTTCTGTTCCCACCTGGTTACCCTTTTACTGATGTGGATACGCAGAGTTCATCCTATTGTTATGTATGAACATGGATTAAGCTGCATATATTTGGAAGTTCTTGAGAATGCTTAAAAGTATTCAGGCTATATTATGGGATTTGATAAAATTATGGATTAATAGCACACTGGCTCCTCTAAGTCAGGATTTTACCTTGTGCCTAACGTATAGAAGTTGATGGATCTCGTGTGTAAAGGTGTTGTATTATGAAAAAGTTCCAGGAGTGCATCTACAGGAAATTTCCCAGTGCCACTTTGAGTCTACACCTACGCTAAAAAAAGATTTTCAGTGGTGAATCACCACAGGAATTGCAGGTTAGGCCATACCCTGGCATATTCCAAGTCTGGGAAAATAACCTATGAAGTGCATCCCCTAACAGGAACTTCTCCCTTGTTGAACTTGCAATAATTACTAAATACTGTACCTTTCACATTATTTCTCTTTACTTTCTATATTCTGATCATTTTATATTTGCCAATCCTGTACAACTTGATCATTGTGGGTTTTTATGTTTGAATTGGTTGCCTTCAGAAGCTAATAAACAATGGATTTTTTCAGTTCCGACTTCTTAAACCATATACTATATTTAATGTTTTCATGTGATTGTTGAGGAACCCATCCTAAACAGTGTTTTCATCAGTCAGCATGGGCTTTTCTATCATTAATTTAAAACAAAAAAAAAGTGAGAGGACGGGGAAACAGTAACATTTACATGAAGCCTTTGATGGGCTGTATTTTATCACCAGACATCTATCTTTAATTTCAGGGATTTTGCAGTAGTCTTCAGTGCTGTTTTCCTAGAACGTATGATTAGCACAGTTGAGTGAGACTTGCGTGCTAAGGAAGTCATTTTAAAGGGTGGAGAAATGTTTGGGATTTGGTATTATTTTGATCCATCTGCCTTTATAACATTCATTACATGGGCTTTGGTGATTTGTGTGTCATTCTTATAATTCAGCATTTGTTTTCAATGTATTGTATTTAAACTTTTGGCAAGCCCTGTCTAGCTGTGTTGAGTCATGTCATCCCTTGTCCCTTTTTTTTTTTTTTAAATTGTAGTCTCTGGGTCATGTATCAGCTTTTAATTATTAAGTTTCATCTTGTATACAATTTAAAAACCAAATAAAGGAAAAAATGATTCTTTATAACTCAAAGGTGTAAATTTGTTGAATGGTGTGGTTGTTCTGCTTGAACAGATTACTTTTAAGTTATCAGGTTCACCAGCTCCACTTACCATATAGGTGCACTTTGTAGTTCTGCATTTACTGACTGTAGACCATCTGTTTCTGTGCACACTTTGTTACCCTCCTTTCATCCTGTTCAATAGTCATGATCCCCACAGGACCACCACGCAGCGAGTATTACTTGGGTGGTGAATCATTCTCAGCACTGCACTGACACTGATCTGGTGGTAGTGTGTTCTTGTGTGTGCGCTGGTACTTATCAGACTCAGCAATACTGCTGGAGTTGTTAAACACCTACCTTGCTAGTCCACCTTGTAGATGTAAAGTCAAAGACAATAGGTCATCTGTTGCTGCCCAGTTTGTGTTCGTCGTCCTCTAGTCCTTCATCAGTAGTCACAGGACGCTGCTCACAGGTTGCTCTTGACTGGTCATTTTTGGTTGGTACACTTTTGTCAGTCCAGCAGTGACAATGCAACACACCACCACCACGTCAGTGTCACTGCAGTGCTGGTCCACCAACCAAGTAATACCTGCTCTGTGGTGGTCCTGTGGATGAACTACCTACCTAAATGGATGAACAATTGTACTTAGTGAAGTTGTTATATACAGTATATTCACAAGTTACACCTCCTTGTTTCGACGTTCATCTGACAGTTTAAGGGCCTCAATCATGTGAAAGACTGAAGGGTCTCATGTACAATTTTTTTTAATGTATTCATAGATCATGAGGACGCTATGCTGCATAAACAGCCCATTTACATTTTGTGATGTCATAAAAACCAACATATGTTAGCATATGTCCGCCACCTCAGTCTGTTCTTGTTGAAGTCGTTTTATTTTGTTTTTTGTTTTTTTCAAAGCAGCACAATGCAAATCAGCCAATCAAATCAAATGTCATTTATCGCAGTTGCAGAAATAGATAAATTGTATATCTTGCATACATAATAACAAAAACAGCCTGTTGTTTACATCTAAGCAATAAAGACCGGTTGGGAAATGGTCATGTAAGAAAGAGTCGTGACTGGTTTTGGTTTATAAAACTCCACAAATGTCCCAGGTAGCCTCGGGACTGAAAAAGAAAACACAAGAATACCAGTAGGATATGGGCCCTTTAAAGTTGCAGTTAGGGGCTGGATAACGTCATGTCAATCAATGAGCCACACCCGAGAAGGAGTCAAGTCATCTGCAGCCTGGAGCAGGTACGGTCATGTCAGTGAACACAGACGAGAGGTCAGTGGTTCCTCATCACGTGTTAATCGATGGTAGGTCGTTTATTTACTGCAGCAGCTGCAAATAAGCAAAACGCTGATGTGAGAGAGAAGCTGAATTGTCGCAAACACGACCGATAAACACTTGCTTACTCAGTCAAGTACCGCATGAGGTTACCGTAAAACTCAGACTCGCTATCGGTTTTCTGGAAACAAGCAAGCTCAGCCGCTGGCTTTCTGAAGTTAGCTTCTTATTCGATTTCCTCGTTCCACCTTAACTGGTGCGGCAGAATGAGGAATTCGAATAAGAAGCTAACTCGAGCCACGTCTTTCTTCAGCTCTGCGCTCAATAACGAGTCAGGTTTAGACAAATATGGTTCACAATCAATGCTTTGTGAAGATAACTGGCCCTTTTATCAGGAGCACATTTAAAGAAGCGCCATGGAGAGTGCAGCTGGTTCCCTGCGCTGTTTGTAATTCCCTGCAGCTAAACTTTTCTCTGCCTTGTAGGCCAACACCGATGTTGTAGTTTGTGAATTTGCACGACCCGAGATGGACGAAGGCCTCGCTAAAACAAACGTGGACACTTGCCAAACGCCAGAGAAGAGTATCGGGTAGATTTTCTTTTACTATGAGTATATCTGAATACATAAGATTATTTGAGTTCATTGTTCTTTTGCTGTTTCTAATTTTAGGACCTTTGGTGGGATTGCTGATGCTCTCCGGTCTGTTGCTAACTCAGACTCGTGGAGCCTTCAGGGTGTTTACCTGCATGCTGCTCCTCTTTTCACCGTAGAGGATCGGAAGTCCTTACCCAGTCGGCCAGATTCTCCCAGTCAGGACTCGGAGCCAGATGAAGTCAGCGGGTAGGGTGGTTGATGGAGACCTGTAGTTAAAGTTCAGACTGTAGAGCTGCTTGTTCAGCTGCAGATGAATGACTGAGGTTTTAAGATCTTGTTGCTTCTAGAAACCATTCTAAATGTAATCTTACCATACAGGTGCACTTGTAGTTCTACTTTGTTAGACCCCCTTTCAGTCTGTGCTTCAGTGTTCAGGACCACCAAAAAGCAGGTCTCATTTGGGTGGTGGATCATTCTCAGCACTGCACCACTACATGGTGGTGGTAGGAGTGGATCAGCAGACACAGCAGTGCTGGTTAAGTTAGTTATTAAAACCTCTTAGTGTCACAGCTGGACTGAGAATAGTCCACTAACCAAAAATGTCCAACCAACAGCATCCTGTGACCACTGATGAAAGACTAGGGAATGACCAACATACACCGCAGCAACAGAAGCGGTATCATCTGTGACATTACCAACAAGTTGGTAGTGTCTAATAGAGTGGACGGTGAGTGGACAAATTCCAGCAGCACTGCTAATCCACTCATTCCAGCCCAACACGCTACCAGCATGTCCGTGTCACTGCAGTGCTGAGAATGATCCACCATTCAGATAATATGTGCTCTGTGGGGGTCTTGATTATTGAAGAACAAACTAAAAGGGGCTTAGAGTACAGATTGACTACAATCTGTAATTGGAAGACTACATACCAGCCAAATTAAGGTGTACTTCATTTGTGTGTGTGTGTCTTGAAAGACTGGCAACTTCATTGTGAATGTTCTTAATAAAGTGTTCAGTGAGTGTGTGTACGCATGTGGGAGGGAATAATGTGTAAATCTGTTGATTTAGCTGAGTTTACAATGAGTGTTCACTGTAAATCTGTCTTATTAGGTGCATGAATGATGCGCAGAAGGAAGAAGACACCTTTCAGTTAAAGTTTGAATCAAAATACATTAAGAGTTGTAAGTTTTCCTTCATATTACATATTTTAAAATACGCTGGCTGTTGACTGTAGCATTCTAACTAGACGAGGCATTAATTCTTACGTCCTCTCTGTAGCTGTGCCGCTGTATCAGGAGTACTGGCTGAAATGCATGAAAGCAGACCTTCAGAAGGTGCAGCACAAAAGGCTGGCAGACCTTGTGATGTCACGGACTCTTGCTGGCCTTCCCTCTCCCCCTGCATCTAGCCCAACTTCTGTTTCAAGCCCTCCAGTATTACATATGTCATCGTATGCCTTGTGGCAGGAGCTGCCAGAGGTGAAGAGGAAACATTTGCTGCATTCGCTCACAGCCAGCGACGTTCGGCTACAAGAGGTAGATTTTGCTGGAGTTATCTTTTTGTAGTCGTCCCCACTTTGCAAATATACTTGTGATGGTATCGTTCGGAAATTAGGCAAGAACAATTAATACTTAAAGATATCCTCATTCTACACGGCATGTATAGCAATGTTTGTCTGAAGAAGCTGTAACAGACAAGGTGCATCAGTAAAACAGTGGTACTTAAAAACCTGAAAGACTGAGTCTGATAATATTGCATGCAGTTTGGTCTGGGGGGAAAATTGGCCACCCCTTGTTGGTGTTTGTATCAAATCTACATTAACATAACTGTATTTGCATTGCTTTTATAGGCCATGTTTGAACTGATTGTGTCAGAAACCTCATATCAGAAGAGCTTGCAAGTGGCGGTTGGGCTGTTTCAGGGCTCTACAGAGCTGAGGAACACATTATCTCCCGTACAGAATCATGTTCTTTTTTCCAACCTAAAGGAGGTCTGTAGGGTCAGTCAGGGGTAAGGATCAAGTGTACGTTACAATAATGGCTTCCCCCCCTCCTATAGCTTCAGTATCTAAATGACCAATTTTTAAACTGTCCATGTTTTTCTGAGATTCCTTTTGGACCTGGAGGCGAGGCTGGGTCAGAATGTGGTGATGTCTGAAGTCGGGGACATAGTGCTGAGTCACCGCTCAGCCTTTCGACGGGTGTATGTGCCTTATGTCACCAACATGATGTACCAGGAGGCCCTGATTGCAAAACTTGTGTTAGTCCTGTTTATTCTGTTGTCTAATCTCTGCTAATCTAAACTCGACATGTTGCTTTTTTCACTTTACTTCTTCAACAGTGTCCTTTCTATTCAGGCAGGAAAATAAGAAGTTTGCGATTGCTGTGAGGAAGCTGGAGAAGGATCCAGTATGCCAAAGACAGACACTCAAGTCTTTTCTGGTCCTTCCATTTCAAAGAATCACACGATTAAGGCTTATTCTAGAGGTGGGCCATCTCA
The DNA here is from genome assembly GCA_021613375.1 of Megaleporinus macrocephalus. Classification (NCBI taxonomy): domain Eukaryota; kingdom Metazoa; phylum Chordata; class Actinopteri; order Characiformes; family Anostomidae; genus Megaleporinus; species Megaleporinus macrocephalus. Next base: position 18,902,785 of record CM038704.1, on the reverse strand, counting down.
GGAATTGGCCATATGTAACTCCTAAGAAAATTGCCCAACCTCCTGGTTTCCTTTTTGTAAACGTACATCATTTGATACAGCTTATTTTTCCTTTGCTGTTTCAGAACATCCTCAAAAGAACTGCTGAACACTCCACTGATTCCCCCAATCTAAAGGAAGCTATTGAAGCTGTGCGAGAGGTAAGCTTAGGGGTTTTTTTTCTGCATGGGTTTCATAATGCATCCTATTTTTTCTTAGCTTCCACAGCATTTTTAAATTGTTCAATATTTTATCTAATTCGACAGTGTCTACTCTTATCCACAGAGGGTTGGTGTGACAGCAGGTTTTTATTCTAATCGGGTAGTTCCACTTTTTTCATCAATTGGTCTCAGTCCAAAAACTGTTAATAGTGCACGCTCTTACTTTGCTGGAAAGAAAATGTACTCTTTGTGGGTAAGACTGCACACCCCAGTCTACTGTTTAGGAATTTATTAGTGGATAAGCATGTAGTCAAGAAGTACTGTCGCCTTACTTATGTTTATTCTGTGTAACAAAGATAGTGGTGGAGTGTGACAGCAATGTCCAGCGAATGAAACGGACGGAGGAGCTGGTTTCCTTGGAGAAGCTGGTGGACTTTGGTAATGTCAAGGTCTGGATCTTGTCTCATCTTGCTTTTTGTCGTTGTCCAATGAAAAACAAGTATCTCCAAAATTGCAACTTTACAGGAGAGAACAAAAATGTACTTTACTGTGCAAGTCAATGGAGCCAGAATTTTTTCCAAGCTGTTTTGGAGCACTTCCTTTGGTCCACTTGTCATGAAATTTTCACACAATGTACGGGACCATTGGCATGTTTAAATGATGTAGAAAATTTAAATCGACAATCGACAAAAATAAAGATGCATGTTTTTCATTGGACAGCGATGTTTTGCTAATTAATGTGTATCTATTCTATTCATTGTGAACAGCCCCCTCCCTTTTCATTGTTTACTATTAGTCAATACCTTTAATCATAAGTGGACGTCACCTGATTCGAGCGGGAACTTTAAAAAAGCTGACAGTCAAAAGTCATCACACCTCAGGCTCCACAGTGTCACGCACCGACATCTACCTGCATCTCTTCAATGACCTTTTGCTCCTCTCCCTCAAAAAGTAAGTTCTTTATGCTCTGCTGTATTCAGATGCATTTTTCCATTTTTATTGTTTAACTTGTCTTTGGCAATCTAAGATTACTATTTTTAAATGGGAGAGTTCAAAAAGGTTTAATCCAAGTCTGGGAAACCAGTGCACAGTATTGTAACTGTATTCTACATGTACTTCATTACTTCTTTATAAATAATCACAACAGTGGACAGAGATTCAGCGTACAGGACCACGCTGTATTCCCTGCCCATGTTCGTGTAGAGGAGTTGAAGACTCAGATGTTGGGGCTGCCTGCAGATGCTTTCCTCCTCCGCCTCACCCAAAACCGCTCGAAAACTGCTGCGGCTATTATACTTGCTGCACAGACACGGTAAATGATTTCCAGTGCTGATCTCTAACTAAAACTTACTAGTATCTTTACACACCGAGTATACTCATGTACTGAGTACATGACACTCTTCAAATCAAGACTATTTCAATTTAATTCAGTTCAAACTTTTATTTGTTTGCAGGTTGGAAAAAGAGATTTGGGTCCAGCTTTTATCTCCACAGAAAAGCACAGCAGGTAATGTCAACATATTTGGACAGTACCTGAAATATTTTGTTGTGCACATTAAGTTTAACATGCATATCCCTTTCTTACAGGTGTATGACTAATCTTGCTGAACTGACAGTGAAAACTCCTTTAACATAAACCTGACATGTATTATTTATGCTAAATAAAGTTTGCAACTTATAATATAGTCAGTTGTTTTGCTGTTTATTTGATATAAGTATGAAGTGGAGCTTTAACAGTCCTCTGTTATTTATTTTCCATTCAGTGTCCACTGGTCTATTGCCATCGGTCCCCTTTTTGTTGATCAGAAGAAATGTCATTGTCTCCTCCTGAGGATAAAAAAAGGAATCATGAGCAAGGAAAAGTTACTGTCTCAGAGCAGGGTGCACTACTAGACATGTACTCTGTAGTCTAGTCAGCTTTGTCAATTCTTTCACATGTACCAGGAATCAAAATTACGTTCCTCACCTTTCCTCCGTATTGGCAAGACAAACTATTCCTGACATTGACAGTTTAATATTATTACTTTAATACAAAGTGACATTTTAACAATAAAGTGCACAAGTGACTAAGTTAACTAAACTACAATAACTTAGTCTAAACTAAGACTAAACAGAGATTGAGTGTGCTTAAGGAATTGAAAAAGAGTTGGTCATTTACAGTATGAGAAAAGTCTAAGGTAGTTGTATTCGTAGTGCAATGATTGTATTGGTAGGTAGTGCAAATGCCATGTCCATATTAGTTGATTCACTATATCACAAGAATGAATAGGATTGAACAGGAAACAGCTGCTATTGTTGTTTACTAAATACAGTGTCGTTATGGAGCCAAACACAGCAATTATTACATGCAAGCAAACACTGCTGTACACTGAACTGACATTGCAAGATGGGGGGAGGAATAAAAATCAGCTTTTTTTTACCACAGGAGGCAACATTTTCTAAAACAACATTTATACTGGGGAAAAAAGAAAACATCCTAATATCCATGACTGAAGTCTGTCGTTTATCAATATTCAGTACATACTTCAGTCAGAAGCTTTGGGAATCAACAATGAGTGTGCATGAAATTGCTTCTGTACAGTAACCAGTACATGTCAAAATCTGTGTGCTGCACTACATGGAAAGGGGTGTGACTAGACTTCTACCTTTGGGAATTGAGCATGGCTCTTTTTGCTTAGCAATTGCTATTTACCTTTAGCACGTACATTTTAACATTTGGTCAGGAGATATGCTGGTATGACTTAAAATATACCTTATACCATGGCACAGGGCAGTTTTTTTAACGATAGCTTTGGATTTGTCTGTGAGGTTTTTCCCTACAGTTACAGCAATACAAGATATTTTGACCTATTAATAAGAAATGTGTGAAATGATGATGAGGGGAGAGTTGAGACAAACTTTACTGTTTTCACCATGTTATCTATGCAGTAAATTAACTTTACCTATTTAAAGTGAGCAAGCCACCTCGATACCTGGATAAAAAGCTAATGCAGCAGTATTTTGGCTTTTTTTTTTCTGTTACTAGCCGAATCCCAGGCTATCCCATGCTAAAACCCTGCATTTTGGGATGTAGTATGAAATGAAGGTAACTCTACTCATGTAGTGAGACATCCGGCCGGCGTAATAATCCGGGTATCTTTTGGGGTGCTGGATAAATTCCTGTTGATCACATACTGCATATTACTTTTAGAGACAGTCAGTACATAAGTAGTAGGTTACTTCAAACACAGACAATGTTTTATTCAGTGTCCAAAAAACTATTTTAGAATGAACTGTGTGCTGTGTCTAAAAGATGACAATAAAATGGAATTTCTACCTGTAAAATCCCATAACATGGCCAGAACTATGTGACTGGTTGGGGAGACATCAGGTCAAAGTCTGAAAGGTTTCTTGCCACCCAAACTCCGGCTGCAAACAAACCTAGATTCACAAGAAGATTCCTAGATGGAAATAAGAGAGGATAAAATACTTCAACAATCTTGATAGTAAGACATGCAGTTATGTAACAGTTGTGTGATTGCTGATTGTGTCTGCAGTATAATACAAGCACAATCACATAAGACATCAGCAAATATCCATAACAATTTTGAGACATACTGACTACACAGAAGAAATAACAGCAGCACAGTAACCTAAAATAAAAGGCAATACAATAAAAAGCAAAGAGAAACAAAATAAATAGGAGTGAACATTATAATGATATTCAGAGGATTAAAGGAAACTTATTTTGCTTTATTCTGAGACATGCAATCCCATGCTTTTTTAAACTAGTTGAAAAAAAACCCAATTATATATATATATATATATATATATATATATATATATATATATGAAAAAGTAATTAACAAGAGCAGTTCTAGAGTGTATGTAATAGCAGAAAATATCCCTCATCGTAAAGATGTGACTGTTTACACTAGTGTTAGTGCTATAAAGGACTTGTGGGTCACAGTGTTTTGTTGTCTGAGTACATGTATGATGGTTAGAAAGCCTCTGCTGCCGGATAAGGGGGGTCTTCATCTGTGATCAGGAATACATATGCACCGGCAAAATTCAAACAAATGTGGCTACCGTTTACCAACAGCTGGTGTTTAACAGTATATTTGTTCGGATGTTATGATGATAAAGGGTGCAATGTCTTAAAGCAGAAGCTCTTACTGTCTACCCGCGTTATACAGAACAAAGAAGTACATGAACTGCATCTAATCGGTGGTACCGTGTCTTTTTTAGGGTCGTCTATTTGCTACAAAAATAGCAGCTACTATTTCAATTAACCCCTTATATGTATTTACCCCACACGGCTAGCACCAGTACACAGCTACATGTGTTTGTAAGCATCCTTACAGAATCTAATAAGACGAGCAGTACGCTTGTGGTTCACATTTAGGGGTCTCAGATTTTGCCAGAGGTCGGCTGATTCGCGAATCGTGAGCCAAGAAGGTCATCCTCATTTGTCACTGACTGAACACTGGATTTAGATACTTCGGTTATAAACTGTCAATTAATTTGATTTCTGCACTGTTTTCAGTTGGACAGACGGATTATTACAGGTTAATGTTATTCCACTGACCGCAAAGTATATTAGATCGATTAGCTATTAGTATCTTAGTGTAACAATTAATCGTGACCTCGAATTCAAGATTAACGAGCCATACTTGATGAAACACAAAAGCTCCACAGGAGTGTAAGATCTATGGAGCTGGCTGCTGGACGCTGTGTTTAGGTGACCTACCTCCTGAAATCGTTTCTGTCCGAGGCGAAGCGACAAGCAGAGCTAATCCACCCCATAACTCCAGCAGATCCAGCTTCAGGTTTCTTCCCTACTCCACTCATTTTCTGTGGTTTCCTTCAAAATGTAACAAAACCCCGATTAAAAAAAACAGGTTCTCACGAAAGACAAATAACACAAACGTTGACAGAGAAGAGAGACACCGCTGAACCTACTGCTATGCGACGCACGTGAAAGAGACGTTACGCTTTCGCGCTACGGAAAGCCGAGTGGGTCTATATGCGGTGCGCGTTACACGTTACAGCAGACGCTAAACGCGCTGGTCGGTTTGTCCCTGTGCGCTCTCCGTACTGTACCCGTCCTGTTCCAGTGTGAACATGGCTGCCACCAGATACCGTCGATTCCTCAAGTTGTGCGAAGAATGGCCGAGAGACGAAACCAAAAAAGGTCGAGATCTGGGGACGTTCCTAAGACAGAGAGTGGCTAGTGCATTCCGAGAGGGTGAAAACACTCAGGTAAGGAAATGTGAAACTCCTGGAGAGAAAAGCACTTTCGCTGCCCGAGAGTGAGTTACAGTCACCTCTGCAGTGAGTTTACATACAACACAGCCGCGTTCAGCTCGCTCACTGGATAAACACAACCGGTCCTCGTTTGCAGGATCTGAATACATAATTTCACATTACTGCTAAATTTTCGCCGTAACAAGCTGGTGGTTTAAGAGCACTTGTCCTTCACTGTGTGCTGCTGTTATTACAGATGCACTGATACCGATATATGATCATTTACATGTACGTACAGTTCTGTGCAAAAGTCAGAGGCTACATCTACGACTTTAGCAGTAACTTTACAGCATTTCTATTGTTTGTGTGTATGTATGTGGTTGTACATGTGCATTTACTTTTCTTCCATTATTTACAAGTTGACTCCAACTCTAAACTTTTTTTCTCTGAAAATATTCCCTTAATTTATTTTAAACTACCTTCAAAGAAAAAATTGCTTGTTTAAATATTAGTGTCTCTTTTTAAAGTGCAGCATAATGTATGAAGTTACATTTAGTCCCATAAGTATTTGGACAGTGACAAAATTTCTGTAATGCTGCCTGTGTATACCCCATCAATAGATTACAAAATAAAACAGCTGCTTTCATTCAAGGGGTTTAACAGAGCAATGCTGTAAAACCCATTGAATAAAGGAATATAGGAATTAGAGATATTTTTCTGTATAGGAATTAGAGATATTTTTACAGTCCTTTCTTTTTATAGGCCCAAAAAAATAGGCTATTTTTAAAGCATGGCTACAAATTCTTTGCAGTCATTGGCTGTCTGACATCTGCCTGACACCAACAAACACCAGTGACAGCTGTGCACACCCATGCCATAACAACGCTCCCACATGTTTCACACATCTTGTTGTGCTTATTCCAGTACTGGGCAGGCCTTTTTAGTTATTTGCTGCCAAGTCTAATCTGTTGCCAGTGGTTCGCATCGATTTATTTATATCCATGAAGGCGTCTCATGATTTTAGACTCTCAGCAGTCAAATGTCTTTAACTTGACTAGATGCTGTGAAGTGTTTTTTTTCTTCTTCACCACATCTGCTTTAGCTGTCTTCCATGGTCTTTCAGTTCCTTTCCAGTGCGTTCCTACATTTAGAAATTTATGTATGGTTGATTTGGCCACTCCTACCTCGCTGATGGGTTTATGGTTTGATTTTTGATTTACAAATTCATTTTTCATTATATTTTAGAGATAGACAGTGACTGTATAATGCATAAAACTAAAAGGTGGACAAATTAAACACTAAAAATGTAGGTATTGTACTTAATGTTGGAGTCGTTGGTGTAATTTCCTGTCTAGTATATGTTTCCTGTTTTTTTCTGACTTGGTAAAATGAATAAAGTAATGGTACTTAATGACCGTTTTGACAGCAAATTGAATAAATAATAATTCATAAAAATATAAATCTTCGTCATGCTTTGCTATCTATATAAGGAGCTTTCCTTATCCCACAGAGCATTATGAAAAATAAGTAAATAAGTAATGAAATATTTTAACATTTTTCTTACAGATCTCAGACCCAGACAAATGTGATCAGATGTATGAAAGTTTGGCTCGTATCAACAGCAATGTTTACAAGGAAAAGGTGAGTATGAAGTCAGACATGTTAATTATGTTAAATTTTTCATGTCAAGCAGCTAGAGATATGTCTAACCCCAAAGTAAAAGAAAGTATTTTTTTGGCTCTGTGCCAAGAAGTCCCCACTTCCACCCTTCAGGGGATAAGTAATCATAAATTATCATGTTTGATTCATCATAAAAAAAAAAGTAGTTGTCCAGAAATAAAAACAGCTCCTCCTTTGACGAAGAATAGGGTCAGTGGTTTAGGTGGGAAATCTTGCTGTTGAATATGTTTATAATATAATACTTTACTCATAATACTCATATTTTGTTATGCTGATTGCTCTTTTCAGTTCCCACGAGCAAAAGACACAAGTTTTACAGGTGTGACAGTGGAAGAGTGTCGGATGTTATTAGCAACAGGTACGTTTTAAGCTTAAATGTATTTTCACTGATTTTACACAATTATTTTTTTCCACTTTTATTTACCAAAGGTGAATCAGCCATGCTTATTATACAAAGCATAATTAAAGTAACAATGACCAGTAAAATATACAGTGTCTGGGGCAGACTGTGAAGAGTATGATTACATAACTGTGTAAGGTAAAAAAAAAATTAAGTGTTGCAACTAGAGATCGACCGATAAGGGGTAAGAATTATTCATTTTGGTCACTTGTTTGGGTGAACAGTTCCAAAGGTTTCGGCCTAGGGTCCTTCACTTGCGGCAGCAGCAAGTTCCACCATACCAATAACACGGGCCTGCCAGCGGACGTGCCTGACTTTAAATTGGCGCTGCGAAACACTGATATCAGCCGATGCCCATATATAAAAAATGACTAATATCGGCCTGATATATCGGCCAACCGATATATTGGTTGATCTCTAATTGCTACCTAAGAGCATGTCTTAAAGGGTGCACAGATAAGATCAATGCTTGACTGTATGAGCACATCAGTAGCAAAAAACCTGATGCTGTGAACCAGACTATTGTGAAGTGTTGTTCTTACAAGGATTACTCTGTTGAACCACTTGTAGGAAATATGCAACAGACGGATGAAGAAAAGAAGGGATTGTGGAAGACTTTAATGGGCCGATTCTCCTCTAAACCAGAAGATGCACCTCCTGAGAAGCCAGAAAAGCAGTAATTTTTCTCTGTAGGCTTTATCCCAGCAAATTTTCATTTACAAACTGTTATTTGGTTATATATATATATATATATATATATATATATATATATATATATATATATATATTTCCACTGTTACTGTCAGCTGCAGGTTTCTCGTATGCAGTGTAACTGTATGAACATTGTACACTATATTTAATGTAATTTGTGTCCATGTCTTGCAAATCATTAAAGATGTGTTGTAGAGAAATCACGAAGAAACATCTGGCTAAGAACACACTAAATACGCACAACTGATTAGCTAAAATGTTTATTTTTATTCAAGGCTTCTTGTGAACCATGGCTCCATTAATGAGGTTAATGATTACTGTTAATATAACAATACTACTTTAGTGAGCATTCTCGTTTTTATTAGGAATTCTATAGTTTTATTAAAATGTTATTTTGATACAAAATTAGCACATAAGTAGGCATGACCATAGTACAAAATAGCTAATTTTTTCACACTTAAATATCGGCTGCTAAGCAAATAATGAACAATCACAAATTATATGTATATGCACTTTTATGTAATTAAAGGCAGACTCCTGGCATTGTTTGTGGAAGATTATAGCGTGTTAATTGTGTAATTAGTTGTGTTCTTTTGCTCCTGCTAGTCTTTTTTAGTCTCAGGGTTGTCCCTCCAGATACAGTAGTTGAGGGAGGTGGCCAAAAAGAGCCAAGCCAGATAAGGAGCCATGAGAAGTGTAGCAGTACGGCTCACTGGGTACCAGGATACCATGGTGCCCGCCACTGTCCCCGTAAGCATAACCAGCTCTATGAGGGCCTGCAGGGAGAAAAATATGGAACTGTCAAACACAATACAAGAAGGCATGTTGTACAGTACACAGTAATACCTAATCATTTGGCTTCTTCTGAATTATATTAAAGTATGCAGTGCCACTCTACAGCTTCACAGCCTTTGTACAGTACAAAGTGCGGGAAATATTAGAGCACCATAATATTACTGTCAGCAAAATCTTGCATCTCCAGTATGATAACTTCTCATAAGAAGAAAAAACATACTACATTTTTTGTGTAGGGAAAATTTTGGGACATTTCTTTTGGTCTACTGGGAAATTGACTGGCAATGTCAAAAACAGTGAAGACAACAGTCATAATATTGTCACTGTGATAAACATATGTTGAGTTATAGGAACGCTTCTCTTTATTTAGCTGAAAAAAAAACATATACTCTTACCAGTTTGATCTTGTGTGCCCCAAAGAAGATGGGGGTCCAGGCCCAATTCAGTGCCAGCTGTAGGCCATAAAGCCCCAGTGGGACAAGAGCATCCTCTGTAAAGCCTCCCAGCTCTTTCCAAATCAGGTATGAACCATACCTAAAACAACAGAAAAAAAACATTATTTATAGGGATAAAAATTCAGGATGGGTTATTCTATAATGTAAGTTGGTAGCCCTGTTGGACTTTCAGGGTCCAGGGTGTTTTTGCCTTCCTGTTGAGCACAGGGATATGCTCCAGGACCCCCCATCAAAACATGCTAAATGCTAATTAAAATATGCAAAGAAATATTTGCGTTCTTTAACATCATGATAACTTGTACGCATATTCAGAGTCAAGTTAAGTCTGGTCTGGAAAAACTAGTTAATGTAATTGGGTTTTCCATAGCATATACTAACCCCATTCCAGTATACAGAGTTGTCCACACCACCGGAAAAGCAGCATTAGGTGGCCTCCATGACGGCTTGTTAAGCGTAGTATACCAGGTCTTCACCTCTTTTCTTGTGATGAAGCCTCCATAGATCCCACCAATATGTGGTAGAGCAGTGAAACCCAACAGTGGAACCCACATGTCTACAACAGAGAAACAGAAACAGCTATGTTTCTTAAATACTTTTAAAGTCATTTTTATTTCTTAAAGAATAAGCAACATAATTTACCTTCTCCTATAAACCTAATTACCCAGCCACTGATCCAACCATTTTAGTTAGACTAATTGAAGACCACAGTATCACATGACTTTTATGGGACACACCACATGTCATATACCAGGTAGCTGAGATTAAAGTGTAACAGGGGACAGTTGGATAAGACAATCAGTTTATTTATATGGTTGGTTAATACTTAATTGAACACAAATGTAGTTGTGCGTATCCTGACATTAGATGACTCCCATGGACTACACTGTTTTGTGCTAAAATGTGCATTGGATTGTTTTCCCAATCAGTGACCAGAGATACTCTGTATCTTCATGGTCTGCTCTACTGGGAATATTGTAGTACATCATCTCTGTCCAAAGAAAATAACGTGTTCCAATATAGTAGCTTTACAGGAGAGGGGGAAACTCCTAATTTCAATGCAAGTTAACATAAAGAAATTTTATGTTAAGAAATTTTGGGGACATCATTAAATCATTTTGATTTTTTACTCAATGCTGGGTATAAACCAAGTGAGAAATTATGAATAAAAAACAGCTGCAGATTTTTTGGACAGCAATGAAATAAAGCTTTAATTCATGAAACATCTTACAATTGGGAAAAGAAAACTATGCAGAAATAAGTATGGCTGTTCGTATGTTCTATTTAGTTGCTGTGTCTGGCTTTGAGAGATACAGTCATATCCTATACACACCCAAAGTGAGAATAAGGTCTACCATTAGTTATTTTTTTCTGTGCGTACAAGCCACCTTTTGCCAACTCCTCTGACCCACCCAAACGCTTATCTTTACCAGTAGCCCTATAAGAAAACTAGCCAACCGTTTGTGATCTGCCCAGTGTCAACAAAGTTCCCTGAGCAAGAAACAGTATTAAAACATGTTATAAAAAAAGTGGGAATGGTACATATTAAGAGAAAAAAATTAAAGGTTTGTTAATCAGTAGCCTAAACACTTATATTTCTGTGAGGTCAGTGACCCTTTTGGCAAAGACTGGGAAACGTGTTGCCAGAAGTCAGAATTGGTATCAGTGGTAGTGATACAGACTGAGGAGTTCAATGCTCAGACAGCTTCCTCACAAAAAGGTATTGCATAAAATAGTTAGATATATGCTTTCTAACACATTGTTTTTTGACAGTTTTAATGTTTTATTAAAACAGCATTACGCATAGAACACAAAAGACACGTGTAGGCTCTGTGTTGATTTTAGATAGTACATATAATGGCTATATTTGTGTGGTGGACCTTGACTCTAAATGACTGAGTTTTAAAAATTGTGAAATTCTCTTTAGGTCACTGTAAATGTCTTAGTTTTAGCCTATATGTTTAAAAAGTTTATTTTATTCCACGTTAAATAACTTTCGTGATGCAGAAGAAAGGCATGGCAGTATACCGTATTGTCGAATGTATTTAATTATAAAGCATGAATGTCGGAGTCTCATCAGATCCACAGCGTTGCTCTTGCAGAGCTGAGAGCGGAGAACACTTCGATATCACTTCGTCTGTTAACGTAATATAAACTGTCAAAGCTGCTGCATAGAAACGCGTCTTTACTCCTCTGCTAATTGCGCTGAAGGTGTTATATATTCGACCGTGCAGCGACATTAACTCTTACAGAACCACTTATTGCCAACTTACATCACGTTCGCAAGTAACCTTACTCTGAGCGCCTCGTTGTAAGGTTATGCTAAAGTGAGCTAGCGTGTAAGCATGTTAGCAGTTCGCGCATACAGACAGGTTATATTCGTTGCGTGTTTTTTAGTATTTTACAGTTATTTGTCGTCCTTACCTTTATATGATAACTCCCAAGTCCCCAGCAAATGGTTCCCTCACGACCACAATGACGTTGGGAGTCCTTCTGAATTTTTAGATAACAGTGAAGTGGGCGTGTAAGGATTTACGAAACGAGCCGCCATAGCCGTTGGGTTTCATAACCACAAAAGTGACCGCTTGTGTTTTTTTTTGTCTGCTGTAATATGATACTTCTGATGTAAGGCTGGGTGTCGAGAGTTCATCTACGAGCTTCTGGAGCTATCTCGGAGTCGAAGCTGCATTTGTGTAACGCTCTTTTCTCTCAGGTGTTCAGTTCCGCTGATCGTTAAGTCATGCGCAGCGTGTGAAAGGCACAGCTGGACGGCAGTCTGGTGCGATTGTGCTCCAACGTTTGTTTTGAAGATCGGCGAAAACGCGCAGAGCGTCATTACTCCGGGTTACTGGTACCTACTGGTGAATATTAGATCACAGGTTGGGCACTCAGTACTTGAACGCAGCCTAATTCATGAATGAAGATTTCAGAATAGACGAGAAGAAGCTTTAGGAAGATCTAAGGATTTTATTCTAGGGTGTGTTTAAACCTACTCAGTGTCGTGACTATCTTCTTCAAATGTGATCTGATTATTTGTTGTATAATCTTTGAGTTATTGCGGACGCCGTCGCCGTATGTCTTATTTTTATAGAATATTTCTCTTGTCTGGTGTACTACATAAGCTCAAACACCCCCCCCCCCCCTACACACACACTTTTTATCTGTGATCAAGGATGCCAGATTCCTCTGTTCAGTCACCGTTGTGGAGAAGCAGGAATGCTGACCTGCTTCCTGGTGGCACCTTCACCTACTTTTGTTGAAACGTCTTTTCTGTGTAGCCGCTCATAATTAACATAATTAATTATGTTTCTCAGTCAGTCAGTCATATCATGTATAACAATAATCTGATCAAGTCTCCAAACTGGCAATGCTCAGTATGTGCAAGAGATAGTTTAAAGTTTTAATTGTTTGATAAATTGTTGTGCTGAGGGTGTGAAACCAGTATATTGTGTCCTTCATTTGATCATCCGTTATGCCATGATGAGCACAGAATGCATTCTAGAGGGCTTGTTTTACTAGAAAGAACATTGCTTGGTTCCCAGACTGGTCCTTGAGGCCCTCAGACGATTCACAATTTATATATTTTATATATATATATATATATATATATATATATATATATATATATATATATATATATATATATATATATATATATATATATATATATCAGTGCATGTGTCATAAATATTTGGACACATTAGTTGGTCCTGGCCATTTAAGGGGTTATAACATACATCCTTATGCCAGTTTAGCAAGGCTTTTCAAGAAAAGCAACCTTCTAACCAAACTATCATTGTGGTAGTTTGTTGTCGTACAGATTGTATGAAATATGGTCACTTTCAAGTTCAACTCACAGATCACTGCTGTTCTGTATTAAGCATGAATTCACAAACATGGACACAAAATGATACGAAATGGCCAAATTAATTACCTTTATTATCTGTAGCTTAGTCTATCCCAAAAAATGTTACCAATACCTGTTTCCAGCTATCTAGTTTTGTCACTGAAGCCAGTCATATACCTGTTTAACTGCTTCAGTTTTTGTGAGCACTGCCTCTTACAGTAAAGGCTTAGTCTTTAATTAAGCAAGGATGGTTGAAGCTCACCATTTTGTCTGTCTGTAAATGATTTAAAATGTTTATGAACACTGTTACTCAGTGAGCAGTTATATGGATTTCAGGTATTTTACCCTGTATGGTGCATAATGTCTTTAAAAGATTTTGAAGAAATCTCTGTGCTGCAACTCGGTGTCTGTGACCTTTAATTCCTCAGAGTGCACTCCATTGAGAACAACTTTTATACGGATATCTCTGTGACAAAGTGTTATCAATAAACACTCAAAACACAGATCAATAAACACAGTAATAGTTAAGTACACTTTCAGATAAATAGGTACTAAATCATCACTATGGTCGTAGCTTCAAGGGTGTGTCGTTCTGTACCTCTAGTTAGAGAATATAACTGTACATATTGTGCCAATTATATGTATAAAAGTGGGACTGAATCTTACTGTTCTATTTTAAAACATACTCATTGTATCAAAAATAACTTATTTCAGATACAAAGCTGGACTATTATTGTATCTATGTTTAAAAATGTACCTGCATAGTAACTTTTATCTGACAGTGTATTGATTAGAATTAAGATGCACCTGGCTACTCCTAAAAAGTTACCATTTCAGAGATTTACAACAGTGCTGACAGTAACCTTTGTTGAGATCATTGGCAGATATGGAATCTTAGCATATATATATTTTTTTTTTGGGGGGGGGGGGGTAAAAGAGGCAGCTGCTACTATCTAATAACCACTTCTCACCCAGATTTACAGAATAGTGCTGTTTAAAACACCCGCAAATAGCAAGGTTATGGGATTTAAACTGTACTACCATGTAATTGGTAGGCATTATAATTAAATGTTATTACAATGCCATCTATATATAGCATATCTTTTTTAACGGCATCTTTTTTTCAGCTATCCTTATATGTCACATGGCATATGTTTACAGCAGCTTTGTATCTGTCCAGAACTGGAGCTAGACCAGGGGTGTGTTTATGGTCTGGCTATTGGGCTACAGCCATGGGTCCCTTTTTACTAAATATAAAATATGAACATATAAACATTTCATCACTGTTTAAAGAAAATCAAGTATCTCCAAAATAGCAACTTTACAGAAGAAAAAAACATTATTTTCAATTCATGTTTTTTTTTTCAAGTGATTTTGGAGCATTCCTATTGATCCATTCATCATAAAATTCCCCACAATGTTACCACAGCTGCTGCATTCAAAAGATGCAGAAAAATAAGTGTGTGGAGACACATGTTTTTCTTTGGACAGTAATAATATAAATAAGTACAACAGTTACCACAGCATAGTAATTGTTGATAGGATACGCAGCTTTTCATTTTAGAAGTCTGGTCACCTTTGCTTAGCAACCCTTCATGATTTCACTTGGAAATATGGTACAGAATGAAAGGAAATCTGTTGTGATGTGTAATTCTGATTGCCTTAAAGTAGAAACCTATAACACAGCAGCACAACCTTCAAGCATATCCTGCATTTAATCAGCACCTGAAGTGTGTTACGTTCCTTTTTGTACTTTATTGTACTCTTCTAATATACAATGATAATAATCAATATTAAAAAAAATTAGAGGTAACTTTAAAGCAATACAGATCTGTAGAACACTACAGAATCAAATTAACCTGGAAACAGAAAAATAAAGATTCCTTTATTCTTCAGTGAAAGCAAAAGTATTATAATTGGAAAAATCAGGAAAGTAAAAATTTATTTGAAAAATCCACTTTAGTACTTAGCAAACTGAGCAAATGATTAGGTCACATTTGGCATGTGCGCTGTACTCATTTCTCCTGTATATCTACCGAGGAGTTCCAGCTTAATCAAGATTTATTAGACAAAAGTAAAAAAAGAAACACCTGTTTGGATGTGCAGTGTGAGAACTGAGGGGCATGTGGTGGGTTTGTGTTTTTTAGAAGCAGCAAGGTGGGCCTGCACAGACCGAGAGCTGCTGCCAACACGTCATCGCCTGATGCTAAAAAACACGCTCCCACCTCATCTGGGTCCTCCAGCGCTTTCTACCTTCTTGCCGCTCCAGCAGCCCTCGTTGTCTGCCTGAACTCTCACCCTTTGCTGGTGGGGAAATGTCACAGAGAGGCCCGCGCCGCAGCAAGGGGGCGTCGAGGCGAAAAACAAGCGCCGTTATTGTTTTATTCCCACCCGGTTCGAGCAGAGGAAACCTCCCCCCAGTAGCGCTGTCCTAAACCAGCGTCCACCACCACCGCCGCCACCGCGAGCTCCGAGAGCCGCCGGCCGCCCTCCCCCCTGCACAGGCGCGCCGCGCTCCGCTCCGTCTCCGTCTGGTCTCGGATTCGCAGCCGCTGCCAACCATGTGAGTAGCAAAGCGGCGGCGGCGGCGGGGCTCGCGGGGGTTTCCGCAGTGCTACAGACGCTCGCGGTCGCGTGCGGCTTGCAGCGGAGCTCCGCGAGCGTCCTTAGCGCTGCGGAAACCCCCGCGAGCCCCAGCCGCTCGCTCTCTGTATACCTAGCATCCAGCTGCAGGAGAGGGCTATGTTAGCCGCTCGTCTCAAGCTTTCTCTGTAAACGGCAGCCAAGTCGCTTCATGGTCGCTGCCAGAAACCGTGCTGGGGTTTTTTCCAGTTTCGGGAACTAAATCTGCTTTGCATCGCTTTTTAGACAGAATGCTATTTCTGAAGCCATGTTTGCTCTCTCTCTTTCTTTTTTTAAACAAATTCCTCTCCATGTCGCCTGCAAAACCCCTTCACGAGGGCTTCCTTCTTTTTCATTTTTCATTTTATTCAGAACCGTGTGCCAGAACGCTCGGCCAGGCGCGAGACTGCTAATTAATAGCTCGTTTTATTGCGTAACCTTGAGCTCACAGCTCCGCGTTTTTATGCTGCTTGCACGTTGCATTTGGCTCTTATTTGAAAGCTGCGACCTGCTCCTCCTGCTGCTGCTGCTGCTGCTGTATGTGGCGGCGAGCGACCTGCGCCGTGTATGTGATGTGGTGTAGCATGCCCGCACGCACACGGCTTCCCAAGCAAGGCTAAAAGCCAGCATGCTGTGTGCTTCTGATTTTGGATATGAACGAACGTGGGTGCCACGAGATCACCCACAGGGCTTACCCTAGCATCGCCGCACTGGCTGCTTTTTTTAAACCGAGGATATCCTTCTCCCGCGGCTCTGCCCCAAAACACCGTGCACGGTGACTGAATAGCACATGAATGAAAGAGGAAGGCGTGATTGCGGTCTGTGCTGCACGCTCAGAGCCGCGCCACCTGCCTTACTATCAACCGGTTTGTGCACATTTACATGAGCGTGCACGGTGTGCGTGTGCAGCACTGACAGGCCTGCTCAGTGATTTAGGCAGAGACTGACTGGGGCGCTCTCACCAGAGCAGGGTGGACACTAGTTACTCACTCAGTTACATGTACTCGAGTGAAACTGTGATGCGTTTGCACTTTGTGTGAGTCATTTCAAATAATACTGCTGATAGTGGCGAGGAAAGTAATCTGCCTTTTGTCATTAACATTTAGTTGCGTGTTTAATTTCATAGTTACCTTGGAGACAGCATCTGTACTGCTGTGCCTTTGCTTACACTTGCACCTTAGCACTTTAGCTTTAGCATTTCAATTTAGATCCAAAAAGAAAAATAGTGCCTCACGCACTTCAGTCTCTGTGCTGATGCATCCTGGCTGTATGAAGAAGTTTCACTGTGCACCTATGAACTGCTCAGAATTTGTACGTCTGCTTGAATCCGTGTTTTACTGATGTTTAACTTGACTGTAAGTTTGAGCTACTCTGCTAGGGCTGAAAAGTTAATAATGTTTATAATCTGAAAGAATGAAATATTTAAATCTCAAGAGCTACAAGTTTTGTTATAGTCTGCATTATTAGAAGTTTTAAGTGGGGAAAGTGAACCTAAGTTTTCTAGAGAAGATGGAATTTCTGGTGTTCCTGCACAAAAAGTTTTCTATAGCTAAACTCTGAGATTATTGATGTAAACTGTAGAAATAAATGTAGCTTGGTTATTAAAAGAACTATACATCAGTTCATTTCAGACAATGTTTTGAAAAGTCAGACATAAAACAAAGCCTAAAATGTTTGAATAAATCTTCAATACTACAGAGACTCTGATGGCATTTAGTTTTCCTGTAATTATTTTTTTCTGCATTTAGAAAGTACCTGCTGGAGTTTGTGTCCGTATACAGTGCCGCTGATAGACAGTTTTGGTGCTATTTTGTGTCTGATAAACCTTGGTAGTTACAATAAAATAGATATGGCATAAAACACTAAACAATGAATAAAATAAACAGTATTTCTGGTGTTCCTGCACAAAAAGGCTTGGACTTTAATCTATAGACAAGAATCGCAATTAGATATATTCCTCATTTCGTTCAGCCCTATACTCGTCCCACTCGCAGTTATGACCTCACTGCCTAATAATGAGAGACCCAGCTTTCCGTTGTTGTAATAGCAGTCTGGTTGGTGATGCTGCACTGATTATCATCGGAACTAATTTGATTCCTTTAAGTTTTCAGTGCTGAGTATAAGTTGTGCATCTGTGTAGAGGTACGGAATGGCTCCCGCTCCTAGAACTACAAAAGGACTAAAGACTTGTATGTCTTAAAGCAGTGTGCATAATGAAACACATAAACCACATGAAAATGTCCTGTGCATTACAAAAATACATCACAGTTGTCGCCCTGTGATTATGCCATACAGTTGCACTGAAGACAATGTAAAAAGTTAATTCTCTTGAGTAATGTAGCTGCAGCTGAAGCCAGAATGGCTGAATGATATATTAGAGTTTAATGAGATGTTTAACTCGCTGTTCCTCATCATCACATGTTCCTCATCATCACCAAAACCAAAATTATATATTTATGCATTTTATAAGTCAATATTACTTTTACAGACAACTCCACTGTATCAGTCATGAAGCATGTTTGAATTGACTGTGAAATAGCAGTTTAAACCTATACCTTGGGTCATTTGTGTCTTTATTCCTCAACAGGAGGTCTTTTCTGATGGCTGGAGAATTACTGGTATACTGAAATATTACTGAATGACAATATACTTGCTCACATGCTTTTATAGTACAAAGTTTTGTATAGCTAAACTTTTGAATCTAAACTGTAGAAATAAATGTAGCTTGCTTATTAAAAGAACTATAGATCAGTTCATTTCAGACAATGTTTTGAAAAGTCAGACATAATACAAAGCCTTAAATGTATGAATGAATCCTCAATATGTATTTCTAGAACAACAGAGACTCTCTTTGATGGCATTCAGTTTTCCTGCAGTTATTTATTTCTGCATTTAGAAAGTACCTGCTTAAAATTGTAGCCGTTGATAGACAGTTTTGTTGCTATTTTGTGTCTGACGAACCTGCTATGTTCTGTTTTTGACATTGGTGGCTACTGTTGCAACTCTCTCATTATAATGAAATAGATGTAGCATAACACACTAAACAATAATAAATAATACCATAAATGATCAATATTTGTAAGTGACTAACCCCGCTCTCCAAAATAGACATTAATTATGCTCATGATGATCAATCACTGCTGGCAAAGTCATATGCTATATCACAGGTTTCCTCCCTCTTTCCCGCCTTAATGAAGGGTCTTTAGTGCATTAAACCAAGTTAGCAGCTCCATGTTGTCACAGCAGTCTGGATTAGGATGCCATGAGCTGAACAGTGCTTAATCTTTAGGTACTGAAACTTTAAAGTAACCAGTAGATAGAGCCTCATAGAAGTCCTGACAGGCGTATTTTGATCAATGAGCTGAATGACAGGCTGTATTAACAATCTACTAGCCCGATTCTTAGCCTGTGCACCACTAGAGAGACAGAAACATCATGTAAAGTAATTATACTTCACTTGTAGGCGTCTGGGGAGGCTTTGCAGATTGACTTAAGTTTCTGTATCTTAATCACAGTTGTGGATGTCTCATCTAAAAACGAGGGCAGTATACTCAGAGGAATCTCTCTTCTTCATTTGTCAGGAGACATGAAACAGTTGCACGCTGGGACCTGCTGCTCTTACCAGCACACCCCTCCTCCGCCATGACACCCAGCAGAGGATTCTGGGATTGACGTTAGCATCACTCCCACTGATGGCCTGGACCAGGTAAGTCTTTTTTATTTCTTTGAGGTAGTGATGTAATTCAGTCAGCTACTCAACACTAGCTGCGTATTGCTCCAGTCGGTGAATATTTTCTTTAATGCTTTAACTGCTTCGTGTTAAAGGTTTCA
Source organism: Megaleporinus macrocephalus (assembly GCA_021613375.1). Lineage (NCBI taxonomy): Eukaryota > Metazoa > Chordata > Actinopteri > Characiformes > Anostomidae > Megaleporinus > Megaleporinus macrocephalus. Next base: position 18,883,042 of record CM038704.1, on the reverse strand, counting down.
GCTAACCTGCTGAAGCTATGGGGAGCTGTTGGAGCTGTCTATACAGAGACGCCATCCAGGACAACCACCCCACCAAATTCAAGGTACATGTTTCAAGAGCACAAACATTTTTAGTAAACAAAAAAGCCTGTATAATAAAATAGCAACACTTTGTTCAAAGGTTCAAAATACAAATAAGCTACAAACACAGTTATGAATGATTTTACTATGGCTGTATAGAATGATAACTTTATTCTAGCTGTACAAACATATCTTTACTGTCCAAAGTAAAAAGTTTTTAAAATAGCAGCTTTGCAGGAGCTGTCAAAACATCCTTTTAATGTAAGTTAATGTGAAAAGCCTGATTTTGGAACATTTCTATTGGTCCATTCATCATAGAACTCCACAGGATATAAAGAATGTCGGGTTCAAGTGATATAGAAAAATGAAAAGTGACAAAAAAGAGATCCATATTTTCTTTAGATATCAACGGTACAGAGTGTCTTTTTTACTGATGCCATTACTGCCATTGTTTTGAAGCAGGTAGACGTGGGCTATAGTGTTTTGTTTGTTTTTAACTCTTTAAACTTGTACTTCAGATCCAAACTCATAACTACACATTCATGTAATAGTAGTGACTGAGTAATTACCTGTAGTATTAATATGTCAGTTACTAAATAAGAGCCCTTAAAGACATGCAGCAGTGTTTATTAACCTAATTCTGCCATTTAGGCATCTGGTTGATTACCAAGTACATTTGGAAGAGTTTCTTTGAACTTAAATAGAAGAGAACAGAATTCCTATTGAGTCAGAATACTTACAGTAGAAGCCAGTGGGCATGTGTTAAAAAAACAAACACACAATAAAAATGCAGACTGAGATTAATTAGAAAAATGCTGGAGCATTCCTTTAAGTCAAATTCCTTTAAGTGACAACAAGAGAGGGTTCATCTCTGTCATGTCATTATCTGCAGGTGACAAATGTTGATGATGAAGGGAATGAGCTGGGATCGGGGACGATGGAGCTCACCCAGACAGAGCTCATTCTGCACACACGCAAGCGGGATGCCATCCGGTGGCCATACCTCTGCCTGCGGCGCTATGGATACGATTCCAACCTCTTCTCCTTCGAGAGTGGCCGGCGCTGCCAGACAGGGCAAGGTGAGTTTAGTATCCTTCAGTATTCAGCCAGGACCTGCAACTCTTGGGCACATGGACGTTTAATCCACTTTATGAGAAAACTGCAAACATTAGGTGGAAAAAGATAGATGCAAGAGTTTTCACATGACAGACTCATATAATATTAAGGCCAGAGAATCAGCATTACATGTAACTTTACCTTTCAAGTTCATATCAATGTTCCAGGAATTCATAGCCAGAGACTATGTTGATTATTGTGGCCTGTGAGTTGATTTCTTTTAGTTGGGCTGATGAGGTTGGCAAGTGACAGTTTCTTTATTTCTGAAAGCATTTCACATGTGCAAGTTTAAAAAAAATGTTTAAAATGAACAGATGAGATGTGAAATGACCGTTATGCATTTCCAAACTGATTCCATCTGGCAGGTGCATTTTATTCATGTTCATAGCTCATCATTATAGCTTATCACTGATTAAAAATTAAAAGATAGTAACTTTTGCTTAACAGTGGAAGGGAGAATAGAATGCTGCAAAGTTTACAATAGCGAGTGTTACCATGCTGCCCCCTAGTGGTACAATGACACATATACAGCGAAAAATGAGCTAAACAGTGTGGCACTCACAACTGCATTGCAAGAGAGATCAGACCCCCTTTTATTCAGCCCTGTATTTTTAGTTCAGACATACAGCTGTGTGAATCTGCGAGTTGAATCTGCATTTAGTGGTGTGCTGTCTACTGAAGTTGTGCAATGAAAGTGTAAAGTGAACATGTATTTCTGTGTGCAGGCATCTTTGCGTTTAAATGCTCTCGTGCGGAGGAGATATTTAACCTGCTGCAGGAGCTGATGCAGTGCAACAGCATCAATGTGGTGGAAGAGCCCATGATCATGACCCGCCCCGGCCACGCACCAGAGATGGACCTGCCTCGAACCCCACAGACGCCTAACAGTGAGACTCTCACATACACACATTTCGTTCAACAGGGCCGTAATCAAATTTACATGTTGAACAGCAAAGCAGCACTTATAGGTATTAATAGTAAAACAATAGTTATACTACACAAATATACTAAGGCAATTGAGGAAACAACCTCAAAGACATAATACAGCAAAAGTATATATGATGTGACTAATTCGTTTATGATGTCTGAGCATTTCAGGTATAGAAACAATATTAGAGTAACTGATTGTAGCACAGAATGTTATGCGTCTTACCTAAAACCACACAAACCCATAAAAATCACATGAACTCATAGTGATCCAGCATCTCCGATTCACAAATTTAGAATTAATTTAGTTGCTAAGATATAAGCAAATTGTTTAGATCTGAAATAATTCATTGAGGAAAGCTTTGCTTTACTGTTATTAATTTCACAGGAAGCAGGTGTCACAATGTCCAAACCACAAAAATAGCCGTTTTATTTACTATAAAAAAACACCAGTGAACCTACATGTGTGAGTTTGTAAATATAATGGTGATAATGTTTAAATAATAATTGGTGCTGTTTATCCTTATAATTGGTGCTGTTTAACCCTATAATGCCCACCAGGTACATCTCTGCCATGTATATTGTTAAAACATGTGTTTTAGGAACATTTTCTCAAAACCAGACGTGTGTCAGACATCAGGCAGTATACTTAGAACCATTTAATGATTATAATTTATAACTTTATATAATATATATAATATTACATAATATAACTTTCTGTGAGGAAGCTTTTAGAAGGAATCAAACACTTTGGATGCTTTGCTCCTATTACAGTCATTGTGAACAATTCTTTCTTGCAAATTCTATAATTTATCTTTTTTGTATGTGTGTCCCTGCTTTGTAGCTCCTGGGTTCCCAATGCAGGCGTTTCCTAATGGATACCCTGGGTACCCTGTCAGTGCAGGCTCATCACAGCCCACCCTCTCTGATGACCACAGACACAGCCTCATGGGAATGGATGACCAGGTGAGGCAAACACACATTTAACACACTTAATGCACACGTTAAATGTGTTTAAATACTAATTATAGCACATTGTGGATGCATTGGCCCATAGCACAGGGTTATAATTAGGACAACCAAATAATGAGCTTTTATTAACATCACAATTTTTTACCGTCATCATAACATCATTTTATGAAGACTTTGCAACCAATGGTGGAAAATTACAAACCGCAAGTTAAATAAACAGCTTTTGATTACTGTGTTATACAGGAGAACTGGAAAGGTCTAGATGGAACACCATTTGTTATGCCTAGACCAGTTCCTCAACAAGACGAAAAAAAACTTTTGCATATATATATATATGGATGATTTATTTATTTATTTATTTATTTATTTATTTATTTATTTATTTATTTCACACATGCATGCATATGAACCAATCCTATGCCCATATCTGTGTGTTCTGTGTGTAGACACATACTTACGTGAACACAGTGAGTATGGAGAGTGATCTGTCCAGCCGCCACTGTGTCCACTCCCTGCCAGAGGTGCGGCCCACTCCCTTCCCAGAGGCTTCCTCCACTTCCTCCGGTCGTGGGGGTCCAATACCTGGTCAGCCCGGCCTGCACTGCTGCCCCATGGACGACTCTCACAAGGACCCTCAGGTGTTCCTGCAACCTGGAGCTCAGGAGGTAAAGTTCATGCTGGGTCCCACACCGGCGCAGCGTCACCTGCTGGAGAGGGACCGGCACGTCCCTCACCCACTACGAGCGCCCGATGGCAGCTCCGAGACCGAGGGGGAGGAGGCTCCACCCATGCATGTGTGCAACACACACTCCTACCACCATTACCACCATCACCTGCACCGGCACCCCAGTATGGAGCCCAGTCAGCTTACATATGAAAACATTAATGGACTGCGAGGAGGGCGCAGGCAGCGGCACAGCCCCAGCAGCGTGTCCCAGTCCCAGTCAGTCGGCTCCAGCAGCAGCAGCAGCACCACAGGCGAAACGCACCCGCACACACACCCTCACTCGCTCCCACTCACGCACACACACACCTCTGCACTGCCCCCTCAGGGCTATGGCTGCGAGAGGGGCGCAGGACTGGGAGGTCACCGTCGCACCGCACTGCTCAACTACGAGAACCTTCCGTCACTTCCGCCTGTGTGGGAGTACCGTGCCCTTCAGCGGGAGGAAGAGGAGGAGCAGGATGAAGACGAGGAAGATGATGAGTATGAGGAGGAAGAGGAGGAGGACTTTGACGAGTATGAATATTCAGAGGGGCCTGGGACTCCTAATGGATATCATCAGGAAGGCAGCGGAAGCGGAGGGATTCATCGTGACGCTCTGCAGAACTACGTCAACACAGAACAGGTGGGGAAATGCACTGGATTATCAGAGCACGCCGCAGTGTCCATTATTTAAGATAACTCGTACTAGTACAGATGAAGACTTTTGATGGAACAATGTTTTTTATGAGAAAAAGTGTCTGTGTATTACATTTTTGTGACCCATACCGATTTGTGTTTTGTTTTTTTTAAATTAATAACCGATAATTAAACTCCAAAACATTTAGTGATTAAGTGACTGACAGAAGGGGAGTGGGGCAACACTTAATAGCTATAACAACATGTGCACAGCCATCTTAATTAGTTGGTTTTATTATTTTTCTGTGCGGTCACTCATGTCAAGATACCCATTAAAAAGGGAGCTCTGTAATACAATTAATGGATAAAAACCATGAATCTCATTCATAATATTTCAAATTAATATACCAACTTGTAACTACTGACCAGGCCTGAGCATAGACATGTTTTCGAAGACAGGGTCTCCAATGAAAAAACAACATGAAAAAGTCAATGCAGTTCTTGTTATCTTGTTATGTAGTTTTAGAGGAAACCAAACCTAGTATTAAGTGTACACCAGAGATTTGAACTGGGATTTTACACATACTAGTTTGTAATGTTACCTGTTATCTCATACTATAACTACAGATTGATAATTCCATTCTAGAGAGCCTGGCATAAAGGTTGTTTTAGTGAAATTTTAGTGCCCCTTACTGTTGACTTTATGTTTTGCAATGTGATCTTTCTTAAAAAGACTCTTTGTTGTGCTTTATTGGTAGTATTTCCAGCAGTGTGGTGTTGTGTGCATCCGTTATAACAATTATAACAATTGCAGTATTATTGGATATAACTTTCTGAAAACACAGAAAATGAGAATTACAACAAGCACAACTTTATTTCTCTTATGAAATTATTATTTCATAATATCCAAGTCATTTTTGCCATTTCCTCTCAGCACATCTGTGATGGATAGGTAGATAAAATATATATAAAATATAGTTTCTCCAGAAAGAAGTAGTATAATAAACATAAATCACCAGCAGTCAACAGTGAGAACTGACAATAAATATGAACAACCTATGCAAACACTATACAATAAATTCTTCTGACTCATTTATGACAGGCAGTAAAGACTAGACGTTTATAATATTATATAATATTATAATATTAATATTTTTATTGTATTGTATTGCTAACAACATATGATGTTTTGAAACAATATGTTTTATATACACCGACCAAGAGGGCACCTGAACAGCGTGTGGGCCAAAGGGCAGAGGCTTAAGCCCCCTCTAGGGTCTATCTGTGCACATGCTTGCAACTGACACCAGTCCTCTGTAATATGACACACACACACATACACACACACAGCCACCCTAATAACATGTCTTGTTTCCCCTCACAGATACAGCCTCCACGTCTCCGTCATGCGTGCCCTCCCCATCCTCACCCCCCTGAGAGGGGCGGTCGAGTGTTCAATTTTGATTTCCGCCGGCAGCGAGCGGGGCGGGGTGCAGTCGGGGGCTCTGCCTGCGAGCAGTATGGTCGCCACCCTCCCCCTCCTCCCTCTCGCCAGCTCAACTACATCCAGGTGGACCTGGAGGCAGGGAGCTCCAGTTGCCCAGGACACGGAGGGGGTGGGGCTCAGGTGCCACAAAGGCCGCCTCCCCTCAAGCGCGGAATGGCTGCTACGGCGGCTCCACCGTCGCGCCGCGGGGAGTGCTACGCCGTGATCGACCTGCAGAAGACCGCAGCCATGTCCAACCTTCAGAAAGCTCTGCCCCGTGATGATGGCACCTCGCGGAAAACACGCCACAACAGCACCGACCTGCCTCTGTGAACGAAAGTAAGAAGGATGAGGAGTGAGAACGGAAGAAAGGTGTAAGGATGGAGCTCTGGGGGTGTTACTGTTATCCTCTCGTTTGTGTTGGAGTCTCTGTCACCACACCCATGTTTGGCACGTGTCAATTCATGCCAACTACTTGTAGTTGATACAGTCAAATGAAAGTGTGTATATCGAGCTAAAGGTTTTACGAGTTCATGCAATTTTTAAAGGTTGGTTTACAGTGGATTTTGGTACCACTGGCTTATTAGGTCCATAGTTGGTTTTGATAGTGGTGATTTAGGCATACAGAATTCTGCACCATAGTTTTTAGTCAGAAGCTGCTTTCTGGACCTGGAGTTGAGTAGAATCAAGAAAAATAACATGATAGCACACAGGTGTATCTGTAAGGCTGCCTTGTTTGAAGGCAGCTGTGTAAAGGGTACTAGAAAGGAAAAGTCCTGAAAGAAAAAGGAGATAAAAAAGATTATATTTTCTTATACTGAAGTGGACGAAATGTTGTGTTATGATAATGAGGACCTGCATACTCATGGCTGTGGTTGTTTATACCTCGGTTGACAAAACTAATTATGGACCTAACTATAAGATCATGTAGGCTCATACAAAATGCTCATTTTCTGCAGAATTTATTACAAGCCCTACGTATTGCTCACTAAAATCTCTGCCTATAAACTCCCAGTATGAAAGTGAAACTCAGGAGTTCCATGAAATCTGTAAAGTGCTGCCCTTTGAGAGAACATTGAGTGATGAACAAGAACGTAGAGTAGAATTTACTAAGTAAATGCTCTCACCTGGTTTGCATTCACATTCTCATTTAGAAGTTGAGAATAATATGAATCACTTTTACACAGTTTAGATTTGTATTGTATGTACCCTGATTTTTGAGGTTCCTAATAAGTTCCTAAGTGTAGCTACTGCATGTAGAGAAAGAGGAGACTGTTTGTTCAGTACTTGAATGTCAGTGTGGTACACGCAGAATATCCTATCCTCAGGAATTCTCATACTATCCATTTCGAATAGTAATCTTTCTAAACTAAGGCTTCGAACTGTAATGTGAAAGGTTCACCAAACAAGATTTGGTGTTAAAAGATAAAAAAACCTTTAAAAATTGCATCTAGATTAGGACACAAACTGGTCTGTAAATGATTAGCTGTATTTTTTCAGCTGCCGAGTCTCTGCGTCTAAGCTCGTTTTTACACAGTAGCGCTCATGACCTGCGTGAAGGTCTCTTTGCGTATCAGTGCTCTTTATAGCGTGTTTTCACCTTGAGAGGAAACATTCCTACACATCTGGTGATGAAAGTGCGAACTCTCATCAAGCGAGTTCTTTGTCTATTGGAGCACAGATTAGGCAAGAAAAGTTTGAAAAACTCTGACTGCTGTTCCCCACACCCCCCGAAGTATTCACTTATCCGTGATGTTTTCAAGTATTAAAGTGCAAAGACGTCCAAGAGTGTGTATTTATGTAAATCTATGTTTTTGGAAAAACTGTGCAAAGCATCATAGGACATACATATGCAGAAGGGAAGGACATTCATTATTTTTTTATATCTGAAGAAAAAAAATGTTCATTCCACGAGCCTTACGTGGCAGATCATATTTATTTGTTTAATTTATGATTATTTATATATTTATTGATTTGTTTATTTTGTAACAAGAAGAGACAACATATTTATTAATTAGATGATAATGATGAATTGTCTTGAAATAGATACTAAAGGCAATGAGGGAGACCACAGAGTCCAGCTTGCCATTCTTACAGCGTTTTTAGAACTGCAGTTCCATGCTATATAAAAATACTATATTTAATAATGCTAAAATATTATGGTGACATATTGTGCCAAACAGCTGAATATATAAGTGAATCATGTGCCATTGGTGAATGTGGAATTTGAGGGCTAATTATCAACTGAAATAAAATGCAGCTGTACTCTAGAACCACACGAGGATGATAAGCTATCCAGGGCTAAAACCTTGATGATTTAGATATGTTTACCAAATCCTTATGAAATCCCAGTTATACATCCCAGTGAAGGATACATCAGGATTCTGTGTTTTACTTTTTATGTGTTGGTCAGGTCTGAATGTTTCAACGTCAGTCGCAGAACTCCAGTCAGGGTTCATATTTGTCTGTTCCACTTATAGTAGCAGGTAGCAGCCTACTGTATGTGTTGCCTTGCAGATATATTTGCACTATACTGTGAAAAAGACTAATGTGGATGGTAACTAGAATTCTGTAATTGACAAGTGTTCAGATAAGTGGAGGAAAACGTTCCAGGGATGTTAATGAAAGGGTTTTCTGTATAATGAATAAGGAGTATATTTTTACTTCGAGTCTAGGGTTAATTCATGTTAGCAAACCAGACCCTTAAAATGTTCGTTTGTCTTAAAACGTCACTGGTGTCCACTGTATATAGCCTACTGAGGAGTTTCCACCAATTTTTCAAAATTTGATCACTATGTAAATACACATGTAGAGATTCAGTGCGTAGGTGTTCTGTGCCTCATAGAACTCAATCATAACCTTTTACTATTTTCACATTTCAAGATGATTATATATACATTCCTGTTAATGCACTTGCCACTCACCTATAGACGTGCTAAGGCAGAAATATGTATATGAAATTTTGGAAAATAGGTGGAAAACAGTACTCTAGTTCCTTTTTGCTGAGCTGGGCAGGGATGTAGACCTGGCTTTTCACACTGGAACTGGCAGCTATACTGTACTGGGTGCAAGCTCTTCACCAAATAAACAACCAAATGTTTATTTTAGCATATATATATATATATATATATATATATATATATATATATATATATATATATATATATATATATATATATATATATATATATATAGTCATTGGTTGTTGTAGTTCTGTCAAAAAGGACCCTATTATATTTATAAGCCTACCACAGGAAAGATGGTTATTTGAAGTTTATATTGAGTACTTAATGCCAAATTAACAATAAATAATATGCAAAAATTAAAATGAGACTCAGCACATATTCCCATGACTTTGTTAGACATAACTTTCTATATAACAGGGTGTTGCATCTCATTACAGTATAGCTGTTAGAGGGTTAAGCCAAACAAAATCAACATGTAACACTCACACAAGTACATTACAATGCATGTAATGTACCCTAAGAATGCGATGATAAAATATTTGGACACTTTTCAACACTTTTGAGAGAATCAATCTAGTTTTAACATCTATATTTTTGGTATTGTGGTGTGAAGAACATTTTTGCAATAACAGATATTGGAGTCATATACAAGTTTGTCTAAATCGTGAAAGTTGATGATCTGTGGCGAGATCCACAGAGGTCACCACCTTTCAAAGAGGTCTTGATCAGCACTAGGTTTGCTGTCTTTCTCAGGCCTTGTCTTGATATACGTGTGTTGTGGGTACCTAAACCAGGCTTGGGGTGGGAGAGGGGAGGTTATACTTGTTTTAACTGTGAGATAAGTAGGATCATAGATAACCTGATTGTGCCATAGGTGATTTTTTTTTTTTGCCAAACAATCTTATAATAACATATGGGGAAATTAAGATACAGTAGCACATATCTTAGAATTCTGTGTTTACGTTGATTGTGTAAGGCCTCTTTGGATTGTGAATCTTTTCTTTTCTCGTTCTCTCTATTTTTTTGAGAGTTTTCCATGGTTATTATGAATTTTATTCCATTATCAGGGTAAAAAGTAGCTTTTTGCTGTGAATCTCATTCGTCCTGGGTTGCACATCAGACCCAGACTAGTTGCACTGAACATGTAATTAAGACAGCAATGATCCTTAATCATTGTATATCCCACTGTAAAAGTACAAGTCTTGAAAATCTACAAAGAAATGTTCAACGTTCACTTAGCATTTACGGTTACAAGTATTTAGTGACTTAATTGCAGTCTTTGTTTAGACTTTTCTTGTTGACTTGTTTGATGTTTTCATCCAAACAACTATGTACCTCTCCCTTGATGCAATGTCATACTTGGGATTTGCATTCATCAAGTGATAGTTCTATTTTCATCCAAACCTGAGATGAATTTTCATCTGAAGAGGGTCCGGAAGGAAAAGTTACTGAAAACTGAGCGATTTATATGGCAGTTGGGCTTTCATATATTGTCTTAATAAGGCTTAGGCAGAGCTCAATGACTGTGACGTACTGTACATTAATGTGAATGTGTGCCAAATGTGTCCGAGTAAGAGAGAGAAAGAGAGCGGCGATCCTGCACGGACTCTGTTCTGGAGCCTGCTGTTCCTGACGCTCTATGAACAGTCGTACTCTCTGTATGAATGTAACACACAGAGATGGACTCGTAAAACGCCGAGTACATGGCGATTTACACTTGATGTTTCTATCCTCGCTGAAGAAAAAAAAAAGTGTTACTGTTTTGTCTTGAAATTTCAAAAGATTTTTCCAGTTGCTTTCTTTGTATACAGTATTTACATTTTCTTGTAAGTATGTATTTCTGTGTGTGTACATAACATATATATGGATATGCGGTGGCAGTCAGCTTTTCCTGTGTTCATTTACGCAACACACTACTTTTGCCACAGCTGTCGAATCGTAGAAAGAACAGTCAGTGCATCGAAATTCATTTCATTAGATGGACAATGCATCATCGTCTCCCTACAAAGAGATGACCACTTCAGTAGTCTGTTGTAGTTGCAGTCCTGACCCTTCCCTCCTCCTTACAATGCAAAACAGGCATGCCCCATATTGAATGTTATTTTCAGTCATATAAACCTTTGAAGAGGAAGGCTTGTACAATAAAAATGAATGTGATTAAATGTAATGTCAATATTAAAACTGGAACTGTAAATAAATGGCTGTACTTTGGAGTGCTTTTTCCAAATAAGCCACACTGGAAAGTATCAAGTGCTGCATATTTTCTATAGTTCCGGCCCTGGCCAAATGACATGTTTTGATTATTTTTGAAGTGAGCAGAGCCTCTGCAGCAAACTATTTAGGAATACAGTCTGCAGAGTTATAGTGATTAACCTGAAAAACAAATACAGCAGTCATTGTGGTGAGTGCAAAAGTTTGGACACCCTTCAAGTTGTCTTAGGACTGTTGCATGTACATACATTTTCTGTCTCAAACTCTTTTATCTCTTTCAAGCAGCTAGATGATGATCTGATAATCTGAGGATCTGATGAAAAAACATTAAAAAAACATTAAAAAGCTATAAAAAAGATATCAAAGCACCTCCAGCTCACAATGTTCTGGTATATGATGCCTGTAAGAAATGGCAGTTTGAAAGAACTGTGGAAGTCAAGCCAAAGTCTGGAAAACCTAGAAATCTCTCAGTTAAAACTGTTTACATGGTGGCCAGAAAGACAACAAAGTGGTGGTGCGCCGTTTCACCACGCAGGTATGCTTTCACAAAAACGATCTTCATGGAAGCGACTTCAGAAGGAACCTTTTTCTGCAACGTCATCACAAATGTCAATGTATGATGAATGCAAAACAAGTCTAGGAAGGCCAGAAGTATTCTGGAAAAAAGTGCTGTGAAAGTAAAAAAAAAAAAAATTTCAAAGATATATTTGGAGGTAACAAAGGAGGAGTATTTGATGAACTGTTAAGCATGGAGGTGAATCTGTTATGCGTTGAGGTTGTATGACAGCCAGTGGCACAGCAAACATTAGGCGGGTAGATGGAACAATGGATTTCACTTAATATCACCAAATTCTAGCAGCAAATGTAACACAGAAGACCAGAAATCTAAAACAGATCTCAAAACCATTGACTACTTTTAAGAAGTTCCAGCTGAAGCATGTTTAGCTTTGAGTGTGTTCACATGCACTTAAAAATAATATTATAATACAATTTCTGTAATTATCTGATTAGTCAAGTCATGTACAATTGCATACACAATTTCATATGTAAGATGTTAGCTCAGTAACTCTATTGGATTATATTGGATTTTTCAGCTGGCACAGATACAAAAACAGATTGTAGTATCGTAAGCCAGTGTTTAATACAACCCACATATATGCTTCACAGAATGAAGGATGCTTCTAGATGATTTATGTTTGTAGGTAAAGGGATTCATTGTTTTTGTGTTTTTGTTTAAACTGTGGTATAATTAGAGTTTTATGTTATGTCTGCACAATGTCTTATTTTGTAAGTTTATTGACTGGTAATAGCACAGGAATCTGATTATTGTAAACCCAGAGTTTTCCCTTTATATGATTACTCAAGAGTGTAAAAAACATAATAAATGGATTACAGACAAAATAAGATTTTCTACAGTTATTGTGTTATTAAGTGCCTGTAAACAGACTCATTGGAAACCTGTTGATCCTTAACATGCTGTGCATGCAGGACGGCCAAATAATAATTTAGAACTAGAAGTGTTTTGCAAGAACAAGTTGGTAAAAAATCTTAAAACAAGACCAGAAAAACTGCTAGCTGGCTACAAAAGTGTTGCAAAGTACTGATTTAGAAAACATAGAATGATGATGCCCAAATTTGTAATGATTTTCACTGTTACTACTGAACTAGCAATGAACATATTAAGTGTTCTAGTCTGTAAAAAGATTTTTCATGTGTTAGTATTTTTATTGGGCACTCTTTCTGTGACCACCCTCTCATATGTGTCAGGTCATCAGTTCACTTCTATCTAGTTTAGAATGGTACTCTCTCTATGCTACATCACTACATGCAGTGTCAAGTTAATATTAAAAAGTATATGACACTTTCTTGAGTAATAGCTTAACAAAAGAAGATATGGATTTAGCAGTTAGGGCTAAAGGGAATGTTCGTAATAAAGCTCCTGGTGTTTTAAAACTGTGACTTCTTGCTCTTTCCACTAGGTGATGACAAAGACCAACACATGAACAGACCCATGACACTGGGTGTTGGAACTCAAAGCTAAATGAATTGCACAGATATCAGTGATATATGCATAGGTGATCATAACAATATCATGCTTTACATTGCTGCTAGAATTTGATGGTATTCAGCCACAAGGGCATTAGTAAGGTCAGATACTGATGGATCACAAACTAATCTTACAGGTACTGAATGGATCCCTATTACTCAAGAGAATGCAGTTCCACTTCTCCACAGTCCCAATGCCATACTTTATGTTTTCTAGCTTTGGCTTCAGGCATGGTGACCATAGACTACATGTGTGGCTACATGTCCATTCTGTTGGCAATGTTTTTCTGTAAATGTTATACACGCTGTGTATCACTGGTGAATGTGTGTCTTAGCAATGGGCGTTTGTGTTTATTTCCACGTTTTTTGGTTAAAAAAAGAAACTGCAGAGTGACCACATTTGCCCCCGTTATTGTTTTTGGATGGATATTCCAACACTAAGATTCTCATGGTTTAGTTAAGTCAGGAACTAATTAAATTTAAATCAGAACTTTTAGTGCTAAACCCCAGGAAGTCTGATTTACATCTTCAGCAAACAAAACCAAAGCTCTGGAGTTTTGATCAAAATGGCATTTATTACTAACATTGTACACAGTGGCTTAAATAGGATATACATTTAGTTATATTTAGTTTCAGAATTTGAGTTCAGATAAGAGTTAAGTTTGGATAAGAATAAAACTGAAATGTGTCTCAGTGACAGAAGCACTTTTTTACAAAGACACACATAATGGAAACATGAATGTTCTTCATCTTATTGAAGAAATAAGTATATAGTTAATGTTTCAAAACATACCTGTTACTCTCCAGCCCATACTGTCCACATTTGGATACTGGGTCGCTTCTGGAAACCAAACACACGTACACATATATGCCTAATCAGTTCTTTAGCTCCACCCATTCACTTTACAGTATTTCAGCCTGAACTGTTTTATAATTACCAGTTCCATATTGTGGCATCCCACCACTGGCTTCTCTGCCATAGGAGCTGTGGAGGTGTGGCCATGCAAAGTGGTCATACAATGAGGTCAGTTGTCAGTTTTAAGCGTGCAGCAATGTTATTTGTGGTATTTTGTGCTGAGTAGTGGGTATGGTCAGGTGGGTTTGCAGTGATTGAAGATTTTATCGCTAGAAGTGACCTGCCTACTTCCCAGCTGATTTGTTAGTATGGCCATGCTCTCATAACACCTGTTCAAATAAAAGAGCATTGGCCTGCATACGCAGTGTTTCTTGTGTCTTCTTAGTCAGTGCTGACTTCACACTGGTGTCAGAAGTGGGATAGTGGCCTCCAGCGGTCTGGAGAGGAACAAGGGCATGGCTTTCTGTAATACCACCACTGTGCATGACTTCCTTGCATACATAACATTATTTTATACTCTTTCATAACTCTTAACATGTGTTATTTGCTACCAGGTGATTTTTCCCCATATATATATATTTAAAATTTAGTACAGATTACAAAATTAACACAATCATTATAGAGCAAATAATGTTCTGCAGCTTTCAAGCTTTGGAAATGTGGTCAAGCGCAGATTGATGATCATATTTGCATTTTTACATGTTTATTGAACCAGTCGTACATCATACAGTTGTCAGAACTTTTTTTATTTGTTGATGAAATGTGATATGATTTAATAGTCAAAAAAGTCGTGGTATGTGGTGTCATTGTTATTATTGTACTGTACATAACTAAGGCCTGCATTCATGAAGCTTCTCAGAGTAGCAGTGCTGATGTAAGCTATACTTCCAGGAGTATGGTCATTGCTCTTACTCATAGAAGATTTATGAATTTGGGCCCAGATGAAATGTTGGGAGCAAAAGGTGAAAGGACACCAATCTAACACCAAAAAATCTGGTGTAAAATATAATATCATCACCTGTTCCCAATTAATATTTAGGCTGACTGCTCTCTCTTTTTACTGCAGTTATTTAAGTTTACTGCAATTGCTTAACAGGATCAAGATAACAAGCTTTCAAACAGACATTTGCTGCAATAAATGAAAAGTTTCTGGAGAGTTTTTATCCACTGAGGCAAATAAGTACAGCTGAAAATGCTTTGTAAAACAACTCATCAGTCTTTATAAAAACAAGTTTTGAGTTTTGTGTAATACGACAGCAATCAGTTTATTTGTTCAGTTTTTTAACCTTGAACAGAAAACAACTGTTTATAGAAAGCTTAGAAGCAAGATAACTGTTGAGCAATCACCTTGTTCTTTATTCTAAAAAAGTTTTTAATTATGGTCGTATTGATATGAATATGATTATGTTGTAAAATCCAGTAATCAATAATACTGGCCAATATTTTAGTTAATACATCAATCAAACTGCAATTAACTAGTCAACTGCAAATTGTCTGATGTGACTTCTTGAACTCAAATAGACAGCAGAAGTGTACATTATAGCATATATAGTACTATATTATATAGTACTTTTTCATCAGTTTTTCTATGGACAGTATGTTCACTGGTTTCAATCTGCAGATCAACATATCAGTTAGGCTGTACTTTAAATGATAGTCATGGCCTGGATAGCAGTTTAAAAACAGCTATAGATGCTAAATATTAACATACAGTTTTGATTAGCTATGTACACAACTGAATTCGCAATCCATAGCAAGTTCCAAATCCTGTGGAGGATTTATACGGATAAGAAACAGCCTGAAGAGCTTTATAACTGAAACTGCAGGCATGCTTGGGAAAACGTAATACTCTGTGCGCTCTTAATGTGTCTCTGTATTTTCTGCTTTTTGTTTTCCCGGCGGGATCTGTTGATATTTTATATATCGACTATGTAAGCATTGTAGATAGACAGTGAATCTAAAATAAGCACTCTAGATCCACTAAGCTCATGTGAACATAATGCCCATGGTGTTCTTTTTGGCCTTATTTTTTTGTGCCTGTCATCTTAAGATTACTTCAATAATCAAAATAATCAAAATTCAATAATCACTTCATTAATTAAAATACACCATCTCTAGGTAAAATTTTGAATGTGCACATTTATACACATTGCCTGATTTAAAAAAGTTGCATTCATTGAAGCATGTTTAGCTTCAATTACAGTGTGCATTCACTGTAGCATTGCTTATGTAACTACACAACATTTATATCCTGTGTTAACATCAGCAGAGTCTGTAATGTTTTCTCCAGTACATCCAAAAGACTTCAGTGGGGTTACAGTCAGGGCTGGACTGGTAATCTGACGTACTGGGCATTTGCCCGGTGGGCCTACAGTCCTCAGGGGCCGATGCGTTTTTTTTTTTAAGAGACCGACCCACAATTTAGAGGGGGCGGCCCATTGGCCCATCTTCAATATAGACAGTGGACTGAACCAATCAGGATATAGGACGAAAGTGGCCCCACCCTTTCTCTGAGTTTTAGTGTTGAGCGTGTGTTAGAGAGTAGAGGTGGGCGATACGGGGAATTTTGGTATCGATCCGATACTAAGTAAACACAGGGCCAGTATCGCCGATACCGATACCGATACTGATACTTTTTAATATTTAAGCTTCATAGATCCAAAGGATTCAAAGAACCTAGGAAAGAGTTTCGTGAAACATTGTAAAAAAAGCTTGAGTATCAATCTTTTTAGACGAGTATTGATCAATATCAATACCAGCGTTGGTATCGATATTATTGATATTTGGATCGATCCGCCCACCTCTATTAGAGAGCCAACATGGAGAAACCGAAGCAGCAGAAAGGGGGTGCAGAGAAGTTACGTGTGAAGAGGTTGAAGAGTGTCACTGTAGATGAAGAGTGTCACTGTAGATGAAGAGTGTCACTGTGGATGAGGAGTGTCACTGTAGATGAAGAGTGTCACTGTAGATGAAGAGTGTCACTGTAGATGAAGAGCACTGTAGATGAAGAGTGTCTCTGTAGATGAAGAGTGTCGCTGTAGATGAAGAGTGTCTCTGTAGATGAAGAGTGTCACTGTAGATGAAGAGCACTGTAGATGAAGAGTGTCTCTGTAGATGAAGAGTGTCGCTGTAGATAAAGAGTGTCTCTGTAGATGAAGAGTGTCACTGTAGATGTAGAGTGTCTCTGTAGATGAAGAGCACTGTAGATAAAGAGTGTCTCTGTAGATGAAGAGTGTCTCTGTAGATGAAGAGTGTCACTGTAGATGAAGAGCACTGTAGATGAAGAGTGTCTCTGTAGATGAAGAGTGTCTCTGTAGATGAAGAGTGTCACTGTAGATGAAGAGTGTCTCTGTAGATGAAGAGTGTCACTGTAGATGAAGAGCACTGTAGAAGAAGAGTGTTGCTGTAGATGGAGAGTGTCTCTGTAGATGAAGAGTGTCACTGTAGATGAAGAGCACTGTAGATTAAGAGTGTCGCTGTAGATGAAGAGTGTCTCTGTAGATGAAGAGTGTCGCTGTAGATGGAGAGTGTCTCTGTAGATGAAGAGTGTCACTGTAGATGAAGAGCACTGTAGATGAAGAGTGTCTCTGTAGATGAAGAGCACTGTAGATAAAGAGTGTCTCTGTAGATGAAGAGTGTCTCTGTAGATGTAGAGTGTCTCTGTAGATGAAGAGCACTGTAGATAAAGAGTGTCTCTGTAGATGAAGAGTGTCTCTGTAGATGAAGAGTGTCACTGTAGATGAAGAGCACTGTAGATGAAGAGTGTATCTGTAGATGAAGAGTGTCACTGTAGATGAAGAGTGTCTCTGTAGATGAAGAGTGTCACTGTAGATGAAGAGCACTGTAGATGAAGAGTGTTGCTGTAGATGGAGAGTGTCTCTGTAGATGAAGAGTGTCACTGTAGATTAAGAGTGCCGCTGTAGATGAAGAGTGCCGCTGTAGATGAAGAGTGTCTCTGTAGATGAAGAGTGTCACTGTAGATGGAGAGTGTCTCTGTAGATGAAGAGTGTCACCGTAGATGAAGAGCACTGTAGATGAAGAGTGTCTCTGTAGATGAAGAGCACTGTAGATAAAGAGTGTCTCTGTAGATGAAGAGTGTCTCTGTAGATGAAGAGTGTCTCTGTAGATGAAGAGTGTCACTGTAGATGAAGAGCACTGTAGATGAAGAGTGTCGCTGTAGATGAAAAGTGTTGCTGTAGATGGAGAGTGTCGCTGTAGATGAAGAGCACTGTAGATGAAGAGCGTCTCTGTAGATGAAGAGTGGTCACTGTAGATGAAGAGTGTCTCTGTAGATGAAGAGTGTCTCTGTAGATGAAGAGTGTCACTGTAGATGAAGAGCACTGTAGATTAAGAGTGTCACTGTAGATGAAGAGCACTGTAGATGAAGAGTGTCTCTGTAGATGAAGAGTGTCACTGTAGATGAAGAGCACTGTAGATGAAGAGCACTGTAGATGAAGAGTGTCACTGTAGATGAAGAGTGTCTCTGTAGATGAAGAGTGTCTCTGTAGATGAAGAGCACTGTAGATGAAAAGTGTCTCTGTAGATGAAGAGTGTCACTGTAGATGAAGAGTGTCTCTGTAGATGAAGAGTGTCTCTGTAGATGAAGAGTGTCACTGTAGATGAAGAGCACGGTAGATGAAGAGTGTCTATGTAGATGAAGAGTGTCACTGTAGATGAAGAGTGTCACTGTGGATGAAGAGTGTTGCTGTAGATGAAGAGTGCCACTGTAGATGAAGAGCACTGTAGATGAAGAGTGTTGCAGTAGATGAAGAGTGTCGCTGTAGATGAAGAGTGTCTCTGTAGATGAAGAGTGTCGCTGTAGATGAAGAGTGCCACTGTAGATGAAGAGCACTGTAGATGAAGAGTGTTGCTGTAGATGAAGAGTGTCGCTGTAGATAAAGAGTGTCACTGTAGATGAAGAGCACTGTAGATGAAGAGTGTCTCTGTAGATGAAGAGTGTCGCTGTAGATGAAGAGTGTCACTGTAGATGAAGAGTGTCGCTGTAGATAAGGAGTGTCGCTGTAGATGAAGAGTGTCTCTGTAGATGAAGTGTCTCTGTAGATGAAGAGTGCCACTGTAGATGAAGAGTGTCTCTGTAGATGAAGTGTCTCTGTAGATGAAGAGCACTGTAGATTAAGAGTGCCGCTGTAGATGAAGAGTGTCTCTGTAGATGAAGAGCACTGTAGATGAAGAGTGTCTCTGTAGATGAAGAGCACTGTAGATAAAGAGTGTCTCTGTAGATGAAGAGTGTCACTGTAGATGAAGAGCACTGTAGATGAAGAGTGTCGCTGTAGATGAAAAGTGTTGCTGTAGATGGAGAGTGTCTCTGTAGATGAAGAGCACTGTAGATGAAGAGCGTCTCTGTAGATGAAGAGTGTCACTGTAGATGAAGAGTGTCTCTGTAGATGAAGAGTGTCTCTGTAGATGAAGAGTGTCACTGTAGATGAAGAGCACTGTAGATTAAGAGTGTCACTGTAGATGAAGAGCACTGTAGATGAAGAGTGTCTCTGTAGATGAAGAGTGTCACTGTAGATGAAGAGCACTGTAGATGAAGAGCACTGTAGATGAAGAGTGTCACTGTAGATGAAGAGTGTCTCTGTAGATGAAGAGTGTCTCTGTAGATGAAGAGCACTGTAGATGAAAAGTGTCTCTGTAGATGAAGAGTGTCACTGTAGATGAAGAGTGTCACTGTAGATGAAGAGTGTCTCTGTAGATGAAGAGTGTCTCTGTAGATGAAGAGTGTCACTGTAGATGAAGAGCACGGTAGATGAAGAGTGTCTATGTAGATGAAGAGTGTCACTGTAGATGAAGAGTGTCACTGTGGATGAAGAGTGTTGCTGTAGATGAAGAGTGTCGCTGTAGATGAAGAGTGTCTCTGTAGATGAAGAGTGTCGCTGTAGATGAAGAGTGCCACTGTAGATGAAGAGCACTGTAGATGAAGAGTGTTGCTGTAGATGAAGAGTGTCGCTGTAGATAAAGAGTGTCACTGTAGATGAAGAGCACTGTAGATGAAGAGTGTCTCTGTAGATGAAGAGTGTCGCTGTAGATGAAGAGTGTCGCTGTAGATGGAGAGTGTCTCTGTAGATGAAGAGTGTCACTGTAGATGAAGAGCACTGTAGATGAAGAGTGTCGCTGTAGATGAAGAGTGTCGCTGTAGATGAAGAGTGTCACTGTAGATGAAGAGTGTCGCTGTAGATAAGGAGTGTCGCTGTAGATGAAGAGTGCCTCTGTAGATGAAGAGTGTCTCTGTAGATGAAGTGTCTCTGTAGATGAAGAGTGCCACTGTAGATGAAGAGTGTCTCTGTAGATGAAGTGTCTCTGTAGATGAAGAGTGTCACTGTAGATGAAGAGTGTCGCTGTAGATGAAGAGTGTCGCTGTAGATGAAGTGTCACTGTAGATGAAGAGCACTGTAGATGAAGAGTGTCTCTGTAGATGAAGAGTGTCTCTGTAGATGAAGAGTGTCACTGTAGATGAAGAGCACTGTAGATGAAGTGTCACTGTAGATGAAGAGTGTCTCTGTAGATGAAGAGTGTCTCTGTAGATGAAGAGTGTCACTGTAGATGAAGAGCACTGTAGATGAAAATGTCTCTGTAGATGAAGAGTGTCTCTGTAGATGAAGAGTGTCTCTGTAGATGAAGAGTGTCACTGTAGATGAAGAGCACTGTAGATGAAAAGTGTCTCTGTAGATGAAGAGTGTCACTGTAGATGAAGAGTGTCTCTGTAGATGAAGAGTGTCTGTAGATGAAGAGTGTCACTGTAGATGAAGAGCACTGTAGATGAAGAGTGTCTCTGTAGATGAAGAGTGTCGCTGTAGATGAAGTGTCGCTGTAGATGAAGAGTGTCTCTGTAGATGAAGAGTGTCGCTGTAGATAAGGAGTGTCGCTGTAGATGAAGAGTGCCTCTGTAGATGAAGAGTGTCTCTGTAGATGAAGTGTCTCTCTAGATGAAGAGTGCCACTGTAGATGAAGAGTGTCTCTGTAGATGAAGTGTCTCTGTAGATGAAGAGTGTCACTGTAGATGAAGAGTGTCGCTGTAGATGAAGAGTGTCACTGTAGATGAAGAGTGTCACTGTAGATGAAAAGTGTCGCTGTAGATGAAGAGTGCCACTGTAGATGAAGAGTGTCACTGTAGATGAAGAGTGTCACTGTAGATGAAAAGTGTCGCTGTAGATGAAGAGTGCCACTGTAGATGAAGAGCACTGTAGATGAAGAGCACTGTAGATGAAGAGTGTCGCTTTAGATGAAGAGTGTCGCTGTAGATGAAGAGTGCCACTGTAGATGAAGAGCACTGTAGATGAAGAGCACTGTAGATGAAGAGTGTCACTGTAGATGAAGAGTGTCTCTGTAGATGAAGAGTGTCACTGTAGATGAAGAGCACTGTAGATGAAGAGTGTCGCTGTAGATTAAGAGTGTCACTGTTGATGAAGACTGTCTCTGTAGATGAAGAGTGTCTCTGTAGATGAAGTGTCTCTGTAGATGAAGAGTGTCACTGTAGATGAAGAGTGTCTCTGTAAATGAAGAGTGTCTCTGTAGATGAAGAGTGTCACTGTAGATGAAGAGCACTGTAGATGAAAAGTGTCTCTGTAGATGAAGAGTGTCACTGTAGATGAAGAGTATCTCTGTAGATGAAGAGTGTCGCTGTAGATGAAGAGTGTCACTGTAGATGAAGAGTGTCACTGTAGATGAAGAGCACTGTAGATGAAGAGCACTGTAGATGAAGAGTGTCACTGTAGATGAAGAGTGTCGCTGTAGATGAAGAGTGTCACTGTAGATGAAGAGTGTCGCTGTAGATGAAGAGTGTCGCTGTAGATGAAGAGTGTCACTGTAGATGAAGAGCACTGTAGATGAAGAGTGTCGCTGTAGATTAAGAGTGTCACTGTTGATGAAGACTGTCTCTGTAGATGAAGAGTGTCTCTGTAGATGAAGTGTCTCTGTAGATGGAGTGTCACTGTAGATGAAGAGTGTCTCTGTAGATGAAGAGTGTCTCTGTAGATGAAGAGTGTCACTGTAGATGAAGAGCACTGTAGATGAAAAGTGTCTCTGTAGATGAAGAGTGTCACTGTAGATGAAGAGTATCTCTCTAGATGAAGAGTGTCGCTGTAGATGAAGAGTGTCACTGTAGATGAAGAGTGTCACTGTAGATGAAGAGTGTCACTGTAGATGAAGAGCACTGTAGATGAAGAGCACTGTAGATGAAGAGTGTCACTGTAGATGAAGAGTGTCGCTGTAGATGAAGAGTGTCACTGTAGATGAAGAGTGTCGCTGTAGATGAAGAGTGTCGCTGTAGATTAAGAGTGTCACTGTTGATGAAGAGTGTCTCTGTAGATGAAGAGTGTCTCTGTAGATGAAGAGTGTCACTGTAGATGCTGTAGATGTGCTAAGATCACAGACATGTTCACTGCTGTAGCCCCCACGTCCTCTGTGACAGCAGTGCTCCAGCAACAGCAGGGTGATAACACAGGGACGTTGAGGTGATGGAGGTAACGGTAGCTCTGTTACATGAGAATGATGAGTAAGGGTGATTAATTACTATCAGTATTTATTGGTATTTACATACTTCCCAAATTCTGGCAGCCACGTACGACACCTTCTTCTGATAAAATAGTAAATGGTCGAGGCTGAGAAGTACTGAATGATCAGCAAGTGTCCATTTTAGGCTACATCATAGGGTTTTAGATATTTAGGCTAAAGGTGTGTTGAAAGGCTGCATAGTAGTTTGAATTTATAGCCTCTATGCTGCAGTTCAACATGTTTTAAAAACACTCAAACAAGTGAAATAACAGATCTTAAAACTGATAAATGAAGTAAAAGCTTTGCAATTTAAGCTTTACTAAAGTAAGTGTATAAAAATATTATTAGCAAAAGGTATGCCCGCAGTATATAGTGTCAAATGCTGATGTGTAGCATGAGTTCACAAAGCAGCCCTGTCTGTTTATAGCCTGATCCAAATGCAAGTTATAGCTTTTTAAAGGTTGGAGCACTTTGTAACCTAAAGAATTAGAATTGAGCTGTTCTATCAGGGAAATTCAAAAAATACATGAGTAGTAAATACAAGTGCTAGAACTACAGTATTTACAGTTTTTTTATATGATGCTGTTATTATTTGATAATTATTATATGATAATAGTAAAATAGTACATTCTTTTGCGGAACACATACATAAAGTACTGGTCGGCTGTGCTCGGCTAATTATGACAGGCTGGTCTAAGCCAAAAATGCAGATTTTTTTGTCCCAGTCCAGCCTTGGTTACAGTCAGGACTCTGTGGAGACCAGCTAGAGTTAGAATATCAGCATTGTTATTTTGGAATATGCCTGTGCATCAGGGGAGATAAAATCCATTGATGGGGTAACTTGGTCGTTCAGTTCCAAGTATCGTTGCCGAGCCTTGACCTGAGCAACTGAAGCAACCATAATTACAACACAGCCTCTAGAAGCTTGTGCAGTGGGCACTATGCAGTGAAGCACTGCAGTTATGAAGAAGGCCTAGCAGCACTTGTACTTCCTACAACAGCTCTAGAAATGTGGGCTGGCTCAAGTACTGCTGGTCCAGTTCTACACTGTCATAATAGAATTCATCATCTTACTCATCTCCATCTGGTTCCACCCTCACATTCTGGCCGCTCTCTCTTCCAGCAGTTTCCATATCTGCAAAAATTAAGAATGAGAGCCCCAAAAACCTACTGCCACCTCCACAGCTTCTTTTTCCAGACCAGCATCCTTCTGAACAGGGACCTTTCTCACATATCTCTGCTTTAAACCACTGCAGATGAAGTCTGATACACACACTATACTGTACATAACCACTATATATAACATAATGCTTCTTTCCCATGTTTCTTCTGTAGTCAGTGCACATTTTACTTTTATTAGTTGCAACATACATAGTATATAAACATATTTACTTTTTATGTTTATTCTTTCTTGCTGCTCAATTCGAGATGTACTTGTTGTTTATTTGTACCTCAGTATGACAGTACTTGATTGTATCTGTACCTTGTATATACCCTTAATTGCTTTTTTGTATTGTCTATTTTATTTTTATACAGTACATCTTTTTCTATATTTTATTGGATTTATTTTTTGTACACCTGGTACATGGCAAATAAAGATTAAAGGAATTGTTGATAACTGAAACATATTAGTTACTGCAGTAAGTACGTGCATATGCTGTCTAACGAAAAACATTTTTTAAATAGTAACTTTACAGGAGAGAACCAAACCTTTTAAAGTAAAATACACTACCGCTCAAAAGTTTGGGATCACAGTGAAATTTTCTTGTTTTCAAGGGAGTATCGTCCTTCCTTAACACAACAATGGACTGACGGGTCTCTAAAGAAAGTTGTTTCTTTCTGGATATTTTGAGTCGGTCAGCAAGCCATCAACTGCTGATGCTTCAGATACTAAACTAACCTAGAATGTTGTTCTCCCTTTTATGCTCACTTATTAGTAGAATGTTTTTCAGCTGTGCATCACAGTTGAGCAAGAGTGTCCTAACAACCAATTAGCCCAATAACATCCTTAACTTGGATTGGTGGCCGTACCAGGAGATTTAGACAGAGGACTGAGAATTGCTGATAATAGGACTATATGCAAAATAAGCCTCTATACAAATAAA
Organism: Megaleporinus macrocephalus; assembly: GCA_021613375.1. Taxonomy (NCBI): domain Eukaryota; kingdom Metazoa; phylum Chordata; class Actinopteri; order Characiformes; family Anostomidae; genus Megaleporinus; species Megaleporinus macrocephalus. Next base: position 18,858,444 of record CM038704.1, on the reverse strand, counting down.
AACATTTTTATCATCATCTGATACACTTAAATTAATTGTGAAATTGACAATATTGTTTGTGAATTGCAAGAAAATTGCATGAATTGCATGAAAATTGCATGAAATTAAATTCTAAAGTGATTCTAAACTTTTGAGTGGTAGTGTATATATTAGCTTACATTATCTTCCGCTTTATCTTGCTAGTCGGGGTCGGGGTCACAGGGAGCAGGAGCCAATCCCAGCGTCATCGGGCGAAGGTGGCGTACACCATAGACAGGTTGCCAGTCCATTGCATGGCCAACACACACCCACACACACACTTACCACCTAGGGGCAATTTAGAGTGACTGATCAACCCAACATGCATGTCTTTGGACTCTGAGAGGAAACTGGAAGAACATGCAAATGGGGACAACATGCACACTCTACACAGAATGGTATATATATATATATATATATATATATATATATATATATATATATATATATATATATATATATATATATATATATATATATATATATTAATGATTATTAATGTATGGTTTAAGTAAAACACTTCAGGTAGTTTAGAATTTATTAAAGAGGTATGTTGTAATCTGTTTTCTGAGTCAGACCTCTTTTGTGAAAGAGGTGTTGTGTAAGTGAGAGCTTTCTCACATTTTTGTTGCAAGTGACTTATTTACTGTTCAGAGCATCAAACCCTCATATGCAAGTGTGAAGATGCCTTTAGCCATTTAGAGAGAAAAAAACAGGACGGACAGATTTATAGTAATTTTACTGTCACTATGTGGGCTTATCAGATATCTAATTAGGTGTGAACCTTGTTTGGTAATGATAATTTTGTAACCGTTACGAAACAGAACACTCATGGGAATTCATTCAGTGGTTAGTTTACTGCTGAGCAGATAATGTAGAAATAATTCCACTTCATCCTGAAAATAACAAATATTTCTCTTTTGGCAGTGTGTGTGCATGGGGTTGTTTCCTCTTTTAACAGGCTTCAGCATACACTTAAGATCCCAAGACTGCCTGTACTCCATGTACTCCAAATAAGGGCCAGATGATGCTTACATAAACTCTCAATTTACATTTACAAGTCTTTGCTGAAAGTTTTATGCAGCCAAGTAGAAAAGTTCAGAATCAAACAGCTACTTGAGAAACACAGAGGTGAGTGTGTGGAGACCACAATCTCTATGACAGCATGCAGAGGACATAGAGCTCCTTACACTTTTTACCCACATGTTTACTCCCATGTACTGTCTTTTCTTAAATTATAGAGAGAACACATTAAATCATCTCACTTCAAAATAAAAGAACAGAAAGTCTGATTTTGTCACTGCTGTGTTACATTTAGTGAACAAAAAATCAGATGTACTATTCTACAGTAGTATTGCAGGAATTATATTATGGATTTTGAGTGTAATGCTCCTTTTAAGGTAGCCGTGACTGTGCTGCACTGCAGTGATGTAAATACTAGTTGAAGGAAAATTAAAAGAAATAACTGCAAGCAGTGAAGTGAACCGCTAAGACTGTTGAATAAGACCCCTTTTAAATATCTGGAAAGTATTACATGTAGCATTAAATGTCTATTATGAGTATCTCACATTAATTGTAATAATAATTAAATAAATATTTCGAATAAATAAATAAATTAGATTAATTAAATAAATAATAAATTAAATACTGTATTTTTTGCAATGATAGAGACATTCATTATGTAAATTATGTAAACAAGTTGTAAACATTCCCTTAAATTTTGTAAGAATCCTGGCTTACATTAAAAATGTATTTATTTGTATTGCTTAATTTTCAAACTTTTCCAAAATAACTAGATGGGCCCTCCAAGCGCTCTGGGACATTTCTGTTTTTGATTATACATCACAGACAGTTGTAAGTCGAATGCAATTTCCGTCAGCTTAACCTCACCATTTGGAGAACAGACTGTGCAGCTCAAGCCAAGACACTACCTTCAGATTTTTAGATAAAATTCCACTTTATTACTATTTACAGTAGCTTTGGAGACAACACTCTTATGTGTAACCTCTTTCCTTTCCATTAATATTAGATTTCAGTATATTTTTTCCATTTGTGAGGAATGAATAAAGACAGAATCTCTTAGTAATTACATACATTAAAAATAAGTTTCTATTCAGTTATTCAAAATACATAGCAACCAATCATATCCAGTCAATTTCACTGTACATTGAAGTCTAGGGGTGTTTCTGGCCAAGACTACTGTTCACCTGACTGAACTTAACTGGATCAACTAAATGTTGATTCACTTCAGACCAGTGCAAACTGCTTTACACAGAAGTTTGTATATTGGGAAGTGTAGAAAGCCAAGAGAAGAATCCTGCAAGTGTGGCCATGTTAGTGCACTAAACATATCAGACTATCTGTGTCCAGGTGGTAACTCATGTATTGCGTAATATGTATCTGATGTGTTTTGCAGTCAAGAGCATGTTTTCCATCTGATCATGTGGCTGATTTAACACTGTAGTGACTTACTATAATTTCTTCAGGCACAAAGTGGTACTATGTCACAGGACAGGGAGGGACTAGCTGGTTAGCATGCTAACTCCAGTAGATATCTCCGCAAAACAATACATAGAGTCTTTGAGACACCATCAAAATTGTTTTTCTTCATGTTCTGTTGATCATTTTAGTTAATTGTGGAATGTTTTAACTTAAAAATCTTCAAGATGTTATTTGACCAGGTCTGGGCAATTTTTGCATAGGGCTGCATAACGTGATGAAAGGATGAACGACAGAGCAGTAAGCAAAGGTTTTTAGCAAATGTGATGTATGTGCCCTGCTGTGTGCAGATATTAGTACCTACTTTATAGAGTTGCTGACACACTCTGAAGCAAAAAAAGAATGATCCTTTTTTTGGCTTATAGAAGAAATAGGATAGTGGCAATTCAGCAGCTCTGGTAATTAAAATGTACAGATAACTATATATATATATATATATATATATATATATATATATATATATATATATATATATATATATATATATATATATACATCACTGTAAAAGGTAGGAGAGAGCATACTGATCTCAAATGTTTTGTAATTAAGATTATAATAACAAATAAGTATCACATATTAGGAGCAATACATAAATTAAATTTTAACATTACATTCTAATAGCAAACAAAGTCAAATCAGTGACACTGATAAGGCATCACTCTTTTTTAAAGATTTTTTCTTCTGTCGTACTCTAGCAGCAAAAAACAGCTCAGAGAGTGTATGAAGCTCGGCTGAACTAACACAAACGCTTATAAAAACTCCCTCATTCCTCTCTCACACAGCAGCCTGCACTGTGCTCAACAGCACCGTCTCAGTCTTCTATCCTGTTGCTTATGTACTGTATTATTGAATATCATTATTATAACATGTATGGCAGGTTTAGCCCAGTGTCTACATGTGTATTGCAGCGTTTCAAAACTCCAGCTGCCCTTTCGACATTCATGATGACTAAACGAACAGATATGCTTCAAAAATGACTTGTAAGTACAAGTTGACGTACAACGGTAGACACCTTTAGAGGGAACACACGTTTACACATTTCAATGCACATATTGCTGAATTTGACATATTTGAAATTTTATATATATGTGTTTTTCTCCTATATGTTAATATGATGATGATGATATATATATATATATATATATATATATATATATATATATATATATATATATATATATATATTATAAGTATAATAGATACCCTTTAACTGATTTTTAAAGTAGAAAATGTAACTTTTGCACACAAAGTACTGAAGTGTCAGTTTAACTATTATAATTCAGAAACTAATTACAATTCAGAAAAAAAACAACACTGCTGAAAGTGTTAAGGGGCATATTTTAAGTTCACTTTTGTAAATTGATTACAAAGTGGACAACTCTGGTTGAAAACAAGCACAAGCTGATCTCTCCATCTTTCACTCTCTTTTTCATTCAAGAGTCTCTCCTTTAGCATATGGCAGCACCCAAAACCAACATAATTTTGATATGGATCCACATTTTTTTCCACAGATTTGAAGTGATTAGCCAACAACATCTCTAAAAGCACAGGAGCTTCTTATCACATGACATGGCACTGCAGGATGGATCAGCACTGCCTACAGTGGAAAGAGTTTAACATTCCTCTTTTCGTTTTCCTGAATTGATTGATGCAACTGAATCAGTTGGCATTTATTTTGATGTAGCAATAATTGTTTCCTTTTTGTTAAACCTGGCGTTATGAAAACATTTCCTCTAAGCAGAAGCTGCAAAAGAAGAAAAGTTGTTTAACTGCCAGATTCTCTGCTTCCACCACCAGTTCATACCTTGGCAGCTAGATTGCACCCCAACCCGCCACCCCCCCACCCCCCCCAGCCCCCAGCTCCCTGATAAAAAGCTGGCGCAGACAATTATGCTTCCACACTTAAGCCCTCCTCCAGCGTTTGTACCAACTCAGGCTTTGGGAGCATGACAGACTCTTCCAGCAGGCGGATGAGGAACCATCGGATGACTCCGATCCCTCAGGAGCGAGGAGCATGGGCCAGCAAGGTGGAGTTCATTCTGACCGTTGCAGGGGCTATTGTAGGACTTGGGAATGTGTGGAGATTTCCATATCTGTGCTACAAAAATGGAGGAGGTGAGACACACCAACATTTAACTGAACATAACTGAAACTTAAATTGCTTCATAGAAAATTAGTAAAATGCTAGCAGACCACTGTAGTGTATGTATACTGGAGTAGTGTTTTTACAGTTCATAGTCACATTTGAGTGTTTTCTACTGTGTGCTTGCTTACAAAATAAATGTAATGTAATTTCTGCAATCTGATTTCATTAAAATCTATTTTTAAATGATTCATGTTATGTTCATAATTAATAAAAGAAAATATTGTTTTTACACAACACACAGTGATGTCTGTATCTTCAACCATAGCCTCTGTCTGCTATATAAGCTCTGTGTGTAATGTTATGTCTCTGTGTGATGTTCACTGACGTGTTTGAGCAACTAAATACATTTTAAAATGTGGCTTTAACCAACAGTCTTCTGTATGTAGTTTTATTCCATTGCAGAGGTCTGCTACCTGAGCTCAGCCTGATGTGGCCAAACAAAATACCAAAATTTGGTTAGAAGTTTTTGGCCAATTTTAACACGCTGGGTTGGTTTTAGTCATGTAGTAGATCTAACTTTACTGGAAGCATTTTGTTGATGTAAATATTGTACAGCCTGACACATGTTCTCTCTTTCTCCTTCTATCTCTTGTATAGTCTATAGGCACATTTAACATTGCTCTTAGCTCTGCCTAACCGGCTATATGAGTGGGCTGTCAGTTTCAGGTTTCAAATTTAATCGAGCAGTTTAAGAACATTTGGAATCCTCTTCTCTTATTGAAAGACTATAACAACAGATTAAAAGAAACCTTTGTAATGAACCAGTTCTATATTGATTTGACTGGATTGTATATTGATTTGTGGAGGTTGCCTGGAGAGTTTGTTCCTAGTATTTATTGACTGATTGATATATTGATTAAATGAATGTTCATCATTATCATTTTTAAAAGACTGTACGTTTGCAAAAAGAAAGTAAAAAGAAAAAAAAGTATTGTCAAAACATACTGAACAGGCTGTTTAATCTAAGCCCCTTCAGTAAACACATTATAAGATATAAGATTATAATTCAGCAGTATCAGATGGGCCTGTTAGAGATAAGGTTTGGACTTTATGCATGTGAAGGACTCTGATCTATTGAGCTGAAATAAATGTTCTGAAAGCATGCATCTATCTATGCTGTGGAAATCAGTTGTAATCTGTTCACTTTCTGCAGGTGCATTTTTCATCCCATACCTGCTGTACCTGGTGACATGTGGGATTCCTCTCTTTGTACTGGAGATGTCTCTGGGTCAGTACACTAGTCAGGGTGGAATCACCTGTTGGACAAAGATCTGTCCACTGTTTGAAGGTAAATAAACCTGCACAGGCTCTGCTCTAATTGTATACAAAATGCATGACTAAAGGGCTCTGTTCTATGTGGACGGAACAGCAGACCCAAATGACAGCACACAGTTGTGCAAAGAATAAGCTATTATATTCCACTCATCCATTCCTTGGTGTTATGTGACTGCATGCCTATACTATCACTGGCTGATAAAAACAGAGAGCATAGAGTGTTCATGTAGAGTGGAATATTATGGACGGTAACAGTTAAACTGTTTACAGTATCTCATTGTCACACCAACAGTTGTTTGGTTAATGAACTTACAGATACTGTAATATTGTCTGTTTTGCTTTTCCCAGGATTGGGGTATGCCAGTCAGGTGATCATTGTGTACGGCAGCATCACCTACATTGTCATCATAGTGTGGGCCTTTCTTTACCTTCTGTCTGCCTTCAGTTTGGAGCTACCCTGGGCTAGTTGTACAAATGCATGGAATACAGGTACTGCACTTTTATTTACCAACAACATGAACATAGTAATAACACAGTTAAATCAGCTTCAGCTGGGGGGGCATGTTAAACTTTGACATTTGGTTTCACCAATGTGAATAAATCTAATGTTTCTTTAAAAATAATGCATTTCTCATCAAACCACTTAGAATTACTTTCTTTATATCTAAAGCATTAATTATGCAGAGACTGTAAAACAGTCAGTGGAATTCCTCTTTAACACCCTTGCTCTTTCTCACCGTTCATGTGTATGCTCATTTGTTATGTACTTTAGATGCTTGCACAGTCTATGATGGGAAGAATTCCAGTTTGAACTGGACATCTCCTCTCAATGCCTCTTCATCTGTAATGGAGTTCTGGCGGTGAGATAAAACTTTAATTCTCAGTCTGGGACAGTACAGCTGTCTCAGCTCGGCTCAGTGAACTCAGAAAAAAGCTCAGAAAGCAAGAATTATTTCTGCTAAACTTTCTAAGAGAAACAGAAAACAGAAACAGAAAAAGAATCCAGTTTTAAGCGACACTGGATATGAGAAATGCACTGTATAAAAGGGACAAACAAACAAACACACAAATGGATAAATAAATATTTGGCCATATTTATTACCAGTGCAGCTAGTGAGACTCATAAAACCTCTCCCTCTCTCTCTCTCTCTCTCTCTCTCTCTTTCTCTCTCTAGTCACAGAGTGTTGCACCTCTCCACTGGGATGGAGAGTCTGGGTGGAGTGAGGTGGGATTTGGCCCTGATTCTCCTACTTTTCTGGATTATCGTCTATTTCTGCATCTGGAAAGGTGTAAAGTCCACTGGCAAGGTGCAAAAAAGACATAAAGTGGTTTCTATTTCTGCTGTAAGAATAAATTTAGAATCTAGAACAGCCAGGGGTCCACATTTCACCCATCCATGCAGTGAAACACCCACATACCCACACTAGTGAACACACTAGGGGTCAGTAAGCACACTTGCCTAGAGCAGTGGGCAGCCCCATCCATGGCACCTGTGGTACAGCTGGAACTGCCTTCAGTCATGTGCCTTCGGTTTAGGGGATCAAATCGGCGACCTTTTGGTCACAACGCTGTAGTTCCCCCAGCCTCCAGCTCACAACTGCTCACAGAACGGTTCCAAGTCAAACATGATTGAACATTTTTCCCCTAAATCATTTCAAGATGCCAAGAAAATTCCAGATGGCTCATGATGGGCTAGCGCTAAAATCCAGTAATAATCTGTGTGCTTATTGTAAATGCAGGCTGCCTACTTCACAGCAACTTTCCCGTATGTAACGCTTCTGGTCCTGCTGCTGCGAGGAGTGACTCTGCCTGGCGCAGCTGATGGCATTCATTACTATATGTATCCCAATGTGTCACGATTAGCTGATCCACAGGTGAAGATTACAAAGTGTTTTTGCAAACTGTTTAAACTCATAAATAAAAGTAGCTTAGATGTTGAATATACAGCTATTTTGCTGAATTTGTACATGATACAATTTACAGTATATTTATTTCTCTTCTTTGTAAGGTTTGGATGGATGCTGGTACTCAGATTTTCTATTCTTATGCCATATGTTTGGGCTATCTCTCCTCTCTTGGCAGCTATAACAGTTATCACAATAACTGCTATAGGTAAGTGACTATAACCTTAAAAAAAAGATATAACTAACAAATCAGAGACAGAATAATTTGAATAACTGGAACTTAAAGCTAACCCAAACTAGAAACCAGGAAAGAATGCATGGCACAACGGGCAAGTTGTAAACATTAGAAAATGTTAAAAAAGTTAAAAAGTTTTCTTTAATAAAACACCTTGGTATTTTTAAATAAACAATGTTCCCCAAGGCTGTAAGTTAATGTACATCGTGTGCTACCATTGTTTGTGACCTATTTGACATCTTTTAGCTTATATTTCATAGACCCAATGAGGCTTACACATTGACCAAGTGGACACAGAGAGTGGAGGAAATGATTGAATGAATATCTGAAAGAATTAATGAACAAATGAAAATAAAATTAATATATGAATGAGTTGAATAATGAAAGAAAAGATAAATGAATGCATAAATGAATGAATGAATGAATGAATGAATGAATGAACGAATGAATTAGTCAATCAATTAATCAATCATCAATCAATAAAGCAGTGGTTGTAGGTAAGGGTCATCATCACTGTATGTAGTTTGCTGATTATGTACTGTTTATTTGTTAGTACTGAGACAATGTGTGGAACTGTGTTTCTCATCTGTCACTATTGGAGCCAATAGCTTTTACCTTTACATGAGAGTTTAAAGAAACTTTGATGCTTGACAGAGAAATTCTTTCATGGGTTTTGTTGGGGTTGCTGGTAGCCTAGTGGCAGGAGAATTGAGCACACCGACCAGATAAACCCCAGGTGTGTTCTTAGGGAAGATACTCATCCGGGTATCGCTGCTCTCCTGCTGCTGCCAGATTGAGTTAGGACTAATGAGCACACAACAACGTTAGTGTTTTAGAAACCCAAACGCAGCTGACAAATAAGAATGTCTATTTTGTTTTTGCAGAGATTCCTTCTATTTGTGCCTGCTGAACAGTGGGACCAGTTTTATGTCTGGGTTTGCCATCTTCTCTGTTCTGGGTCACATGGCAAAGGAGCAGGGGGTGGATATCTCAGTAGTGGCTGAGTCTGGTATGACAGCCATCACCTAACAGAACACATTATTATACAGAACACATTATATCAATTTTAAACAAATAATGTTCATTAGAGGCCAGGATGTATGGCACTTTTAGATTTAGATTAGATTAAGGCTTTTATTTTATGGGCTCAGAAAGATGTATGTACTTGGCCTCAGCTTTCACCTTTAGAGGGATCCTCAAAGCCATTTAAGGGCTGCTTTATTATTAATTCGTTTTTTATGTGAAGTTTATTAGATGAGCCCCCGAAGCGGTGAGGGATGAAGAGAACACAACCGTCAACTTTAGCAGAACTGGCCCAGAAATTACTGTGATCCGACAGATTTCCTGTTTCAGCTGCTATTCCAAAAACTTAACAATCAGCCGCCCTTAATGTTGTAAATTACATTAAATTGTTATGCATAATTGCTCATACAACTCATACATCACTTTTTCATCTCATCAAGTCAATCTTATTAAATTAAATCATGCTGATTAGTATAACTACATGCTCAACAACAAAAGAAAGACAAAGCAGGTGTGTCGCAAAAAAGAAACAGAGCCTTAGTCTGGCATAAACCCATTGCATACTAACTAACTAGGTTAATTAATATTTAGTGTCCCTTCAAATCTAAATTGAAGAAACTAAACTAAAACTAACCGTGACCGTGAGTATAACCCATAAGTCATGAAACAGCTCACCAAAAATAATCAGTCATTTTTAATTCTTAATTTTTAGTTCTAAATGTAATTGTTAATAGGCTCTAGTTTGATATCCTCTAGTCAGGTGAAAAGAGTAAACAAAGTAATCCCCAGACTGTAGCAGGTGTATACTGACTGGCAGGTACAGGTGTTGTTGGTCAATGTGCCTCCTCTGTTGCCTATTCACAGGTCCAGGACTGGTGTTTCTAGTGTACCCACAGGCGGTTACCCTGCTGCCGTGGTCTCAGTTCTGGGCTGTGTGCTTCTTCACCATGATCATCCTCCTCGGTTTGGACAGCCAGGTTAGAGTGAACGGTCTAATGGCACTCTACTTTTCTTCCCCTGCCCTTTTTTCTTGTTGACTGCCCTCTTTCTTGTGTCCTTCAGTTTGTAGGTCTGGAGAGCATCATGACGTCAGTGACAGATCTGTTTCCTGGTGTACTGAGACGAGGCTACCGCAGAGAGCTGCTGCTGTTAGCACTCTGCCTCTTCTGCTACCTCATGGGACTTTTTATGATCAGCGAGGTGAGAATCGATCAGGTTTATTTCAGTTTACATTTAATTTTCATTCAGCAGAAAATGATTCTAAGTGAGCTCCAACCTGGTACATCTGTTTCACCATGGTCTTGCACAGGGCCAGTTGCCCAAAAGCAGAATTAAGATTATTACAGGGTACATGGTAGAGAAGGTGTTTAGTATGATGTTCACTATACCACCTTTGTGATGAGATGCTTTTAGGAAACTCAGAAACTGTTGAAATTATTTCAATGTTATGTTTGGAACCTGGACCACATTCATTTAAATGAGACCAATTGGACTAAACATGCACTCAGCAGCCACTTTATAAGGAACAACTTTCTAAAACTGTGTACGACTCCACCTCCTGCATGGAACTTTAATTTTATTGCGTCATATATTTACTGCTGTGAAGCTCTCATTCTATCACAACCCAAACGTTTTCTATTGAATTCAGATGAGGTCAACTGAGGCCACCGGAGTACATTTGCATTGCCATGGAACCAAAATATTGTTTTTGACAAGGCGTGGCGTGCCTAGTGCCACCAGCTTGTTGTGTTGACACAAGGCAGTTCAGGGCCATGGATTGATGCCAAACTCTCACCCTGCTCTCTGCATGTTGCAGCAGAGATCAGGATTATTTAATCTAGGAAAACCTTTTTTCTCAGTGAGGCTGTTTTTGGCTGACAGAAGTACAACCTGATGTTATAGCCTATCTGCCTCCAGGTTGAGAGTTGCTTTTCTGATTATCATTGTTGGAAAGGTTATCCTAACAGTGTCATCTCAGATAAGTCTAACCGTTCTCCTTTGACTTCTGTCATTAACAAGATCTGCTGCTTGCTGGATGTTTGTTTGTTTTTCACATAATTCTGTGTAATCTCTGTTGTGCATGAAAATCTAACTTTCTGAGATACCCCATCTGGCACCAACATGCATTTGCCAAACTTGCTCTGTATTATGAAGTTTAACGTGAACAGAAATTGTTTTACAATTTCATGCACCATGCTGGTGATCAGGGTGGATGATTGTTTAATAATTACCTGACTGAGTTTCTAATAAAGTGGCCATGTCTCAGGAGTGTATTGCGGATATTTCTAATGTTTGTTTTTATGTGTTGTGTTCTCATGTTTAATCTCTACAGCTGCTGATATATGACCTGTCTGTCACTGCAGGCTGGTCTTTACATCATCCAGCTGTTTGATCACTACGTATGCAGCGGTGCCACTCTGCTGTTCCTAGCAATCTGCCAGTCTGTGGCTGTGGGATGGGTTTATGGTAAGCACACAGTAACAGATGCCTTACACATAATTTAGTGTCTAGTTTGAATTTAACAGTAAATAATCAGCAGCCTGTAAAGTGCTTAAATTAACATATTTTTACTGTTGAAACAAAACATCATATGTCCATTTTTATTGTTTTTTTTTATTTGACAATCACAACTGGTTTATAAGTTATGTGAAGAATTCATGATGAATAGACACAAAATTAATTATTAATTATTAAAAATTCCAAATGAATATATTTCATATAGTGAATATATTTCAAAATATTACTTATATTGCACATTTGACACTTGAATTTTTTAATTGAGCAAATATTTGTACATTTGTTTTTCTTTTATATGAGTGAGTATTATTATCATCAGAGCTACAAGTGCTTAAAACAGATCTGTCTGTTTCTCAGGTGCTGAACGCTTCTATGAGAATATACAGGATATGATTGGCTATCTGCCTTGGCCTATGGTTAAATATTGCTGGCTGTATGTCACTCCTTCTATGTGTTTGGTTAGTAGGTTATCAGTCCACCATCATCAATAATGATTAGCTGTTTTTTAAAGTGAATTACTGTCATGTTTGCTTGTCCTGCTTATACTGTTACTGAACCTGTGTACTAATGTTGTTTCCAACAGGGAACTTTTATATTCTACCTGGTCAGATATAGTCCTCTAAAGTTCAACAATATATACATTTATCCATGGTGGGCATACGGACTTGGCTGGTTCCTGGCTTCATCCTCACTCGCCTTCATCCCATTCACCATGATCTATAAGCTTTACAAGGGAAAAGGGACAATTTGGGAAGTAAGCAGAAGAATTTCTCTACCAGTGATCACAATCTCATCTCAACACACAAGAATCTTCAATGGATGATGTCTAAACAGTGTTTTTAGAGCAAAAGGTTTCAAAGCAGATATAGTATAAGGTCAGCTATTAATAACATTATGTGTGTGTCCTAGCGTCTCCAGGTCGCCTGCAGCCCTGCTGATGATCTGCCTCAGTCAAGGAGAAATCCAGCTGTACACTGCCCTCTACCACGCTTCACAGATGAAGAAAAGACTTCCAATAACCTCTAGACATCCATGACCTTTCATACAGTACATTAAGCATTCTTTTAAAGATCGCCAAGAATTATACTTGTATACTTGTATACATTGTTATGCAAATACTAAATACACAGTCTGTTGCATATTTTTAATGTAAGCTGCAGGTACTGTACATATATATTTATGTATGTACTATGGTTTGATTTGCAGTAATCTAGGTAATTTAACTGATGTCTAATTATGTTTAGTGACCATCAAAACCACTTCAATAGCATAGCAGGCAGGGATATTATGCTTCATGTTATTGACTTGCTCCCAGTTTGACAGGTTTTTGGGTTAGGGTTAGGGCCTTTTAGCATAGATAAATAATTGTATGATCATTAATAATCCCCAATGCTTGTGCAGGACAACATTAAAATATGTAATGGGCATTTCAGGAACAGAATTTGAAACCTGCACAAATCTAGCTATCCTGTCCAATCAAGTTACCATTTTGAAAGAGGGTCTTGTTGTCATACTCACATTAGCCAGCTAAAGCTAAAATAGACTATACTATATATAATCTGTGTGAAACAAATGTTGTATTGACTGCATATGCGTATAATTTAAGAATTTTTAGGTATTATATTAATGTTTGTGAACTCAAATGATTCGTAAATGTATGCAACAATGAAAATTTAATTTACAATATTGTGTATTACACAATTTAGTGCTTTGCTTCTGTTAAAAATATTGTGTTGCCAAGTCATACACACTGCGAGGAGTTATGGCAAGGAACAAATGCAGTTCAACCTGGACGTACCGCATTTTGGGGAGGGGCTAAGTGATGTAAGAAGTACAGAACATCTGTTGTCATAACAAGTGTAAACCTTATGGTCAGTGTCCTTGTTAAAACCATCACCAGGATACAATCTTTCACTTTTTATAAAGGATCTGGATTTGGGCATTACATATCCTCGCTGTCCAATGAAAAACAAGTATCTCCAAAATTGCAACTTTACAAGAGAGACCAAAAACATACTTTACTTTCAATGTAAGTTAATGGAGCCAGAATTTTTTAAAACTATTTTGGAGTACTTCTATTAGCGTGTTAAAGTGATACAGAAAACTCAAAATCGACCAAAATTGAGATACATGTTTTTTTATTGGACAGCAACGATATACAGTACTGTGGACAATTTAGTCTGTTGCGAACATTGTGTTTAAAAAGCGTGTTTTGAGACAGGAAGCTTTTATTTGTTTAGAAAAACATTTTCAAAGACAAAAACAAATTAGTGTTTTTACGTATGTCAGAGTGTTTATTTAACCATTTCGTATTTTTCTTGTGGCAAAGCAGTATTATTTGCAGTTATTATCTAATACCTGATTTGACTACCAGAGGTGTCAAGTAATAAAGTACAAATACTTTGTTACCTTACTTAAGTAGAAATGTTGGTTATTTATACTTTACTGGAGTAATTATTTTTTCTTCTACTTCTACTCCTTACATTCACACTCCATTATCTTTACTTTCTACTCCTTACATTTTAAACATAGCCTTGTTACTCCTATTTCATTTCAGCTTGTTTTCATTCATGTACATTTACATTCCAGTAAAGATTATTGATAACATGACTTTGAAGTTTGATTTTTTGCACCATTGCAATACTTTTAGGCAACTAGTCATCATATATTCCGCTCCATGGAACACATGTTAATGCTCAGTAGTACACAGATATGCTTCTTCACTATGGCTTTTAGAAGAACAGGATTTTTGGAGAGGTGGGCCAGTGCACTCTAGGCCCCGGTGGTGCAGCCTAAGCTTTTGTCCTTAATGGTCATTTTTTTCTTTACATTCCTTTATTTTTTATACTTTAAGTAGTTTTGAAAGCGGTACTCTTACACTTTTACTGGAGTAAAATGCTTTAGTTGATACTTTAAACTTCTACAGAAGTATTTTTAAACCCTAGTATCTATACATCTACCTGAGTAATGAATGTGAATACTTTTGACACCTTTGTTGACTACTCAGTACTTCATTAAGCTAAATCAAGACTGCTGGAGAAGGAATTGAATAAATTGATGGGTGTCCAGGAGTTCTTCAAACTAGTGCTTATCTACTTCTTTCAAAATAAGATATTCATGCTACTTTGTATTGTATTTATGTTTATTTCCAGATGTTCTAATGATATCTGGTCTTTATCTGGTGTAAATACAATTATTGCTATGATAAAGGGTTCTAAATGATAAGCTTAGGTGCTTAAGACTTTTGCACAGTAGTGTATAAGAAATATCAATGCTGTATTATGCCACCCTTATTAAAGAAATACATAGATGTTTTCCATTAAACTTTACTTTTTTTTTTTAACAAAACTTGGTATATCGAGAGTCACAAATGTATGAGCAGCATTTTGGAATGAAATTTAAATAGACATGTTCATGAAATATTGTAGCTAATATATACCAGAAGCTTATGAAGAACTACTATGGTAACTTTGACTGAATCATCACACAATTGCTTCAAACCATGCCAACATTGATATTTCTATCTAGTGAAAATGTTTATTAAAAAAGAATCAGAGAATTTGGTGATGAGCTCTTTAACTCATTTACATTTGCTACCAGAGGAGCTCATAAGTCCACATTGCCCTCAGTAAAGCACATCAGCATGTAGAATTGGCACTTTCTGTCTGCCATCATTTTTTCTATCATTGTATAAAAAGTACATGACATATTGTGTTCCTCCTGAGATCAAATATCTTATCACAAAAGTCAGTTTTGGCTGGAGGTATTTATTCTAACTAGAAGTGCACATCTACATGCACTTTATTAATCAGTTGTTCTTCAGTTGGTCTTTAAACATTCGGTTAGTCGTATATTGTAAGCTTCTGCCTGGTTGGAATGAAAACCTTAAGAAACATTGAAACTTCCTGGATACAATTACTAAGCCAAGGTTTAAAAAAGTAGTGGTCCCATACCTTGTCCTGGAGTATCCCCCGGACCCTGGGAGTGGGCATTGAATCCGAGTAATGACAACATGCCACTAATGTGCTTTTTATTTCTGCATTTGTGACACACTCTAAATCACTTTTATTAAAAGACATTTTTGCAAAGTGCAGACCACTAAGGTAGGGCGGGGGAACTCAGAGAAACTTGGGGCTGGAGTTCTGGGTGGCTTCTGTTGCTAGGTTTTGAAGCCAGAACCCCCCCCCCCCCCCCTTTTTTTTCTTTTTTTTTTGCCAAGCGAAGAGTAAGTAAGATTTTGGAAGAGTTGGAGGAGCTGGGGAGGTGGTGGGTGCGAATTTCGTCACGAGAAGGTGAGGGCAGAGGAGTGGTTTATATAGAGCGTGTAATAATGGAAGGGAGGAGTTTGGGCGTGGTCCTTCATAACTTCATTTATTTTTCAAGAAAATATTACAAAAAAGTGTGTGATTTAAGGAGAACAGCAGAACGGCAAATAAAAGTAAATAGGAGAATATTCTTAAAGCGAGAACAGGTGAATAGATTTGGTAAAGAAATTAAAGACACACTGTACATACCTGTATCCAATCTGCATCAGTACCTGCCCATGGTTGTTTCATAAAGCAATAGTCTTTAGCATAAGGGGCATGAAGCTGTGAACTCTGCAGGGGGTGGTGATCTGTCCAGGCCAACACTGAATACCAGAGCAGGAAATCAGACATATGTCAGCACTCAACTCCTTAATGCTCAGTGCTGGAAGAAATGTGAGGGGCTCAATGTTTCAAAGCTTCAAAGAATTCTTTTGGGTCACTTTCCTAGACCCCATATCCCAAACCTAGACAAAGAAACATTTCCCAAGCTGATTTACCACAGGCACTGCAATTTAGTCCAAAATCAGATTTAATCAAGGTGTGAAATACATGGGGGCTCCTGGTGGAAGGCCAGGGACCTCCTAATTAACCTCCTAATTAAGGACATCCCTGAAAATAGATGTTTTGAGTTATTCTGGTTACTAGGGAAATAGATGCTCAATTACAAAATCAGGGAAATGTCATTGTTTAGCCAACAAGCTTCTGTCTATGATATATTCAACACACTACACATGCAGTCTGTCTCAGGTGGCTCTGTAGCAATTTGGCTCACCCAGGCCTTCACAGCTTAGCAATTGTTATTATGCTCAAAAGAACTTAGAAAACCTTTACAAAATGCCACAGCATATTTGTAAATTTAAAAATTTGCACAATTTTACAAGTTTGGTGGAAAGACTTGTTGTATTTCTCAAGCAGTAGACAAAAGAGGCGACTAAATTATTGTGTGGGAGATCACATGATCACATTAAAAATAACCTTTCTAGAAGAATTGTTAAACCATAGATTCTTTTGCCAATGAAGCTAACACCAGTGCCGCTACCGCGAGTAAATGAACATCCTAGCCAACACTGGATAAGCCGGGGGACATGGGGACCCCACCAACTCACAGGGGAAATTCACACAATGAGCGTAATCCATGCCCAAGAAACCAGACCTTTACATCCAGTGTAGTCAGGACTACCTTATACTTCTCTCCATAACCTACAGACAGTGTAACCATTTGACCTTAAAACGGTAGTGAAAAATCTAATTATACACAAATACCTCACCATGTACTCCATGTTTGTCTCCAAAGACATGTTTGTTGCCCAAAGTTTTCAATTTTAGACCTGCTCTGGAGCTCCAAGACTAATGTAGTGTAGCAGTGTAAGTAGTGTAAACTGTGATAAGGCAAAATAAATAATAAAGTAATGAAGCAATCTGAAAACAGTATAATCTGCACACTGTGTTACATGCCCAGTGAAGTATAGTACTGGCTATCTGTTGGCACCACCTGGTGGTCACAGTCTGAACTTCACTCTGTACATAGTTCTTCATCACAATTCTGTTCTACTCATTATTTATGATCAGCTTAGAAGAACATTTTAAACAGCATGAGAATTTTTAACAAGAAGAGTCTTATGCAATGGCAAATAACAAAGCATGTGTTTATTGTTAGAAAAGGCGGTACAAAAATAAAATGAAAACTCTCAGTTAGACATAGTGACTCTAAGTATCTTTATGTCATCGACAGGACGATCTTGACTGTTGGTTTCCACCATGCCAATTCGATTGAGAACACCGATGCCCTGGCAAACTCGCCCAAATATACTGTGTTTGCCATCAAGCCACTGTGTGGGTGCCAAGGTCAGAAAGAACTGACTCCCATTAGTGTCTGGGCCAGCGTTGGCCATCGCAAGGATTCCAGCACCTAGATGAAAATATAACCAAAAAAACCCCAGTAATTTTAAATGGCTGTAACAGAAGGCAGGACTGGTGCACATCCTTATTATATAGCAATATGCAAGTACTGTGCAAAAGTCTAAAAATAATACGTAAAACTATTTTTCTGGAAAGTAAGTATTAGTTTGTTTGGTAAAAAACACTGTTCAGGGCCGACACAATTATTATATAATGCCCTAATCGCAATTACTTGGGATGATCGAAATAGCAGCATCAAACATGCTGACATGGGGCAGTGCTGAGTAATTAGTGTATTAGCTATGTAGCTAAACAGTGTAGTGTATTGCTTTGATTGTACAACAAGTATAAATCAGTCTAATCAGCTAATTTGGCCACGTATGGCTTCTGGACAATTAAAGTATTAATAGCAATTATTGAAATGACAACTGTCATAAGAAGGTAAGCAAGCATGTAGCGGAACTATTTCCAAAGCTTGAGGAAGTCCACTATTTACAGTTACCATTTAACAACCTGCTCCAGCTACTTAAGCCTTTATAAAATTAATTCATGTGTGTAGCAAGAAGCCCATTTACACACGTCTTCTTACAAACTGTATTCTTCTAACAATGACATACCTAAATAATGGTGTTTATTGTAATCCAGTGTTGTACTTGACTCTCTAAAACTTTTGCATCGTACTGTACATGGGACACATTTACAGTCTGACTTCCTTCCTCAATTTGCTAACTACACCTTGTACATGATGGTTAGTCAATGAATGTGTGCAGTAGAAGTAAGACTTTTCAATTCTAGCTACATAATAGGCCAAGAGATAAATAGATTAGCAGACATTGTCATACTTTACATCTCCTGATTTCCACTTTACTTGAACCCTACTAGATAACAGTGACATAACCGTACCATAAACATATCATGGCAGATGCCATATCCTGTCATGAGCTGTAAAATAATATCACTATATGACAACAGAATCTGTTATAGCATGTGTATAGCACTGTTATGGCAATGTTATATAGCTGGGTTAAAGTGAAATGTAACATATCCACAAGCACTTTATTTTGTGTACTCCTTTTTAATCGCTTCATTTTCCATAAAATAGCACTTCGTAGATCTACAATTACAGACTGCAGGTGGATCATTCTCAGCACTTCAGTGACACTGACATCGTAATGGTGTGTTAGTGTGTGTTTTGCTGTGCTGGTATAAGGGGATCAAATACAGCACTGCTGCTGGAGGTTTTAAACACTGTGTACACACACACTATCCACTCTATTAGACAATGAAGAGATTAAAGGGGGCATACATATGCAAAGAAACAGATGGAGTTTATGTTCTGTACCTGTAGAACTACAAAGGTATTGTAGATTAACAAAAGTGCACTGTATAGAATGTGGAGCTGATAAAACGTATTGTAAGTGTAGATAGAAGGAGGTGTTATTAATAAAGTGCTTGGTGAAACTATGCTCTGATATGTCATATTCTCTATTAATACTGTCTATTGTGAGTCATCATAAGGGTAAGTATTTCCTCACCTGTAAATTTCAGCTCTGGGTGAAGTTCATCCTCAAACTGTTTCCCATATATAGATGCACCACCTCGCCCTAAGGGGGCAGAAATAAAATACCTTTTTAATTTTACTGAACTGAGATACTGAGCACAGACTGTTTGGTTGTTTGTTTATATACAATGTTTGTTCCAATGTTCTAGAAGTCCACTGAACTTGTACACATATAAACAACTTCAAATGTCTAGGGCAGCCTTCCACAAGCTTCTCGTAATACTTTGACTAGCCCTATTCACAGAACTGGTTTAACTCAGGCAGGTTTGTGGGCCTCAATGCATACTTTTATCAGTTCAGTCCACATTTTGTCTATGACATTCAGGTTGGGGCTTTTGTGATGGCCACTCCACTTTGTTGTCTTTAATCCCATTTTTCACAATATTGAAAGAATGGTTAAGATTATTTGGCTTGTTGGCAGATACAGCAGTGAGTTTTAATGTTCTGCTGATGTCAACTCAGTCTGACTTTTTTATGCTATTCTTGAGGAAGGGGCTTCATTCTTGCACAACAGACTTGCGAATGGTGAAAAAAAGTACTTTGCAACCGGATGCATCCAACACCTTTGTCAGTTCCTTAATTGATGTTTTGCGGTTCAGTTGAACCTTTCATATTGCTCCCCCTCTGTGAGTTAATTTCTGAATAAGTGTTCATGTGGTACCCAGAATTGCTGTTTTTGCATACAGTTGTTTGAGGTAGGTAGGCCATTAAGTACAAGTACACTCCTAATTAAGTTCAAGGAGGCAGTCAACTTGGTTTTAACTACTGACCCAATGGAAGTCTGATACAGTGAATTAAAGTTCATATAATTTTGTATTTAATTTATTTAAAATGGCATCTAATGTAAAAAAACGGATACCTTAATTGACATGCCAAATACATCACAACATGGAGTTTGTGAAAAATTGACTTTCGCCTTGGTGTAAATGAACAATTGGCCTCAACTGTATCCTCTTAGCAGTATGTTTGTTAATAACTAATGTATCCTGTCAGCAAAAAAAACCCAAAAGGGATAGAGTAACTACTTGCAACAGTGGCATTTAACACTAACAAAGCATTACCAATTGACAGTCTTCATCAGTTTCCAGAAAAAACAGCAATCACCACATTTTTATCCATAATACAGTTTTATCTATAATTCATAACCCTGTACAAAGTGTGTGGGCTTACCTGTTCCTGTCGGGTCACCACCCTGGACCATGAAGTCTTTAATGATGCGATGGAACTTGGTGTTGTTGTAATATCCTCTCCTGCCCAGTTCTGCAAAGTTCTTGCAGGTTTTAGGTGCATGTTTCCAGTACAGTTCCAAGACGATAGTTCCCATTCTAAACCAAAAAGCAAGGGGTATGTTGTAACACCAATTTTCAAACCAAAACTGAACCTTAAACATCTTTGTGCCACAGTTGTCGGCTGGCATCCCCATATTACCCTCAATCCATAGTTATACTACAGGAACCTAGTATTTCTGTAAGAATCTTAAAGTAAATACAGACAACCAGTCTACTACAAGACAAACCACACTTTTTATGGATTAGACAGTACAACTGGGATATTAAACAAAAGCAAAAATACAATACAGCAATCAGTAGCATCTTATTGTATTACTATTGATCTTTTCTGTAGGGGGTGCTAAGTTTGACTACATAGACCACTCAACAGACTAGATTTTGGCCATATGTGTCATGTAGATATCCTATATCTTCTTTAAATGGGAAATTAACTGATCTTTCCATATTTTTTATAATTAAATGACTAAGATGCAAGAAAATGCAGTAATTCAGAGTGGGAACGCTTCTATAGACACAAAACGAGTCTGAATTGTTCCCACCGTTGGGGAGGGATAGGACTGGCTTGTCTATAAGCTTCCTTTGCAGAAACGTATTATATGTATCTCTAGAATATACCACTTATTATCAATCCAACCAAGCTGGGCGACTGTTTACATTCCAGCGATTAGATATAAGGACCTTTAAACATCAGGAGAACTTCATTGAATTCATTAATTGCAAGTCAGTTCGATTAGATTTGCAGTCGGTCACTTGTCTGACTCTGTCATTCAATCAGAAATACAGTGTGGTTGGACTTACGTTGTATCTATCGAAACCGTTGGCGGCTGCCATGAATCTGGTGGTATTCCTGACATTTCTGCCTGTAAACAACTGAAGAAACGGTGAAGAAATACAGTGAAATATTCTTAAAACGTTACAGCAAAATGTGTCCGGCTTCTTCGTTGTACGGTGAAACCTACGAAGAGACGTAATAAGTATATGTACTACCATCTAGTGGAGTGGAGGAGCTCAGACAGGTAAACAAACAGCTTGTTTACTCTCATGTTTGAAAAAATTTGCAACGGTCTTAAAATGAAACTAACAAGAACAGAATGTGTTACTGTGATAGTATAATTAATTTCAATGCCATAAGATCTGGACAGTAGAGAATAAACACTTTAACATGTTAGGTGCTATGCTAACAGTACTGGATGGAGCTCATTTAAGCCTAAATAGTGAGCCCCCCTTTACCTGCTCTCTACAACAGCATCATAAACCGCCATTCAACCTGTAGTTCTAGGCAAGAGGCAAATTTGTTTTAGTTAAAGTGAACCTCCGTAAACCTCAAACACTGCTGTCTCCTCCCTTAAATATGAATCTAGCGTTTACAAAAGAGGGACTGTCACATAACAATCCTGTTTTATTAATATTACACCCCCAAAAATTATAAAAATGATCAGTGAATTATTACAACAAAGCAACGACGCACTTTTCATTCCCTTTCCAAGGAATCGAAGTGTCTACGAGCATGGTTGATATTCATCTTTATACAAGGCTGAAATTGGCCTTCTATTCACCTGCTTCTTTACCAAATGTTCTGCTCTGCGTCAAATAATACAGCTTGTACAGGTGCCTTAAAGTTACTGCAGCACTATTTCAGGTGGAACGGAAAAACAAGCTGGTGAATAGGACCCAACTCCAGCTCCCACACCATTAACAAGATCTTGTACAACTTGTTGCTGTGCAAATTTCATTTCAGGCAATATTGGCAATATCAATTGGCTTTGCTCACCATTTCACAGTGAAGAGACTAAAGTTGTGGCATCACAATTTTAACCACAACCTGTAAGTATCCATGCTGTGTGGTTTTTATTAACTTTTTTACAGTTAAGGCCATAATGTCTTAAATGTAATGTTTCATAGTAATTACTAGTTTAAACTAACGAAAGCAAGTAGCTAGTATAGATTACATTAGCTGCTAGAAAGCTCCAGGTAACTTACATGGCTAAGTAAGAGTATAAGAGTATATGCATTATCACTGTAATGCAGCAAATCAGAGCAGAACTCATTAAATTATACATGAGCTCACTAAAAAAGGAAAGCAGTCTGTTTCGTTTTGGGACCAAATGATAGAGTGTAAATTTATGTTTAATACTGCATCTGGGATCTTTCACCTCAACCAAAGTCACATACATTGCTTAAATGTAGGCATAAAATGCTGAATAAATACATTCCAAAGAAACAGTGAGACTGGCGACCATTCCCATTTCTCAAGGGCCTTCCAGAAACGGTCGTTCTCAAAGTATGGTGTCAATATTTGTATAAAAAGTTTTATTTTCTAAATACTTGATGCATAATGTTTTCTTTTGAACTCATGTAAGCATTTTCATACACAAATAGGATACCACTGGTAAGTTTAATTGTTCGATATTGTGTACAAAGCAAACATGATGAATAATGGGACATTGAGACGTGTACATTTGGATGAAACACACTTTATTGTAAACACAGACAATTAGAGTCATATGTAAATACATCATCATCGGAGCATCATTATTATTTAATAATGAAAGACAGGGACTGGATTTTTATACAGATATTCATAACATCATATCATCTAGATAAGAATGAGCAGATAACACACATATTTTTAAAAAAAGTTTTTTTTTAATACTGAAAGTTGCAAGGAGGTCAGAATGACGATCAACTTCCTTGTGACTGGCGGCATTACCAGGCAGTATTAGAGAGAGTAGCAACATCTAAGCATGCCTGGTAAGACGCAAATCAGAGGACTTAATAGAAGCAGACAGGCAGAGTGAAGCGTTCTGAGAGGAATTCTACTTTGTAGTAAAGCTGCACAGGAACAGAAAACGACAGAGAAGAACAGAATTAGATGTGGAAAATGAAGTCTAAAAAGCCAGACTGTGTAAAAGCAGTGGCTATAAGTGAAAAAAGAGGCACATAAACATGAATAGCATGAACATGAACAGTAGACCTGCTGCTGGTAGTGGGGGGTTGGGGTAAAGTAAAGAAAGGTTTGGTTACACTAGAGTTTAAGAGCAGGCCCTTAGCAAACATTGCCTTGAACATGACATGGTCATTAAATGCTGGTTTATGTAACACCGGGCCCATGAGGGGTTGGATGTGCGTGAACTGAGTTATTTCAACATGCATATGCATGTTCCAGTACATATCAGCATCAAAAACAGCCTGTCTTTTGTAGCACTTGCTAATTAGATGAAGCTTGCTCAACAGATAATGCAAATCTCTAGTCTCTCTAGTCTAGTTCAATGACTGATCTGTTCACAGTATTACTCATCTTTACAGTGACAGTGGCAACTTCCTCTTCATTACAGAGAGCGAAAAGGGGACCTTCTTTTCTCACACTGATCTCAGGTGTCACTGGTACAATAAAGCCACACAGGTAGGGCCGGGTGGACCAATCAGAGGTTGACAGAGCACACAGTTAGGGGTGTGTGCATGTGTGTATGTCTTGGGGTAGGGGACACTCTGACACCAGCCAATGCAGCAGTCACTTTACAAGCATCTTTACGTAACAGGGTGGGGTGGAAAACCTAATGGGTCAATTTGAAACCTTTGACAAAAGCAGGATGAACGGGGGAGTCAACAGTAAACCAAGTATCGTCTCCTTTTAATGTATCATTCTCTTCCTGTATGTGTTCACCCTCTCAGTTCCAAGAGTCTACTTTCAGTCCACCATCAGTTTGAGGAGTTCTAAAGCAGTATTGGTTAAATATACTTACATATGACACAGATTATTTATTCTTACTGTCAGAAAAACAAATATTTTCAGAAGAATTGGGCAAAGTTAACATAATGAGAATGTATTCCAAGTAACTCAAGTAACTCAGCCATTTATCCATTCACCATCATTTCTTTTACACAATATAAAGGTTAGCCGTAATGTAAAAACAAATGTTCTGATATTTTGCAGAAACAGCAGCTTTATTCTTATGACACTGATGTCGTATCACGTTTCAGTCTCAGAATGCAGGTGTTGAAAGCAGATATTCATAGAGTGAAAGCTAAAAATGTTCCCATATGCTGGACCTTGTCGGTCTTGTTGCTCACAGTGCTCCCAGTGTGCATCATTACCAGACAGTGTTAGAACACCCATGATCAGCCCAGCACTGCCGGGTAAGATGTACCCTGAGAGCAAAGAGTTAACATCACTATTTAATCATTAAATGCCACTTATTATCTTACCGTGCTTTGCTTAGGAGAGGATGCTGTAGTCTTAAGAATGGATGCTGTAGAATAATTTCTTTAGTACTGTATGTATAGTCGTACAAGTAGTCTTTGTATTCATACATACATTTGTATATCTGAAGTCACTTTAATGATGCCTGCAGAGGGCCATCTGCATCATTACCAGGCAGTATTAGAGAAGGCTATGACATCCAAAACTGCCTCGTAAGATGAAGATGACCGTCCTTATAAAGGTTTCTCTGTTGGTGTCTCACACAAATCCTGGAGAAAGTTTAGTCTTCTTGGCTTTTCTGTTCACATAAATCACCGCAGTCTGCTCAGTGAATTGGTAAAAGGATGGGATATCCTAGTCTGGTTAACCTGTCCATATTTCTTACTAATTATTATTGCTGCAGGTGTCATTATCTTAAAGGAGTTCTATATATTGCAGGTTATAAGCCTTTTAATAAAAAAGATCATGTATGCCAGGGCTGCCCAAAGTAGGTCCCTGAGGACATTTGATTGTCTCACCAAAAGTCACTGTAACTCCACCTTCTCACGCAATGAAAAAACAAACTTGTGAGTGTGCTATGTTCAGTTTATTTTCCATTAACCTTTTAAACAAAACGTTTGGGCACCTCTGTTATATGTACTTTAAGTGTGAAAAGATGCTGATCCAGTTCTACCCTGGATATAGAGGCATTTCTGAACCTGTGAAACCCTACAGGGCCTGTTTTGGGGCCCACAACTTCATAATTGTTTAAAAGTAGCTGTCATACTATGTCATAGTATATCTTACAGTGAATTACTAAATAAGAAGGAATACCTTTTACCCTGGTCAGGACCACCCCAGTGTTAGTGTGCGCTGGTACTGAAAATGATAATACCTTCTCTGTGGTGGTCCCATGGGATCCTGATCACTAAAAATGTGTGTGTGTGTATGTGTGTGCGTGTGTGTGTGTGCGTGTGTATATATGTATGTGTGTGTGTATAACTATATATACATTTGTAGATATAAGACCTAAAATGTGAATCTTCTATTTCTATGTTAAACCTTAGAATATCCTATTATTTGCACTTCATTTAATATAACCATGTAGTATTCCAAAGTATACTGCACCTAATTAACACTGAAGTGTTCTCTTGGGTGACCATCACCTTAGAGAGATCACCAGGTACATCTGAACTCAGGAGAGCTAACCTAGTTGCTTGCATCTTCATCAAAACAAAACTGCGCCCACAGCAGTCTGTTGAAGTGGCAATGAAAGTGCTTAGTCATGCCTATCAAAATGGCACCTTTGTCACCTGCACCTGAGCCCGCACCTGACTGACCTCTAACCTGTATTACGTACTTATCACACGAGTTACCACTGAAACCAAACTAAAGCAACATCATACACGGGTAGTAAGCCATTCTGTTACAAATAAGTAGTCCTAGTATTATTTGTTCCGTGTTTCTTGTCTCTGATATATATGCACAAGTAATTAAGGACATACATCATTCTCTCTCTGGCTCGCTTTCTCATTCTCTCTGCATCAAAGGGATGGTGACAGGTGCTTACTTAGTCCCCCCACTAATTATAACAATAAAACATGATAGAACAAGCATCTGCAGTGTTTTTGAAGCTAGTTAAAGGGACAACAGCCCAAAAGACAATGTGCATGGTATAGTTTTATATTTAAAGTTTTATAATTCAAAATAATTTTAGGAGCTTCATATTTTTCAGTGCATCAAAGCCTACGAGCATCAAAAGGCGTCAGTTATAGGTTGTGTGTTCTCTGTTTAGTATCTAAACAAATTAGTTCTCATTTTCTTTCTGTTTGTTTTGAACCGACCCAACAGGTTTGTCAGGTCATGGACGTTAGTCTAGTAAACGTCTATAATTCTATTTACTAATATACAAGTCTAAATCCTATTCAATCATTTTGTCCAAGCTTCTTACACTAATTTGTACCACGTAGAATATTTTAGCTGTATTGTAAAATTTACATTGCATGCTCATTTGCACTAAAAACCTCATGGAAACAATCTTTTTTGATAACATAATTTGAAATTTAGAAGAATTATAGAAAAGAAGTTGTAATGAAGTTACCCTGTTGATTCTCGTTGCGGTCATTCAGTGTGCAGCTGTGAACAAGAGATGCCATTGTGCTGCCGTGCCGCGCTGCTTCAGCCAAAGACGTTCACTTCCTGCTCCTTCCATTTTCTGAAGGACCGACTGCTCCTTCCATGTTGGCCGAAAGTTCACAAACCAGTTTCAGCCGAGCTGCTGATGTTGTTTGGAGAAAGAAAAGAGTAGAACAATAGAGGTAGAATCTCAAGCACTACTAGAAACACAATCTCCTTAAGCTCCTGAAGCGAAGAAACTGCCTCTACAAAAAGACCTGGCTTTTCAGGTACACCTTGGAGCCCTGCCCAGGTATCGTTTTCGTGCTGTGACCAATCCTTGGGCTCCATGCACACACAGGTGTGTCTCAGACCCTGTGATTGGTCAGGTGCCCATAGAGGCCCAAGGTGTATGAGGTAAGCCTTAAAGAAACCACGCCTCTTGACAACGCTCTCTAGTTCAGGGCACAATGTGTCTCAGGGCACACATATGGAATCATCTCAGCGTGTTCTCATGGGAAGAATTAAATAGACCTGCTCTAAAACCAATGCTTTTACAGGGAATGATGTTTAACATGAATACAATGAAACCACTATGGAATATAAATAAAAAGATGATTTAGTGAGAAATGCCTGCCCCTGTAACACTGTGTATTTCTACTTATATTATATTGTTATTGTTTGAGTCAATGAATTACTTGTTAAAGACCCCAATCCTGAAACAATGTGAATATTTAGTATTCAGTTACTACATGGAAATCAATACAAAACTGTCAAGTTATTATTAGCTTATAAGAATGATAGAATAATAGAAGTCTGGACCTGCTGATAAGTGTGAACTACAGCTACAAGATATTTTACACAGTATTACAGGTATTACAGACAGGACAGCCCAGGGCTAATTTGTTAGCATGCTATCACCAGTAGATATCTCTGCAATACAGCACATAATTATTTTGTAAATGTTTAAAACTAAAAATCTTGCAAATTGATTACATCGTACATTGATACATAGAATAGAATAGTTGACTTTAAGACATTGAGTGCAATGTTTATAGTGAGTTGAAGGTCAAAAAGACAAACCAGTACAGGAATGGAAGAAGGTGGGCTTAGTTTTTAAAACTAATATCACACTAAAGTTGTAAAAGTTGCAATTTAAAAGGAAATTGTAATACAGATCTGGTCACTGTGTGTGTGTGTGTGTTGTGGCTAGCTGTGTATTTCCTCTTGGCAGGGTTTGTGCAGTTGAATTATCTCTTATATTTTAGCTTCAATGAAGTGCTTCAAATAGCTCATTTTAAAGGTCAGTAGTCTTTAAAGGAAAATGTAATTCGGGCAGGTGTAATAAAAATAGCTGATGCTGCACAATTCTCACAGTCCACTTCTCACATGTAGAACTGTAAATATTAAAAGTTGACACCATACAAACATTTATTCCATATTACCAGCACATCCCTGTTTCTATCCTAGCAACTTGGTATGTAAGTCAGTGTAGAAAGTGCACAGTATAAAAGGTAGGTGCCTAAAAAACTGGCAACTCAATGCCGTCCCACCCAATGAACTGTCCTACAATGATAAATTATTTTACCAACATTACTAAAAACACAACTGCTATGACATGGCATTAACATTAACAAGTCCAAAGTAATGTTGTGTAGCTAGGCTAACTATTTGTTAGCTTATCTTCTCACTATGTCCTCAATTCATACTTGACAAGACAACATGTTTCCACATTTTCTGTTCAAGTAATGTGGCATTAGCGTAGAAGACGATGGTGAGGATGCCAATGATGACACTGAGGGAAATACTCTTTTATCGAGACAAGTAGAATAAGATCATTTTAAACCCAGCCAGGGAGCAAGCAGGTCATTTTTCACCTTACTGTAGATACGTTAACCCCCACTATCTCCCCCAACACAAAACATACACACGTAAAAAACAACAACACTAACAAAAACAACAACAAATGTCTCAAAAGCCCCTTCTAATGCCTCTTATAGAAACATCCTTTCATCTAACGTTAAACTGTTAGCTGTAGCATTAGTTCATCTACTAATATAACTCACGGTGGGTATAGGATTTCCCTTTGCTTATGAATCACCAAGGTATTTCACTTAATAAAAAAATAAATCAGATCATCTTAAATGTATCTCCATTTAAGTTGATTTTCATTCTTCAATATAATTTGAACAGCTTTATATAATGATAAGCTTTTATGCTGAATGGACCAATGGAAATGTTCCAAAATCACTTGGAATAAAACCTTTTTTTATTAACTTATAAAGTTTAGAATGTTTTGGCATCTCCTGTAAAATGACTACTATGGACATGTTTTCTTGGACAGCCACAATATATTAATGTACTCCTCTGTCCATCCATCAATTATCTTCCGCTGGTCAGGGTCACTGGAGCCAGTCCCAGTATCATCATGGACAGGTCGCCAGTCCATTGCAAGGCCAACACACATTCATGCAATTTAGAGTGTCCGATCAACCTAACATGCATGTCTTTGAACTGTGGGAGAAAACCCAGTCAAGCACAGAGAGCACATGCAAACTTCACACAGAACGGCCCAGACCAGGAATTGAACCCAGATCGTCTAGCTGTGAGGCAACAGTGTTAACCACTACACCACCTGGTTGCCAGAACTTATTTATGTGTCAATCACATTGATTTTTCTATAGGATAACATTTTCCTTTTAAGCCTAACACAGCATTTTTGGCTGTACTACTTCACAGGCAAGCATCATTTTTTTATTGATTTTTACATTCATTTTTTTTCATTTGATATGTGCAGAGATTAGGCCTACAGATATAATAGGTTATTCACAGGAATGACAATACCAGTCAGAATACACTGACAGTCATATCACTTTGGACTCTTTAGAGGTAGGCATTATGATGATATGTTATATATTATCACAAGATAAAAATGTCACTATACACTTTCTTGAACACAACACAGATATCTAAAATCTTCAGAAAAAATTGAAACGCAGACCAATTATAGAAACCATATAAACATCTAAGCAACCAATGGTGTCTAACACACGTACAATGGTGTCTAAAACTACGTAGTAATAAGGAGCCAATTAAATGTTAGCTCATTATACCTGCCTCTCCTTTTTCAGTTTATTGTGTCTGTTTCAAAGTTTAAGTGTCGTGAAGAGATCTTCAAGGATCACACTTTTGCGTTTGTGTTATATTGCCCAGACCAAGTCTGTGCATTCGTTTAACTCAGAATCTTACATGTTTATAAATTGGATGGAACGTGTGAGTTTACCCTGGGACGCAATTCAGGACTGTAACCCAGGTGACAGTTGGCTGCTTTCCTCTCTTCTGCTCCTGCAGACCATTAATGAGCTCCCTGAAGTCTTTTTCTGTGGCAGGA
Source organism: Megaleporinus macrocephalus (assembly GCA_021613375.1). Taxonomy (NCBI): domain Eukaryota; kingdom Metazoa; phylum Chordata; class Actinopteri; order Characiformes; family Anostomidae; genus Megaleporinus; species Megaleporinus macrocephalus. Next base: position 18,828,084 of record CM038704.1, on the reverse strand, counting down.
GAGAGGTGGGACACTGGATCAGCTGGCTATCAATGCAACCTCCAGAGAGCTCATGTAATACAGCAACAACAAAACAAGCAACCGCTATACCATCTCCATCACCACTCAACCCACTCGTGCAGAGAGAGTAAGAGAGAGAGCACGGGAGAGAGAAAGAGTGTCCATGAGGGGATGTGACCTGAGGGATTATAGATCTTAAGGAGTTGTCAGGGCTCTCTTGCTCACAAACACTCCTTTGTCCCTTAGTTCGTTTCATCACTTTCTCCTCTGGGTAGGAGTATGGAAAAATGTGTGTGAGATCTGTGGTGAAAATACACACAAGCTACAAGTGGCTAACAGGAAAAAATGACCTGAACACATTAAGGCTGTGTGGTATATCAGTATTTTAATGGTTTTGCTCCTCTGTGTGTGTGTCAGGGAGACATAGGTGTCAACCTCTAGATTCAGTAGCCCTATGTATAGCTGTCCAAATGCATTCACTACTATCCGTATAGTACTCTGTCAGAAATAGGCCCCAGTACAGGTACAAACTATGTAAATTTACCTTCAAATGTACAATAATAACCTTAAGGTCCAATAATAAACCATAAATGTTTTTCTTCCAGTTAAAAGTTTAATTTTTAAATAAAAAGGCAGTCATGGGTTCGGGTATCAGAGTGTGTGGAGTTTAAAATGCATTTTAATGATCTTAGTGCAGCTTAATTAACTAGAATATTGCACTATTATGTTCAGTGACTAAAGGTAAAGAAGATGTACCCTTGAGCGGTACCACCCCAGTGAACTAATGAGTACCATCCTGCACATGTACATTTCTAATATTAATCATTAACAACAACAGTTTATCCAATTTTGGCTTTCTTTATTATATATACAATATAACCCTCTGACAGTATCAAACAGAGCTATATACACATAAAAACACTGTTATAGCTTATGTTTTGTAATGAGCTGCTAAAAGTCTAAAACTAAAAGTCTCTGGCTTTCTGTAGTGTAATCTGCAAAGTGAGATGGTGGAGCAAATGTATTTTTGCTAATGATTCTTTGACCCTGTTTGTACCTGGTCGCTTCATGTGACTAGTATGTGGATTGTATCCTGATAAGATTTTAGCCACATGCATTATTGGAAGTCAAATGCATCGGACTGAAACTCGATTGCTGTGTGGGACTGAATATGCACTTTGGGTGTGTTATGCTCCTGTACATATGTAGGGGACACAGTAATTAAACAGTGTGATGCTATCGTAATGCTGGCAAATAGCAACTTCATGGCTCGTTTCTCTCATGTGTCATGTGACAATATCAGTCTGATAATTGTAAACGTTCTAATAAATTTCTAAGGAAACAGAAAGTGAAATTTTTTTTAGATTTTTTTATTTTAGTGTTAATGGGCAGAAAACTATATTACACTACATTTCCCACATGCCAGCCTTATTCAGCAAGACCAAAACTATAAAAAAAATAAATATTTCTTAAATGTTTTACACAGGTAAACTGTATAAGTTGACACATGTAAAGACATTTCAACCTTAAAGAATTGTAAATGGTCAAATAAAAATTAATGCAGTTGAATTAACAGAACTGGCCAGGCCTTGTATACATCTGGTCAGACACCAGAGTGTGGACTGTCATTGCTGGCATAATTTGTTTTTATGTCCTGGGTGTATCTGCATGAGTTTCTATTTATTTGATGAATATTGAAAAAAAACAAACCATAAAATATAAAGTGTTGCATAACATTTGCACTGGCAATGTTTTATGTTTTATTATTTTTATTTTAATAATTCCAAAACAGAGGAATTCAGCCAATAAACAGTAATTGGTATTGAAATATGTTCTCTGTAGAGGATTTGTGTTCGTTTTCACTTCCCAAACCCGTAATTTGACCATGGATGCCCAAACCTTTGCATACTGTAAGTGTACAACAGCATCTGTGTTAGATACACTGCATCCCACATCATTCGTCACCTTATAGCATGTGTTATTTATGTCATTCCCCAGTTAAGGTGCACTAACAGTGACACTATATGACTCACGCTGCAAGCATGTTGTTGATACTGTTAATACATTCATAGATCTCTGCTGCACACACTGGACATACTGCATCTGTGCTGTCTGGATCCACGGGTTTTATAGAGGTTTCCCTTGAGGGATGTTAGCATGTTGTTTGTAATTCTGGACAAGTTGTTCATGACTCATTTAACCTTCACCTGGGTCTTCACACCTGCCTATCTTTGGGCCTGGGCGTGACGTTCCATCAGTATAGTGGATCTATAATCTGACTCAAAACTCCATGGACCCCACTCTACATAATCATACTGTTGTTTTTTTTGTTGCCAAGAAATCAAGTGCAAATTAACTGCTAGCACTGTTAGCAAACTTGCTTAGTCAGCAGAGCCAGTACTCAGTAGTCCAGACAGCAAAATGTGAATAGTTGAAATAAAATATCCTTCACCAGTAGGTTTTCTTACTACCCACTTGCTGTGTTCAAATGATGTAAACAATTCTAAATAGACAAAAATGGTGATACATGTTTTTCTTTGGATAACGACAATATTCTGAGTCAGCCTCAAAGATTCTTTTGTTTGTCTCTGAAGCTACTAGCCTAAACAAAGTAAAAGCTATGATAACTATGAAAGCTTATAGCTACCAATTTACTACTGCTCAAAGTGCATGCCTTTATCATCACACACTGTTTGACATACTGTTATCTAAAAAAATATGGTACAGATAAAAACAGAAGTGGGGATGGTTTTTACTACATTATATTTTAGGCATACCATATAAGACATCTAAAACATTAGCTAAAAACAAAAACAGACATTTTCAATTTCAGAAAAGCTTTGCTAGAAGCAGCGCAATTCTAAATTCATCTTCTGTACCTTTGCCAACCAACCTCAAAATGGGCCTTTCATTTAAATCAAACTACAAATATAAATACTCTGTTACAGAATGTTTCTGAATCACTTTAGTGGGGTGGGTGTTTTTTTTAATTGATTTATTTTCATCATTGGCTTGTGCTAAGCTTGTAATAAGGCAATAGAAATTGTTCCACTTTAAATATATATTTTATTTTTTTTTGTTCTTTTAAATAGGCTATATTCTACTCACAATTCACTATAACCAATCTGTTTCTACTTAGTGAATTAATCACTTGTTTTTGTTTAAAAAACATATTTCCTGAAGCTTAGGTGTAAGAACAACTGGTTGTAAGGCTGTACAATAAAACATATGTGTTTCATTATCACAATTCTGGGATAAACACATCACTGGAGTAGTAATGACAGAAAATAAATCAAACATATACAGTTACTTCATAGACACATCCCTAAAGAATATCATTGCATTGTCAGTACAAACCCTTAAAGCCTAATAAGTGTGCACTGAGATTCAACACTGCTCTTTCACACAAAAGACAAGCATAACCATTAGGCCAACAGTCTAATATGTGCACATATAAAAGTAAGTATTGATTTATTATATTTGTAACCTACTGTGATCCGCAGGGATTTTCTTCTGGGGGAAAACTCGTACTGTTTATATGACAACAACACAACTTGAAATATTATTCTAAAATTGTACTTTGAACTAAGCAGTATAGAATAATGCTGTATCGAACAGTTGCTGTGTGGCTGGTTTAAAAATGCTGATTTGTTTCTTTGGCAGGTTCTGGATAACTTTGCTCTCAGGCTGTATGGCTAGTTGAGCTGTAAGAGCTCAGCGCTAATGCTAGCTAGCATACTATTTGTAGAGCAGGATTGAAAAGTAATGTCACATAATATTACAAAATACAAAAGAAGAATATTTGATTGGTTATTTGTTTACCTGCAGACTCAACATAGATACAATTAGATGTCTGTGTGTTCAGACCTCTGACCGTTCAGTGGGAAACTGAAGAGACTCAAGATGACACAGTATTATCTTTTTTAACCTATGGTTAGAGTTCTGTGACGGGGAGAGTGGGCATATATTCTCATGATATTGTTTATAAATGAAAGACACTGATTAATGTGTCGTGGTTCTATATTAGTCTTGTTTGTATCGCAGTTTTACATTATGTGTATTGGGAAGTGTTCAAGTTCCCGGATATGCCGATGTGACGTAGGAACTAGCGTCAATCTGAAAGTCTGCTTTTGTTTATTTTGCAGATAAAATAAATATTTTGTCTATTTATCTAAGACCCTATGTAATATAACGTTAGTTTCAGAAACCACAAAAGAAAATCTGCCTGAGATTACTTAACAGCTGATATTTTTGCACAATGATAATGGATGATATTGATAACTGTAGATTACCTTGCAAACAGTTACGTTGTGAAAACGTATTGTTTTAGTGCTCACAACGTTGAAATGTAATATTCCTTAGAAAGTTATGACAACGTAGTGGTAACGATGCCAGTACGTAATCACAACCTGCTACAGTTCTTCATACGTTACTTTATATTATTGAGGTGCATGGAATTCAGTTTTGCCAACAGGTAGAAATAATAACATAAAATAACGTCATTTAATAGTGACGTTGTGGTAGCCTTGTTCAGACAACGTAAAAATAACCACTTGACAACGTTTTAACAACATTGTAAAAAAGTAGACAACGTCGTGACGTTATGTGTTTGCTGGGTGTTTGGCTAGCCTTGTCGCTCCAGTCCACAACCTAAGAAGCAAACTTGGTTCACCAAACATGTCTTGGCTGATTGTTTGGTGTAAATTTGTGGTGTAACGATGGCTAATGCTGCGCTAGCGAGGACTCCCACCTGAGCCCGGTCCCCTTATCTAACAGCAGGTGGCGGTAGGCTGTGTTCATCGCTGACTATTCAGCTCCCGAAGAAAACCTGGTTTGTGTACCCGCCCCTCCCGGATCAGATCATCAGCCGCAGAACGCTCTGGTGTCCTTCAGCCCTGACTAGCAGCTAGTGTTGATTAAGGTAGGAACTATTTTAGAACATTTCATTTTTCAACTTCACTGGGAGAGATCTTATAAACCGAATGTTTAGCCTCATCTCTGTAGAGGGGGTGCTTTTGCCACACTGCGTATAGCCGGATTGACCAGGTAGTGGTCAGCCTGCATCCCACCCACACTCGCACAGTCTGTAAAAGGTTATGTAATGTGTTTTGTCATGTATCTCGTTTACTTGGTTAGTAAATTAACAGCAGTTGTGCACCTATAGCCGGTCTTGGCCTGTCAGTGTCACTGAAACAGTCCTGTCACGTGAAAAACCTACTAGAAGTCCTTCCGTTTCTTTTCTCCGTCCTCTCTGTGGGTCATTTAGGAACAGAACAGGCTGAGGCTCCGTGGATCGATGTATTTTCTCAGTGAGGCTCTATGGATCGATGTATTTCTTCAATGAGGCTTTATGGATCGCTTATATCTCGATCTGTCTTGCATTGTCCGTCGTTGGGATTATTAATATCGTGTGCGACAGATTTTTATTTGCCTGTCCAGAGGATTAAACGCCACCATGTCTGTGCAGAGAAGAGATTTAGTCATACCGCACGACCAGACCACGAGTAAGACAGATCCACTGAATGATTAGCTTTCATGTATTAAGACTGTCCAGTGGTTTGTTGCATGAGTCAGATGTGTCGTACTAAACGGCGGACTGCGCATAACACAAAACCCTGCAGTCTCCTTGGAGAGAGAGAGAGAGAGAGTGACTCAGTACCAGTGAGTGACGGAGCTTAATCGAATTAGTGCTCAGGCCTAAGCGTTGGCTGCAGGTACCAACACAGTGAAGAGAATGACGTTGTTAGTAAAGCTGGTTGATTTTAACAAAATTTAGCATATCAGGATACCAAAGATATGTTAGCTAATTAATGAGAGTATTAATTAAGTGAATAAGATAATTCTTCCTAAATCTGTGCTAAAAGTATTTCTTGAAACCCTGACCGGTTGTCATGATTTGACTGTTTTGTGCAGGTTGTTTTCCTTCAAAATGACATTAAAAGACACCTAATGCTGTTTGGTAGATTGATTATTTGTAAAGCGAAATTGTAATTTCAAACTCACAAGAGCTGCAATATTCTATTTAAACTCTACATTATCAACAACCCAAAAACACAGAGCCTGTAACTGCCTATAACCAATCAAAATCAACCAAACAACCATTTTTCGTGACCTCACAACCATAGCTTACTGACACCTCTGGTGCACCTCATATGATATTCAAGATTCAGGTCTGAATGGATATTCTTGACCATAAAAACAGTAATCACAGTATCTGACCGAAAACAAATAAAACAGACATAAATCACATTTACAGAGTAGAAACCTGTAACTGTTTTTGAAGTTGAGGCACCCAATCAAATGACATACATTATTAATCGTCCTGAATACCAAAGAGTAAAGCACACAAAATAGAATAAAAATGCTAAAACTAAACTGCTTGGCAAAAGGGACACTAGCCTGGCCCTGTTTGATAGCTTTGTTTCTGAAGTTCAAATGTTGACTGTTTCCCTTCAGTATAGGTTAGGAACATTTGTATCTGACAGGTTGGAGGATTCATACTCAGAGGTCCATACTCATTTTTAGCATGTACTATAAGGAATATGTTTGTCAGCTAAAATAATTTGCTAAGCCATACATGTTTCTGGCTAGTCATCAGTTTTCCTGCTCAGATAATGCCTGATATGGACTATGACTGCAGTTGCAATTTTTTATTATGATCTTGTAATTGTAACAACAACTAGCTCAGAATTTACTGTTACAAAATGTATTTATGGTGTTAAAAGTAAGTAGTTATTTATACAATCTGGTGTGGTTAATCTCTTTTTTTATTCTACTCTGCTGCTGTTATTTTCAGCATCATGTCCATCTTGAAGATCCATGCCCGTGAGATTTTTGACTCCAGAGGAAACCCTACTGTAGAAGTGGACCTTTACACAGAAAAGGGTGAATGCACGCTTTTCTAAGAATTTTGAATTTTCTAGAGCTGAGGTGACATTAATGTATTGAATGTTGTTTTTATGTGCCTTAACTCTACTGTTTTCATTTACAGGGCTCTTTCGGGCTGCAGTTCCTAGTGGAGCATCCACAGGCATATATGAAGCTTTGGAGCTGAGGGACAATGATAAGTCACGCTACCTGGGCAAAGGTGAGTACATGGTCACCCTTGCTGTTTGCTGGATTAATTACAAAATATTCTGAATTAATAGTGCTAATACTAAAATCAGGTTAATAAGTAGTGTTACATTACATTTGGTTGTCTTTCGGATTTTTAAATGATATAATGTAATGAAACTGAATTACATGTTATTAACAGTTAACAATATGTAGAGTGACCTGTGGGTGTTTAAGCTGTATAAAAAAAGCTTAATAAAAAATAAGATTTTTGTTGCTTTTTGGTAGATCTCACCTTTCTTACCACTGCTTTATATTTGTGGTCAGTGAAGCTTCTGTTTATATTAAGAGTTCTTCATTCTGTAGTGTAAATTATGACAAACACTGTTAAATGTTAGCTTTTAAATGCTTTTAATAGTATTTATACCCAGCAGCAGTATGTACTGTACATAGAACATGTGTCATTTTATATCCTCTCTTTTGTTCTATTCCCCAATGCAGGTTTTTTTCTTTTGTGTCTATTAGATTGGAAATAGAGGCTCAATAGATATTAATTATTGGGACCAGCTTTTTGTTACCAGGTAACTGAAATAAAGGTTGATGGAATTTCAGCATGGTGAATGAAAAACAAACTCTGTTTTCTGTTTAAGGATTATCAAATTTACCACAGTATTCACTGCATGTGTACTGATCTGAAATGCTGTTTGAGCATTTAACCTTTACTTGGGTAGCAATTCACAGCCACTGACATGGTATTACTGGTGGTTTGTTATACTGGCACTTTGGGTGTGTTCAATTGATTACCATAGGAGGGGTGAAGTGGAATGGATTGGATCGTCTTTGGACAGCTAAATTAGCTACCACTGTGTGATGTGATCACTAATTAAACCAAGTGCATGCAAGTGAAGAGGGTTGATGCTGGGATGTACTTGTGACTGCAGTCATCCAATTCCCACCTATACATATAACACCTTTCGCCAAGCTTCTTAATTATGAGGAAATAATTAGAACTTCTTTATGGCTACGGGCAGTCTTTTGTAGCTATTGTGTAAACATTATACTGTATGTCCCACATCATTTCTGCTAGATTTTTTTCTCTCTCCCGTTGCATTACCTGATGCTGTATTTGGTCTTTTTTATCATGTGTCCTCTAGGTGTATCAAAGGCCGTTGAGCATGTCAATCAGACAATTGCACCGGCACTAATTGGCCAGGTGGGTACATATTTTTTTAAATTCTTAACAAAAGAGAATGCACTCTTCGTTGTTATTACAGCTACCAACCCTCATTTATTTAATTCCCAGTAATACATTAAGTGCAAGTTAGTATGTTTTTTGTGTCGTAGGGGAAAAAACAGAAAACATGTCTTTAGGAGCAAATGAATATAATCTTTTTCAATATTTAGTGTGTAAACACTGTACTTTTTCACAGTTTACACGCTTTTTTCAAACAACATTTTTGCTGGTGGCAGTTTTGGTGGGCCACTAGGTCTTGCCTTGTTGTAAAGGATCCCATTTTCTCTCTGTAATTTAATAATTTAACTGTATATGTTTGCAGTACTGTATGTACAGTATGTTTTCATTTATTTTATTTTGATGTACCTCTTTTTATTTGTATATAATCTCCTGAAGAAGGAATGGCTTGTATTTATTGACCCTGTTGGCTAGAAATACATAAAAGATGACTTTTTACACAGTACTGTATGTCATTTACAACACAAACAATGAACCTTTTCTTTATTTCGCTCTTTCCTAGGGGATCCCTGTAGTTGAGCAAGAGAAGATTGACCAGTTTATGCTGGAACTGGATGGAACAGATAACAAATGTAAGCTCTGCATGAGGTTACACAGAATACTTACACCGTTGATGTTCGCTCTAATGATTTATACCAGTGTGACACGCACTAGTGAAAGAAATGGCGTTCTTGTCACCATGGTCCATCTGAGCAACTTCTGAGTGAACTCTTATCTGTCTGCATGTCCTTCCTTTTACGATCTCAGCTAAATTTGGTGCTAATGCCATCCTGGGCGTGTCCCTGGCTGTTTGCAAGGCAGGAGCTGCAGAGAAAGGTGTTCCGCTGTATCGCCATATTGCTGACCTCGCAGGAAACCCAGAGGTCATCCTGCCTGTGCCGGTGAGGAGAAGAGAAAAATCTGACACACCACTGACTCTAATAGGAAACATATTTTTTTGATATGTGTGCTAATTTGTAAATGTTAGAATATAACATATAAATTGATTTCAATATGTGTCCTTTACAGGTTTCAAGTAATTAGTAGGAAACAGTAAATAAATTTGAGAAATATTAGACATGTCCAAAAAGGTGACTAGAGCTAAATAATTGTAAAATCATCCAATAATATCAAGCAGATAACAAAAATATTGCAGGTATAGTGTGTGGTTGGTATTAATTCCCATTGAAATTATCCCAAAATTATATTTACATTGTTTACATAAAATGGCAGTTATTAATTTACAAATGCCAAACCTTTGAATCATGATGTACAATATTTAGTTACAAGTATGCTCATGCATATTAAGTAATGATGTGAATATTGTTAAACATTTACAGCTTCAGCCCCTAAATGTTTTCCTGACCTGCTGTGTTCCCCAAGGCGTTTAATGTGATAAACGGTGGCTCCCATGCGGGTAATAAGCTGGCCATGCAGGAGTTCATGATCCTGCCAGTGGGAGCCAGTAGCTTTAAGGAGGCCATGCGCATTGGTGCTGAAGTCTACCACAACCTGAAGAATGTCATTAAAGAGAAGTACGGCAAGGATGCCACCAATGTAGGAGACGAGGGTGGATTTGCCCCGAACATCCTGGAGAATAAAGAAGGTAGTACGCACAATCGTGAAATGTTATAACATTGTATATGATGTTCAGTTAATTGGTCACTGCAGTGTCCACTGATAATACTAATAACTGAAATATCTCTGTGTGCCAAAGCCCTGGAGCTTCTGAAGAGCGCCATCAGCAAAGCAGGATACACAGATGAGATTGTGATTGGCATGGATGTGGCAGCATCAGAATTCTACCGTGATGGAAAATATGATCTGGACTTCAAGTCACCTGATGACCCCAGCCGTTATATTAGCTCTGATGAGCTTGGAGAACTTTACAAAAGCTTTGTGCAAGACTATCCAGGTACTAGGGCTACAAACAGGCCTGAAATTTTGATCCGAACTTAAATATGGCTTAAGAATTTCTTTCCACAGCTCCAAGATCTTAATCTGAATATGACCTTAGCCCTAATCATAGCATCTCTTGAGTTTAATGATATTAGGCGAATGTGAAGCTGTGATTAGATCATCAGTAAACCAAAAATGCATTTAATCATCCATCAGTGCCTTTTAACACTGAACTCAATACATGTACCCACCGTTCTTACTCTGCTAAACCCTTTCCTCAGAGTTGCTGATTAGATAATGCCATTAAATTTGATCACTTCTGTTGTCACTTTATGAGTTTTGTAACATATCACTCACTTCAAACTCCATACAGTATGCATAAGGAAACTAAACAGCCTGTTTGAATTCATTGTTCTTGTGATGTCATGAACAATACAACACATTTATATATATCCACCTATTCAGTCTGCAGCAATTTAGCCCTTCCCATTCACACACACGTTATAAAGAGTGTATATAGAAAAAATGTAGTGCATGGGTCCTTAAAACCTCTTTTTGTTTCTTCTATTCTCCAAGTGGTGTCCATTGAGGACCCGTTTGACCAGGATGACTGGCAGGCCTGGACTAATTTTACTGGCAGTACAGATATTCAAGTAGTGGGAGATGACCTGACTGTAACCAACCCCAAACGCATTTCCAAAGCAGTGGATGAGAAGGCCTGCAACTGTCTGCTGCTCAAAGTGAACCAGATTGGCTCTGTGACTGAGTCTTTGCAGGCGTGAGTCCAAATATCTCTAATACGTTTAAGGTTAATAAGGTTAGCAATATTATATTATATAATATTATATATAATATATTATATTGCTAGTTTGTAAGGGGCTAGATATGGCAATATGCAAATTAAGTGGGTCTTATTAGCATTCTTACATAACTGTGGCAACAGCATGCCATACTGTGTCGTGACTGTACAGTCACAGGGAGCTGTTGGACCTAATCAAATGCAGTGCATGTTTTTTGTCTCTGTACACATAATATTGCACAGCTACACAGTTTTGGACACATTCCTACTACAGCTTTTCTTTTATGATTTATTTAAACAGAAATAGATCAGTATTATGCAAGATTATTGAATTACTTTGGAAAACTAATATTGCCAGCCTGGCTAAAACTGACAGGTTCAAAGTCTTGTTTATTACCAAATATTACTTTTAAGTGTAAGTAATTAAGCATTGTGGGGCTTTTTATGGCTGGACCTGGAAATTATAACAAGCTGTGATAGACAGATTGTGTATGCTACCATCTGTAAATAGACACAGAATATAAAAAAGACTGAATAATGTTAACATTATTATAATTATATCATTATAATTATATACACCATAAACACATTACATCCATACCAAAAGTTTATCTTTTTATATTTAATTGTGAATATATATTTATATATTTATAAATATTCAAAAGTGCTTGCTACATGATGATGTTTTATACAGTACATAGAATAAGGATGTGTCCATTTGCTGTGTTGAATGGATAATTTATAGAAGTGTTTGAATCAGTAAGAATTATACCATTTTAAGTAAAAAATCTTAAATGGCCAAATAGTCATCTGGTGACTGATAATGCTGAAAACTGTTGATATGCAATATATTTTCCTTCAGCTGTAAGATGGCCCAGTCCAGTGGTTGGGGTGTGATGGTGAGCCATCGTTCAGGAGAGACTGAGGACACCTTCATTGCTGACCTGGTGGTGGGCCTGTGCACTGGACAGGTATGAAATGTTATAACCTTTATGTAGACTCAATTCAAACTGTCAAGTGAGTGCAACAGCTATCTTGCTAGATTTGCAGAGTGACACTGTTTGCAAGTTAATTGGACAACAGTATTTGTTACCAAACTAATGAAACTTGCTACATTAAATAAGTAATTAACCAACTTCCATAACAGGTATATGACAATTTAACATTTTTGGTTTTCACATGCTACATTCTTTTTTTTTTTTCTTTCTTTTTTTTGCCTTTTACAGATTAAAACAGGAGCTCCCTGCCGTTCTGAGCGCTTGGCCAAGTACAACCAGATCCTCAGGTGTCTGTCCCTTTATATATATATATTATATTACATGAACCTAAAAGTTGAACCTAAACATCAAGTTTACATTTCTAAGTGTGTGTATATATATATATATATATATATATATATATATATATGTGTGTGTGTGTGTGTGTGTGTGTGTGTGTGTGTGTGCGCACGTGTATTTTTAATATTAATGATCTATTTTCTTCTTTCTATGCCACAGAATTGAGGAGGAACTGGGCGATAAGGCTCGCTTTGCAGGGAAGAGCTTCAGAAACCCACTGAACTGAGACTGAGCCACTGAATGTGATTCACATTACAGTTAGCGCAGCATACAGTAACTTGAATGCTTGCAGTCCATACAGTAGAATGTGTACCTATAGAAAAATATATTCTATGTTTGACAAGATTGTCAGAGATGAGAAAAACTACTGATATAAAGGATATAAGCAGTATTTATGATTGTGTTCAACTGGTCAGTTTTGTTAACTAATTATAGACTGACTGATGATTGTATTTATATAGAGCTAATCAAATGTCCGTGTATTTGAGAACCCTGTGGTTGTGGATAGTGGATTAAATAAAAATGTACCTCAGAAACTGAGCTTTTTGTTTCACTGTTTATTTAGTGAATGCAATTGTATGTTATTTTTTTTCTTCTACACAGGATTGGTAAGCATTGGTGTAACTACTTTTTCAACATATATGGCATCTTCTAAAATATTAATTTTTTCAACGTTTTTTTAAACATCATACTGGAAAGTGTAATGGAAATGGACTGTTCACAATAAACCAGTCCTAAACTGATAACCAGGTCATGAAAAATATTTTTTTACCTCGTAGTAATAAAATGTAATAAACAATAATATGTAGGTTTATTAGAGTGTAATAAGGAAAAACAAGCAGATTTAATCGAGAAATTGAGAGTAAGTGCCGCTCCAGTGAGAGTCATTTCTGAGCTGGTGTCAGGTCTGTGTGCGGGTTGTAAGATAATATAAAGTTGGGTGAGTGTGGAATGGACACTGTGGATTAAACCCTGAGGGGGAGGGGATCCGTCCTACATCCAGTCACGCTGTGATAAGTGAGCAGTCGTGTACGTTCTGAAGTGTTCCGAATAGCTGCACCACGATTAAAGCGGATAGCGTTACCGTACTGACACAGTTCCGACAGGCGCTGCGAATGTGTGGTTGGGTAATTTAGCCCCCTCGATTTCACAGTTTACCCACTACGCCCCCCGTCCATGATCTCCTCGGATCGCCTACATTCCAGGCAGCCTCGATTTTTTTTCTCTCTCTCTCTCTCGTTTCTGGACGGACAGACCGGACACGGAGATGATTCCATTAGCGACGGTGGCGGCGGCACATGCTCAGTTATGCTTATGGAGGGGGATCTCGGTAGGCTGTGCGTGAAGACTGAGGTCATCGGCTGAGCTCGGAAAAAAATACTCCGCGTAGCCTCCATTTTGAGTAGTATGAAATAGAAGGAATAGCTTAGTTTTGAGCCGCCGCAGAACCAAACAAACTGTAAACACAGCCGAAAGAGCCTCCGCCATGGACGACTTGTTCAGTCCTCGAAGGTTTGTTGGGTTTCTTTTCTCTTACCGAAGCTTGCTTTTTTTTTTAAAAAAAAAATCTGCACTTGCGTTTTTTTCCACCAGGCACCGCAAGTACTTTCGCAGTCTAGTGCGAATATAGATGGTTGTGAACTTGACAGCTTGCCTCGCTCGGCTACACACAGAGACGAGGCGAAGCGAAGGCTAGCTAGCTCTCTGACAAGAGGGGGAACAGGGGGGACAGATGCTGATTATCCAGCCATGGCCGATGGTCATTTCATGTTGTGCTGCGTATTTTCGCCAACGTTGAGCTAAGAAGTTAGTTTTGTTGCTCTACTTGATAGCCTAATTATTCCCGAGGGAGGAAGCCCTCTTTTCACCGGTTATTTTCTGAGGCGTTAGCGAACACCGACTAAATAGCACCGGGGATTCGTGCATTTCTCCTCAGATGTCGTGCGAGCAGAGACTGGCGGGCTCGTGTGTCGTTTCTGTGCTCTCTTCTGCAAAATTACCGATTTGTAAGAAGCTCCATGTTTAAGCCCCTGTTTATATAACCTTTGGAGGGAACGGGGCCGACGGCCGGAGATTGGCTACTGGAGATAACTGGGTGGGATTTGGATCGATCCTGCAGACCGCTGATAGGCAAATGACATGTTGTGATTAAAGCTAAAAAATGAGGCGATTTAAAAGGGTGGAAACGTCAACGGAGCGGCCGCCATGGCACAGCTCAAACTTTTCCAAGTGTTTCCGAGACTAATAAAGAGTTTGGGACTTGGGTGTGTGTTTAATGTGCGTATGTCTGATAGTCTCGAATCCACAGTTATCTGTAAAGCAGTTGTTTGTGTATCAAATTCAGGGCAGAGATTGTTGCGCTCTTTAGAGTGCCAGACGCTTCACTTCTCTGCAAACAAAAAAAGAGAAAGCGGTATTTTTGTTTCTTTGATTTTATTTCAAGTCGTTAAGATGTGATTAGTTTGATATCCACTGTTTTCACTTTCAGTTTGCCTTCAGTTTTGCTCATATCCCGTTTCTTATTTTAGTTGGTTTTTAACAAGGGTTGAAATGTAAATAGTATTTATATCGAATTCACATTTTAAAGGGCTACAGATTTTATTATAGCCTCGCTATATTAAGTTTTAAGTGGGAAAACTGAACCTTATAGCACAAAGTTTGCTGTCACAGCTAACTGGCAGTCTGGCATAATACACATTCCAGCCTTATACCAGAAAAAAGGAAATTCTTGTCTTCCTGGCCCAAAAATATGTTTTGTATAAACTAGAATGGCAATTTAAATACCAATGGAAAGATTGTTTGTGTTGAGATATTTTACCCATACTCATTACTCATTTAGCCTTAGTTAATGTCTTGGTTCCCTCTGAATTTTGCTAAACCAAAAATCTGGGGGTCCATGAAAAATAACTGATTATTATGGTATGCTGTCCATTAGAGGAAAACCACAGGTCAAATATAAATTCAGGAAAACAACACCGTTTCACCCACAATCAGTGAACTTCTGTCTTTAATTTTTTAACTAACTATTGGGTCAGTACTGGCCTGATTTGGGGTAGCATTGTAGCAGATTTTGTCCACTCGGTTGGTCCGTCATAGTCTAGCCACTGTAGGATATCTCGGAAAACGTAAATCAAAAAACAGGTCCAGTTACTCAAGAGTTTGGTGCAAAGAGTGAAATATTCATTTCCCACACTGGAGACAAAAGATGTGGAGGACTTACAAAAAAAGAATTGTTTAAATTAAACACTTGGTTGTCATTAAAGCTTAAACAGCACCATTATATTAATGACTAAGTTAGTAGTCAGCCAATGCGAGAGCAGCCAGTCAACATGGGACCCCATAAACACCAGGGTGTACTTTGCACACAGTGCCAAATGAATCATCTTTACGGACACTTTGTTTTCTGGATGTTTATAAGACCCGAGCTGGGAGACTAAGTAGCTCTTCTGTGTTTCAGACAGCTGAACAGCACACAAGGAGAGATACGTGTAGGTCCAAGCCATCAGGTGTGTCAAAAAACTTTGCCTTTTCATGTGTTTATGTTCATGTGCACGCTCGGTAGCAGGAGCTCACATGCACTTGTATCAGTGTGCATAGCTATGATATTATTTTATTTATTTATTTATTTATTTTGCATGTGCAGGCCAAACTCCCCGAGCTGCAGCCACTTCCTGCTCCTTGTGCAGACTCAGTCACGGAGAAAGAGGAGCTTGTCTGGACACCAGGAGTCAATGATTGCGATCTGCTCATGTACCTGCGAGCTGCCAGGTCAGTAGGCCCTGCCTGGGTGCATCATTTTCCTCCTTAAATCTGAACAACTAGGGATTTGCAGGAAAAGGTGATGGTTTTGTATGTGGCCAGTGTTTATAAGCTATCACTGACTGTTTTGATTATTTATTGTTCCAATAATTAGGAGCATGGCAGCATTTGCAGGGATGTGTGATGGAGGCTCAACAGAGGACGGCTGTCTGGCAGCGTCCCGTGACGATACCACTTTAAACGCATTAAACACGGTAAGTTGGGGATGAGAATATTGATGCTTTTGGTGGTTTGCTTAAAATGTATGTTTAAATTTCTTGTTAACACAGCATTTTACTCGCTTTAAGAAACATGCAGGCTCTACTGCATGGCTCAGTATTATGTAATGCATATTTTCGTATATATAACAGATAATATAACAGACAGTTTACATTTGGATTAAGGTGTTTGTGTTAATGGTATAATTAAAGTGCAGACTGTCCTGAAATTTGTTTTTAACAGCATCATCTCTGTTATATTTGAGTAAAAATAGTATGCTCTGTATTAATAGTATTTCAAAAGGTTCACAGTTTCAAACATAAAATGGCTTTATAATGCTTTTGCATCTTCTTCAGCTCCATGAAAGCCAGTATGATGCAGCCAAAGCTCTGCAGTGCCTGGTGAAGAAACCGGTTCCTAAACTTATTGAGAAATGCTGGTCAGAAGATGAAGTGGTAAGAAAATATGGTTTAATATTATGATTCTCTGGTTTACACATTGTGTGAAGCTGTAAATATTTCAAATATTACTATGTAATTACATGTACTTGTAGCATAAATTGTGAGCAGCTGTAGAATTTTCTGTTACTTTTTTCCAGAAACGGTTCATCAAAGGCCTCAGACAGTATGGCAAAAACTTTTTCAGGATTCGTAAAGACCTGCTCCCCAGTAAGAAAACGGTAAGAAGAACTTATTTCTAAAAAAATATCTCTTTTTTAATTAATTAATTTATTTTTTGTTATTTTAACTTTTACAATCCACTTCTGTCTCCAGGGTGAGCTGATCACATTCTACTACTACTGGAAGAAAACTCCTGAAGCTGTGGGGTCACGGCCTCAAAGGCAGCACCGCAGGCAGCCCGCGTCACGCAAGGTCAAAACACGCAACGCTGTAGCTGCTGCCAATACTACCTCTCGCACCTCCTCCAGTGAGTTCTTCACCACGCTTTTTATATGTGACCTTATGTTGCGCTGTGTCTAGACAGCAGTGTCATGAGTATCATGCTTGCTGTCTCTCTCTCTTTCACTCACTCTGTAGTGGAACTCAGTTCAGCTAGCGAGGACGATCTGGACAGTGAGGACAGTGAGCAGGGAGGCAAAGGTCAAACTTGCAGCCACTGTCTCACCACCAGTAAGTACATCTCACCCGCCACCACTGGTGCTGCAGTCTCCCTCATGCTGCTGTGCTTATGTGGCTGAAGATGTGTTCCTAATTGAATTTTGCACAGTAAGAATGTTTATCATGATATCGTCTTTGTAATTCTTTCTCTATAGTCAGTAGATTCAGTGCAAAATGAACGTTTCGTCAGTTTTGCTATGATGTAGCGCTTGCTCCTTGCACTCAGAAGCTAAACATGCTGTTATGCTATATTTAAGAAGAAATGTAACATACAATAAACGTCTGTGACATTAACATGTAGTGTAGCTCACTTTCACATCATTAACTATCATTAAAAGACCCCCAGGAACCTAAATCAGCGATCCCTTTCTAATTAGGCTAATTTTGTGTTTATATGTATGCCAAAATATGTCCTATTAATCCACTAAATTAGTCAGTTAACTATCCATTAAATCGAAGTCTTTCATGGAAAAAGATCTCTTTTCAAAGTAATCAGGGCAGTTCTAATCTTGGGTAATGCCAACATAAGTAGTACACTCACATATCACAAGGCCAATGTAGCTTTTCCTGCATACAAAGCTTTAATGAAATCATATCCCCCCAGTTATTCTCTCTATGTGAATTAGAAAGCAAAAGCTAGATAATGTTTAAAAGATAATCCAGCACAAATAGTTATCAAGTTATCAAGCTAGCTGTTCTGTATATCTGCTCGGCATGCACTTCTCCATTTGTCAAACTGGCTATTCCAGCATTCAGCGCCGCCCTGTACATATCCAAAGACCCTTTTGTGCTGTTGTGTTTAGTTCTGCTTCTGTGGCATAAGGGATGTCAGTCAAGCATGCTCTTTATGACCACACCCAGAAAGCTGGCAGATAGGTCTGGTCATTTTTAAGCATTGCTTTATTATATTTCTCCTAGGTTATTTTGTATTCAGCCTTTATTTAAATATCCATGCATAAATATTTGACTCTATGTTCCTTAGTACTTTACCGTGTCGTGTACTCACACAGATCACAAACAAATATGTTCATTTTTGAAGACAACACATGTTATACCACTTTATGTAGTTACCAAGTGAAAGCCAAACTTTAAAGCAGCTGTTATTCCATTCTGCCATCCACCCCCTCACGGATGATATCAATGCTTCATTGTGCTTTCTTTGCACCATGAATATTTACAAAGGATTTTAACAGTGAAAAAAGAGTCAGAGAACAGTGGAAGGATTTATTTATCTTCTATAAATGTTGCGCCTGTTTGTTTTTTTGTTTTGTTGTTTGGTTATATAGTTGTTTTGAATGGTCATTTTAACACCGTCACCCATCAGACTCTTTTGTACTGTTGTTTTTTTTTTGTGTGTCTTATTGGCTGTTATGTCTCTCTGCAGGCTCGAAGGACTGGCATCACGGAGGCCGTGACAACTTCCTGCTGTGCTCCGGTTGCCACTCCCATTTCAGCAAGCACAGGCGTCTGCCACCTGCACCCAAACCAGCCGACCCACCCTACCTGTTCAAACCTGTCCGGGAGGAGGAGGAGGGGCTGGGCGGCCGGCACGGGATGAAGACACGTCGCAGCAGAGCACCAGTGAGTTCAGTGTTTCATCAGTCTTCTAACATTTGTTCAGGGTGTCTGCTGCTTTCTGTGTGCTTCTTGTTGTCAAAGTTTTTCTTAATTGCTTCTGTTAGTATGTTATCTGCTGGGTTACATTCAACCCTTCGAAGTCTAGAGTTTTTTAATGTAATTCCAGAATTATAGAAATCATAGTTACATGATTTATTACATAGTTACATTATGAGTTATATTTACATACAGCCTACATTCTGGATTATTCGAGTCTGTACTACTGAATTTATTCAGTTGTTTTTCACTGTCAAGAAAGGACAAAACACTAAAATGTTAAGGTTATTTTCTCTTTCTGCAAAATAAGACTGAAAAATGTATATGTATCATCCAGTTCAAGTGACAATAAAATATCTCACTGATGTGGCACTGATCAAAAGTTTAGAATCGACATGTTATTTTTCTGCTTGTTTCATTGAGCTGTGAGAAATTTTTCTAAGCATAAAAAGTAAAAAAAGCATGTTCAAATTGTATTTATTTATTTAAACACACAGCTCACAGTTAGTAACACATTTTTCAGTTAGTAAAACATTTGTTTGCGTGGTTTGAATGAGATGATAATAGTTATATAAAAATGATTTTTTTAGACTCCAGAATTCTACAGAATACCCCATACTCAACGTTTAAATAAATACACCTCCCCCATTTCTAGATGTCTTCTCTCAGAAGTGGGCGGAACAGGTTGACAGGAAGTCCTGATAGGGGGCTGTCTCCATCCCATGATGATGTCCGAGCTAGTGGCCACACCCCCAGAACCAACTCCTCAGCCATGACAACCAGGGCATCCAGTGCTGACGCCAAAACTAGCGTATCTGGGAAGGCTAACAAGGTACGAGCATTATTGTTTTTAGCAGTGTTTTTTCTTTGTGTTTACATATCTATTACCGATTGTCTTTAATGATTCATTCAATCATTGAACATGTGGTTCATTTCTCTCTTCAGAAGATGAAAGTGG
Source organism: Megaleporinus macrocephalus (assembly GCA_021613375.1). Classification (NCBI taxonomy): domain Eukaryota; kingdom Metazoa; phylum Chordata; class Actinopteri; order Characiformes; family Anostomidae; genus Megaleporinus; species Megaleporinus macrocephalus. The sequence goes on along the minus strand of CM038704.1, from coordinate 18,808,058 downwards.
AACCATCCCTTGTAAAAGGAGTGAAGAGGCAGAGAGAGACTGGTGCCCCAGATACAGATGAACCAGAAAGAAAAAGCATGAAACGGCCCAAGAGTCAGGTAAACAGAAGAGAATGACGCTCGCTTGATTACGATTCGCTTTCGTCCGAGTCTTACACTGTGTACTTTCATCAGGCCACAGCATGAGCAGAGGTTTTAACAAATTATATTTCATGTGTAATTATGATGCAGAAATCGTAGACTGCTTGAAAAAATGGTGATCGAAGCCATTTAATTGAGCAGTAAGTGCTTATTTGCCCTAGTAAACCATAATGCAATAAATTGTGATTTAATGTGTGTCAATATGTTGTCTTAACCATTTCCTTTTCCTGAGGAAGCCTAGTATTCGTAGTTGCCATCCTGCTGGGCTAATCAAGAAAATGTGATTAAGTAATCAGGTGTGCTGTGCTGGAATATGTAATGAATGCATTAAAGAGAAGAGAAACCAAGCATTGTTCTTTTAATCACTTTTAATGCTTTTGCATTGATGTTTATTTGTACATGTGTACTTATTAACATATTACATTGTTTCTCACAATCAAAAACACATATAGAGCTCAGATAAACAGTTACGTTTTTTCTTGGCTTACCTGTGACCTTTGCACTGTACCAGTATTTCATAGACAGGTAAATTCAGGGGTCTTCTTCTCTTTTACAGGAGGGCCCAGACTCCCAATCAGAAGGAGAGGGTGAAGGTGAAAGCTCGGACAGCCGCAGTGCAAATGACGATGGCAGCAGCGATACTAAAGACATAGACCAGGACAACCGGAGCTCCTCCCCCAGCCTGGCCAGCCCAATGCAGGCCAATGAAAGTGATTCTGACTCCCCTGTCCCTCCACCTCCACCTGGGCCGCAGCCCCAAGTCCAGCAGCCTGCTGTGGCACCTGCTACCCCTGCTCCATCTCAAACACCATCCCCTATGCCATCTCAGCCTTCTCCCTCAAACATGCCATCCCCTGGAGTGTCCACCATCACCACTGCCGCCGCAAGGGTTGCCATACCTGCGGACGTTTCCCAAGATGATTCATCCGTAATAGCTCAGAGAAGGCCTCAGAGAGGCCCAGAGGGGCCACCCACCGCCCAGCCTCACTCTGGAAGCTCATCTTTTCCAGGACCAGGCCCTGGTCCTTCCCCAGCACAGACGCAGTCCTTACCGCCACCTTCTCCTTATCATCCCCACTCCAGCCAGATCCAGAATCACCCACCTGGACCCCATCCCACTCATGGCTTCCCTCCAAAGCCTCTGCACCTTCAACGGGAAAGCCTCCATCCTGCACAGCCACCAGCATCCACAACTCAAATCAAACCCCCACCAACCACCCCGATCGCCCCGTCTCACAAGCATCCTTCTCATCTCCCTGCCTCTCCTCCATTCCTCCAAATCCACCCAAATCTGCCTCCGCCTCCAGCCCTAAAGCCTCTGGCATCTCTACCTGCGCAACACCCACCATGCTCTCAGCCTCCTCCACTCCACATCATGCCCCAGCCTCATCCTCCTCAGCCTCCTGTACTGACTCAGTCTCAAACCCATCAGATCAAAAGCCATCTTGCTGGCCCACCTCCAACTGCAGCCTGCCCGCATCCTTCTCCCTCCCAGAACTCCCGTCCTATGCCTGAATCCTCTGCTTCATTTGCACTGGCTTCATCCTCAGCTCCTGGCCCTGTATCTGGACCTGGCCCTCAGCCTTCCACTTCCTCGGCACCAAGCATTCCCACTGGACCCCCTCAAATGACCATCAAAGAGGAGCCGGTAGATGAAGATGAAGAGTGCGATAGCCCGCCGCCTCCTCGCAGGAGCCCCTCCCCAGAACCGACAGTGGTCAATATACCCAGCCACGCAAGCCAGTCGGCAAGGTATATGTACATTTATTTTTAAAGTATAATTTATATAAAAAGTAATATTTTTCTCTCGTCTAAAATGAAGTTTGTTCCTTGCTCTGTTTTTTTTACAGGTTCATCAAGCACCTGAACAGAGGTTACAACTCCTGCTCTCGCACAGACCTATACTTTACCCCGCTCGCTTCCTCCAAACTAGCTAAGAAGCGGGAGGAGGCTGCTGAAAGACTTCGAAGAGAGGCGGAACAGAGTGCTCGTCAGAGTCGAGAAAGAGAGAGGGAACGAGAAAGGGAGAGAGAAAGGGAGCGTGAGAGAGAGAGAGATTCAGACAGAGCTTCTGTAAGTTTTTAAGATGTTTGATTATTGATTGTTAAATGAAATATGATATTCAGAAACCTTTACTGTGATATTAGGGGAGACAAAATAATAATAATAATTATCAGTTAATGGAATTTACTCTGATTTGACACAATCCAACACAATCCAATCATGTTGTTGAACATGATTCATTAGCCCAGTTAATATAATTAAATCAATATGCAAATAATTTTTTTAATTGATGATGCACAATTGATGTATTTTAAATTAAATGGTTATGCAGATCTGTTCCTTTAGCGTTATTGTTAAAATGCATGAAACTTTCATAGCTTAAAACAAATTATGGCTACACTATGTGGCGATGTCCACCTGTTAGTCACTAGACAAAAGTAAGAAGTCTAGCTATTTAATCCCAAATGGCATAAACCTGTGGGACAGTTTTCAGAGTTAGCTAACTTTTTCATTGGTGAAATAATTTAGAGTAAAGTTGGCACAAGTTTGAAGAAGATGTTTTTTAAACCAGTTTTCATACTTAAAGCACACAAGCACACCATCTCCTCTAGCCCTAACATTTACTTTCTTCTCTTGACTCACAGCGAGCCTCCAGCTCATCCCACGATGGTCGTCTGAGTGATCATCCGCTCACCAGCCATGCACAGCCGGGCCGTGCGTCATTTGAACCCCCACCTCCAACCACAGTGGCTGCGGTTCCCCCATACCTGGGTCCAGACACCCCAGCCTTGCGCACACTCAGCGAGTATGCCCGGCCGCACGTCATGTCCCCCAGCAACCGCAACCACCCCTTCTTCGTGCCCCTGGGGCCGGGCGATCACCTGCTGGCCTATCACATGCAGAGCCTCTACGCGGCTGATCCTGCTCTCCGAGAGCGAGAGCTGCGGGAGCTCAGAGAGAGAGAGATCCGAGAGAGAATGAAGCCAGGCTTCGAGGTGAAACCACCGGAGCTGGAGACTCCACTTCACCCCTCCGCCAATCCTATGGAGCATTTCGCCCGTCACGGAGCCCTGGCACTTCCTCATGTGGCTGGACCGCACCCGTTTGCCCCCTTCCATCCAGCCATGGAGCGAGGCATGGCGGTGGCGCCGCGGCCAGAGATAACGTACGCAGAGCGGCTGACGGCAGAGCGGCTCCATGCCGAGAGGATGGCCGCGTCCGTTGTCGCTGGCGACCCGGTTGCTAGGCTACAAATGCTCAATGTAACGCCCCATCATCACCAGCACTCACATATTCACTCCCACCTTCATCTGCACCAGCAGGACCCACTGAACCAGGGTGAGAATCTTAATTCTTAATTTATAGTATCATAAGGCCCGGCACCTGATAGGACTAAACTTCAGTGGAAATTATGTGGTCTAGAGTTATTACTGGAGTCTTGCTGTTTGTTTACACAGTTTACTCCGAGCTTCTGCAGTATTTACTGTTTTATAGCATGTCAGGAAAGTTAGATAAAAGATGTTTTGTGTCTCCAAAAAAAACTTTTATTAAATTCCAATTGAGATTAAGATAGCCCTTCTACATATGGACAAATGTGGTGCTGACCACAGGTTTGACAGAATTTCTCCCCTTATTTCAATAAATGAGAGTGAATATGAGAATCTGTGAGAATTGATGTTATAGCAAACCTACATTTTTAATGCCATTGTTAATTGATACTTAGGCCTAAGGTATGTGGATAAATGTTATCTTTCCCTGTCTCAGGTTCAGGGCCCCATCCTCTGGTGGACCCACTGGCTGCAGGTCCACCTCTGGCGCGTTTCCCCTATCCACCAGGTGCTATTCCCAACCCTCTGCTGACTGAGTTGCCTCATGAACATGAAATGCTGCGGCACCCACTCTTTGGTGAGTCACATACGCTATGTACCTTTTACAAAATAGTGCTTCAAGGACACTAAGTCAAAAAGTAATGAAAAATCATGGAGGTACTGTGGTATACAGTTTTTAAAGAATCTTTTTAAATGGTTCTATTTAACACCAAAAAGTGGTTTATGATTTTTAGAAGTCAGAAGCTTTTTTGGTGCTGCATAGAACTGTTTTTTGCAAGAGTATAGAAGTCAGCTAGTTGACTATGTTCACTCATTGCCCCTGTGGGAAGTTGTTGACGGTTCAAGGACACAGCATAATAATGCAGTGTGGTGACAGAAGCAAATGAAGCTTCCAGACGGAGAGTCCAGAACCAAATCATCGCTGTCCAATAAAAAACAAGTATCTGCAAAATGGAAACTTTACAGGAGAGAACAAAAACATACTTTACTTTCCACATACTTTACTAAACTTAAATGAAAATTATGTGGAGGTATTTTGTACACTATATTTTTTCAAAGCTATTTTGGAGCACTTCTATTGGTCCATTTATCATGAAATTTTCATGCAATGTAAACGACCATTGGTGTGTTCAAATGGTGTAGAAAACTCAAATCGATAATGGAGAAACATGTTTTTCATTGGACAGCCGATATATTCTTGCTAAGCCAAAGATTTTACTGTAAGTTTTGTTAGAGTAGGCTTTTTGATTGCTCACCTATTAGATGACGTATGACTGTATACAGTAATAGCTTATGCTCACCCCTTGGCATTGTGTTATTAGGGGCAGGTTTTCCTAGAGAGATACCCGGACCCCTGGGGCCCATGTCAGCCGCTCATCAGCTGCAGGCAATGCAGGCGCAGTCAGCGGAACTGCAGAGACTGGCTCTGGAGCAGCAGTGGCTGCACGGTCACGCACACCTGCACAGTGCTCCGCTTCCTAGCCAAGAAGACTACTACAGGTGAGCTGCAGTGACTTCAACATGAAGCTGAAACATACTGCTTTAGTGTGTTCACTAGTTTAGACTGTATATTTCTAAACGTGTAATGTGTAAGTTGTAAAACTAAAAATAAATCAGTGGTGTTTTATTAAATTTTAACACAGCATGCGGAGAAACTGCTGAACAGATATTTTAGCTAATATATACGTTTGAAAAATGTTTTGCTGCAAAAATGACTTTATTTTGTTTTTATTTATTTAATTTTGTTGTTCTTCGTTGCATTGCTCTTATACTCATGTTGTGGTTTTATGTGTTCAACAGCCGTCTGAAGAAAGAGGGAGATAAGCAGTCGTGAAATGATTGACATACACTGTGGACTGTGGAGCAAATTCTGTATTCAGGGTATTAGCTCTGTTTATTTTTTCTTTAGAAAACCCTGTACGGGATCAGTTTCCCCTTTTTTCTGCACTTAAGAGTTTGCCCTACTTTGTTGTATTGTATGACATAACTAGCCTTTTCCAAGCACATTGACTTTGTTTTCCTTGCATGAACATTACTTAGCAGTTTTTACTGTTACGAAAGGAAATCTAATGTAACTTTGTTACAGTGCTAAAGCACTAGATTTATTTAGTATTTGCGAGGTATTGTCCAATATCCTGAATATTCACAATATAGCAAAGAGTTTCAAAATTTATTGAAACCTACTCTCTATAAGATTGTAAATAGTATATGTATCAAATAATATATTACATGTGTAAATTAAAATGTTGCAATGGTAGAGGTGGGCTTGAAAAGGTAAAATAACCTGTGTGCAGAAAGTGCATGCTTTACATACTGTATCATACCCTTTCTTTAACTTCCTCTTTTCAGGTATATCTTAGAGGGGACACTCTCATCAGTATATGACACAGTAGTAGTAATTCCTTACCTGGCCTATTTGTCACCTATATTCCACTGTCTTATCCCTTTTAACATTTGTTTATATAACATAGACAAAAGGAAAAGAGAGAGAGAGAGAGAGAGAGAGAATAGTTTTGGACTGTTTATTGCAATACAAGTGAAACTGTATTAATAGCAAATAACTAATTCATTGACACCATGTCATATATCCCTGGATATAGTATTATGTCTAAGTAACAATATAAAGCTAGCTGTGACAACAAAGTGGAGTGTCATTCTTATTTGTGTACTCAAGCGGACATCAGTCAAAGCTATTAACACTTAAAAACTACTGATTTTGAAACTGTTTCTATACACGATTGCCAAAAGTATTTTCTACAATAAAACAACTAATACTGAGAGTAACTCCAGTATATAGTATGTATGTTTTGATAAAGGTTTAAGCTTATTTCTAAAGAATGCATGTTTACTGTACTTTCATTAATAACACATTTGTACATGGATGTTCCACTGTTCATTTCAAAAATGAAAAAAGATTTTATATAAAAGGCATGTTAATGTATATGTGCCTTAACTGAAATTGTACCGATAAACAATCTAATAACCATTATTAATGTTATTTAACATTTTGAGCACTTCACTACTACATCTCATTGTGCTCCCTTGTTTTTCATATTATTATTTTTTTTAAAGTTCAAATGCTCACTCCATCATACACAATATCAGTCTGTTAGCATACAACATGTAAACCTCAATGAAAGTGACACTGTTGACTAAGAATGAATGAATATTATTGAAACATCATCAAATTGTTCTGACATATTAAAACCTGTCAATGATTCTACGTGACAATAATAGCCATCAGCTTATCCCAACATACAGTTCATTAGACAAAACTCACATACTCTTATCACAAAAATCAATCTCCTTCAGTTATAATAAGGATGAAAAATCCTTTATAACATAAACAGAAGGAGGCTTCACGTGTGGTCTGGCCTGACACATTGCTTTCTGTTCAGTACACAACTTACCCATGTTTAGCACATCATAAATTCACAATATCACTGACACAAAACCTACCAGTGCTCTCATCTCTTCTGGTCCTTATCAACCTGATATCTACAGCAATATCTGCCAACTGAACGAATGTTAATGTAAAATTATAGTGAATGATGAAAAGCAAAGTATTTCTCCTATGCTTTGTATCCTCCTTACTTTCTTACTGTTCAAAAGTTTGGAATCAAGTGTTATAATAAAAATAAGAAAAACTTGTATACATAGATTTCAGCTTATTTATACAAAGCTGTCAAAGACATATCCAGGATGATGAACAGAGCTGTAGATGATTCCATACTAATAAAGAAAGCTGTAGAACATGGAGGAGTATATTGAAATTACTATGCAGAATGCCTCATATTTGAAATTAAATGTTATTTTAAAGGATTGTTATTAAATGACAATCAGTATACTGTTCTAATCTATTTGCGGTTATTTCTTGGTAAGACATCTGCTTTAGATCACTAAAAACTACATCTATATTTAAATAAAAAATATGAAGTAATTATTGATTAAAACATAAAAAAGGGGTCTATGCTATTGAATTTCAGTTTGATCTCTATGAGTTAATACAAATTTTAAATAAAACAACAGCCATTACTAAAGTCACAGATGATTCCAAACTTCTGAACTGTAATGTGTATTAAACCACACTTATTTGGATTGTATAAATGTGTCGGATTTGTCTTGTAATACTTTGTGAATGATGTATATCTTCTTGTTTGTTACCATGAATTTGTGCAAAATTAACCCCTTAATTGTACATTGGCCCCCTTCTGAGAAATTTATGGAAAGCTGTAAGAGTGGACTTCATGAGTCGTCCTCAGTTGCTTCTTTTTTCACATATTTCCGCAAGTACTGGATGGCAGATATTGCACTCACATTTGCCAGCAGAGCTGAGAATAGTTAGAGAGAAAAATGATACATGTTAATGCATTTTCTGATTACGATGATTCTAATGAAATGGTCAACATATCAGTATGACTACCTGATATTGTTTGTGATGCCTTTATTTACCTGCTTTCCACATGTCTGTAGATTGTGGATCATATGATTTAAGGACCCAGGAAGCAAAGGCGATGCACACAAGGCACATGTCTGCTTGCTTTACAGAGAAGTGGAAATACTCTCTTTCTGTAAAAGAAATAGAAGAATATGGGCATTTCTTCCACCGTGGCATATTATTTCCCAAAATCTCATATAAACTCCACCTGCCTTAAAATATACTCTGCTTTGCAAAAATTTTAGGCGTCTGAAAATTTGATTTAAAACTGTTATCTGGGCTCAGTATCCCAAAATCACCTTTATATACGTCATAAATGGTAGAGAGAGTGCTTCTATTGATACTTCTAGTTTAAGACTTGTTTTTATGCGAAGATGCAGTTGGAAAACATTTATCTGCTCAGAAGACAATTACATTACATCAAATACACTTTCAATAAGTAGCGTCAGTTTTCATATAACCATTTTCAAACCTATGTAGATAACGTCCAATACCTGGTTTGTGAATTTAGTAACTGGTTATGTTAAAGCTAGTTATGAAACTATCTCAACCCAAACCTTGTTCTTTAAACTAATTCATAAGATTTTAAAAAACAAGAAATTCTCAACATGTTTTAATTCTAATGATGTTCCTGTGATGTTTTATAAAAACACTGATTGTCAAGACTTTGTTTCGTATGATCCACGTGTGGAACAAAATGGTAATCATTCTAAGACTGATTTAACAGATGGACACTGTGACTAAATTCATGAAGGTGCCTGCTTACTTGAGATCTTGTCCCCCATGTGAAACAGTTGTGGCTGAGCTCTTGAGACATATGTCGTTGCTTCTTTTGGGAAAATCCATGAGCTGAATTTTTGGCACCATCTACTTCCTTTCCCTATAAATCTGAGGGAGAGAAAGCTGCTCCAGTTTCTTCTCTGGCCTGTGTAAAAGTAAAAGTTTGGCTTTGCTGTGGGGCTCGTAGACCTTTCTGGCTGATTACTAAAGCGAGTCATGACCTGTATTGTGGAATTATCATCTTCGGTATCCTTCTCAATCAGCTCCTCCACCTCAGGGAATACCAGATCTCTCACCACTGAGCGTGAGGAAGAGAAGATGGGAACTGTGACTGTCTGATCTTGTACGGAGGGAAAGAGAAGATTCCCAACCACAAAGTCAGAGAAGAAATCATCGTACATCTCGGGCACAGACAACTTCTTTGAGGAATAAAATGAGACAACCGGGCTGCATCTGTCTAGGGTCCTTGTACGAAGTCCCAGTCCATCAGGGTCAAAAATCTCAGAGAAACTTAGCAGGCACTGATCATCTAGGGTATTGGCAACTGATACAAGTGGGGAAGGTGTTTTCCTGATGCCATCTAGTTCAAAAGCACTTTCGTTATTTTCCGTCGTGTTTGTAAGATATAAGCCTTGTGCTTCTGTAGCTGGATACAGGTAAAGTGGCATTCCATCCTCAGGACACAGCATTATGATGTCCTCTGATTCACTTGTGGTTAGCTCAAGGTCTTGTTCTGGTAAGAGTTCTGAAACGTAGTTGGACTCACAAAAAAATTCTGTCTGCTCTTTGATGTTTTGAGGCTCAGGGCTAGGGTTCACACTTGTGTTTATTATTTGTAGGAACTCGTCATCAAAATCGGAGAGGGTTGAGAATTCACAGCTTGAGCGGTCTGGTTTTGAGTCTTCTAAATGTGTAAAATAATCAGAGTCTGTGGTATCATCTACCAAGTTACTGTCTTGGAGACTGCTGTCTTTAGATTGCAGTAGATGGACACCACTCTCTTCAGGAGTAACACTTCCACTCAGTGGGGGCGTATTAGTTACTCTGAGATGTAAAATGTCGTTTATTGTCAGCTTTTCCATTTCATCCCAAAAGGATGACAGGGCATATATTGGACGAGATGGACCTACAGCTGTTTCCAGGCATTCCTCCTGGCCAGAGGAGATCTCTGTGTTATGAGACTGTGTTGAATACACTTGCTGTTGATGTAGCTCACCAGAAGGATCATTTTCTTTTGGGTCATCATGAACATCATGACTTATATTGTTGGTCATGGGTTGGTTTTGAGTAGTGATATCTATGCTGCTTTCAGGTTCATTGGCCAAACAAACTGTGCTTTGGTCATTTGCAAGTTGTGTGATGAAACTATCTAGGACATTAGCTTGTAATTGTGATTTATGTGTAAGAATGAATGAGGATTGAGAATTTAGAGAAGCAGTGGGATTGTTTTCTAGATTTTCTGTGGGAACATCTACAGCATCTTTGCATTTAAAACTAAAAGCAGAACATTCACCTTCAGCAGCAGACAAGTGTGTAGCTAAAGTACAGTAAGTATTTAGTACAGAGGACTTTTGAAAATCTTCCTCTCCCGGTTCTGTTACAGGTGCTAAGTCTTCTTGTTTGATATTGGCGGAATCTGAAATGAGATCTTCATTAACGTTAGATGGCAATGCATTCAAATCTAAATGTTTGGAACATTTTTGGAGAGGTTGCTTACAGTCGTGCTGTGCCTTTTGTACCTGTTTTGTTTTTTCTCCCTCTGCTTCTTTCTCACTATTTGAACGAGGACACTCCCCTCCCCTTACTCTGGCTTGATGGCCCGACTTCCTGGAGGGTTTTTTTTTTCTTCTTTTTTTTTGGCCTGGAGTGCCCGAGTATACTTTTTGCTGGCTTGGACTGTCATTTACAGTGACAAACCAGCGTTCCTTCTCTTTTTTTGGAGTTGCTGAACTCTCCACCACCTTTGTTAATGTTTCTCCTTCTAAGCTGGCAGCATGGGAAGCAGTGATTGGTTCTTCAATTGCTTGGCTTGACTTGTCCGGGCTCTGACTTTGATCATGTTCTCGGAGGATTTTAGTGTCAGAGGCATAGTTATTTCGCTGGTCTTCATGAACACCTCTGTCTAAGGTCAAGCATGCACACGTGGAAGTGTTATCTTTTACACTGATTTGAGTAGTCTGCTCTAAGTCTATCTGGTGGCTTAAGCATTCAGAATCTTCTGATGAATGTCCTACTTCACTGTCATCCACTACGCTCAATGTTGGTTCTGCAGCATCATGTTCCTCATTAGGTTTTCCACAGTTGGTCTGAAGAGGAAGAACAGGTTCTTGGGTAGAAGTTTTTTCGTCGTCAGTGTCACTGAGGCCTGAGTCATCCAGGTCTGCAAGTTGTGCCTGCTGAATAGAGCATTCCTCACTCTCCTCATAGAAACTGTCCCAGTCTCTCTCTGCTATCAGAACACTGTGGTCTAAATCATCCATGTCTGCTGAATTTACTGAGAGTGATCCAGCATCTGAAAAACAGGAAATTAGTTTAACAATTTACATTCTAGTCTGTACAAGCATTTTGTGTCAGATGCTCGAGAAAGCAAATGTGTCAAAAGTATTCCTATTCATTACTCATGTAGAGGTTTAGATACCATGGTGAAAAAAATACTTCTGTAAAGTTGAAGTATCAACCCAATATTTGTACTCAAGTAAAAGTGTAAAAGTACTGGTTTCAAAACTACTTAAAGTATAAAAGTAAAAGTAATGTAAGGACAAAATGCCATTAAGGAAAAGAGCTTAGGCCAGGTCTGTAGTGCACTAGCCCACCTCCCCAAAAAAACCCATTCTTCTAAAAGCCATAATGACTATAATGTTATATTAAAATGTAAATGTTGATAAATTTGGGATGCACTAGGCTTCCTGTTTCAGCCGCATATACACCCATTGAAAATGAATGTATTTTAGTACAATGTAAATATATTAAAGAAGCATATCTGTGTAATACTGAGCATTAACATGTGTTTCATGGAGCAGAAGATATGATGACTAGTTGCCTAAAAGTATTGTAATGGTGCAAGTCGAACTTCAAAGGCATGTTATCAATAATCTTTAATGGAATGTAAATGTACATGAATGAAAACGAGCTGAATGAAATAGGAGTAACAAAGCTGTTTTTAAAATGTAAGGAGTAGAAAGTGGCGTGTAAATGTAAGGAGTAGAAGTAAAAAGTCAACTGAGTAATAATTACTCCAGTAAAGTATAAATAACCAACATTTCTACTTACGTAAGGTAACAAAGTATTTGTACTTCATTACACCTCTGTGAGAAAGTAGGCATTATAGACCAAACCAGAAAATGTATAGGTGTGTTGCAGAGTTTCCAGTAAAAGTAGAGTGCTTAAATGTCATTTATGGAGTATAGAAGCTTAATAAACTGTAAAGTCAGCATTATTTATTATACAATCCCAAGCCATATGAATGTTGGAATTATTAGGGGTGGGACAACCTCAGGCGATCTTTTTTATTTTCTTTAGATTTGTATATTGCCCATGGCAATCAGAATCTTACCTGCCTACGGTTTACCAAAGTATATTGAAATTTATAATACCAGCTTATCAAAACCTTATATTTCATGTTTAAACCACAATATTTCCCTAGTGTTTGGTCTGTATTAAAAGTGATGCTTCCCGGACTGTAAGCTGACCCCAGAGCATGCTGTACCCAGGGAAAATATGCACAAGTCTGGCAAGGGGTCAGTAAGAGCCATCAGACAAGTCACACCAATAACAAATCCTTAAAATACCCCTTCAGCTTCTCTGCAACTGGAAAACAAGTCATGTGTCAAAGACAAGTGCACCCCACTTTGATCTCATATTGAAGTTTTGTTTTTCAGGTTTAAGGATGTAGATTATATGACGTACAGTACACAGTGACCCTAAAAGTACTTGGACGTTTGTGCCATATTTGTTGGTAAACAAAGTTGTATTCAGTATAAAACAGGCCATTCTATGAGCACAAGGTTGCTAAAGTATTCTTTTGAAAGACAAATGGCATGTTTCAGATGGTTTTAGTTTTAGCAGCTTCTTTACAGGCTTCAGTCATTAGTTTCCCGTTTTTGTACACCTCTGAGTTCATGATTCCATCAATAAACACAATGTTAATAACACTACTAATAGCTCACAGTACCTTTAGTTTACAGTACCTTTATTGCAGCCTGGCTGGAATTCCTCTCCATTCTTTCTCCACATGAAGAGTCTAGTATCAGTTTGATGTCATGCTAAAATAGTTTTTTTTACTGAAACAATTTTATTTTTTATTGATTTTAATGTTTACTTGTGGCTAAAGTGTCCAAATACTGCAAAACAATTGCCATTATTGTTATAATTATATGTATGATACTGGGTTAAATGCCTTGCACTTGTGGAAAAGGACAATATAAATAGCATAGTCACATACAAGATCTGAAGAGGGCATGGCACAACGACGGAAACATATCTGTAGACCTGGAGTAAATACCTAAATGATGTAATCAGATGAAATGTGTCTCCTAACATATTTCGTCTGATTACATCACTTAGGTATATAATCCAGGTCTACAAATAAGTCCTGAACTGCAGCATTTTAAGTTATACTGCAATATCCACAGGTGGGGCTAGAGGGCAAGCCAAACAATTATATATAGAAGTTTATATATATATATATATATATATATATATATATATATATATATATATATATATATATATATATATATATATATATGCAGTTGTCGTAGTGATGACAAATGATTTCATTACCTACGCAGAACACTTGCAGTGTTTACAATATGAGTCAGTTTGAGCTTAACACAAATAAATATGGGTGTCTTTGGCAGACAGTGTGCATTGCGTTAAGCACAACTGTCGTATGGTGATAACAGTGTTTTACTGTTGTTCAACTTTGGGTGTGGAGAGAGTGTTCTTACACATAGTCAAACATTAGTCAAGTCATCACTTACACAGCTGAGTGTAGTTAAATTGTATTAGATGTTAATAAATCCAGCAGACTCACATAGATAGAACAGCACCACCAGATTATACAGCACAAGCCTGATGCACTCAGTTCTGTCTACAAAACCAAAAAAATCCAAAAACTCAGTGCACCACAGTGTAGACCATATTGTTGTCGAGCATCTGCACAGTTTCACTCTTGTTTGTCTTACCTTTAGTTGTAAATTATACTTCCCAAATGCCTGAGCACTGGCCCAGGGTTGGCATGGCGCTGTCCCCAGCGTTCCCACTGCCCTTGCGTGTGGGAGTGGGGGGCCTCTGTCCTGCTCTGTTATAAATATAGCCATGTGTCTGGTCACATGAAGGCCTGCGTGTGTGCTGCCGTACCAAGAGAAGCATTCTATTACGCACCCTTAAATAGCACTTGACAGGAAAAACAGGATGGATCCCTCATTGATCGACTATTATTCAACAATATTTAGTCATCTGTATTTAATTCTCTTGTCTCATTTGTTAATTAGTGGCAACTTAAATTCGGGCTACCAAACTAGCCTAGTCCTTAGGACTAAAAATCTAACTCTATGCAGTTTGAGATGAGACAAAAATCGTAAAGGAATTAATTAAGCATGAGCATCTTATGACGTGTATATGGAATGCAGAAAACCTCCATCTGTAATGTAGTCCCCTCATAATATTTAGCTCCATATGTTGTTCCCTGGTCAAGTCAAGTCAGTTATCAGTTATATTCCAGATGTAGTCGATGCTGATCACAAATATTACACACAGCATAGCTCTTTTAGAGTTTGAGTTCATGGTTTTAATAGCAGCACAACAGGAAACTAAATGCTTGTCACCAGTTAAAACAAACAAAATGTACAGTCTTGGCAAAGATTTATATCATTATTTTGATCTAGGTATCTCCAAATAGTGGATCTGTAAAGCATTACTTTTAAAATACCTACCACTGGCACACAATTCCTATGTATGTTGTACAGACATTCCAATTGACTTTACAGTTCAAAAGAAGAATATTTTAATATTTTCAGATCTTTTCAAGGTTGCCAGTTGATCATTATGCATTTTGTTCTACTGGAAATGTGACCTCTGTGGCTAATTGTCTACAAGTCATGCTTTTTCTAAATATTCCAGACACAAATACAAATCCACCTGAGCAGCGTGGTCAGCGTGGTTCCGGGAAGGATACGTCAAATGCAATGCAGGAGCTCCAAAGTTCACTTCCTGTTATGAACAAGAAGGAATATGGTCTATAGTGCAGGGAAAACTAAGTGCCAAGTACAGCTCAGCGATTTGAGGAAAATATCTAGATTCTGATTGCAATTGATTGCAAAGATTTTTGGGGCGTAATGGACCATCAAATTATTTCGACTACTAGTTCTGGAATTTTGCATTATTAGGTAAATACTGTTAATACTGTTGATCTTAATGTCTACAAAATTTTGGAGATTTAAGGACAGTTTAATGGACATGGATTAGGGTTAACTAGTGCTTCGCTTTTAAAAATTGCACTTAGTCCCGGTTTAGGGTTAATCTTGTTTTAGGAAATAAGCCTATGGTGTATCAAAGCTTCTAAATTGAAAAAGTAAAACACAGTTTCACATTTTCACAGTTTTTGTGCATTTTCAGTTATTTATTAAGAATGCATTAATAACATTCACTTCTTCAGGTGCTAGTAATAGTAAGATTTGAAATCACTTCAGACATCAGAATCACCACAACCTTTTAGGTGCGGGTTAAGTTCATTGAAAACTATTTTATCTTATATTACAACACAGCAACACTTACATTCATTGTAGTCCAAACATCTTTATAAAAATATACACAATTTAAACCTTACAAAAGTGATCTTTCCAAAAAAGACAAATGATTTGATGTGTAAACAAAGAAAAAAACATTTGTCTACACCTGAAACAAGACCTCGAGTAATATTGGTAGGAAAATCCCCCTCTTTTCCATTTTAGATTTCCTTTGATGGCTACAATTCTGTGGCTCAATTGGTTCTAGCAGCGATATACAGTGTCTCTTTATTCACTTCTACAAGAAAAATAAGTGAAAAATCTTTTTCAGTCAGCATGTTCACTAAAAATCTTCATAGTAGCCACAGCAGTCTGGTCCAGATCAAAGTCTTGCAGCTACACAGCAAAGTTCTTTAGCCTGAAAGAACCATGCTGAAATCTTTACTTACAGCCAGGTTGCTCTCTGTGTAGATCCCTGAATAAGTGTGCAATCAGATTACATGACCACACCCCAGCTTATTGTAGGGTCACCAGAGGAATTACAGACACTCCTTCACCTATGAGTGGTGGTTGAAGTTGGAGAGGCAGTCATGGTCATGGGCATTATTCGCACCCTAAAGCAGCCTGGCATTAAACCTTGGCTAAAGCTACACTGAACAGGCCAGAGAATTACGCCAAACAGGATGAGGAGCACCATGATGAAGATCAGCAGCCGTTTCCAATCGCCATAAAAGCCCAGAAAACGCAGAAGCCTGTTCCCATAACTCTCTCTTTGTTCCTGTCTGGTCTCACTATCTTGTTTACTGGCTCCAATATCAATGCAGACGCAGTCGGGCGCCATTGGATTTGAGTAGCAGAGCTTCTTTCCATCTAGCCACAATTTTTTCTCTTGCTGTTGGTCGCTGGGAAGTTGCCCCAGCACCTCCTGGCTGGTTGTCAAAGCTGGAGGACCATTCTCAGGTACAGAAGTTGGTTGTCTGCAAAGCGGGCAGGTGATCTGGGTGCCCTCTTTCTGTGGTGAAACAGTGATGAAGCGGGACAAGCATTCCAGGCAGAAGGTGTGGTTACACTCCAGAATCTTAGGCGTTTTAAAGGTGTTATCGTAGCTGGTGAAGCAAATGGAGCATTCTGGACCAGCATCCCAGACCTGGTCTTCTGCATCACTAGTGGATGATGCCTTATGTCGGTGCAATGATGCATTGGAGGGTGTTCTTGTTATTACCACTGGTTCCTGCATCCTTCTGTCTCTTCCAGGAACCTAAAATGAGGAAGTTCTAGTGAGCACATGAGATGCTTATAGATAACAAATAAAAAACATAATTAAAAAGTCAAATAATATGTTACGTAGATCTTACTAGATTTCATAGCACATAACAATATAGTATATTCTGGTATGACAATGCTATAGCACAGCGGTGCTAAATCTTGGCCATGCAGATCAACCACCCTACAGAGTTTTTCTCCAATCCAAATATATCCAACTGATCTAGGTAATAAAGTCTTTTAAGGTCATCTAAATATTAGAGCCAGGTGTGTTACATCTGAATTCTCCAGGACCAGGTTGAGCCTACAGTAGTAGTAACTACAGTAATTCTTAAAAGAACTCTAGACCTCAGTAATTATATTGGCATATAATACTTTATTAAATGTAAAAACTCTTGGCCTACTACTATTTTTTTTTACTGCTGCGGACAGTGAAAACTTTTATTCTGCTAAACATTTATTTTGCTAAAATAAAATAGAATAAGACAAACCAACTGTATACAGAAAAAACTGTAATATAGTTTAAATAACCAAAGAATAAATATCATAAGCAGTAAGTGGAATTAATGGACCACATATGAAACTATCAATAAAAGATATTTGTAAAACATAGTATAAATATAATAAAGAAATATATAAAATATATATATATATTTTTTTATTATTATTATTATTAATAGTAGTTACAGTAGTGGTAGTAGAAAACCTCTCTTTTTTATTAGTAGTAGTAGCTGTTGTAGTAGTAGTGTAAGTAGTAGTAGTCCTCTCATTATTATTATTATTATTATTATTATTATTATTATTATTATTATCAAAATGTAGCACTTGTATTATATTTTTATGTATTGTTAAACAGGTAGTAGGTAAAAGATCTTGCTGGTATTTGTTGTTTATTCCCAGGACAGAATCTTACCAAGAATAGGAAAGGCAGTATCCCGCTCTGTGGAAAACTCGATGGAATCAAAAAGGCCAGAAAGCTTCTTCTACTCCATTCCACTTCAGACAAAGTATGTGGGTACAAAGTATTTCCTGAAAACGCCTGACCCCGTCTCACTCTCCACAACTGTCTGCTGATCTTGGTCCCTTAGCTGGCTACTTTGTTCCAGTTTCTCAGCTCCTGTTTACCCAAGTGAATTGTACTGAACTATGAAGCTGTTATTCTACCTTCCACTTGGTTAATACAAAGTTATTTCCCTCCCACTTCACACTCTATGAAGCAGTAACCTTGCTCTCTCTTCTTGCAAGTACAGCCAACTAGGCGGGAACAAAGAGAAAGGGAAGAAGGAAGCCTTTTCAGAAATTGATAACACTGGCAATACAAACACAAGTCTGCGCACACACACGTACTTACAGGCTTTTATATATTGATGAATAACAGTGACAAAGCACATAGCACTATTTTTAAATGAGTAAGATTTTCCATGATTTTTAAACATATGACTTAACCAAATGAAATGAAGTAAAAGATTAAGAATGAGTCATTAAGTCAAGTACACTCTCAAAGTACACTTATTTTATAACGCATCTGTGCATTCACACTTAAAGGTTCACAAATGGCTTTATATATTTAATATAGAATCTTTACATGATTATGTCTTTATACTCACACGTATTCATAACGTTTACCAAAATGGTATCCCTCCAAAGAACTCTTTTTGACACTTTTAATTTCCAGCAGGGTTCTACTCATTTCATGCTATATATATTTAACCTAGGAGGCTGCACACTGGTGCAGTGGGTAGTGCTATTGCCTCAAAGCAAGAAGGGCTTGGGTTTGATTTTGTGGCCGGTGACCAGGGTTCTTGCCAGAGTATGCACGTTCTGCTTGTGTCTGCATGGATTTTCTCCCACAGTCCAAAGCCATGCAGTCATTCGAGTTGGAGATACTAAATAAACCCCTAGCTGTGAATGTGTATGTCTGTGATGGACTGGTGACCTGTCCAGGATGTTTCCTGCCTTCTGTCCAGTGAGCACTGGTATAGGCTCCAGCACCCCCAAATGACCCAGGAGAATAAATTAATGAATAGTCAACATTTTGGAGAGTGCACTGAATTACTGCTGTTGTTCGGTAGTACTGTTACACACAGTGGTGAAGCATGATTATTAGTCCTAGGCCCTTAGTTCCAGATATGAATGCCACAATGCTGTTCATTTCTGCTAGCATCTCTATGGGATGTATTTTAGTACTAAGCTAACAGGAAATCGTTGTGCACTGTAGACTAAACACTGTCATTTAAAGTGTGTAAATGGCATTAATATTATCATATTGTGAATACTTAGCACAAAAGAAGATGCAGGGAAAAATATTTTTAAATGAGGATTCATGGTTGAAGCACCCACCACTCAGCCCTCTAGAACAGAAAGGATAGCAGGCGGGTCATCAATAGCAAACTCTCCCAGACTGTTTCTAGAAAATATCTTTGAGCAACCACCGCGGTCTACTATTTAACTCCAGCAGCTATTCAACTGCGCTTTGGGAAACACAGTCCCTAAAGTTACCACTACCACTACCCTACCAAACAGCCTTAGTGCCAGTACAGAATGGCCCATGCAACATATATCTCTTGTACTGCGGCTGTGGTGTTTACCAGGAGCCTGTGCACGTGGCCACAGCAATGTCCATAACTTTGCAGTAGTTCATAGTGTGAAGTCTGCCACAAGCCTAGGGGGTGTGGCTATGCAAAGTGGCTCTCAGGAGGCGCAACATTGCCTGTTGGAAAAAAGACTGTTATTGTTGTAGTTTAGTGGTACTTGTGTTTGTTGGAGTAATTGTATCTAAGGATGGTTGGCTTTGCAGTTAACGAGCAGTTGGAACCCTCCTTAATTGTCATTTTACTCCCTCCATGTGCTTGTGGTGAGGTAGCCCTGGGCTGGGCATTCTTAATCTGACATGCCTACACAATAGAAAGCAGTTGCCAGTACGAGCATTGTTCTCTGAGTCATCTTCTGCGGCTACGCTGCAATATATTTTATATGGTTTGTAGCAGTTTTACAGTAATTCTTTTAGCATTTCAGACCAGAAGGGATAGTGTGACATTGTTGCTCATGAATTGGTCCCAATAATTGAAAATGAAAAAGTTCCACTATCAGTTCCTAATAGTCTAGTTGGCTAATCTGATATAAGCTCCTGATCAATGTGAGAGCGGGGTTTGACTATATCTACCCAGATACCACAGATATTTTTGTATATATATTTCAGAGACATCATAAGACCTTCTCTTGAAGGCCCTAGGGTTCCTCATTGGCTGAATGTAAATGATAGTTTACAGGAATTTAATGTTTATTGACTGCAACTGATAGATTTACAGCTTATTTTGCTCTGAGGATCCTGTAATAAATAATCCTCATGCAAAACACACCCATCTGTAGACTCTTGTTTCCACGTCACTAACAGCACTCTAATGCTTTTCCTTATAATCCACACTCGTAATCCATCATGATAGCAGTGGAAAAACATATCAATTGAGGAAACAAGTGCAAGTCTTGCCTAGAACAACAGCTGCCTTTCTGCTAGTGATAAGCGGTCGAATATAAGGAAGTGCTCAAGGAATGTTTATGGCTGCTTGTAAGTCTTCCCATAAGCAATAGAAAAATATGTGTCATATAAAAGCTGGCAGGGAAACAATTGACAGTGGAATGGGAGAGTAAATATTGTTGCTCATGTAACAAAGCCTTTTATTTACAAAATGACAAATTTAAATATTTGTTTCTTGCACTATGTAAGTAAGTAAAATTTTTTTAGCAATAATAAAATGTTTTGATGTGACAGTGATGATATAATATCCTTTCAAAAGTTCTTTGCTATGAATGCAGTATCTGAAAATTGCAGAATGTTACTATCAATTTTATATGTCCTTTATAAGAGGACCAATAGAAATGCTTCATGCTTCATCATGGTGGTCTTTTTGGGCTGTGTAAACAACCCCCTGGTATTCAATGATGGCTGGCTACTCCAGTGCTGTCTGGCTGCTAACTCCCTCACTACAGCAGTGCTGATGCTTGTTAGTTCTTGTTAGTAAAAGCACATGACAAGTCAGTGCTGAACACTATTTGTTTTATATTCTTCTTCCTCTTCTTGATTCATTTCTTTTTTGTCTACTAACTCATCCTGTTTTTGAGATATCACCTAGGATGCCATAGCAATGACCACATTAATCGTTGAGCAACAACTTAGCAATCGCTAACAATTTGTCAACATCCCTAGCAACCACCTGGGAACTGCTTAAGCTGTGCAATGACTTTGTACTTTCTTTAGAAAATGCTCTTTTCTCCATTATTTGAAGAAGGACCAGTTACCTGCAGCAACACCCTGATGCAGACCAGCAGAGCTTTTGACAGCTTTGGTTATTTAAGAATATCAAAGATTGTAGGTGAAACAGCTAAACATATGACCTTTCCCTGAATTTATATTTGATTGTCTAGTCTCCCCAATGGACAGCACAAAGTCTGAGAACATTTACTCATTCATATGTAGATTAATTTCGGTTATCATCTTCATATTTGTCTCAGAGTGCCTGGTCGTCTCACTTTAGGGCATATTTTACATCCGAATGAAAGTCCATTGCAAAAGAAACTTTATTTGTTTGAAAGTATAAAGTGGCTAACATGTGGGCAGCCTTTAAATAACATAGTTTAAGCACAATATGTCCATGTTTATAGTAATGGTTACTGAGTACATGCATTGTACAGTAAACTATGCATTACACTAATTTTCCCAGTTTATCTTTTGTCGTTTACAGGCTAATGAAGTAGATTCTGCTTATAGATGCTCATAAATTAAAGGGTGTATTTAAAGGGATTTTTTTACAGCAGTGTTTTGATTTCATTTGATAGTATGCTTGATCTAGTCACATGTCTGATCTTAAAATTTCCCATTTTACATTAGGAAGAAAAAAAGAACAGAAAACCTGCACATAACTTCAATTGCTTTTATAGTGTAATATGAATCAATCAAACTGGATACTTTAGTTAGTTTTCTTTAGTTACTCTAACTTTAACTAGTTATTATTGTAAATATATTTTTATTTGTGTAAGTTTTTCGACTGCTTAGCCCAGTCCTAAGAGATACTGCACCTGCTGTGTAATTCATTTATAATTGGAATTGCAGAAGTTACAGTGGTAAACAGGTAGCTTGTGAGATAAGGGTTATGGTAAGTATTATTTTCTGGATTATTAAGGTGACTGTTCAAAAAGACGTCGGGCTTTAAGCTGAACGTGAGCTCAAAGTCCTCTTCTTTCATCTCTGTTTACTAAAGGCAGCTACAGGCAATCCTGATGAACGTTTATGGTTTACCGTTTGGGCAATATAGGAAGTTATTAAGAAATTCTTTTGAAGCCAGGCCAGTTTTTATTTACTTCAAAACAGAAGCAGACAGTTTTCAGAAATGGTCTCTCCATCACTAACTACATTTACTAATAAAGCACAGCAGATGTAGGGCATTTTATTACAGCCCTAATAACCATTCAGTGTATACATATTTTTAGAACTCTACTATCCATGTTTAGTGCAGTGCTATGCAAAAGTTTGGGTAAATGGTGTATGTTCTGATTGGCTGTGTAGTATTGTTCCTCAGTCAAATGCTGCTTTTGTATGGACAGAGAAAAGGACTTTAGAAGATTTGTTTATATACCACATTAAACTCTTATTTAAGTGTGAGGAAAATTCAGGTTTACATTCAGTTGTCAACTGGCAATTTTAGATTCATTAGGCAAGCAGTAAATGTGTATAACAATTAGTAGAGGTTTGCTGTAATAGGAGCATTTGGAATTTGGACAGTGTTGGTATGGATTATACCTCTGACTTAAAAGACTCTCACAAGAGAGGGTTTCTTTCAAGTTTACTCATCAGCCAACACCAGGTGTGGTGTCTTGTCATTCCATCTGAACTATAGAGGAGGCTGGAGCACAAGCTAACACTCGAACCCTTTCAATCTTCTTTTAGTTTTTGTTGTCCAAATATCAAAACAAAGCAAAACAAACACACAACTTAGTTTTAATGAGCTTGCCAGACAACAGCACAGCCTCCTCACAGTGAGGTTATTTTAATGTGGTATTAAAACTAAGCCTCCCAATGTAAACAATGAGTGAAGTCCATACATCCAGTCCAGTATGTGGTTTAATATGTGTTAATATTCCGATTTTTGTTTCAGTTTTGTTTTTTGTCCCTCCCCCCAACTACTGTTAACCCCAACAAGTTACACTCTTAGATGAATTTCTCATGAATGCTAGGTGCTGTAAACAAAATAAATGTTTTCAATAGTGCAACCGAGGTTTTTTTTATTTAAAACAAATCTTGCTCAAATATTTGCAATATTCTGAAGGTAAGGTTTCACTGGTGGGCGTCAGTGTAGTAAATATGTGACCATTCCTTACACAATCACAACAACCTTAAGCTACCATAACTATTCTAACCAACATCAGATCAAGTGTGCTGTTAAAGTTAATACATTAAAGTAAATGCAAGGAGGACAGTGCAGAAGCTCGGACTATGCACAATCAAATGTGCTGTACATTTCCATCTTTATCTTCTTGTTTTCCACAAGAAAGGTTTTACATCTCACCACAACCCCATTTTACCCTATTCCTCGTTCCTCCGTAAGCCTTGACCCTCTGTTCATGAAAAAAAGCCCGCTCTGGCCTTGTAGCTCAAGCAGAAACTGCCAACTCCAGAGTTCTCGCTCCATCTACAGACTCTTCTCACGCTACAGACATACACTGAAGGCATGGTCTGAATTAGCAAACTAATCACTAAAGTACAAAAGATTTAATAAATTACTCATCAGCCAACACCAGGTGTGGTGTCTTGTCATTCCATCTGAACTATAGAGGAGAACAGAGCAAGTTGTTTTTGTAGTCAAGTCCAGTAAATTTGGAACATTATGGCAGAATCCTGTTTGGATTGGAAAGCAAACATCTCGAAAATGTTCTGAATGATCAGTCCATTAAAAAATATTTTAGACACTTGTTTCTAATATATGGGTTATTGTGCTTTGCAAAGTAACAGTCTCTTCGACATTCAACAATGCTACAGTGACAATGGCAATACTATGTTTCCATCAGCATTTGCTATAAACTTACCTTACAGGCCTGCTGGACAAAAATCAAAGATTTGTTGCCTAAGCTTATAAAATGTAAACAGCCAGAATTTAAACTTCTGACAGTAATCAAGGTGTTGTTTTCTGTCAACATATCATTTCAAGTTCTAGAAAATGTAAATCTAGGAAAGTGCACCACAATACTGAACCTGAATAGGAGAGCCTGTAGTTCTTTCTCCTGTTGGGAATAACTTGAAAGGAGGTTTTAGGTATTTGAGGAATTTACAGCACCATGTAGATTGTGAGAGTTAGATTGAAAGGAGAGAGTTAGAAATGACCTAAATACCTGAAATCTTATTGATGTGTTCTAAGTAAATGGAAGCTTTATTTCTGTAAACATTGAAATCATCATCATCATCAGATTTTTTTCACTCATAGATTATTACAATTTGATTATCAACATACAAAGAATACAGCATCATAAATCTATACATCCATATATAAAAACACTTTGTACAAGAGTTCCAGTGGCTGCACAACAGCTAATAAAACAACATTAGAAACTTTAACTCAAGGCATCTTTACAATCAGGGGTTATATTCTTAACAGCTACTACACTAGCTCACATATCCTTGTTTTGGCTTCTGCTTCTTGCACACTGAAAATTTGATCATTCCACTATATGACGTAACAAAATAAAATACAAAGTATACAGCATAAACAGTTAAAGCCAACAAGACCACATATCGAAAATAGAATATCTTTTTCAAGAGCTAAAAGTAAAAATACAGACATAAACTGGAATGCTATGACACTTCATACAAATATCTGCTCAGAATATGTATATAAGACACACACAATAATTCACCATTTGTCCAGCCCTTGCCTAAGAAGACCACACAGTGTACATTATAAATCTTTTTGGCACTTCAGTGGTGTTGGCTGTGCAATCAATGCTCTATACAACAAACTGGCAGACCACATTCGAGCACCTTCACATTCTTACACTGTGTTTCTGTGGCATAAAATAAATATGGCAAAATGCAAGAATTTGGGAAGAGTCATTCAAATTGGGTTTAAAAGGTTAGATCAAGTGCAAACTAAAGCGCATTATTTTTAAAGCGTATTATTTTTTTGTTTGTTTTTGAAAGCTTCATATTTGGTTGACATCTATAGTGCTTTAGAAGAATACCCAGCAAGTAATCTTACACTAAACAACGGATCATAATTTTTCCCTAAAGGTATAAAACTAAATATCATTATCTTTAAAAGTGCAGGTAAGATCCTTCATGGCACAGGTATAATAGATTCACATGAATGTCACATTTTAACAGCTCTTTTTAATGACATCAGCATTCAATGTGTATCCCTAATATCGTTTTTCAAGATTACCATTTTCCACAGTGATTTATTTAGCATCCTCAGTAAGGCCTGATTTACCTGCAAAATCAGAGCCACAAAATTATGGGGAACTTAGTTTGGCGCGATGTATTTTAAACAAGGAATTCATTCTAAAAGATTCTTAAAAGATGAAGGCTGTTGTGTCCTTAAGAAGTTGGGAAAAAGCTAATATGTGCAAATAATGTCCTTTTAAGGATTTCTATAACATAAGGTCAAAATTAACACATGGAAATAACAGAATAAATACATAAATTAAAAAAACTTGAGAAAATACCTGACTCAATATAAACACTCAAACATACTCCCGAAGTGCGTCAAAAACAGTCGGTCTCTGAAGATAAAAAAAAACGGAAATAACATTCTTTTTCTGTGCATAAAGAAAAGAACATGAGAATATGCCAACATACCATCTGCCCATTTAAATAACCAAATAAATACCCATAAACTAGAGAGACGTAAACAGTACTATCTTGATGCAACAAATTGCTGGCCTTCACCTTTCTTCTCGGAAACCAGACCCTACTGGACGGTCACATTGTACACCTTCGTTACAGCCCCTGTTGCCATGGTTGCACTGCTGGTTGCAGAGGATGCTGAGGGCCTCTCTCTCCTGACATATCTTGGTTTGCGCACTGCACATTGGATTAATGAGATTTAGACATTGATTTTTTTTTTAATTAAACCACATTCACACCAGTTTAACCCTTTGATGCACAACCACTGCTAAGGCACACCAGTTTAAACTTGACCCGTATTCATTTCCTATGTTATTTTATGTATTACTAAGTATCACTTTGGCATATATTTTAAAATCAGTTTATTTCAGTAAAGTGTTCAGTAAAATATTGTTTCTGACCTTAAATCATTATTTCAACACTTATTTACTTCATGAACAAAAAATATGTGTTTCTGACTGCAAATGTTTAAGTCAATAGTTCCCATCAAATTTCATAGTGAATACATAGGGGTTCCCTAATGTGATCCCTGATGTGAATTAGGAGGGCAGTAATACAAAAATTATTTTTATTAAAAAAATAAGGAAAAAAAATAAGGAATTGTGATGAGCAAAAAAAAAAGAGAAATTCATGGAAGCTTGAATGATGAAACTAATTTATTGTAAAGATACAGAAAATAAAATCTCAGCTTGACCCAGGTTGTGCATAAAAGGGTTAAACACTTTGGACTATAGCTAGATAATAAACAGCCATTCAGCAAACATGTTCAAGAAAATCAGACTAATTGGGAGCCAAGATTATTTTTTTCTACATAAATAGATTATGTTTTTATTTCGAGAATAGACAATCCTAATGTTTAAGTACTTCACAATCCAACAGAACATTCAGGCACGAGAACAATTTTATTAACAAAATACTTCTTGGACAGCTGTCAAAATACTTAAACTCATTGTTAGTCAGAACAGAGTGTTCATGTGACCTTTGCTTGCACTCTTAGAAAATATATCTTAGAATATATATATGAAATCAGAATTATGGAAAAAGAGCTCAACTGTCCCATTTAAAACCCTTCAAACGTAACGTAAAAAGTTCAGTTCTCAAAGCTTGAGTCATCAATTTTTTTTATAATTCAACTTATATAACAATGTTTCTGCACAACCTTAAATATATGTGTATATTAATTAAACTTTTATAGTATAGTATACAACTATATCTACATATATTCTTACCGGATGATGTGTCAGAAGGTATCATGACAGCCTGAAAATAAAATAAAACAACAGCTCTTTATATAACTCTTTGATGTTAAGAACAACAGGGCAGATCATAATTAAAAAATAAATAAGAACGATAAATATATAAGCAAGACTAAGAACTTACTGTCTCACTGGGTTGAAATATGAAAGCTAAAGCAGAGAAAATACATACTTCAACAAACTTGAAAAAATTAAAGTAAATTAAAATGTAAACAAGATGTTTTAGATGTTAAACTAGCTCACTCTATCCATTAAATAAGCTAAAAAGTTAAATTAATATATGTTTTATTCCATCACAAAATCACATGCAGCAAATCTGTATGCTGTTACCTTTGTTACGCTTGTAGAAAACACCAGGGAGACGGTTGGAGCGTTTGAGGTAGAAGAAAGAGGCGACTGAGAGAATTAGGAAAAGGCTGATCAGCAGAGTCCCCAGAAGCACAGAGGCTGCAATGCCTGGACCACCTGCACACAAAATTCAGTCATACCACAAGCTCTTCGCTTTGCTTTTGTCCTTCTGTTATACTATATATAAAAGCAAGCTGCCCTTAATATTGACATGTGATCATATTAATATTGTGATAATTTCATAATAGATGAAACTCAGAATTAAACCGTTAATTTACAATTAACATGCATTACGTTAAATAGCATGCTCAATGGGAGCTTTAGTTTAACATGACACACTAACAAAAATCTTCTGGAAAATTCTGGCCCACATAGGCCATTTGAAACAAGACTGGGTAGCTAGATGATTGTTCCTGGACAGCAACTAATAAGTGTCAACATCTGTGCTAATCAATACAGAATCTCTGAATAAAGCACTGTTAATTCATGGTTTATTTGTACACTTCACCTCAACATGCCTGGCACATATTACAATATATTACAGGCCAGTTAAAAAGGCAGGTGTTATATGACATGTTCCTTTAAAGTTATCAAAAACAAATTGAATTTCATAATGCATTTAAATAAATGACAAAGGACATATACTAACAAGGTAAAACAGCTGTATCATGATAATGGGGTTTATTTACACCTTAATTGTAAATGCTAATTCTTACCGATCTTAATTGGTGTGAGTACGGAGTTGTTTTTACTGGTCTTTGCTAAGAAACAGAAAAAAGGTAAGAGAAAAAAAATAATCAAAAATATCCATCATTATACTGTTTTAATAATACTATTAATTATAGAAGTACAGTCACATTATTTATGTCATTATGATAAGACAACAAAAATCATAATGTTAATATTAACATAACATTAATTGTTGCCAATGTTGTACTATCACAAACATTTTGATGCATAAGATTGGTATTTTCTATTAAACTATATTTACTAAAATAAGATGTTTTCACAGGTTGATCATCATTCATGAAGATCAGTAAATACAATGAAATGGCAGGACAGGCGTTTCTAGTTAAGCTTATTTTGCTACAGTTTTTCTTCACACAACTCTTACTGTAGTAGCAGAGTGTCAAGTTCTCCACCTCTGAAGTTAAAGAGTCACATGGCACGCATGTGTTGTTCTCCAGAACATGGAGGCACCCTAGTGGAGAATATGTATTATCATCAATATAAAACTCTTCACCTGTCCATTTATAGAATAACAAATAAGCATATCTCATGTTTGCCTCTCAAAACATGCAAGGTACAAACAGGTATTACTTTGGTGGTGAATCATTTTCGGCATTGCAGTGACAGAGTGTGTGCTGTTTTGACTGGAACAGATTTGGAGGGGCTGCTGGAACTGTGTCCACTTACTGTCAATGCTATTAAACACTCTCACCTCTTTGGTCCACATTGTAGATGTAAACTCAGAGATGATAGCTCATCAGTTGGTGTACAGTTTATGTCTGTCAGCTTCTAGTTCTTCATCAGTGGTTACAAGATGCTGCCTACAGGATGACATTAGCTAGATACTGAATGACTTACCTTAGTACATCAGTTATCTGTTGTCTGACAACACCAGCAGAACACAATAACACTCCACCATCATCTCAGTGTCACTGCAGAGCTGGGAATGATCCACCACTAAAGTAATACCCGCTCTATGATGGTTATGTGGGGATCCTGACCATTGATGTACAGCGTAAAGGTGAAATAACAAAGTATAGAGAGAAAGAGATTAACTATAGTCTGTGCAATATATGGAACGTATGTGGAATTTATAAAATTGAAAATAGGTGTAGACACAAGCAGATATATGTGATAAAGAGCTTAGGGTATGAGTATATATTTAAGCATCTAAGTTTCTTTTTTAATCTCTAATTAAAGCAGAGCGTCATTTAAATGTAAACTCTAACTACGGTACCAAATATAGCACACATTAATTCTGAAGCTAGAAGCCAAATTATTTTTTATTACTCCTCTTTTATAACTACACTAAAAAGACTGTGTGTACAGGCTGAATTAATATGAGTATAAATACTATTTTAAAAAGAGAACATTTGGAATATACCAAGATTGCAATGAGTGCTGTTTGAACAGGTTTCATTCATCTTCTTTGTTCTTCCACAGCAATCATTTGTGTTTTCATGCAGAGCCTAGAACCCACAGACACACATTTCATTGTATTGTGTCACTTAATTGTAAAAACACAATTTGTA
This sequence comes from Megaleporinus macrocephalus, assembly GCA_021613375.1. Taxonomy (NCBI): domain Eukaryota; kingdom Metazoa; phylum Chordata; class Actinopteri; order Characiformes; family Anostomidae; genus Megaleporinus; species Megaleporinus macrocephalus. The sequence continues at coordinate 18,778,622 of CM038704.1, read as the reverse complement.
TTTACTTTATATCTAAATGCAATCATGCATACGTGCCTAACACCTAGTATATCATCTGTTTTGGGCTTAAAGTTACTTTTGCATAGGGCTTTGCTTGCCAATGGACGTGGAGCCAGGTTACTTTAACACAGCTCAACTTAAACCTAGACAGTATCTACAGAATTTAACCAGAGATTACCAAACATTACCTGGACTAGTCGAACTTCTAACACAAGAAGTACCAGCCCGACGATGTAGTAAACTCTGTTCATGCTGAAAGCGGTCCTGTGGGTGGTGTTAAACTGTGTCAGTGTCAACAAATCGACAGATAACCAGCATTTCACAACACCTGTATGAATGGTTACCCTGATAATTTAAAATAAACAGTACGAATATAATTACATCCAAATAGTAACGTGTCAGACCGGTAAACCGTCAAATTCAACTGACGAGTTTTCAGCCTTTAATTAAAATTAATCAAACTAAGCTGATAACCAGCATCAACTAGCGCTAGCCAAACGGCTACTATTAGCTTGCTACCTATTTTGTAACCCAAAGACACTTTAAATGGCTCACAAAATAAATTACTGTGAGAATAAATAAGTCTTATTTACGCGTGTACAGATATATGAGGACTAAAATAAACACAAACTTACCTTCTCGATCAAGTTTGTTCGTATGACAGCTTCAGAAACCCGTCTCCTCAGCGATGTACTTCCTGTTTATTAAATACTTTCCAAAATAAAAGTTTTGTTTATTATTTAAGTTGTGTTGGTATTTTAACGTTTTTCTTCTAATGCTAAGTTTGTCATTAAATATTTGATAGTTTAATTTGGCGACAACATGAGAAAAAGATGATGGGCAGTTCAGTCGTAGGGTGCTGGTGAAGCCCACCTGACTGGAGCCGATAGAAAATCAGCTGATGAAGAAAATAAAGTACGTTAGTGCAAAACCATAATATCAGTGTGCAGTAATTCAGCCATTCTACACAAGAAGTTCATATACCAGAGATTACTGTTTCAGATTTTTTCTATTTAAAATCCTTTAACACTCAACGTGGATATGAAGGCTCCCTCAGCTTCCCTGTGTTTCTGAAATGCGGTTGTCAGCTGTTCTAAAAATTAGGAGGGGCACATCTCGCTAAAACAAAACAAACAAACAACATTCAACTTGTGTTGTTTACTTCAATGACAACACACAGCTTGATTTTTTTAATCTGTAATTTTGTGATGAGCTTTCAAATAAGGATAGATAGATGTCATGTGAAATGTAATTCCTCAAAGTTATGACAACATTATATGACAACGTTGTGACAACGTAGTGGTAACGTGTAATGTTGTCACAACCTCCTAGAATTAATACGTTCTACTATATCTGCATTAAATGGATTTTTTGCTAAATTGCCAACAGTTAGTAATAATACTGCCTGAGAACATTATTCTGACAACGTTGTAGCAACGTTATAAAATGTAGTAAATCTTGCGCAGCCTCAATTGTTTGACTATGAAAGTTATTCGAATCTATTTATGTATGTTACATGTCACTTGAGGGTAAACGACAGACAGTTGAGATTGATTTCACTGGTGTTCGTTGATTAAGTCGTTTATCACCGTCACGTGCGGTGATAAAGGAATAGTGAGCTTGTGTGGTGCTAATTTGTATTTAACGCTAACGTTCCTTTTTCTGACACTACAGTTTGCGTCAGATTCTGTCATTAAACTAAACCGTGCTTTAGGCCTACTTGTTTTACAGTGAGTTTTAAAATGTAGCTCACTCTCCCGATGTAAAATACTGTGTTAACCTGTAAGCCCGGCTAAATCGTTAGCGAGCTAACTCTGGCTAGCCGATAGGTGTAGTTACCTAGCAGTGTTTCAAAAACACGCCGCGTTTAATTCCCTGCAGGTGTTTGTCCTCCTCGCTGTATTTAATGCATGTGAGTTGAAGTTTGAGTTTTGGTTGGATAGGTATAATTAGTAATATTTAGTGCCGCTAAATCGTTTTTGTAGATACTGGAGAATGAAGCCCAACGTTTGGAACATAAAGGATGCTTTAAATATCCCAACGACCTCAATGTAAGTCTTCAGCTAAGTTTCTCCTCGTAGTCTGGTATTATGAGACAAACGATTTTGACCACGTATTTGGTAAGCAAACACTATGTAGTGTTGGTTATATGTGGTAAGATATGAACCGCATTAGTAATGTTCTTGCACCTGATGTGAAGATGAACACACATTTTAACTTCATCATATTATAGGGCAGCAAAATCTGGGAAGGGAGGCACAACTAGTGACTACTCCAGTCTGAGTGATTCCCAGTTTCTGTTTGGATCTCAGTTCTGGCCTGAGAGCTCTCAAGGTTTTTCCCAGGAGATAGGCGGACCATACAAAAGTTGTCAGCCAAACTCACAAGAGGTATTATCATAACCTGCTTTCTACTGTTCAAACTTTTTATGGATGGATGGATTTGGTCTGTCTTTTACTACTGTACTAGATACGCTTTAAGGTGTGCATTCTAATGATCAGCTTAGCTTTTGGGTCTAAATCCATGCTACAATATTTAAGATTTCTAATGTAAGTCACTTAATAACCTGTTTAGTTGTTATATGTATACAATTGTAAACATAATAATAATAATAATAATAATATGTATTTGAATATTATACTCCAGTTTTATGATGCTTTTTACAGATAAATGAACTGAAGGTTTCAGCCAGTTATCACTCCAAGCCATTGTTGTTTGGAGATGGCAAAACAGCAAACATCACTGGTGAAAAAACCTTGGGCATATTAGACAGGTTTGAAGAGGAGAAAAGAAAGGCCAAAGAGAAGTAAGTACATTTCTTAACTCACAGCCCATGACATTCTCTGACGTTAGGTCAATTTTTTTCTGCATTCTAAGAAACAAAGCTTCACACCAAAATGTTGTGATCTTTGATCTACAAGGAAAATAGTTTGAAAACAGACATACTAATGAACAGTGACAAAATACCAATAAATATCTTCTACTTTCTTTAAAACAATTTTCTACTATTTTTGTTTTAGTGAAATTATTCTTCAAGGATTTCGACAACTGCATGAAAGTCTGGAAAATGTAAGTGATAAAGGAAGAGGGACAAACTCATTCAGTGATTAATGTTTTGTGAAATGCTTTTTTATGCATGTTATAGTCACCTCAAGATTTTTTTCAAAACCTTGTTTCAGATCAAAAGAACTTTTTTAAACGCCATTGAGGAGAGCTGTGATTTCACTAAAAAGACAATAGCTGAAGAAATCGACAGTTTCGGAAAGACAAGTAAATAATATTGTGCCAGTTATTATTTACACTTTTATTCACACTGGTATACGTCTCTGTTGTATACTGATGCAGTGTATTGCGACTTTGTCAAGCAGAGGGTCCTAATGCTCAACATCAGAGACTTTGTACAAAACTGCTGAGTAGTTAGTCCATGTTGCTTTTTATATCATATAACTATTTACATTAAATGTTGTGGCTCACAGTTCAGGATGACTTGGCCAACATAAAGAAGAGTGTAACAGGTCAGGCTGAAATGCTGGCAAATCTGCAGAACCAGACACAGAGAGAGATAAAGGACAGTGAAGCTAAGGTGAGATAAGGTGAAACAGAAGGCTGAGTTATACTATCAGTGACTGTGTGTTGGTCATAAAACAATTTGGTATTCTTTGCAAAACAGTGAATACTCACTTTGTCATGATAGGCTACCCTTCCAGTCCTTGTTTAAATGAATAACAAAAACTAAACTTTTGCCTAGCTCTTATTTTGGTTATGTTACCCCTTTTTACCCCTTTTACTACTTGGTCATCTTGACTGTTCTGAGCAGAAACTGTCCACATGCGTTTTTTTGCCGCAGTGCCAGAGAATAGATGAACCATTTTTTGTTACACAAAGAACCATTCAATTTTTTCAGTTATTTAACGAACCATTTAACCATAGTTTATGTTTAAATCAACACTGAGGGACTTTTCTCTATTTTCTTGTGACTCAGACCACACTGGCTGTAAAAGACCTGAACTCACTCGTGCTCAGTCTTCAGCAGGATATGGTATCTCTAAGAGCAGACCAGAGCAAAGAGCAGAGTGTGTTCGGAGAGATTCTGTCTTTACTTGACACAATAACAGCTGCTCACTCTGGAGTTCTTCCTAGATCTGCCAGAATGGCTCACCAGACTGTTCAGACGTCACCTGGTCTTGAAGAGAAGTTCTGTGTCGTTTCAGAGGAAAAGCACTTTTGTGAAGGTATAAGGTTGAGCAGTGGGACTATCGCTCATTCAAAGGAAATCGGAGACCAAAGTGTTTGTCCTGGTAAAGCAAAATCTAACCCTAACCCTAACCCTAACAACCTAGCATCTTTCCGGGTCTTCTGCCCAGTGTCTATTGAGCCAAAACAACTGTTCAACAACACAGCAGCTGAGACATCCTACTGCACACGCTCATTGATGACCACCGCTTTAAGCCCAACAGTTACTACTACAGGCACTGCTGGTCTTCAGAGAAGTTGCATGGTTGGAACCCCCATGCGTGTGGAACCAGTGAGGCCTTTGGTTGCTAAGGAGGAGAACAGGTTCACAACCTGGAGTGAGATATCCAGACAGAAAAAAATGCCCAAGCGAGGACAGAGAAGCCAGCATTTCAGAAGGAAGAAGAGAGCTTTAATCCTACCACAGAGGAGACTGAATAACAGGATGGCTTCGGTTAACATTTTTGAGGATGACCGACCTGATGAAGAGCAAGAAAACAGAGTGCCTCTAGCAACAGTTAAATCTGTTTCAAAGAACCATCCACCACCTATAAAGCAGAAAGGTACATCAGGACTGTCAAATAGGAATGGTTGTGGGCAACTCCTGAATCCTTGGTCATGGTCCCAGGACAGTTGCAGCTCCCAAATGATGGTGGAATACAAGAAGGTTGAACAGGAGACGGCAATGTCTGAGCACAAAACTAATACAATAATGAGACAGACAGGCATCTGGCAGCTCTTTGACTTCATTAGTGACTCTGATTAATTCCCTAACTAGTGTTCTTAATGCCTTGATAAGGGGTCTAAGTTTTAAGAAATGCAGTATGTGTTCTTTATTAAGAAATCGGTGGAAACCCGAAATTTGTGTTTCTTTGACATTTGGTAAGGACGTTTCCAGTTCATGTTGAAATTAGTTATCTAGACTTTAAAGACATGGTTCATGAGATTATTGTAGATGCATGTGGATGTTTAGAAAAATGTATTTACACTTACAAAACTTGTTTCATATTAGTTGATTTTTTTTACCCTTGAATTTGTTAGGGTTCATACACTACATTCTAAAATGTGATTTCTGTTTGTTGTAGCACTATTTCTTTGTAAGCTGCTTTTTTCAAAAGTCATTTTATTTAACTTTAGTGCAAAAGCCAAAGCGAAATAAAAGTAACATAGTGATCAAACATGTCCACTGTAGTATTACTTAAATCAAATACTTTTAATAGTACAAGTTTTATAAGGTGCAAGGGGAATTCCACTGATCCAAATTTCTCCATAAATCAGTATTTGAAAAGTAAATAAAGTCATTCAAGAGTGATGTGAAAAGGTTTCATTTTAGAGAATCTTACTGACTTAATAGTTACTGATGCCTACTATTACCAACCACCAGTAAACCTACCAGCCTTTTATTTATTTATATGTAATGCTCATAGCTGTGAATTTATGTTTATTACCATGTCCTTATCAATAATTTTATGCAATAGCTTTCTGAGAAGCAGCTTGTAAAGAGGCGGCTTGCTTCAGATGTTCCTATGACCACAACTATGAACAATTCTAACTAAGTAAGCCACTCTAGAAGAAAGTATTTCACATCAAATGACTGAGTGACTTTGTTTAATTATTCAGAAAATTTCAGAAGAAATCTATAACATTCAGTAACTAAATTATTTCATATTATATTACATTATATTTTAAGCGTTACAAGCAGTAGTAAAATGTCCAAGATTCAGTGTTATATTCTCACTGTGAAACAGCTCTTTAAACATTGTATCCTAACAAGTAAAATTAAGAATACCAGCTGTTTGACTAACATTGTGCACTCACTCAACAGTCAGTAACAATATACCAATAGCTTTCATACATGAGATCAAATTCCCTTTAGTGAACAAAAACACATATATACAGCTGAGAACATCACTATTTTGTAACTCAAAAGTGCCTCATATGCAGTTTCTGACAGCAGCTTCTTTTGTCAGACATGAATGGTTTTTGTTATTCATCCACTAAGTCCACAGGAGGGGGCATGAGTCCTCGAGGGTTAAGGTTTGCCACCAGACACACGTCATAACTGTCGTGCATTATGGCCTGTTTGACCATCACAGTCCACTCATTCTCAAATGGATCCAACTGCAGTATGTCCTTGGTGATAATGTCATGCCGATCTGGGAAGTAGTTTAAGGTTAGAAAAGTGTCATGGTATGTAAACATTCACATAAATTTTAAAAATATATTGGAATTTACTAGAGTACTAGAAAGTTGGAGGCATATCAACAAGGTGCACATTGATTCATATCAAATTGAGATTTACCTGCTCCTTTATAATATCCACAAACATATAATTTCCCATCCACTACACCAGCATTGGATGCATTGCTTCGCAGTGATAGAAGGGGCCAGGGTAAAGGAGGGCCATCTCTCCAAAAGTCTCCGTCAGGGTTATAGATTTCTACTGCATCAAGGCAGCGACGTGACTGACCACGATCCACACCTTCACAGCCAATGCCACCTATAAAGGCAGATACAAAGCTTTATGTAGCATCACATAACCAGTTTTCTGCCATTAGAGTTGCAAAGTGGGCTAAAGTAATAATATAAACAGTAAAATGTGGAAATGCTTTGTTTCAAACTAGCATGGCGTTGCTTATATTTAGCCTTTTCTGGCTTAAGAACTATGATATTTGTAAGTAATAGCATGTTGCATGACAAAATATTATGACATTATTGTAATGAGAGCAAACAGCATTTAGCCAAAGCTGTTGCACAGTGTCATGCTGAAATTTAACTGGGATCTTAGAAGTCAGTAACAAAAAAAATAATTACAAATAACAAATACATAAGGCATTTGTTTTTGTTGTTTGAACTGCTTGTGGTGTTTTTATGGTAGATCTCCCATTAAAATAGGATTTAAGTCAAGGATACCGGTGTCTTATTTTGTTTCACCTATTACATAGATTTCTCCATTAAGTGCAACTGCACTGCAGCGGTATTTGGAATATTTCATAGGACAGAGCTCATTCCACTTGTTGGTCTCTGGGTCATACTCCAGAAGGCGGTTACTCATACGGTCAGGCTCCTCATCTGTGCGGTATGTCTGTCATTCGTGAGACAAATCCAAACAGGTGCAGTTGGGGTGGGCAAAGAAAGAGAGATAGAAACAGAGTAGGGTTACACACTGACACAATTACTGTGTTCCTCTCTCAGTATATTTTTTTCATCCACTTTGTCCATGTTTACAGCAGTTCAGTGGTAACAATGTCCTCCTGCGTTTCAATTTTAAAGCACATTTCTTTAAACTAAGAAACAGTTACTTTAACTGGCTGAGCCAGATGAGTTGAAAAAGGGAAGAAAGAAAAATGTCAAGCTACTACAAAATAACTGGACATTTGAACATTCCTTTGTCTTTTACCTGTGGGGTCCGCCCTCCGAGAACATAGAGACAATTTTTCATCCTAACCACGCTATGATAGGCCAAAGGCATGGGCAGCGGAGCGGCACTGCGCCAAGGGCCCCCCTGTAAGGACCAGCGGTCTACACTGTTGGTGATGAGGTATTGGTTCTTCAGTTTCATCTGACCTCCGATTAGGTACAGGTTATCACCCAGAGAGCCTAGTCCATATGAATCCCGATATTCTGCTGAAATTAAGTGCTTCCAGCTTCCTTGTGCTTCCTGATTGTACCTAAAAATGTAAAGAAGATTCATTAAACGTGATATATTTCTGCAATACATTTTTATTTAAGTCATTTGAAGTTTTTTGTAATGCTAGAGGTGAGACCATTGTTAATTAGAGTGCCAGTGCAAAAGAAAGTGCCCACTTCCATTAAATATGAACTCCCTTTTTGAGTGCCCCATAGTCCTTTCCCATCTGCATATTCCTGAATAAACTAAACTGCTTGGTCATTATTTTATGAGTGAAAGATAGATTAAGGAGATGAAGCAGATATATTGAACAGTGCAGTGCAATTTTGTGAGCTCGTATTAATGTCATGAAAGGTTAAAGTTTTGGTGGTTATCTCTCAGTTTCTTTCTGTACTTACTATCAACATAGTTGTTTTCAATGTCTGTTTCAATGTTTTGTTATTTACTGAAAATGACAGACATGTAGTCTATAGTAACCTTGGATGTAGACAAATGTTAATTTTGACATTATTTGAGACTTTCTGTCCAGGAGCCTTACTTAAAAATCTCAACGTTCCTCTCCTTCTGTCTTGCCATCCTTCGTGCTCCTAGCTCTCCTGCCACGATGATTTGATTATCTTCGGTTACGACCCCAGCACAGACATATCCAAGAGCATCACCATAGCGAGGGGAGGTGATATAAAACGTGCGACCAGTGTTGGGGGCATAGCAGAAGCTGCGGTCCAAATAACTACCGTAGCGTGACCGTATTCCTCCGCTGTCATTGCCGATGCAGAGCAGTAGATCAGTAGTCTCCATACCATAGCGTAGCTTCAGTCGGCGAGGTGGAGCATCTGGATGCATGCCTGCTGCTTCTATTGCATCCTCCATCATTTGTAGACATTCTGAATCAGCCAGTAGAGCTGTGTTGCGCTTCAGGGTCTCTTTCAGGTAACTTGCACTCACCAGCGGAAGACGTACCTTCCTCAAAAGTTCAGGTAGATGCTGGACACGGTTTTCTTCCTCCAGCCCTGGACCAACTAAGCGATATTTCACCCATCGCATTACCATGTCAAGGATGGTCTCCTCCCGTGTTACATTTAGATCATCTGAAGTCAACAATGCTCCTAGCTGGTGGGCCTCCAGCTCCAACACTTCTTCACTCAGACACACCTCAGTGAAGTGTTGCCGAAGGTATCGCTGAGCCTGATCAGCCAGCTCCTCAGCTCCTAAGTCCCGGGCATAGTAATAGATGCCCAGGCAGTTGGAGGCATCCATTTTGTCAGTCATGTAGATCTGACAACGTCCAAAAACATCATCCATCTGCAGGAGAAAGGCGGCAACAGAGATACCTTGCACATTGTCAGGGGTCAGTGGGAGCTTTGAGCTGTACATATATTCCAACAAGAGGGCTAAGCTTTGAGCTGGCATGTCCCTCAAAAAGACCTGTCGGTTGGCACTCTCACGCAGACCACAGGTGAACATAACACGGAAGTAGGGGCTGAAAGCAGCAAGGACAGAACGGTGACATGGAAAACTGACACCTTCGGCAACAAGCACCACATCTGTCAACTGTTCAGTCTCTCGCATTCTATTCAGCTGGTCCAACAACATCAGACCATGCTTCGCTTTCAGATCCATTTCGCCTGTTAATGAGAACTCTGTTTCTTAACAACAATCTTAAAAGTTCCTTGTCAGCCCAAGGACATTCTGGAGATAATCTTTTCAAAGTGGCAAGAAAGGTTTATCTGGTAAAAAAAAACCAAAAAGACACAAGCTCAGCTAGTGCAGTTTGTTGACGACAGTGTACTTTTATTGCATGCTGTTTACATGCCAAAACAGGTCAGTGTTCCAATAAATAACAACAATAGGATTACTTTTCATGCATGCTCATATACTGCATATGCAAAGTCCTTTTAGCAGCTGTACAAAACCAATACTCTAACAAATGCCACCAGCAGTCAATACATACTGACACACAACAAGCCTACCAGTTAAATACGGATCACTGCTGCTGCTGTTTCAATTCCAGTATTGACTAATGAGAGAGACGAGTCAGTACTACTGGATTAGATTAGCACAAGCATTGATGAGTCGTACCAAATCACTGGCCTGCTGTGGTCTTTGCCCTGAGGAGACAAGCCGTCCATTACCCACGCGTCAAACACAGACACGCGCAATGCCTCTGACAGTACAGGGAGGAGGAGAGAGTGCAAGAGAGATCTGTTTACTCAACCCACTGTGCCCCGTGCTAAGCAACATCGCTAAGAATAGACCATGATGTGTCAAATGGCCAATGAGAAAAACAGGAGAGAAACTGATATTTTCTAAAAATACTTGAAAGTAAGTTTCTACATGTGTTGCGGACTGTCTAGAGAATTGTGTTTACTTTTAGTATTTAGTAAGAAGGTAAACAAACATCAGTATTTGTCTTTTTTTTATTTCTGTCATATGCATACAAGTGTGGAATGGCCCTCCAGGCTGCTGGCCATTAGGGGTCAGATTTCACCCCATCATGTTGTTGAAGTGATTTCAGGCTCTGCACTTGAGCATTAGGTCACACAAGCATTTGTGCATTGCATGTAAAATCCAGAACTTGCTAAATTCCCATTTGTATAAAGCCAGTACTTTCTCATAGTAAAGCTGAAAAATGGGAAAGCAATGAATTATATGTCAGAGGACTTGGAGACTGCATGGTAAAGGTGTAGGGGCGCAATTATTCACAACACATGATGCAAAATTTTGAAATAAATCTTTTTTTTCTGTATTGTGTTATTTATGCTATGTTATCCAATTGCATTCTTACAGTATCGCGTTCAATATGTTACTCTCCTAGCTCCAGGCCTCTGATCTCATTAGTAGGTGGTGCAAAAACTTAAATGAAGTCATCGAAGTGTGAGCAGAGTGTATGATTGCACCTTTAGGGAGTAAATGTTTTTTAAAGATGAAGGGGGACCATGATTTACCTGCTTGATTTCTTTTAGAGTATTTTGTCTCAGTTTAGAGTCTACTTCTAATAAATGTTTACCAAGGGTGGCATTTATTATCCATAGTTGTCGATAGGGTATGTCCCAATATTTTTTAATTAATTAGAGAAATGTCTGAGAATGTCCAAACATTCTTAAAATTGATGTGCTGTCAGTTTTTTACATTTTTCAGAAGTGCATAGATATTCCCCATTTGTCAAATTGCCACTAACTGCTATAAAGGAATCCAAATTAATTGCCTTAGGTGACAAAATGTACTATGAGAGCTTATTACATTCACGAATACTTGTGAAACAGCAATCTCATGTGTGGTCAGCAGTTTGCAGACAGTTCCCATGCTATGGAGGCTAAACTTTAAACAGTCAGCCCGATTATTAACGGAAATATTAACCATGGAGGGCTTTGCTCTTGGACAAATCTTCATGTAATAACCTGACAATGAAACATCCTGACATTAACAAAGGAGACAGTTTTAGGAATGTATTACTAAAGAGATCAAAAGAGTGCACGTTATTAGGATATAACATAAAAAAGTAAAAGTAGGCGTGGCTTACAAGGTGTCAAATAATGCATGCATGGCTCATTATGTTTACTTTTGTAGTCTCTGAAGAACACTCTCTATTTGCTTCCTACGTTGAGGAGAATGATAAAAATGAAACATCGATGGATAAATGATTCTTCCCGTTTCCTGTGATGAGATTATAAATTAATCCATTACTTTCCCATCACCGGAACGGAAAATGCTTTCACTACAGCTGACCTAGGGTAAACAAGCCAGCGGAAAATAATGAGAGGAAATGGCTGAATCAGCAAGTACAAAATTAAGAATAGAGTGTAGTTTAAGATGTGTCATTTAAATATGTCTATGTCACGTTTAAAAGTGGAGACATTCATGCAGTATGTTAGTGTTTGTGTTTTTGATTGTCATTTTAGAAGTTTATTAAATATTTTTGCCAATGTCTAGTTAATGGTTAGCTAAAATGACCTCCCCTTTTACTACTTCCCTGTTGTTTTAAGTGTCTGTGAGTGTCCTATTAGTGCCAATCACAGGTGACAGACAGTCCACATCAGACCTGCCGTGTAATTATATGCAGTGTAATTGTACAGTATCATTACTGCATAAAAACTAAAAAAACGTCAAGTATAAATACAGATAAGACTATAAGGGAAAAGACTTGAATCTAGACTTGTGCAGGTATGGAAAAGAAGCGTTGTGGTTACCGTGTGGAGAGAGAGATCCTGGATGAAGGGAGACTGGAGAAGCTGTCTCGGAGGCTGGACATCTCACAAACTCGCACTCCATTCTCCTACCGCCTGAAAAACTCACTCAGGTTAGATGCTTAGTGTTTGCATGCACTGTAAAAGTGACTTATTTGATTAAAATGTAAACTATTTCTAGATGAAAATATTTTATCACCACAGTTTTGCCTTTCACATTACTTACTTTTGTCAGTGACTGTGTTGATGCATATTTTATTCATGTGGATATTACATACACATATATGTTGTTCTTATCAGCCACCATTCAGGAGAGATTTCTCTCAATTCTTTCCTTTACGTGCATGTGTCTGTCTCTCCCTCCGTCAGATGTTCTATTCCCTCACTGAAGCGTAGAGTGGTGGGTTGTTTGCCTGTGCTGTACTGGTTGCCTCGTTACTCCATATGGGACTATGGCATGCCTGACCTTGTGTCTGGGATCAGTGTGGGCATCATGCACCTTCCACAGGGTATGAACACAATGGAATTACTACTAGAATCATTATACAAAACCCAGTTCTAAAGCTTATGTACAAAACTGGAAAAGCTGTAGAGTTGAAAGTTCTGTAATATTTAGGGCGGAGCGATATGGTAAAAATATCATCACGTTACTGGACATTTTCATGATACACGGTACATATCATGATATTTTGCACATAAATAGAATGCCTTAAAGGTTCACGTCTCAAAATTGTCATCTTTATGTTAACTTATATTTAAACGTAGGGAACCTTCCAGTCTTCCCCTCTAAAGTTGCCATTTTCAATTTTTTCTTTGAACAGCAACGATATTGTGTATCACAAAAATATGATTTATCACGATATCAATAAAATATTAGCATATTGCCAATCACTAATACTAATAATTATGACTGGGCTGTGCACTATAACATTACGCTTTCCTTTAGCCCTCATGTCAAGTGTATTTGTGTGTGTGTGTCTTATAGGAATGGCCTATGCTTTGCTGGCTTCTCTGCCTCCAGTATTTGGACTCTACACTTCCTTTTATCCTTCACTTGTTTATTTGTTTTTTGGCTCTTCCAGGCATATTTCTATAGGTAAGGAAATGTACACTTTTTAATCTGGTACTCAAATTAATACCAATTTAAGTTGATTTAAGTTATATAAGTTGAGCAAAAATGGACTTGAGCCCATTTCTAATTTATTACAAAGAGTTGAAGTGAACATATTGGACACCCTGTTCAGAATATGAAGAAAAAGTAAGGCACTGAGTTAAATGTCATCACAAATTATGAAAGACAAATTTGTAGAGTAAATTAAATTTACTCTGTAGAACCAAACAGGTTTCAACACTGTAAGTCAGAGATATCCAGTCTTATCTGTGATTTGGACGGTGTCTGCAGATTTTCAGTCCAACAATACTTGTTTATTGTTTGTTGAAATAAAAACCTGCAGCCACTCCCACCTTTGGAGGATACGTTTGTTTAGTGTACATTGGTCTAACACATCTTCCTCTGTTTGCAGGCACATTCACAGTTCTCAGTATAATGGTGGGAGGTGTTACAGAAAGACTGGCTCCAGATGCAGCCTTCCTGATAATCAATGGCACTAATGTGACAGGGGAGGTGGACATCGCTGCTAGAGATCAATACAGAGTCCAGGTTGCTGCTGCTACTACTGTACTCGCAGGATTAATACAGGTCTATACACATACAAATCAATCACAACAAATAACACAGCAGAGGGAAATGTGTGAAAATGCTAAAACCAAATTAGTGAGTTGGGCATGTACAGGAAGATGATGTTCATTTATGTCTTAATAATTCCAGTTCACTTTACTAAGCTATGGCAAATGACAGTAGAATAGAAACATTTTAATTTAATATATTTTTTTAAAATAATAATGTTTTGATATTAATAAATATGTTCATTAAAGTGATATGTAAATATGTAACAACAGTAGAAAATCATCAGCATTTTTAAATCTTGCACTTTTTCTTTGCTTAACAAAAGTAACAAGATACATAATCAACAATCAATAAAACAACACAAACACACACACAGTTCCCACAGCTGGCTGCAGACCATATTACAGAGTCAACCCAGAAAAAGGTCTTAGCTGTGGAGGAAAGTCTCACTCTGAATAAACTGAATTAACCTTAGAATTCAGCATTTAGTGAGTAAGTGCAAATTATTTTTAGACATGACAGAGCCAATCAGATGTGGGTTTAACACACTGTAAAACTCACATACAAACTCATCTCTAGTGCTAATGCTAATGCTAGCTAGTCCATGGTGGTCCAGTGTAAATAATATATTTCTGGCAATGTGCTAAATGCCTTTTTCCTTCTTATCTGGCTGGACTTTTTACCCCAAGATGGTCTAACTTTATATTTTCACTCAAAAAATGCTCTCAAACCCAAATGTACCACGTTCACTTAGAAATAATTAAAAAAACTTTCTTGTACAACTTACATAAAAAATATTCAGTAACATAAAAAACAGAACTTGTGGTAATATCAGATTTGGCTCCATCAGAAAAGAGTAAAGTAAGGAAGAAGGGAGCATATTAGCCTGGAGGCTTCTTCTCCCAAGTTATATATTAACAAAACAAAGTCTTCTTTAAACATCATCAAAAGCTATATGACATACATTGAGACTATACCGTCTGATGACAGTATGATTTAGTGCATTACAAACTATAAGGGAACCTTAAAGGCATTCAAGTGAAAATGCGTTTTCTATGTCTGTTAGGTGATTTTAGGTTTGGTGCAGTTTGGCTTTGTGGGTACATATCTGTCAGAGCCGTTAGTGAGAGGGTACACCTCAGCAGCTGCTGCGCATGCTGTGGTCGGACAGATAAAGTACTTCTTTGGAGTGTCACCAACCCGCTTCAGTGGGCCCTTCTCACTGGTGTATGTAAGTAATGAGGTGTTTTGTGTTTTTATGGCAAAACAAACCTAAGCACCATTTAATGAGAATGCCTCTTATACTCTTTATTGTATCTACAGACACTGGTGGACGTGTGTACACTCCTGCCCAGTACTCACCTGCCCACGCTTTTGGCCAGTGTGGTGTCCATCATAGTCCTTATCACTGCAAAAGAACTGAACGCCAAGTTTAGTAAGAAGCTCCCAGTGCCCATACCAGTGGAGCTGATTGTGGTATATTACCTTCTCATCTTTAACAACAACTCTTAAACTGCTAAATGTGAATGCACTATTTGTCCAAAGGTTTCCTGGCTCCCCTTTTAGTTAAATAAGGTGTACCCATAACTGACACATCTCCATAACAGGAAAAAACATTGTTAATCAAATGGGACGCTCTGAGTTTAAGGTCAACCATAGTCAGAGCCAAACATTGGCTAGAGTGGTAAAAGCTGTAGGTACACCTGTAGAGCAATGGAACTGCATTATCAGGAGTGATGGAGCTCTTTCCTGTACCTTTCGAATGAGAGTATAGACTGATGGTTCAGCACATTCCTTATAAACCATTGATTTCTGAATAAATGTGTGGCAGATGTCTACAGAACTTTTGGACATATAATGTATCTATCTAGCCATGCTGTATATCAAGGGACATGGATAGTTTGCCTATAGCTCAGGCCATTAAAGAATGTGTTTGTTCTCTTTAGATTGTGGTGGGAACATTAATATCGTTCTACACTCGGCTAGATCAGGCCTTTGAGATTTCAGTAGTAGGGGAGATCCCTAGTGGGTGAGTTTTTCTTTTTTTGTATTTAATGTGACATATGTATGCATAAAGATGAATTATTTAAATTGTGGTATGGTTCTGCTTCTCTCTTTGGTCACTCAGCCTTCAGCCCCCCACTTTGCCCAACACCAATTTTTTTTCTGAGGTTGTGGTGGATGCCTTTGCCTTGGCGATTGTGGGCTACGCTGTCTCTATCTCTTTGGGCAAAACATTTGCTCTTAAACACGGCTACAAAGTTGACAGCAATCAGGTGAAATGGGAAACTACAGAGTTCAGTCAAAAACATTGTTTTCTCTAAAATAGTCATTTTGAAAGAGGTCCCTTAGAAGAATATAACTTTTCTACTTTAAAGTACATAAATATTTATATGAATACATAAGATTTAATATTAATACTATCCAATGTTGATGCAGAATAAAGAGAAGTAAATGTATGGTAGAATTAGCAATCAGGTTTAAATTTCGGATGAGGTTCTTTGGTGGATGATCTTTTTACAAGATCGCAAATATCACTGTCATCAATCTCTATTTTTTTTATTTATGGACACATGTTTTAGCTTCCCTTTACATTGTTGAACATTTCATGATAAATGGACTTATATAAACGCTCCAAAATTGAAAGAAAAATAAATCTCTGCATTTACTTACATTAAATATGAAGAATGTTTTTGCCTTCTCCTGTAAAGCTTTATATTGGACAGTAACAATTTATTATTGAATACATATAAATATATAGGGCTCTTTTCAAGGACCTATTTTCTCAATCAGTTTGAAACTCTTTTTAATGAACTACATTCCTTACATACTTAAATCACTGTTTTCTGAATTTCTTGACATATTTAATATTGAGATGTAACCCCAAATAAAATAGAACTTATTTCTCTCTGTTCTGTAGGAGCTGGTGGCTCTGGGGCTCAGTAATGCAGTTGGAGGATTTTTCCAGTGTTACGCTGTCTGTGCCTCAATGTCTCGCAGTCTAGTACAGGAAACCACTGGAGGCAGAACACAGGCAAGACATATGGAGAAAGAGAGAAAGAGAATTACACACACCTCTCATGCATCCAGGCTTATATTATGCTCCACTGTATTGCTTTAGATGGCGGGTGTTGCATCAGCTGTGATAGTGTTGGTGACTGTATTGAAGTTGGGCCCACTGTTTCATGACCTGCCCAAGGTAGGACTGAATAATCATTCATAAAAATGTAGCCCAGAGTAAACACTTCTCATTAAATTCATTCAAATATATTGTGTGTAACTTTGGCATGCACAACTGTATGCGTGTGTCTGCAGGCGGTGCTGTCTGCCATCGTCTTTGTGAATCTGAAGGGCATGTTCAAGCAGTATGCTGACATTGTGACACTGTGGAGAAGCAGCAAGATTGATCTGGTAGGATGCCCTTATATTTGCCCCAGTGCATGCTCCATTAACAAGGCCGTATGCCAGGGGTGTCCAATCTCGTTCACAAAGAGTCGATACGGCTGCAGGTTTTTATTCCAATCGGCGGGAGATCACCTGATCAGCAGTTTGATGAACTGATTAAACAAGTAGAATCAGGTGTGCTCCAGCTTGGTTGGAGGAAAAACCTGCAGCTACACCAACCCTTTGCAGATAAGATTGGACAGCCCTTCTTTATGCAGTTCTGTCATCTGTCATTGATTTCTCTGCCATTATGTCTAAATATCATTCACTTATTGTCTTAAAGCAGTCCTTTGCTTCATTTTCTGTTTACTTCAGTTATTACCTTTTCATCTCAATTTTGGCATTGCACATTGCATAGCTAAAACCAGTAACAGCAACGATGAAGCCTGAATTTTGTCTATAGGCCTACTTTTTGTTAATTTTCAGATAAGTATCGTCATGTAGTGTACTGCAGTGAGGGAACTGTATCAATATTTATTTAACATTTTTTTTTGTCCATGTAGTTGGTGTGGTTGGTGACATGGGTGTCCACTGTCCTCTTTAATCTGGATATGGGTCTAGGAGCTTCCATTAGCTTTGCCCTGCTCACTGTTATCTTCAGAACACAGAGGTTAGACACATCATTTCTTTTTCTTTATGAAATGTCATGCATTGATATAAAACTGCTTTATGAACCCTGTTCTACACAGTGTGCTGTGCTTTAGCTGTTTTGGTACATATGCATTTATATATAACTGCCTCCTCCTCCTCCTTAAAGACCCAGATACTCTGTGCTGGGGCATCTCCCTGGTACTGAGCTTTATTTGGACATGGAGACGCATAAAGAGGTGAGGCACATTCCACTAGTTTCCACTTGTCTGGACAGTATGTCTTGTTTTTTTATTTGATTTCTGTGTATAATGGACTTGGTGCCTGGGTCAACTCCTATTGACATTGTGGCTTGTTGTTTTAATTATTAGATTAATGCTTTAAAATTATGACATAGGTATTTAGTAAATCTTAGAAAACTTAACTAGTTTGAAATTATAAGTAATGTACTGTTTTAAAACAAATGAATGGATTTATCTGTGTGACAGGTAAGGGAGGTACCTGGCATCACCATTTTTCGCTCGTCAGCCACCACATACTTTGCTAATGCTGAACTCTACCTGGAAGCTCTCAAACAAAAGGTGCCCATTTTTTCTAATACTAAGAAACTCATTTCATACACCTATATGTGGTATGGATGTGGTCTTCACTCTTGTAGTTGTGATGACTGTGATTGCAGAGTGGCTTGGATATCACCAAGATGATAACTTATAAGCGCAGACAGGAAGCCAAGCAGAGAAAACGAGCGAGGAGAGCAGCAAGAAGAGCGAGGAGGGAAGCCAAAAGACAGGTCAGTAATAAAATAAATCCTCAGACTAATGCCCCACTGTTAGTCTTACTGTCTGAAAATTGTCATATACTTACAAAAACCCCTGCTCTGGTTCTGTATGTGTCTGCCTTTTATTTAACTTGTGTTTTTGTTCTCGTTTCTCCTCCCCTGTGCTGCCCCTGGGCCCTCTGTCTCATCTGTCTCTAGTCTGTAGTCCCACCTTCTCATTAGCCTCAGGTGTTTCTTGCTTGTTCTCAGTTTATTTATATATCTGGTTGTTTGTTTTGGTGTTTTTTGTTTCACAGACCCTGCTTTTTGGTTTTCTTTCAGTTTAAGTAGCTTAATTTCTAGTGTTTTTTATTAGTTTGTGAATTTATGTTTTTCATTATGGATCAAAACCAAGCCTTGGTCTTGTGCTTGCACCCTGCATCTTTAGCTCCCCCATTATTACACATAACATAACAAGCACTGTATACAGTATTAGCCATTTCATTTCATGTAACATTCTATAAATGTACTAAACAATGTAAATATATGAATGAATTAGCAAAAAATACCTTACTGGTTCCCTCATTTTCTTTGCATAGGAACAAGCTCTCAGAGTAGCCTCTCAGCAAGCCAGAGTGGAAGTGTTCTCAGTTGAAGAAAAGGCAGGGCAGTTTAGAGAAAGAGATGAAGACCTCGTCCAAGAGGATGGTCTAAGTTGGAAGGAGCGTGAAAACAGTACAGTGTTTGTTATGCCTGAGACACCACACAACAGCTGGGTGTACCTGAAGGGGTCGGACCCTGAAACCGCTACATTAGGGTCAATGTCCTATTCACAGGATGGGGACATCACCACGCTGGGGTCCAGCAGTGAAGACACCCTCAGCAGAGATCTGGAGAGAGTGTCTCTTGGATCCCTGGGTAAATGGACATGGGACATCCACTCTATAATCTTGGACCTCTCTCCAGCCAACTTCATCGATGTAGTGGCCATAAAGACTCTGAGAAATGTGAGTGACGATTACATATATATACTACACAAAATATAGAATACAGAAAATAAAACTGATGGTAATGCAAATCCTGTTCTCTCGGTTGTAACAGATATTCCATGATTTTGGAGAAATTGATGTGGATATCTATGTGGCAGGCTGTCAAGGTAAGTACGACTTCCATCTCGATTGGTATATGAAATATTTAAAGAGCATCATTTCTCAAATGTCCTCTTTTGCTGTTTCACCTGCACATGAACCTTTCATACTTAATGTTCTATATCTGCACCAAATTGCATTCTTTGTTGCTTTCACTCCAGCGTCAGTGGTGGAACAGCTGGAGCAAGGTGGATTCTTTTCTGACATCGCCAAAGAACGTCTCTTCACTACAGTGCACGATGCAGTGCTGTACTGCCTCAATCATCGTGGTGCTGGAACTCTGCCGAACTACGAAACAACAGTGGTGAGCTTTACATACACACAAAATATTTACATACGTAGAGAAACCACACCAATCACATATAACATTAATAACACCTTCTTTTATTTACACTCTATTTTATCAACTCCACTTTTCAAGTTCCATGATTACACGCTGTAGTCCATCTGTTCCTTTGTACATTTTTTTATTTATTTCCCTTTTATATTGCTAATCAATGGTCAAGACTCCCATGGGCCCACCATAGAGCAGGTATTATTAGGGTGGTGGATCATTCTCAGCCCAGCAGTGACACTGACATAGTGGTGGGGTGTTAGTGTGTGTTGTTCTGGTACGAGTAGATCAGACACAGCAGTGCTGCTGGAGTTTTTAATTGCCTCAGTGTCACTGCTGGACTGAGAATAGTCCACCAACCAGCAACATCCAGCCAGCATTGTCCTGTGATCACTGATGAAGGACTAGAGGATGACCAACACAAACTGTGCAGCAACAGTTGAGCTGTTGTCTCTGACATTACACATACAAGGTGGGCCAACAAGGTAGGAGGCCAATAGATTATGTGGAGAGAAGCAGAAAGACTACACTCTGGAATTGTAGAACAATAAAGTGCACATATACGGTAAGTGGAGCAGATAAAATAGATAATGAGAGTAGAAATGGTGTATGAGCAACAGTAAAGAGCCATTGATTCTTATAGTCACCACACTCCTACACTGAATAACCCAAGCTGCCAACTTGATGTTTTAAGTCAAGGGTTGCAGAACACCTTGATACCAGATGTATTTTCATTTTTGAGAGATCTTTTTGATATCATATGAAGTTGTTGCAAGCAAGAACAAAGAAGGGTTAGCAACATGCACCTGAGCCAAATAATCAAGTAGAGTATAATAGAGTTTCACAAAATAGCTTAGTTTTGATTAAGCATTAGAGTGAGGATCTGAACTTAAGTGGACAATCTGAACACGTTTGCAAAACTGCTGCAGATTGGCAACTGAGAGAAAACGATTAAACTAGCAATAACACTAACAGTAATACTTGTAGATACACTGTGAAGTCACTGATATAATAAAACATAACAAACATTGCTTCTTTATTTTGCATCTTTGTCACAGAATTGCATTTCCTGATAATTGGGTTTTGATGTCATGTTGTTAGTTTAAATACATGCAAGATAATAAGCTTATTGTCTGAATTTTGTTTTTGCAGGATATGAACAGCACCAAACTATGAGAACTGGTGTCCTGACCAAATCTGTTGCTGTCTTTCCTGTCACGCACATCTATAGTATAGCAAATCCAGATTACAGCAGAAGTTTAATAATGAAACAACAGTAACCTCTAACATAGAGAGATATTACGCAGTGTATAATAAAATCTGGTTATGTTTCTGTTCTCTGCACAAATGTAAGATTAGCAGCTCGTTACAGCATGATATACTTGTACCTTGTATTAACTTAAACAGTGTAGGTGGGGCTGGTCCCTGAATGTTGTGAATTATGTATTATATTAAACATGTTAATGCGTATATGGATTTGTTATTTGTATTATGGCCGGATCGGTTAAACTTTTTCATCTTTAATGACTATAGACAGAACACAGAGACATGACCACTGTCCATTACCTTATAAACACATCTCAGATCTCACATCTCACATCTAAAAAAAATCTCAGCAGGTTTATATGTAAATCACATTTTCTTTTATTTGTGACTGCATTTGGAGAACACTGCAACATTGTTACAATAAATAACATAAATAAAATAAATCTGTCTAAACAGCCATTAGACTTCTTTGGATGCAGGTGAAAAAAAGGAAAATCTACTGATTAAATAAATAATTAACATAAAATTCAAAATAATAATAATAATCACAACCCCAATACAGAGTATGACTGTACAAGGATCAGTTTGGACATGCAATTGTTTGTACGTCAGATCACGGATCACATCAGTAAACAGTGGTGTTTAATATAAGACAAGTCTAAAGGAATTAACTAATGACTTCCAAACCAAACTAAACTACAACCAGTTGTTTCTGACGACATCCGTTTCCCTCAGAAGTGTTATAGCGTTTACGTACGTATATCAAAACTCAAGTGAACATTCTTTCACACTCCTTAGGAGGTATTGTAGTGCATAAATATGTAAACAGAGGCTATAAAATATGGCTGCATTCCCATAAATAAATAACGGTGCCCTCAGAACTCTACAGAGTGTGAAACGAAAACATTGTCCTTCACAATTGCATAAATCTCAAAGCTCTTGTCCCTGAATCAATCTTAACACATATAATCAGTCAAGGGAAGGGTTCGGTAAAGCTTCACTCAGTCTTCAATGTGCAGGCTGTATATGGGACCACAGGCTGTAAATATCGTGCAGGTCAAATGGTGCTTGAAGTTTTGTGTGTGTGTGTGTGTGTGTGTGTTCAGTGTAAGCTAAAGCAGACTTGGTTAGAAATCTAATTTCAGGTACAGACATGCTGCTCCTACTATGCTAAAGAACACAGAAGCAAAGAGACAATAAGGAAATTAGCTTTAGAATAGACAACTAATGGACGTGACCATGGTAAATCAGTCACATGCATTATTTCTTCCCTTGAATCCAAATCTCTTAATGTCAGCACAAATCCTGCATATTTTACCCCCCTTGTAGCCCACTTATCCACTAACTTTGTTTATTATAGCAGAACACAACACTGACATTCCCACATTTCAGCACGACAACTGTACGGTGTCCGTACATGACTGCTACAATGTAGATGACTGAACACCTGGACGCTCTAAACCGCAATATCTCTTAACTCGGTTCCCAGTCTAGAACAACAGGTGAAAGGCTGATATATATATATATATAGGCACTGTTTACTGTTAATACATAAGGACGTGTCTAGAAAAGAAATGATGCATGCAACTACGGTTTTGTCCAATGAGCTTAAGTCAGCTCTGCCTTTGATTAATCTCTGCTAATGCAACACATCAATACGCTAGATAATCGTCTAAGAAGGGGTTCACACGTGAACTCACCGCATCATTTTCAAAGGGAAAGGTTTGGCGTACAGTTTTTGAGGCCCTACTATATGCATTTTGCCCTTCTGTTATTTGAGTGCCAAAGAGTTAATTCACTCACAGGGGTCAAGTAGCCTCTTGATTTGCAAATTTCAAAGATTGCAATTCGCACCACATTTAATAGTTAACAGTACATCCAGGGGCGTAGCAGCAAATTCTCGGCCCTGTACACTCTCAATGTCAGTGGGCCCCTATCCATGCCAGTGCATGAGGAACATGAGCCAAAAAAAGGGGTTTTCATGGGCCCCTCTCCTTACTCGGGCCCTGGGTAGTCAGGTCCACTTCCCCCCCCACTAACACGCTATCAGACAAGCAGCTAGAGGCAGTGCCTCACAATATCTTACAGTGTAAACCCCTTCCAAGAGAACCCTTATGTAAACCCTAACACCCACCAGCGTTCTAATACTGACAGCTGTCTTTAACCGCTCCAGAAGAGGAACTGATAACCCAAATGAACCAGTGTGAGTGTTGGAGAATGGAGTGTAAATATAGGGGTAAAATTCTAGTGTGAATGGAAGGTGAGCACTAAATAACAGTCTAAATGGAGAGTGATCATTGTAGCACAGTGTGAATGGAGGGTGAATATATTAAAAAGGGTGTGAATAAAGTGTAAATATAAAATAACATAAAGAGAAAACACTGAATAACAATGTAAATAGGGGGGCGAATACAATAAAACAATGTGTATGCGGGGACGGCATTGTAGAACAGTGTAAATGGATGGGGAATATTATTTTTAAAAGAGTGGTGTGAATGGAGGATGAATATTATAAAACATTAAATAACAGTGCGAATAAGAGGTGAGCATGGTAAAACAGTGTCAGGAAAACATTCTCCAACAGTGTGCACGTGGGAGAACATTTCAGAGACTCAACAATCAAACACAGCTACCTTACAACAACCCAGTGTTTGGTTTTGTTGCTAGAGAACTCAGTGAGAGTGAGTCAGTGAGAGTCTTTGGAGATGTAGCTGCTCTTAAACACTGGACTACTTGAGCTACATGTCTTGGAGGTGAGGTCAAGAAGTTATCTTTGTTTAATAATATCTTCAACATGCCTTAGCCAATTTCAACCCACCATATGGAAGTGCATCACATCTACACTATTTAATGGCGACTCGCAACTCAAAAGAAGGTGGGGAAAGCAGGAATCAGATTTTTTAACCAGAGTGTATTCTGCCTCTCAGTTAATTAGCTATTAGCTATGCAAACCTTGTAATGCAAATCATTTCCTTTCAAAGTCTTAACATACATAAATTTAGAGTGTAATTGCTTTGTTCAGCTGTAGGCTTTTCTTTGGAACTATAGTCTAACACCTTTCTTTTTGTTCCTGCTAGCTGTGTAGTTTGCTTACAAATTAAGTAATAGATGGAGCAGTCTGAATATTAATAGTAGTCATAATTACTTTTAAATTAAATTAGTTTTAAATACAATTATTTCAAATTTTATTGCTATGGCTTAGAAACTTTGACCTATGAAAAGATGACTGCAATTAATAAAGTAATGGGACAACACTTAAGGTAGCATTGAGCATTTCTCTGAGGAGAAAAGACAAGTTCAAGTCAGACAAGGGCATGTTAAAATGAGAACAGATACCCCAGAAATATGTTTGTCCAATTCCCTGCACAGTTGGGTGATTTTCTTGCTCTAGCACAAAAACTAAACCTAGCATTTAAAAAAGGGGGAAACTGCCACAAACTGAAGTTCTTAAATGCTTCCTCTTATTCAAAATTCCTGTTCTACCTTAAATGAGACAACAGTTACATTCTGGTACCTGCGCATTTAATGTGGAATGGAGCATTTTAATAAGAAACAGGAAGCCAACCTCTGCCTCCTGGAATCATGAAACTGTGCCGGACACCAGCCCTTCAGGACTGCTTTTGAAAGCCCCTGGTGTATGTGAAAATAAGTGTGTAATGTGTTCCTGTATGCCCGGCCTTAGATTGTACCTGTTTATGTGCTTACAGGTCATGTTCATGTATTAACACTGTGTTTGTCTATGTGCGTGTATGTGTGTGTTTGTTTACAGGTCTTGGTGAGTGTCTGTGTTCTGCTCTTGGTTTGTGTCCGGTTGCTGCTCCTGAGACTCCTGCTGAGAGATGAGCTGCTGATAGCGGGCCTGTCGTTGGTAGTCGGGGTCCACATTGATCCAGTTGTTGGCAACCCATTTTGTCCCCCGAGTGACCACACAGCCCCCATGTAGAGAGTACTCATCCTGCTCACCCACCCAGCCTGCAGGGGGCAACAGAGCGCAATGAAACACAGCTCAAGGTACAGAAGATAATGACAAACATAGAAACATAGAAACATTTAAGTATAATTTAAGAATATCCGCTGCTGCCTACACTGTGTCAAAATTTTTCACACAACATGGACTGATCGAAAATTATTTTAAATATAATTTTATAACATCAAAACATTTTATTGTGAAGTTACTGTTACAGTTTTAAATATATAAGATTTTGAACGAATGTATTTGGTTGCCAATCAAATATCCATGGTACAAATACAGTGGCAATGTATTCAGTTCACTATGTTAGGAAACTTAATGTCAAACCAAGTGGCATTTATTTCTTTTTTATTATTAACATTATTTGACAGACCAGTTTGAGATATTTCTTATTGCAAGCCTCTGCAGGTTTGCATCAAAAATGCTTTGTACAATTCATGATCATGATCCTTTGAATGCAGTGGTTCCCAACCCTGGTCCGGGAGGAAATCCTACCCAACATTTTAAACATTTTAATAAGTAACCTAAAGTACTTCATTATAAGATTATGACTGTCGAAATACTTTTTGGGTCCACATTATGTATCCTTCTAGAACAATACAGAAAATCATTCTAAATATTTTATTTCTATAATGTATTATTTTATTGGATTGGATTATATTGTTTAAAAGGAGAGATTTACTGGAGCTTAGTTAGACATCTCTGACAAGTAGTCTTTATACTGGAGAAAAAGTATACTACAAATCTCATATCCGTCAGTACCTCGGCCATCAGAGAGGTAGTTGTACCAGAACACTGCTGTCCCCTTGGTGGGCTTTATTCTTAGGTTGCCTTTATCACAGTGCTTCCTAGTGTCCAACAGATCCACATCATTTTGTATGAGTGACTGGAGGGCACATAAACACAGAGTTATTTTCAGACCAGAGCACTGATTCAGCAACATTATTCAATACACAGTCCAACAGCTTAAGCCAGAAAGACCCACCACTTCCTCATAGGTTCTGTTGTCGGCCACAGGAAAAGTGGTTTCACCTCCTTCCTCTACGCTGTTCAGGTAGAACAGTACAGTAATGTACCTGCAAGCACACAACATAAAATCAAAAAACAATAAATCACAAAATAACGGAAATTTGTACTTAGTCACTGAGGTGGGAACCAATATTCAGTTAATCTGCATACGTACTAATGTTGACAGACAGCCCTGCAGTGATGCTGTTTCTGCTGCTGCTAGCTCACCTGCAGGACGTTTGGAAGGGTGAGGTGGTGTTGGCAGCAAGCCGAGTGTGTGTGCAGGTTGTCTCAGGGTAGACCGGGCCGCTGTCATGATGTGCATGGTAATGACCACCTTGCTCATAGCGTACTACCTGAAGCGGCTCACTCAGTTCCACCAAAGAAGGTGGGAGCCTTGTTAAACGCATGATTCTACAAGCACAGAAAAAAACATATTTATGGAAATTTCTTATGACTGTACACTTTCTGTTTTAAAATCATTTTTACAGATTAAAATGCTGCCACACTCTTACCTTTATATTATTGTTCATACTGTGCATACACATATAAAGCTTTCAAGCACTGTATTAAAACAATTTGATATCTAAGTTTACAACCACATTCACAATCTGGTCAGAACTCTGAATATGTTAGCTTCTTGCCATGGTCTCCTTTAAGTAAATGTGAAAAATAAGATAAATAACTATGCAAACTGATTTTCCCGGATGAAAGAATCTAGACATAAAAAAAAACCTTTAATATGACAAACATATGACACAGCAGCATTACAAATGTTAAATAAATAGGGCAAACGTAGTTACATTATTATATATTATATTTTCCCATATTTCAAGTATGTATAGCGCTAAGACAGAACTAAAGAAGTAACAAATGTCTTACCTGACTGACCGCATTTGGTGTTAGTGTTTGTGTAAATGTGATTTTTAAAGAAACGTAAGATAAATGTCGATTGATGAATAGATAGCATACCTGTTACGGAGCTCTCTGAGGACCTGATGTGCTCCTTGTCCCTGATACAGCCACGTGTGTCTGCTGTTCCTCACCAGTTGGCTCCTCTTGACACCTCGCTGAAGAAGGAAACGCTGGAAGGCATCATTGCTCAGCTGCCCAAACTCCTCCAAACTTAACAGCCCTACAGAAAATCCACACAGGAGAGACTAAGTAGGTATTTATGTTAAATGTAAACATCTACAGATTTGTACTGGCCACAATATACAAATACGTATTTACCTTGTGTTTGTTTTGTACTAAATTCTCTGTAATATATTAATTATCCCTAACTTTGGTCATTACCATTTCCATCATGGTCCGCTTTGAGGCCAGCATAGATCTCCTTAAGGTTCTCAGGAGTCAACCAGATTCCATCTCTCACTCGAGAATGTGTCAAAATCTGCAGCATGGAGGAACAACATACATATTAAAGGTAACCAGGAAAACATGCAGTAATACACAATAAAGACAAAGACGGACCGGCGCAGTGACATAAACGTATAAACTCATACATATATTTACATATGATAAAAACAAGTATTCAAATACATTTGTTTTTGTTATTTAATAAACTTCTAGTGTATTTCAGTCCATTTCAAATGTATACGTGTAACACCTCCTTTGCATTTTAAATATGAGCATAAAAGTATATATTCATAAACATAAATAAAAAAATGCTCAAAAACGTAACTGATTGGGAAACACATTCACTCCAGGAACGGAGTGGCCATGAGGAGGACCAGGACAATTCCCTTTCGGTCGCTACATGCAAGAGCCGCTGAGAGAGTGAAAAAGAGAGATGCATAGTTGTTTCTAATGCATCTTTATAAAATGAATGGAGCCTGCTTGGGCACATTGGTGGTCCACTGCATTCTCAGTGTGCAGCTGCTGGCAAATCACATAAATGCCCCCGCATAAAAACAAAATAAAGCAAAATAATGAGAACCGGGAAAGTTAGACCATTGAAGTAAGCTAGAGAAAACATTTAAAACATACAAAGAGGGTGTGAATGATAAAAAAAGACAATGAAGAAATAACAACACAATTTGTTTGGATACCAGAGCGAGAAACCAGAGCCAAAGTGCAGAACAGCTGCATTAGACATTTGATTTAGTCTACATGTACACTAATATTGCAGAAGCTTGGATTCATTTGAACGTTAATGCTAATTAACTGGCTAGCTAACTAACAGTCACTCCAGTTTTCATCAAACCCACAGCATCCTGGACGTGTTTAACCTTATGGGGGGTTGTGCTGGTGGGATCACAGTGGATGTAGGGAGCTGAACTAGGCAAAAGTCCAAGTAGTTCCCAGTCCATGGAAAAGGTGAATAATTCTAGATATTAATTATTACTGACTCCATCTGGCCTGGTATTGTTATAGAGGTCATAGGGCGTCATTCACCAATATCACCCATTCACCAATATTTTCTAACATTTTTACTTGAGATAAAACCTAAAAAAAACAATGTCAGATTTATGACGTGTTCTTAAACCCTAGAATTAAGAATTCTTAAGAATGGTTGGTAAATGAAGCCCAAAGCAATTGTTGGGAAAGACTTTAACAGCAATCAAGGTAAGAGAACTGTCTTAAATTGACAACGACCTAATTATTAAACTTACACTGTGTAAGATGTGCTTGTTAAAATTGAAAGAATTGACATCACAGTCCACAGAAAAATTAATCTGCTAAAATATGGTGGGCCTGTAAAGCTGTAAAGCCTAAAATATTCAAAAGTCAGAGCTGCCGCGTCGGGTTTGGTGGGAGTTTTTCAGACGATGTCTGATGTCTTAATGTTCTGACATCAAATTCACAGAAAGGCTCAATATGTGCTGGTTATTCGAAGAGCGCTGCTCACAGTGCTAGAATAGAATTTAGAATTGATCTGTACGGTGCAGAAAGTCAGTGGAAGGACGGACTGAATATAGAGACATTGGAATGGCAAACCCAATCATCTGCTGCAGTGTCACAAATAGTCAAAATCAAAGAAATGTAGGTCTGAAGAGAGGTTTGAGGAACAAGACAAGGACAGAACTTCTGCTTCATAGTTCAAATGTTTTTGTTATGTAAGAAGAGTCCTATTCCATATGCAATAGCATTTCTATCTGTGTTGGTCTATAATGTATAATGTACTGGTTTAAAAAACGTTAAATTCTATGTGTCTGAAGCTTTTTTTATGTAAAGCTGGAGGTTTGCGAAGGTCAACTCTATAACTAGTAAAGTTCCTTATAAATAAATCCCTATAAGAAACATATGTGCTCGCGACTCTTGAACATCTAGTCTCTGAACATCTACATTGATTTGATGTATAGTTGTAACTAGAGAGGTCAGGCATTACATCAGTCTGAGCTCACTGGCTGGAGGCTGTCATTATGTGTGTAAATATGAAGTGGATATTTGCAATGGAGCCATACTAAGTAACAAAAACAAAAGTGCTTGAATACTTGTTTATCCTCGCTATACATATGCACACAAACACACAGACCTCATGTGGCTGCAGCTGGCCATCCTGGTTGAGGTCAAGCAAATGGAAGATTTCTTCAGGGCTGAGGTTGAGTTGCTGGTTTAGCTCCTCCTGTCCCTCAGGCACCATTACCTGACTCTCCATCAGGCCCTTCAGCTGAGCCAGACGCACCACCACAGCACACTCCTCCTCTGAGAGGAAGTGAGGGATTTCTGCAGTGGCACACACACACATGCACACACACACATACAAAACAACAACCCCGACACGACACACAGATCAATGACGTGTATGTGTCAAACATGGAAAAAATGAACACTAGGACTCAAGGGACAGACATGAAACAAGCACGGCTAATTACCAAAAAGCAGGGGCTTTAGACTGAGGGTCTTCATCTCATGCATTTTTCCTGGCACCAGTGAGACTTTTTGGACATGGCCCACCTGAGAAGGACAAATCTCTTCATGAATTCTGGTATATACTGTCTGATACTGACATACAATACATACCTATTTTACTGGTGTGCTAGATCAATGATGATTATTATAAAGATGGTATAATGACTATAAGTAGTTGTGTTTCGGTTGACAAGCAGTTTCTTTTTATTTTTTACCATTTTGTGTGCTTAAAGGGGAACTCCAGCAAATTCTCAAAATCTCTGCCCAAGTCATTCAGACTAGGTTTGGTGTGAAATGCTCCATTCTAGAGAAACTTCCAGAGTCAGAATTGTTCAGAGTGATGGTGATAGGAACTAGACGTCTGAGGATTTTAACGCCTCCCAGAAACTTATTATATGAAGTGTGTATGAACACGCTGCCTGATGTCTAAGACATTGAATATACACAATATGGACAAAAGAAATGGGACACACCCCTTAATCATTAAATTGAGGTGTTTCATTCAGGAAGAGTAAAAATTCACAGGAGTAAAAATCAAGCGCCTTTCCATGCAGTCTACTTTTACAAACATTGGTGAAAAAATGGGTTGTGCTAAAGAGCTCTCCAAATTTGTGCAAGAAGAACTTGATTAGCCCACACAGAGCCCTGACCTCAACGTCATCAAATACCTTTGGGATGAACTAGAACAACATCAGTGTCTGCTTTCCAATTGCCCCTATAGATCACTGCAGAGTGCACTGCACGTGGGTATTCTGACATTTTAAGAGGGTATCCAAAGCACAGGGAGTGAAAAGGTCAGCTGGAAGGGTATTCCAGAGTTCACTTAAAAGTCATTGCATGTTTTGGAAGACTTGAGTTTGATTAATACGTTGCACGACAGCAACTGCAGTATCCTTAATTGACCTTGCACTCAAGAGTGTAGGAAATATACCAGTACTGTTTAGTGATCCTGTGAAATGAAATGCAGCTCTGGTTCCTATCACCAGTCAGAAGTCAGAATCTGCAAATGATCTTTTCACCTCAAACCACTCCTAATTGATTGAATTGGAATTGCCCCCTTAACTCACAATATCTAGGACCTGACAGTTAAATGTAATGTGCAGAATTTGTGGTGTATTAAAACAATAGTTTTAAGTAAATAAGTAAAAATAAATACATAGGATGTTTCCTTTTTGGTTATAAGTTATATAAAAAAAACCACTCAGCCTACAGCTGTGTTTTTTAATAGTGTTTAATATGATGTTGACATTATTTAGTTATTGTTTTATATATTGAAGATGCCATATAATGCATTTATTTACTATTTTACTCTATTATATATTATGTATTATCTTTATTATTTTTGCACAAGCATTTAACACATTGATTTGGCCCTAGAATTAAACGAGCTGAATAATTTGAATAATAATAAAGAGTTCTGCTCTTATTTGCTGGTTTATAGTGAGGCACTGTGACGTTCACACAAAAGCAAGTAGTTTCTCAAGTAGAGAAACAAAATGAACCTTTGTGTAATAAGCTAGGTCTCCATACCGTTTAGTTAGATTTGCTAGTTACTTGGAGCTTACTAGGACACAAAGACACAAAGTAAATTATAGTTGTTGCTCACTATGAAGCATCGATATTGTCCAAGGTCTAAGAAAAAAATCAGAAGCAAAACGTGCAGAGCAAACAACCATTTTGTAATTAAAGTTGAACAGGATCTTATAGTTATGGGAGCTGTAGCTGGTTTACTATTATCTAGCTTGTTTTCAAGTTTTCTGTTTTATCTTACCTTTACATTTAGGGTGTTAAACAACTTTTATTAGGAAGCTCACAAATAGGAAGATAACGTCAGCCTCATTTAAAGATCAGCTATGCATGTTGACAGTTCAGTTTCTTTGAAAGGGGTATAAAAATGCTAACATGCCCTTCACAGCCTGGGAAGGTAGATTTCACATGTAAGCTGCCATTGCTGTTGCTCCGTCGTTCACTGCTAGACTGGAACTGGTATATGGGGCTGGTATATGCACATTTTGGGTGCATCATTTTGGGTGTACTCAAGATTGTTATCAGTTAATAGTTTTTTTTTTTAATTAAATTTTTAATGACTATGTCAGTTCCATGTATTCAGCTCATGCTATTCAACTATGACTATGTAAATATGTCATATGTGCCTTGGTGGACTATGTTTTCCACCAAGGCACTCTAAGGCACTTTTGATTTGTTTTATTACTGCAATTGTGAAAAGTTCATTTTGATTGGTTTCATATTATTAAATTGATTCCAAAAGATTGTTATTACTTTTTATTAGCAGCTTTTATGTACTACAATTTTTCAATTCTTGATTTCAATATTGTAAATAAAGAATTGACTATTTATATTTGAATTGTGTGAATTGTATCAACAGTTCTTTCTGAACTCTGAGTTTTTAATAACCCTGCTTGTGTGATATATACAGTGGGTGTATGTTTATCCTCTGACCCGTATTCCTTCAATCCGTGGTAGATGTACTCTCCGGGTAAAGCCAGGGTCAGCGGGCTGAGCGTCCAGAGGTTCTGCTGCTTTGTGTCCGCTGGTCCTGGTGCTGAAATCTCTGCTGGAGCTACTCGGCTCTGAGCCGCTGTTGTAATGCACGTACAGCAGCAGTGCAATAACATTGAGGACGTACACGTGGAAGAAGACCATGACCACCATGAAGTAGGACCGAGAACACACGCTGCTTTTCTGCACCGGGAGTCTGTCCCGGGGTAACGGACGAGGAGGAGCTGGTGATGGTGCGGCGTCATCGTTTGTGTTTTCCTGAGGTTCCATCATTTTCTTTTCTTACTGCTTATCTCCCAAAACACATCCAGCTAGTTGTTGTTTAGTTGAAATACATGAGCGGCTCCTGCTCAGAGCGCCTCAGTGTTAGTAGCACAGCTGGTGTGGCTGCTGCAGCTGCTGAAACTTCACACATGAAAACATACATACGCCACACTGCTAGCCGCTCAGCTAACCTACAGGAGCTAATAGGAAACAAAACCTATACCTTAAATCATATTCACCTGGCTTAAATACCGAGTGTGAGCTGTAGCTGTAGGTTGACACTAGTGTCGCTGGCTTTAGGAGCACTGAGCTACAGTTTCTCACCAGAGCTAAGTTTGCTAACCTAAGCAAAAATAATAATAAAGCGTCACTCACAGCGAATTCACAGTCGCCAACAGTCACATTCTCGTTGACGCCGCGACGCAATTTTTAGTAATCGTTACTGCGAACGTCCGTACATCCAGTCAGCGGCGTCGCTTGATGACATTATTAAAATTCCTCCTTAAAACTCCTCACCTCATCGTAGTTTTAGTGATCTGCTCGACTGCTTAGCTCTGTTTTTCGTTCACAGCAGCAGCTGCCACATCTATCAGTGCCGCAGAGAGCAGCCCTGTGCAGGAGATAAGACGCCATTGCCCTGACAACTGCGGCATCTCGCTCCCCCTGACAGCGAGCTGACCTGAGCACGCAGGCGCCCCCTGCTGGCGGTCGCTCTCACCAACCAGCAAGAATCAAAAAAGTCAGGACTTTATTAGAGAGGGCGAAAGCCCCCCCAGTACGTACCCCAGGGACTAAAGAAACTACGAACAAATATAAAAGGGGCGGTTAAAAATTATTTAATGCAGTAAACAAACCTCTTCTCTCTCTGTTCCTGTGAGCAAAAATAATTGTTTTAGATTGAGATTGATGGAGAAGAACTACCCTTTGCTTAAAAATGTGCTTTAAAAAGCTTTTTTGTCATGACCTTTAAAGAAAGGAGGCGTAACAAAGTGTACAGAGAACCAGATGGACTACAGGCTGCAAGAGTAGAACTATAAGTGCTCCTAAAAGTGGAGCTGATAAAGTGATAAAGTGTACTTCAAGAAGTGACTGGTGGGTATGTAGCAGTTATCTAGAATATAGACATGCTTATTTTAATGATAATACTTAAGAGAATACAAAATAGTTGTTGAGTATAAAGTTTCTAAATTAGTAACTCAATAAGGTATTTGATGTTATTCATTAATTGTGTTATTCATTATTATTTATTGGGTGAAAAACGTTTTACTTAAATTACTGTTCATATATTGCTTCAATTAGATCAAGTCCCCAACTTAAGACTTCAGTTAAAAATAGTATTAAAAAAGAAAACATACACTTTAAAACGTTAGATTGATTAGTGCTGCTGGAGGAATATGCATTTTGTTATTAAATTGTTGATTTTTTTGTGATTTAACTATTACATTTGATTTTGTTCTTAGCTTAGCTATAACCAAAAGGACCGTATACTATGCTTT
The DNA here is from genome assembly GCA_021613375.1 of Megaleporinus macrocephalus. Classification (NCBI taxonomy): domain Eukaryota; kingdom Metazoa; phylum Chordata; class Actinopteri; order Characiformes; family Anostomidae; genus Megaleporinus; species Megaleporinus macrocephalus. The sequence goes on along the minus strand of CM038704.1, from coordinate 18,744,237 downwards.
ATAATTGACTGGTTTGGCTACACGCTCAATTCAAATGTTTAACCAAGTATGTTTATTTCAGAATATTCTGAGATCTAATTGGTTTGAAAGTTTAAAAAAAACTTTTCTGTTCAAACGTATAAGAGATTCTTCTAAAAATGTCCCAAAGAAATTTGACACCAACAAATTCAGTAATTGTGATGGGATCCTGATGTGTTTCTAAATTAATGTCTGATGTTTATATAACAATGAGTTAGTGGTGCTAAAGTGTAAATGAAGAGAATAACAAGATACCAGATCACAAGCTGTTTTATTAGAGGCAGGCCTAGTCCAGAGTTTCAATAAAATCTTTGCACTCATATTATATGAGGTCTTGCTACTGTTCCATGCTCAGCGAAGTCTTTACTCAGCCTCTTTTCCCTATGAAGCAGAAAAAAATATAAATTATTACATGTATATAATATACCATTGTTGTCCAAAGAAAAACAATGATCTCCAAAATAGTACATTTACAGTAGAGATCAAAAACATTATTTTACTTTTGTGTAAGTTAATGTAAAGAGGTTTCATTTAAAAGATGATTCTGGAGTATTTCGATTGGTCCATTCACCATGAAACTTTCACAGGATATAAAGAGCTGCTGTCGTGTTGAAATAATATAGAAAAATAAAAATAGACAGAAATGAAGATACATGTTTTTCTTTGGACAGCGATATGTGCGCATGTTCTAGTTAGGCACGCAAGGCCATACCTTTCCAAGTTCCCGGCTCTTGGCTCTGAGCTTGTTGACCTGCGACTCAGCAATGTCAGCTCTCTCCTGAGCCTCTTCCAGCTCATGCTGCACCTTCCTATATCTGGTGAGGTGAGAGTTGGCCTGCTCCTCCTGTAAATGGAATTTTGCATTGTGAGGCATTTTAGTGGCAAAACATCAAATAATTAATACTTAGGTATAATACTTTGACTATACTGTACCATAACATTTAAAGTTACCAGGCCAGTTAGTCTTACATAGTTAATTAGTCATTTACAACTGTTTTTGAAAAATATATTTTTTTGAATATGTTTTTTTTTATATGTAAACTCTATCCTACTCTAGCATAAGTGTAGATCTTTAGGAGGAGCAGAACAAATCCTGATAATAAACTGGAATATGTGCAGTGTCAAAAAGTCTAAAGATGACTCACAGAGTCCTCAGCTTGTCTCTTGTAGGACTTCACTTTCAGCTGCAGTTTGTCCACCAGATCCTGCAGCCTGGTCACATTCTTCTTATCTTCTTCAGTCTGTGAAGAACAATTAAATAATAGTAAGAATCACTTGTCACTTTTTACATATTAATTTGGTTATATATATATATATATATATATATATATATATATATATATATATATATATATATATATATATATACAAACACACTTAAACTAAAGTTAAATAGGTTACATGTCCAGCTAAGAAAAAAACAGCTTAGTGTTGATGGCAGATCCAAACTGTACTTTCTTCACATTTTCTTAATTTCCTTCTCTCAGTTTATTTAAACCACAAAAGAGTTTTCTGGTAAGCTTTTCTGGTAAGCTATTATATTTGTATGGGTTGAGGTGAAATGGTTCCAGTAATAGAAAAGAGGATGAATGCAGATGTAGTACCTGATACGTGAGCTCTTTCACTCTCCTCTCATATTTGCGAACTCCTTTAATAGCCTCAGCGGCACGCCTCTGTTCAACTTCAACCTCACCCTCCAGCTCACGGACCTGAAACAAATGTTTTAACTATTTTGACTGATGTACAAAATAAATAACACAAGTAGAGAAACCCAAATGTGCATGACTGGTTTTACAGGGTATATTGACACATACTCTAGCCTCCAGTTTCTGAAGCTGTTTCTTCCCGCCCTTCATGGCCAGATTCTCAGCCTCATCCAGGCGATGCTGCAGGTCCTTGACTGTAATTTCCAGGTTCTTCTTCATTCTCTCCAGGTGTGCACTCGTGTCCTGCTCCTTCTTCAGCTCCTCTGCCATCATGGCAGCCTGCCTCAGGATTTTTTAGTACATGGTTAATGGTGTGGGCAGGTGAAGCCTGATTTACATGTTAAATTACACTGTATATAATAAACTTGTTAGTTTATTCGTATAATCTATTACAGTGTTTTACTCACATCAGTGATGGCCTTCTTGGCCTTTTCCTCTGCATTGCGTGCTTCCTGGATGCTGTCCTCTACCTCACCTTGAATCTGCACAAAGTCAGCCTCCAGCTTCTTCTTGGTGTTGATAAGGCTGGTGTTCTAAACACATGGGAGAATGAGTAAGTCTTAAAGCTCCGTGGACTAACTCTTTTCGAAGTCGAAAACGAGTCATTTAGCTTACCTGAGAGTGAAGCAGAGTCACTCGCTCACTGGAATCCACCAGCTCCTGCTCAGCTATCTTGCGGCCCCTCTCGGTTTGCTCCAGAGCAACTCTGAGCTCCTCAATCTCAGCCATCATCAGGTTGTTCCTACGCTCCACCACGGCCACCTGCTCCCTCATGTCCTCTTGTCCTCTTATAGCTTCATCAAGGTGCAGCTGGGCATCCTGTAAAACCCTTCAAGGTCAGTTAAGCTTATCATTGTTGTTATTTTTAAACTTTTTTTATAGAGATGTCAACAAACCTTAAGCTGTCCTTGGACATTCCTGAGCTGTTTCTGGGCTTCAGACGCCTGACGGTTTGCATGGCTCAGTTGAATTTCCATCTCATTGAGATCGCCCTCCATCTTCTTCTTGATTCTTAGAGCATCGTTTCTGCTTCTGATTTCAGCATCCAGTGTGCTCTGCATTGATTCAATAACTCTTTGGCTGTTTCGTTTGATTTGCTCAATCTCTTCATCCTTCTCGGCCAACCTCCTGTCAATCTCACCCTTAACTTGGCTGAGTTCAAGCTGGATGCGAAGAATCTTGGACTCCTGGTGTTCCAGTGTGGCCTGAGAGAGTAGAAGAATTGAATGAACCATATTCAGAGTATCAATATGTTGTCTCAGTACTGCAAAGCCCATGATTTAAATGTAAAAAAAAACAGATTTAACACACCTCAGCCTCCTCGAGAGCTGTCTGTATTTCTGTTTTCTCAATTTCCACTGTCTTCTTTACTTTCTCAAGCTCATGAATGGTCTTTCCTGACTCACTGAGTTGCTCAGTTAAATCTGAGATCTCCTCTGTATGAGAAAGAACACACACAAGCTAGGATGTTCAGAGTTCCTCAAACCACCTGTTTACTTCTCATACTGTTATTTTACTTGGAAGGGTGAATGTTCTGGCTTACGCTGAAGGTTTTTGTTCTCCCTCTTTAGAGTCTCTAGTTGGTCTAGAGCTTCTTCATAGGAGTTCTTCATCTTGAAAAGCTCTGTGCTGAGAGAGCGAGCTTCTTTCTGGGCTCCTTCCAGCTCTGCTTGGCTTTCCTCATACTTCTGCTTCCATTCTGCCAAGACCTTGAAGGAATCGAAATCAGTTTTTATATGAATTATCTGTGCATGACACTATGTTGTATTGATATTTAAAAAAAAAACTTTAGTAAATCATGTGTATTAAATAGGTGAATACAAAGCTTGAGCCTTTTCTTTATTACCTTGTCAAAGTTCCTTTGCTTTTTATCAAGGTTGGCAGCAAGGGCGTTGGCCCTCTCCACATCAATCATGAGGTCTTCCACTTCACCCTGCAACCTCTGCTTGGTTTTTTCTAAGGAGGCACACTTGGCATTTACAGCTTCAATTGACTCCTCAGCATCCTGCAAGCGCTGCGCCAGCTTTTTCCTTAAAAAGGTGACAACAGAGTGTTAATATGGTAATCCTTAATTACTTTCTGTGATAAAAAACTGTTCTGACTGATTTACTTGGCTTCTTCAAGTTCCTCCGTACGCTGGATGGCATCAGTCTCATATTTGGTCCTCCACTGGGCTACCTCACTGTTAGCCTTAGACATTCCACGTTGGAGCTCAGATTTGGCTTCTTGTTCTTCTTCATACTGCTCTCTGAGAAGGTCACAGTCATGACGTGATGACTGCAGAGCATGGGCCAGGGCATTCTTTGCCTTTAAACCAACAGCAAGTTTTCTATTAATGACTGGAAAACATTTGAAATTAACGTCTTGTTTTACTCCTAAAATGTGGTTTACCTTGACCTCCTCTTCAATATGCCTTTTCAGCTCCTCAATCTGCTGAGTATAAGCCTGCTTACTTCGTGACAGCTGAGAAACAATGCTTTCTTTCTCTTCGAGCTGACGTCCCATTTCACCTGTTGCAGAATCGACCAGAGGGATAAAAATAAATGTGAGAAATCAGTTTTCTCTCTTTATTCTTTGATAAAATGTACAGTTTTTCTGCTCCTAATCAAAACATTAAAAACTAATCATAATTTACCATTTTCAGTTTGAAGTCGTGCTTTTAGGGCACTCAGGTCATTCAGATGACGATGCTGTTCCTCAGTCTTTGTCTTCAGCTCGCTCACCTGATCCTCCAGCGAACGGCACATCTTTTCAAGATTAGTCTGTCATGTTTTGAAAATATAAAAACAAATGTAAACATTTGACTACGATAACTCATAGTTCAGATGCCTCGCCTTGTAGTGAGGGTTATTTTAATTCACCTTTGACTTTGCAACTGCCTCCATGTTGCTGCTCAGGTCATCAATTTCCATTTTGAATTCACTCTTCTCTTTCTCCAACTTCTGCTTGACTCTCTGGAGGTTGTCAATCTGCTCTCCAAGCTCAGCCACAGTGTCTGCCTGCTTCTTACGGAGAGCTGCGGCAGTGGCTTCATGCTGCAAGGTGGACTCTTCAAGATCACGGCGCAGCTTTTGGAACTCAGACTCACGTTTCTTGTTCATCTCAATTTGAGCAGAAGTGGCACCACCGGCTTCCTCAAGCCTCTCGCTGATCTCTTCAAGTTCCCTGGAGAGATCAGACCTTTGCTTTTCAACCTTGGCACGAGCAGCACGCTCAGCCTCAATTTCTTCTTCAAGCTCTTCAATACGTGCCTGTGATGGACAAGTGAGGCTGTGATTAGCTGCGCTACATAAATATAGTATTAGTATACTAGTGTATTTGTATATACATATCGTTGCTGTCCAAAGGAAAACAAATATCTCCAAAGTGATCTCCAGAAACTAACATTGCTTTGCTTTCAATGTAAGTCAGTGAAACCAGTTTTTTTCCAAGCTATTTTTTTATAACTATGAAATTTTAACAAAAATAAAAATCGAGATACATGTTTTGGACAACAATGATATACATATTCATGTGTATGTGTGTAGGTAGCAAAGCACTTGGAATAACCTGGTGTTCTTTAATCTTCTTTTGAAATCCGATACCAAGAGACTGCTCATCCTCAATCCTGCTGAGTAGTTGGTTTATCTCAAAGTCCTTCCTGTTGGGAATAACAGTGATTAGTTGAGAGATTACAAATTTGAATAAAAACCTCATTCATTATATTTAGTCAACACAGATGCCATGATCTTTAAACTCTCACTTCTTAAGTTTTTCATCTGATTGTTGTTTGTCATTCTCAAGGTCCATTAAGGACTCTTGGGCCAGTTTAAGGTCTCCTTCAAGTTTTCTCTTTGCTCTTTCGAGATCCATACGGAGTTTCTTCTCTTGTTCAAGAGAGCCTTCAAGCTATTGTGGACAGAATATCAAATGGGATAAAAGCATCTAAATTTGAACAAACAAAGCTTTTTATTTTACATGATAAAAGACATTAACTGCTTTGCTGGCAACTTACATCGTCTACTTGCTGCTCAAGCTTAACCTTGGCTTTAGTCAGAGTATTGACTTTGTCTTCCTCTGCTTGGAGATCATCAAGAATCTGCTGGTGTGCCTCTTGAAGAGCTTTCTTTTCTTTTGTTAACTTGACAATGGTCTCATCTTGAGATGCCATCTCTTCAGTGAGGTTTTTGACCTATAAAAAGATACCTGTATGAACTTTGTAGAATTTTAATATAGAATTATCCAGTAATAAAGATCATGTCTATAAAAGAGGCACCTTGTTCTCAGTAGCATGCTTCTCCTTTTCCACCTTAGCTAAGGTTAGCTCCAAATCATCAATGTCTTTCTTTAGCTCAGAACACTCATCCTCCAGTTTCCTTTTCTTGGCAGTTAGCTCGGCATTGATTTCCTCTTCATCCTCCAGCCTCTCAGTTGCCTCCTTGAGTTTGGATTCCATCTGGATCTTGCTTTTGATAAGCCCCTCACATCTCTCCTCAGCATCTGAGAGACTTTCAACTTCCTGTAATTGGAAACATTATTAATACTCGCAATCATTCTATGACCAGCCACATTCATAGCTGTGTACACTGTACTAGCTCAAAACTTACTGCAGCTACTTGTAACTGTAAGTCATTCTTTTCCTGCAGTAAAGAAACCATCTTTTCCTCAAGCTCCTTTTTCTTGGCCAGAGCCTTTGTCAGATCTTCTTTCATTTTCTCAAAGCTCTCTTTCATAGCAGCCATTTCCTTCTCAGTCTCTGCACTCTTCAGAAGAGGCTTGATCTTAAAATATAGCTTCATCCATGGCCAGTGTTTCACATTCATGAATGAGCGGATGTTATATTGGATGGAAAAGATTGATTCTCTGTTTTAAAATTAGAGCACCTTGGTCAGTACAACTTTGTTGGTAGTATACCAAGAAATTCAGCTTTATTGTTCTATTATTATTGTTACAGCCAATACCTCCTCTCCATCATCTTGACAAACTCTCGTCTCATAAGGTAACCTCTGCACAGGGCCTGAGTCATGGTTATGAGGATGGCAAGCTTCTCATCTCGCATCTCCTCAAGAAGACCCAGAAGGCCAGCTTTGAAGAACACCTGTAAATAAGTGTTTTTTTAAACTTATAATAAAGACAAACGTTATAGTAAATAATGCCTTGAATCAGCTTTGCTACCATCTCTTCTTACCTTGGTGTGTCCAAACTTGTACTGGGAATGATCCACATCAATAGAACCCAGAAGCTTCTCTGAAGCTTTCTTGTTGTCAATAAACTGTCCCTCAGGGATAACACTGGCATTTAATACTTTGTATCTAGGAGATAGAAAAATTGCTTTAACCTTGAGTTCTGTACAGGTGTACATACTCACCTGTCTGAAATCTACCTGTCTACCATGATGTTTTTGGACAGCCATAGACAGTGTGTTTAAAATTCATATATACGATGTACATAAAATACCTCTGCTTAAAGTCACCGTAGAGGATTCTGCTGGGGAAACCCTTTCTGCAGATTCTGATGCCCTCAAGTACACCATTACAGCGCAGTTGGTGAATGACCAGAGCATTCTCCATCAGCCCTAAGATTAAGATCGATATATTACTAGCAATATTTGTGATCTAAAAACCTATTTGACCTTATTGTAAGCCATGGAGTAATTAATGGTGCAGTAAATCCTTTCCAGAGACTTTTTTGTTTGTTTTTGTTGATTTTCATGCCAGAAGGTAGAAGATAAAACTGACCTGGTGTCTTTGATTCGTTTGGAATTAAGCAACGAACAAAGTGAGGATGAGTGCTTCTCAAGTTGGTCATCAGCTTGCCCAAGTTTTCCTGTTGGATTACAAAAAAAAAAAAAGACAAATCAATAGCCCTGGCATGCTCGTTTAAAGACCTACCATTCTTTCATGTTTCAGATGCATGCATAGAAAAGTATATTAATAATTTTACCCTGAACAGAGCAGACACAGTCTGGAAAGAGCCACCCTTCTTCTTCCCTTTTTTGCCACCTCCCTCAGCTGTATATTCACAGTGGCAGGAGAGTTTATATAAGTGACTCATTAAGCTCAACAGTTTAAACGTATGTTGTGTACTTACATCCCAAGAAAAAGCATTGCAATGGTACCACCATGATTCAGGTGTGAGCAGTAGGTGTACTAATGGACTTTAAGAACAAAGAATACTTTGCAAACACATTTTGATTCAAGTTTGAGACTAAGACAGTAAGCTAAACAAAATTATTTTCTGCAATCCTGAAAAGATTCAGTTGAAACAAATTCTTCAAGAGTTCTTCAACAAGTTCAACAAGAAATGCCCCCATTATTTTTTACTAAGTTTCTCCAAAATAAATGTCAACAAACCTTCAGCAGAGGCATGGGACGCATACAGAGTAACCAACAGCTTGACTGAAGATTTCTGGTAGAGCTGAACAACAGAGTCATTCAAGGGGTCCTTGTTTTTATCCAGCCAGCCACAAATGTTGTAGTCGACAGTGCCAGCATAGTGCACCAGGGAGAAGTGGGCCTCAGCCTTCCCTTTAGTTGGCTTTGGCTTCTGGAAGGATGCGGTTTTACCCAGATGCTGATCGTAGAGTTTGTTTTTGAAGGTAGTGTCTGTTGCCTTGGGGAACATGCACTCCTCTTCAAGGATGGAGAAAATACCCATTGGCTGTGGGTAAGAAGACATGTTTTTGTATTTTGTCTTTAATTGACCCCTAAAACATGAAGCATGTGCTAGATAAGCATGACTTACCTTCTCAATAAGCTCAATGCAGGCAGCCAAATCCATACCAAAGTCAATGAACTCCCATTCAATTCCTTCTTTCTTGTACTCCTCTTGCTCCAACACGAACATGTGATGGTTGAAAAACTGTTGCAGTTTCTCATTAGTGAAGTTGATGCACAGCTGTTCCAAGCTGTTGAACTGTAATATAAGAACAGGTTTTTGAGATATTTTACAGAATAGGGCATCATACCAAGAAGACGTTCATTGTCTGGTCATCTAATTTACTTACATCAAAGATTTCAAACCCAGCAATATCCAGCACACCAATAAAGAATTGCCTTGGCTGCTTGGTATCCAGCATCTCATTGATACGGACAACCATCCACAAGAACATTTTCTCGTAGACTGATTTGCTCAGAGCCATGACTGCATTATTGACCTTTTTGAAAGAGCAAAATAATCATCTTAACTTTTGTTAGGCGTGTATTTGTATATCACCAGTGCCTCTACAAGGTTCTTATTACCTGTGGAACTGTCTGCCCTTTGGTCACAAACTCATTTCCGACCTTGACTCTGGGGTAGCACAAAGCTTTCAGCATGTCAGCTGAGTTCAGGCCCATGAGGTAAGCGATTTTATCAGCCACTAAAGGAGTAAGATTTTTCAACATCATGGTTACGGGCCACAGATGGTTCCATCATTCTAAAATATCATTGACACCAACTTCACAGCAAGAAAACTACTGCAATTTTAACCTAAGAAATATGTTCACTGACACACAGACCCACAACATATCAGTGTATTAGTGTAAGGCAAGTGTTACTTACTAATAGGAGTCACCTTAGCCTGAATTTAAGTCATGCTTACCCTCAGTGCCATCAGGCTCAGCCTGCTCCTCCCTTTGCTTCTGTTTGAACTTCATGTTTCCATGATGCATCACAGCTCCTGTCAGCTTGTAGATGCCCAACTTCTCCTCAGGAGTAAAGCCCAAGATGTCAATAGCTGTCTGAACAACAAAAGAAAACACACCTTTAAAATCAAAGTCATAATGTATCTTTTACCACATTAGATTATGCCCTCGTCATATTATGTATGATTTACTATGTTATTTAATTTAAACAGCAATGTCAATTAAATGTTTTCGAAGTGTTGTAAAGGAAAAACTGTAATATGATATTTTCCAGCATAATTTCAAACATTAGAACAAAGCATAAAATATAAAATGCTTGTAGATGATTCTCACATAGAAAATCAACCAAACATCATTTGACCAAAGGAGCCCAAACTTTTGCCTATGACAGATACATGCTTTCAGATGCATACAATGTAAGAGTCAAAAGCATTTCTGGAGGCAGACTTGGCCACATGTAAAAATGTATATTGATATAGCAATATAGCAAACAACACAGATTAACAGCAGAAACACAGGCTAATTAATTAAATCCATGCAAAACCATTCTTACATCTGTGGCAATGAACTCTTCCACATCATTGATGCTCTTGACAGTGATCTCACCATGACTGACCATTGGGTAGTCATATGGGTTAGTGGTGATCAGGAGAGCCTCTGCAGAAATAAATAACACCATGAAAAGATATGGCTGATGGACAAAAAGTACTTAAATTTAAGTTTTCTTGACGCACGTCATGGACTTAAGTTTGGACTGGAGTGTGTGTTCTTTACCCAGCAGTTCAGGCTTGTGGCCAGTGGTGAGCTGATAGAAAATGTGGTAGCTCCTCTCAGCTGACAGCTGGAAAGTTACTCTTGACTTTTCCAGCAGATCTGTAAAGGCAATGGTGAGGGTGATGATGTACAGTTACTGGAAATATGTACTTAATAGTACTTATTTATAAAAATACTTATATGCTGTTTAAAAGATTTCAACTCACAAGTTTCAATATCAGCTGAGGCCAACTTTCCAGTGGATCCAAAATGGATTCTGATGAATTTGCCCTAAATATATGATCAGAGGACCATTGTATTAGTTAGCATGCTCAATTTTTTTTATTTATTTACGTACACTACCGCTCAAAAGTTTAGGATCACTTTAGAATTTCATTTCATTCATTCAATTTTCATGCAATTCACAAACAATATTGTCTATTTCACAATTAATTTAAGTGTATCAGATGATTTTTAAATAATGTTTGCATTTGCATATAGTCTTATTATCAGCTATTCTCAGTCCTCTGTCTAAATCTCCTGGTACGGCCGCCAATCCAAGTTAAGGATGTTATTGGGCTAATTGGTTGTTAGGACACTCTTGCTCAATTGTGATGCACAGCTGAAAAACATTCTACTAATAAGTGAGCATAAAAGGGAGAACAACATTCTAGGTTAGTTTAGTATCTGAAGCATCAGCAGTTGATGGCTTGCTGACCGGCTCGAAATGGCCAGAAAGAAACAACTTTCTTTAGAGACCCGTCAGTTCATTGTTGTGTTAAGGAAGGAAGATACTCCAATGAAAACAAGAAAATTCCAAACTTTTAAGCGGTAGTGTATGTGAATATTTCAGGGGAAACAAAAACTTACAAAGCGAGAGGAGTTGTCGTTCCTCACAGTCTTGGCATTACCATAAGCCTCCAGCAGAGGGTTGGCTGCGATGATTTGATCCTCCAGCGACCCCTGCAGATTAGTCAAGTCATGTCAAGTCAAGTTTATTTATGTAGCGCTTTTTACAACGACGTTGTCTCAAAGCAGCTTTACAGAGTTTTGAAAACAAACAGTTATAACATTTATCCCCAGTGAGCAAGCCAGAGGCAACAGTGGCAAGGAAAATCTCCTACAACTGGAGGAAGAAACCTTGGGAGGAACCAGACTCACAAGGGGAGACCCATCCTCCATGCATGAAGTGAATAATTATCAGCATTCTACAGTGTAGTCAATGACAGATGGAGTTGGGACTCTTTCACCAACCTGCATTTTTCCAGCAACAGGCTCTGTCTTCTTCTGTCCAGACACTGCGATTGTCGCGAAGTACTGGATGACACGCTTGGTGTTCACAGTCTTTCCTGCACCAGATTCTCCGCTGGAGTTTAAAAGAGAGTTTAGAATTTACAGTTGTTTCCTGTAGTAATTGTGTACTTTTCTTCAGTTAACAACCTGCAGATGTCATTCTTGCATGATCACTAGCAGAAATCACTATCACTCAATCTGACAGTATGATAGAGCTGAAAATAAAGTATGATATTGCTTAAGATGATGTTCTTAATCTAGCTTTTAAATCCTGTAACGCTTTACAGCAAATTTACAGATATAAAAGAAGTCAGATTTTATCTGAACTGAGCCTTGCAAAACTTACGTGATGAGGATTGACTGATTCTCACGGTCTAAAATAAAAGGTGAAGCAAAATAAAAATTACAATAAATTATTGTCAATTACACTATAGTAGACTAAATACATATCTGAGTGTTCTCAATTCTTGAAAACTGCTTACCAGTAAGCATGAACTGATAGGCATTATCAGAGATGGAGAAGATGTGGGGTGGGGCCTCGATTCGCTTTTTGCCCCTGTAACCCGCTACGACTTTAGCATCATACACTGGGAGCCACTTATAGGGGTTCACAGTGACACAGAACAGCCCAGAGTAAGTCTGCAAATGCAGAAAACATGGTTCTTTGTTTCTTTACCTCAGAATATGTTTACATATTTAGTGTAAAACACTTAATTATCTACAAACTCACATAGATCATCCATGCTGCATAACGCTCTTTGAGGTTGTACAGCACAGCTGGCTCATTGAGGTGGGTCATCATGGCCATGTCCTCAATCTTATCAAACTTTGGTGGATTCATAGGATGGATATCATCCTCCTTCACTGTCAAGACCTGTATGGAAATGTATCAATGATGGTGCATGTAAACAATTTAATATAAATAAATTAAAAAGCAGAAAGAAAATATATTAAAACTTTACTGACATACTCACTTTGCCACACAGAGTTTTGACGGTTGCTTTGCCCCCCTCTTTGCTCTGGAGGACCCCTTTGAGGTACATCTCATTTTGCTCAAAAACAAAATAAGCAGTTTTGGCATCAAATGGTAAGTTTTGCGCCTCAATCCTCTCTCGCTCTGGCTTTCGGAGGTATAAGGCCGCCGGGCCAAAGCACTCCATATCCGGGTCCGCACTCATGGTGACTCTTTACTGGAAAGATAATAAGCATTATTGTAAGCATATGTTTATGTTTTATCTTAAAACAAGAAGTTTTATTAGTAGCGACGCAAATATAAATCTAGTGATCGATGTAGTGGACAACTCATCGCCAGTACGACTACATCCTACTCTGAGAAGCTTTGAGTTTTGAGTAGATAAATATGAGTTCTAGCTGTAGGAGGGAAATGAATTTATTCTCTGACTGAAGTAATTTGCCTCAATGTACTATGGAGCATACTGTAGCCTTTGTAATTAGGCTGTAGTATATATTTATTTAAAGGTGTCAGAAATGCTCTACAGGCAGACTGACCACATTCTAAGAAAGACTAATTCAAACCTCTTGGGATCTTGGTGCAAGAGTTCTGAGACTATATACAATTGCATGTTACTGTATTGTGTTTTTCTGAATGTTTAATTGAACTTACCTTGTGTGACTCTGCTCCAAACCTGATGTTGCTGGTTTTAGTGGCTGTCTTATGATACTGTTAAGGAGAACATACTTAATGTGTCATGTTTGCCATCCACTTAAATTCTATTTCTGTGTTATGCTGTGATTATGTGTTAAAAATGTTGTTCACAATACATCTACATTCATCCAATTCATCTGTAACTGAGAAATAGAATATAAAATGTTAAAAATAAAGAAGCATAAATCTGTTAAGACCACAGAAACCTATGAGATCACTTACCTTAGCGGGATGCGTCCGAGTCCTAGGAGGAGTCTCTGGCCAGTTCTTATATAGGGCTTTTGGTGTGCCGTCAGCATGTTCCAGCCACTCCTTTTGGTCATGAATTTTTACCTCGTTTGCCCACTAATGTTTGCCCTCCTAAGCAGCATCTTATGACCACACACTGTATTATTTTTATCCCATGACAGACTAATGGCTACTTGTGAGCCCTGAGCTGTTGTTTTAGCAAAGAATTATCATCTGTGATCCAAAAAAGGGATTACAAAGGTAATTGTTAATGAAGCTGCACTTTCAGTAATTAGTTTAGAGAAAGATAAACAAACTCTGCATGAGATATATAACATAGGGTTGTCTATAATAAAGGAAAGAGATGCATTGTTTTGTCTTTTGTGTTATGGCCATAACTATCAGATCAGTATGGAAGCAACACACAAGGTTCATGGCCCCAGGTAGTTGATAATCCTTCTTTTGAATGTCCTCTGGCACTTAAAAGGCTCCCTGCTGTCACTAAGAAGAAGGCATCAAATGTCACTGGTATATAGTTGCAAGAGCCATGCAAGTTTAACATGTTCTGCAGCAATAAATTGGTATACTTTCATATCATGGGCCTAAAGAAACGACAGAAGCTGCCAAGGGATTATGCTCTGCAACAGGAAAGACAGCTGAAGTTCCTTAAGCCTCTCCTGGGGGTTTCAAACTGTGACAAAGTCCAAGATGTCAACAGCCACACTTGAGTCATTGTGTGCTTATAGCCATGTCTCTCATCAGTATCAGTCTGAGGCAAGAAAAAACCTGTGTTTACTCACTTTCCAAGTGTATATTTTCATCCAGAGATTACACAAGCGCGATCTTCAATGATACCCAGCTTTACAAACTTGTGGATGAGGAATGCGTTATGTATAGGCTTTGTGCAAGCATTTCTCCTGTCAGCTAGGAACTACAGCAGCTGTGACATTAAACAGAACCAATTCCCTTGCTAAACAAAAAGGATGCTTCTTTCAGAGAGGGCGAATCAGCAGAGCGTTTAACTTAGAGAGTGATTCGCCACCCATGCTGGATGATTTAAAAGCAGGCTTTGTCAGCCAGTTGGTCAGTCTTTCCACAAGAAACGCGATCCCATTCTGGCAATGATGGGGAAAGCCTAAGAAATTCTAAAGCAGTTACTCTGGAGATATAATGGGCTTGTGTATAATGGGCACCCTTAAGAGTATATTCTTATTTGGACAAAATACAAATATAGACCTCTGTGCAGACTGCTCTGCCAAATGCCAACATGCCAGGGAGGTTTATTGTGTTAATGAAACTTTGAAGTCTCGCTGCATTGCATTTCAAAAACAAACCCAGTTGATGTCAAGCTCTAGTAAGTGTGCACCATTGAAGATTGCTGCTGGTATTACAACACAGTAAGTATGACAGAGCATTTTATGGAAGGGGCAATGCAAAACTTTTGCACTTTGTATTTGTTTTAAATGATTTAGAAGAAAAGCTTTACCTGAGAATTCCAGAAAATCTCCATGTTTTCCATATGGTGTGAGGTGGTCATCTTTTAGATTAACATTCATTTTGTGAGTGTAATTGTGGTCTATATTTATTACAAATTCTCACTTTTTTTCTCATAAACTGCCCATAAACCGTTTATTCCTCTGGGTCGCAGTTTGGGGGTGAAGCCTATCCAAACACTATTTGGCCGGAAGGCAGAAAACTCCATGAACAGGCCGCCAGTCCAATACAGGGCAGATACATAGACATACACATTTACACCGATGGGCAATTTAGTATCTCCAATTCACCTGAAAGTATATCTTTGGACTGTGGGAGGAAACCTGTGCAGACACAGGGAGAACATACAAACTTCATACAGAAAGGACCCTGGTCCCCCAGCCAGGTAATTGAACCCAGGCTTTTCTTGCTGGCAGGTTACAGCGCTACTCTTTGTGCCATATGCTGCTCACCACAAATAACTTAACAAATGTAAATATTCTGTAAGAAAATCCACAGAAATTAAACATAAATGAACAGCTTGTTTGATTATATTATTATAACATTTATTGTATTCATTATACATTATATATCATTCATTATACATTATACATGTGATGGTACAATGGTTTTCATATAACTCATATATGTACTACAACAAGTGCCAACTTGAACATAAAAAGAAGGATGCTACAAATGGAAGAGTATAAGGGAGCACACAACCACCACAGTAAAAGAAGTGAGGAGTGGAGGTATTGGTCATGAAAACTGAATGTACAGTCCGCTTGTACATTTAGCATGAAGAATTATTTACTTGATGTTCTCCTGTAGAGACAACATGTCCTTCACGGATTACTGTGGTTGTGACATTTGCTTGTTCTACTCAAAGCAAAATTTAATAAAATGCAACTTCTAGATGATTCAGTAATTCTACTGCAAAATATCTAGCATTACAAAATTTTACAAAAATCTTTGAAATCAGTTTAAAAAATGTTCATTTGAAATGCACTTTATACAGCATATGATATATATTATTTTGACAAATAACGATTACAACACCTACACATAACTCTATGTATATCTGTGTATGTAATCATTGCTAAATGATGTAGGTGAAAAGTTAAAGGTGCGTTTTCTTTTTCAATAAATTAATTATTAATTAATTACCAATGCAAGAGTAACACTGATGCTAGCTTGGTTGTATTTGTTAGCATAGAGATCAGTGGCTAGCCATTAGTATTTGGTGACATCACTTGGATTCCCAGTGGCTATATTATACATGCTGGGTATTGTTGTAAAAGGATATTGATAATTAAAACCAGTGATGAGCAAAAACAAAAAAAAATTTAAACAGCAAATTCTGTGAACATATTAGGCTGAAGATTATAATGCCAGTTTATTTATTTATTTATTTTAATACATGCCCATTTTGAATGGAGAGAGTTTACTCTTACTCTATAACACCTTACTACTTTTAATTTGCATGTCACTGCATTCTTTTTTTGTTTAGAAATAAGTATTTATTCTTTACTACAGGAACATTTCCAGGATTGTTTAATCTCCACTACTAACCTAAGGCCACTTAGATTACATCAAAATACTAATATTAGAATGACTGAAAAGCTAGAGGAGCCAATTAGCTTTTACCATTAGCAAGATCATGTTAACTGACCCAGGCAGCAAATACTATTCAGTAACAGTTATGTTAGCATTGTGGGTGAGACATTCCCTAAATTTTAACAGCTCACTTGGTCATCATTCATGTTTGTACAGATGGACAGTATTGCAATTATTTATGTATTTATTAAAGATGTTAGTAGAAATTTAACAATGTATTTTCTTTCAACAGTTTGTTCTCAGCAGGAGTGACACATTCAAAAAAGCAGCTATAGACATAAGGCCCACCAGTTCCTCTCCTACACAAAGCTGTATCTGAATCCCTGCCTCGTATATATCAGCACTTAATGTACGCTTGTAAGTGCTCAGATCAACTTATGTGTAGAGAAAAATATCTCACTAGTTAACACCTGCTGATGTCTTTTTACAATGAGACCGCCTGCTGGTGTCACCGAATCCCTGTCAGGGGAATTCTGCTCTAATACTCTGCAGCTCAGCCTTAATGAGATGTGTCCATCAGCACTCGGAGAGCTTAAACAGTTCAGGACCAGCAGTTGCAAGGCATAATGGGGTTTTAGACTTGTGCTTTAGACCACAACTTTTAGTTATCTAGTGTTGTGCTATCATAAGATTAAGTAGCTAGCAAGTGTTTCTTTTATCTGCAGGTCGAACTCCGCTTGGCATAAACATCAGATTCATTCTAACCAGGAGTTTAAAATAACACATACATCCAAACATACATCCATCTCGCTGTCAGTTTATTAGTTAGAATGGGTCAAAAGAGATTACCCCTCTGTATGCACTGTTAAATTAGAAACCAGAGAATTTAATACCATAATTGTGTTTTGTTTACATAGCATAAAACCTAGCTGACCGAAATCAGTTGTCAGCAAATTATTTCTTATTATCAATATGGGAAAAATAGATATAATATAAAATACAAGCAAGGGTCCAGAGTTGGCAGGTGACAAAATGCAGGTGTTTTATCTGCACACATTTGTCATTTCCTGCAGGTCTGTTATATATGTTTTATATAATACACACTCTAATTAGCCTCTTGGGGAGATACTGAAAATAAACTTGTTATGATGTTTTGCTGTTTGTTAGTTAAATAGATGCTCAACCACGAATTCAGGAAAAACAGTATTCTTAGCTAACTAGAGATGGTCGGTCTCAGGGTGGTTGTTGTAGCAAATTAGTTCTTCTAGTTGGTCCTTCATAGCCCAGCAACTGTATCTCTGCCGTGGATACCTCTGAACAACCTGACAATATGCCACAGCATACTTGCCTAATTTTCCCAGGAGTGAATCATTTTTATTTAATTTAGTTTTTAGTTAATGTCTGGAAAAGCACACAACCAAACTAGAAAAGAGCAAAATCACATGTGACCATAGTAGCCACCATCACTGCTATGGCAAGTATGTACCCAGCCAACATAAACCCCCCTGAAAACTAGGGGGTATTTAGCACACTCAACACACAGTTTTTAAAAAGTATGTAAAATGCTAATAAAACCAGAAAGCAGAGATTAGTAAATGATCGCTTGACTTGTATTAAATTGAAAACTGTATAAAACTATTTTTTGTACCTTATGTCTTTATTGTTGTCTTTTTTGTAAATTTACGCTCAATTTTACAACCTGCAATATGTTAAAAAAAAGTTTGGACAGGGGCATCCTTACCACTGGCTTACATCACTTTCCCTTTTTATAAGCATTTAGGGACAGTTCTGGATTGTGGGCAGGACAATCAAGCATGCACACTTTTTGGTCATGTAGTTAGAACACTTGGAGAACGTAGCTTGCTATAACTTTAAATACGCAGGGACGTATCTGAAAAAAGATGTTGATTAGAAGACAGCATCCTGCAGTTCAGAGCTAATACACACTTATACCATGCTGGCTTTTGAATTTCACACAGATAAAAATCTGTGTGGTTCTTTTTTCTTTGGCCCAGATCTGAAAGGCAGACCATAATAATACATGTTTGTACTGTGGATTATTCCAATTCAGATGAGTCTAGATTTCTTGACGTTGCCAGCTTATATATATATTATATATATTCTGCTGTGTATAGGGCAGTTTCAACCTGTATTTGTGTATGTAGCAACACTTTAAATGTGGATTGTATTGATCAGCAAGAATAATTCAACTAGTCCATCATATAACTAGCCAGTCAGTCAGCAGGAAACAAAAAAAGCTAATCAGATTCAGGAGGGAAAATTCAATTAGCCTAAAATGTCTGTATATATGAGGCCTATTATACATTTTATATCAGCTAAAATGTGTTGATTTCATTGCGTAGTCCACTGCTCAATCATATATATTAAACATCATACAGACAATAATTATGGTCAGTAACTCTCTTATTTAATTCAATGTGAATTGAGTGTTAGATATAATGGCTTTTTAAATGGAGGGTTAAGCGTTAACATATTCTTTCAAATGGTAAGGCTTATTCAGGTGTGCACAGTGTGCACAGCCTGGGTTAAAGAGGAAGTGTTAATCATATATAGAATGCTAACAGTGAACACCGTCTTGTACTCTAAACAGACAAAGAACAGAAGTTACACATAGAAGCAATAAAAGGATTTATTCAATCAATTGTTTCATCATCGTGTGTCCACCAATAATAAGGTTTTTGTGGTCCATGTGCACCATTGTGAGGGTCTACAAAACTTAAACATGAAAAAGCCATTTTGCACATAGTATATAATATTTATATATTTTTTATATTTTTAAAAACAACAGAATCTTGTTTACATTACTGGCCTATCAGCACATTTTTCCTGTGCGTTCATGAACATTGAATAGGCTTTATCTATGAATACCTACCCTGACTTTTGGGGCTTATTTAGAAGCTAGGGGTAAATTGGGTTTTCTCTGTATACATACTTATTAACATTAATAAGCATGGAGGAATGATGAGGTGAATTCATATTATTGCAATTAACTTCAGCTAGAGAATAATATGTTTTCAAAGAGAAATGACAACAAAATGGAATGAGCAAGAAAAGATATGGCACAAGCGTATTAGTTAAAAAAAAACCTGAAAATTAAACTGCAAAAAAAGCTGAGTCAGAGTTGAACAGTACAGAGAGTGATTTGAGTGCGGTCTTGACTTCCATCAGTGCTCTTGGTTTACATCGCAGCAATGCTCTGAATTTAGTCCTATGGCAGAGGGCACACACCCTCCATCCAGCTGGTCCCCCTTTTAGTGGTGCTCCATACTGATTGGCTGTTCACACTTTGTGTCTGTCTCTCTGTCGTCTGCTTCGCTCTCTGGGCCCAAAGCTTCCACCCACGTTTCTGCTGTCCGTGGTGAAGTGAGTCTTGCAGTTTGCTGAGTGCACTTCCTTAAAACTGATTTCAAAAAAGAGGAAATTTTATGAGCTGTTAGAGTCATTCGAGCATTTGGACATTTAGACCACGTATATAAATAACTGTAAAGTTCAGTTTTGAATAAGATCCCAGAGACTAAAATAGCTGAAATTCTGCTATGTGCGCTTAAAGGGCTCATTTGTTTTGTATTTACTTTTTCCCTTATGAGGTCCTCTTATACATTTGTTCAGATTTATGCACCACAAATATTTATAATTCCTTTTTACACAAACACTTTCAAACCCTTCTTTACCCCGTAGAATTAAACAGGCTATTTTGCTTTTTGTACATTTCAAACGATTTCTGTTCTTATTTTCTTCATTGTGCTTCACTCAAAAAGCAGTGTGGATGAAATGCGTGCTATTTAGGCCTTTGTATATATTCATTAGTTGGAGTTTGTGACATCATAAAAACATGAAATGAACTGTTTATGGAAAGTATGGACAGGAGAGTAAATGGTACGTTTGAAATTTTGACAACTTTTTCAATACGTCACCAAGATTAAAAAAATAAATATATACATTTATAGATACATTTTAAAATTGTGTAACATGAGAATTGAGAATTTACATATCGCCTATATAAACTAAAACATGGTTTAGAACTAACCACCTGTGCAATTCAGAGTAAATACTAATCCTGATCTAACACAGCTCTTTCATTAATGTGTTAGAGTAAGAGAGTGTGTTAAGAGAGAGGGATGAATGCTATACTTACGTTCTTGAGGAACTCTTCAGCAACTATTCGCGCTCTTGCGTTGACTGACAGTTTCATTTCACTGATTTCTTTATCAATCTCCTCCATAAAATGGATGACAAAATCCACCAGCTTGTGCTTATACATCTGCTCCGTGTGGAAGTTAGTGATGAGAAAACTGATGTCATAGCCCTGGAGTGACAAAAATATGGGAGGTGTTATAATGCAAAACAAACAAACAAACAAAAAGCAGTGATGCTTCAAAAATAATTTTTTTCTTTAAACATTTCTCACCTCCACAGGTTTCCTCCGCAGAATGAAGAAGTTCTCTGCTCTCATCATCATGAAACGCATGAACTTATGACAAAGAATCTTCTCAATCTCATCAGCCTACAGGGGACCGTCAGAGCACAGTGAAGTTAAAAAGAGGCAAATTGATTAAGAACATACATAACTGTGACATCAAGATCCTGTAAGTAAGGGCTGTCCTGGTCATCAGAAAGAAAGCAGTTAAGCACCTGTTTCACTGCAATGCTGACACGCACTGAGTTGATAGAGCCCTCAATAAGGACTTTCTCTTTGTCATTCCTGCTGATCACAACAGGCTGAAGCAACAATTCCTTACTGCTCCTATTGAACAACATACAAAAACAAACATACTGCCCATCAGTAAGAAGGGGTGAATTAAACACTGACATATGTAGCCCTATGAGTCAGCAGGCCATTTATTATTCATATTAATTTGAAGAGAAGAAACAAGAGGTCATATAAAACTATCTGCAGAGCTCCATGGCTTTAATCACTATTCTTTCCCTGCTCTAACCATCCTATGTGAGGTAACGTGGGTGGTTAGACATTTCAGATTATGGCATAATAATGATTGCTTAACAACGTAAACACTAATGCAGTGCAACGATACATTACAAAAAAAAAAACAACAACAACGCTTCAATGTCAAGCTAAATAATTATCACTGTGCTACTTCACAGCTCAACTACACATCAGGAATTATGCCCAACTGCCATTTTGGGTCACTGTACATCTGTCAAAAAGAAAAAAAATGTCAAAGCAAGTAGCCTTTCATTTAAATTCAATTCCAATTTCTAACATGATGTTGAAAGATGGATGATCAGGATGTAATTGTAATGTCCCTGATTATGTATGAATATCAATTTGTTATCTGGCTGACTAAGAAATCCAGATTTCTGAAATATAACGCTGCTTTAAAAAGTAAAGTACACCATTAAAAAACAATATAAAAATTTAAAAAACGCCTGCATAATTAGACTGGCAAGATGTAAACCATTTTGAATTACTTTGTTTGATAGGGTATATCATACTAGAGAAATGTGAAATGTACAGAGTCAAGAACCAGATGCTTTATGCCTCTAAAAGCTCACATAGGGCTGTTACGGGAAATGGTTATGAATGTGCTGCTTAATGCCTGATACACTGCTTTTATAACTGGCATAAATTATTTTTAAATCAATTCATAGAGGTATTCATTATTATTTAAAACAGTACTCAAATAAAACTCCTTTCCAGATTAACCACCATTTTGCCATTACCAACATTACATATAACATAATGTCTATAAACATGTTCTATAAACATGCTTCATATCACCAGCATTGTTAGGAAATCTTTGTGGGCGTGTTTCTCTACAATGACCCACTTCACAGTCAATCACTCTAAATGACTTTCAACGACTGAAATATGCAGAAAAAGAACAACGGACTTTCCTTTGTGCGGACAAACAAACACGCTTACCGGACTTCAACCTCAGGTTTGTTGTGCCGTTCAACCACCTGTGAGGAGAAATTCTCCAGACAGAGAGCTGCCTGCAGTGTAGCACGCACCGCATTCAGGTACGGACGTAGAGTCGCCGTCTGCAAAGAGGAGAAAAGCTGTTAAGCCCACCTGTGTGACCTACACACCCAGAGTCAGTCAGCTGTGCGCTTACTTACACCCAGTTACACCACACGTGTTTAAACCTGTAGGGAAATTCTTGAAATACTGTATTCTTCCACAACCCCGTCAACCCCACACATCACAGAGCCTTCGGGTTATTCTGAGCATCTACATAATTCAGTTCACTTTAAACCAGAGAGTAAAAGAAGAGCACAAAACTATCTTTATTCTGCAACATCTGATGCAACAAAAGCTCCGAAATCTCAGGTACTGTTACATTCTTAACATGACTTACAAGAACTTTACAAAATAAAACCAGTACAGCGTATGTACATCCGAGATTCACTTCCTAGACTTCAGCATGAAAGAGGAAGTCCAAGCAAGAGGGGACAGATATGCATCATTACAATAACCAAACTTAGTTATGCTTCCATAATTGTGCATACTCGATATACTTCTCAGATACTGCAATAAGGAACTAGAACAGTCTGCTCATTTGTCTAACCTTACTGCATCCTAGTCCTATTGCTTACGGGAAACAAGACAGAGGACATCATGCATACGGTTCATTTGATACGGTTGGATCAAATAGATCTTTTCTGGCATCCACCCACAAGAACCGTTCATATCCTGCAGAACATCAGAGCTGAAGAAATATGTGGCTGAAGTTAACTTCTTATACGAATCCCCCCGTTCCACCTTATATGGTGCAGGCAGCAGTTAAGGTGGAACGGGGAACTTCAGTAAGCCAGAAGTTAAGCTTTTCGAGTAAACTGATAGTAGGTCTGAGTTTCACGGTAACAACTGCTAACATCTGCACACAGCATTCATCGACCAAGACATCCAATTAATATTAAAAATGCTGTAACGCTGTAACGTTAGCCGGCTAGCCTACGACAAAACAGCAATGCGTTCATCCAGTAAAATGAAGACAACGTGTAGGTCGTGGTGTGCACAACTGCAAAATTACCTGAAGTGAGGACCGAAAAAGTAAATAATGCAGACACCCGAGCTAAATAACTGCAGCCTGTTCGCCAGAATGAACTCTGCCCAAAGCTAAGCTGGGTGGGGATCTGTGCTAGCTAGCTAGCTCGCTACTGATGTTTGGTTAGAATCAGAGCACCTCAGTGATTCGTAACAGCTCAGCGTGCTGAGAAAACAGCCAGCATCTTCATCACACCACAGTTCATTTATATACACAAGCTGCGTTTTTAAAGCATTTTTTGGAGCCTGTCTGTCTTACCATTTCTGTGGAAGCGGCGTTGCGTTAGAAGTCGGAAACATCGGGCTACTTCCGTGCTCGCCGCTCTTTGGTGGGGGACACCGCCAGCAGGGCGGAGTCCCAAATCGCATAAACTGGGTAGTAAACGAGGGGAGTGTACAAGGACGGTAGACTCGGTGACAGCTAGCGATCTCTTAAAGGGTCCATATCTTATTTTATTGCGTCTCAAGATTGACTTATAACATTTGTGTGGTGTTATGTACCAAACATGGCCATAATTGTATATGTTATTTTCCCACCCCTTTTTATCTTTTAGAACGAGAATGTTTTTGTTACTGTGCTTTTAAAATCTTTAAAGATTTTTAGTTACAAGTCTTTGAGACGCCATTCTCAAGCACTGTTGATAATTTGAACATAAACTTTTACATATTGCTTCTCTGAGACTATTATAAGATGAGTGAGGTCT
This sequence comes from Megaleporinus macrocephalus, assembly GCA_021613375.1. Lineage (NCBI taxonomy): Eukaryota > Metazoa > Chordata > Actinopteri > Characiformes > Anostomidae > Megaleporinus > Megaleporinus macrocephalus. The sequence goes on along the minus strand of CM038704.1, from coordinate 18,720,205 downwards.
GCATTGAGCCACATTCAGAAAAACACTCAAAGTTGAAAAATTCCAGAGAATTTAATTAAGAGTGCATGAAGCTAATCTGCTGTAGACTGAATAGGTGGATATATGAAAATGTGTTGGTTGCTGTGACATCACAGAATCAATTATTTTAAACAGACAGTTTTTGCTGTGTAGTCCATATATGGACTCTATAAATGGTAATTGTTGAATTTTAATAATGTTTACATATTACATATAAAAAAGCAGGGAAATTCATATTTTCATATCAGCCCTTTAACAAAAATGTATGTTATTTTTCTTCTTCCTACAAATGTTTTCTTTATCAATTTATAATTTCTTAGTTAATTCTGTGAATGTCCCTTACTCGTTTTGGTGTATGTGTTCTTCTTTATATAAAAAAAATCCAAAAACAACAACAAAAGGTCAATTTAAATAATTTATATAAACAAAAATGGAAATATATATGTATGTATGTAACACTCTATTTTATTGAGTTTAAAATACACTTATGAAATATGTATAGTACTGTGAAGCTGCAATTTCCTCCATGATCAATAAATAGCTATTTTTTGTTATCTCTTCTGATTTACAAGATAACTTATTCTATAGGCTTATTCTGACACGTCTTTTTAAAGTGGCCTTAAAGCTGTGGGTGCCCACCTCAGGTTACAGAAGGAGTTAAGTGTTAACGCTGTTCTACATCAGTTCATGATAAACTTGGTAATAGCTTGGTAATTTTCACAGAACCCAGCACAACTCATCAGTTCAGCACTGAGTTAGGGCGTAACTGAGCAGGGTTAAGGGAACCAAAGATCCTACTATAATACACCTCCATTAGATATAAAATTATTAATATAGGTATCATTCTGACTCCTCAAGGTGAATCAGAGCAGAATTTTAACACCATAAAATGAAATGTCTAAAGAGAGAAAGAGAGAGAGAGAAACAATTATATTTTCATTTAAGCTTTTATTCTGAAACAGTTTATAAAAGAATACCAACTCAAATCCCAAATGCTTTGCAACAAAAAATAACAGAGAAGCACATCTGCAACTGAAATCCATAAGAGTGCAAAACCCAGAGTGGGCGTGTCTGTACAGCGGATTTTCGAACTACATACAGCAGTAAAAAAATCGGACAACAAAAAAGGGGGAAAATAAGACTTACACAGTTTAACAACACGTTTGCTTCTTAAAGAACTCAAATGCATCATCTTATTTACACACAGCCTCCAGGCTCATCATAGAGGACAAAAGGACAAAGTAGGAATCATTACAGTCTTTCAACACAGCCTGAAACATTCACGAAGGAAAGCTCAAGAGTCTATTTTTTGGGCTTAGCCGTCTTAGCCTTTGTCGTCTTCTTCACAGAGACTGCTGGCTTTTTGGGGGCTTTCTTCGGCTTGGCTGGTTTCTTCGCAGCAGGAGCCGCCTTCTTAGTGGTCTTCGCGCTCTTCTTCTTCTCCTTCTTCTCCGCTGCTTTCTTGGCAGGCTTTTTGGCTGGTTTCGGAGCCTTGGCTGGTTTGGCGGAGCTCTTCTTGCTCTTGGTCTCGAATTTCTTCTTGTTGAGTTTGAAGGAGCCGTTGGCGCCGAGTCCCTTCACCTGCACGAGCGTGTCGTTGAGCAGCAGCGCGCGGATCGAGTACCTCAAGTACATCCTGCCGTTCTGCTGATCGAACCAGCTCACTTTCTTAGCCTCGTTGTATATCTTGAACAGGGACGAGCCGTTTTTCTCCCCCAAGGTCCGAATGGCTTCGATTACCAGCTTGCTGTACTTGCCGGGCCCCTTACTCTTCTTCTTTTTCTTCTTCTTGCTTTCCGGAGATGCGGTCTTCGTAGGGGCAGCTTTGGCTTTACTGGCTGTTGTCTTCTTCTTGGTGGCCGGTCCTGCCGGAGCAGGCGCCGGGGCCGGGGCTGTCTCCTCGACCTTAGCAGACATGATCAAACAGCTCACTAAAGGGCGTTATGAGGCGTCAGCGATGTGTAAGTTTTAGCTTCCTCCGCTGCGACGAGCTTGTGTTAGTCGGCACACGCTTGCCAGTCAGATTTAACGCCTGTAAGCGGACGTGATTGAGAACAACAACACGGGCTACAGAAGCCATTTGTTGAGTTGTGTTTTTTGCCGCCACTTTGAGACGTGCTTTCTCACGATTTCTGACCCGGTTCGGCCCCGACATGAGCCCGATAGGAAGAGCAAACGATGCTGTGTAAGATGGTTAAAGAAAATATTTATGTACACGGCACACTCAGTCAAACGAGGACAAACAAAAGATCTCACCCCTCGGTTACAACGCTACAGTGGGTGGGGGGACCTACTTTGAGGGCGAAAATGTATTAAACTGAGCCCCGACGCACTATTCACTAGGCACGAACTGAACGTCGAGGGTGTGAATGATATAAAACGACGTTCGTTTCCCCGAGTTTAGCAGAGGTGTCTGAAATATGCGCTGTTTAATTTGTCTAAACTAGCACATAAAACGCCCTCGCGTGGCTGTGAGCTGGCAAACTTTTTCCCTCTCAGCTCTCTACTCTGCTCTTCCTGGTGACCTCGATTTCTGCACCACTGTGCTGCCATTATAAAATCTGAATACACATTAAAAAAATGAGTTGTAACTAATTGATCTGGAACTTAATACTGTTTCACATTACTTCATATGCTTCGGGTTCAACTTCCAATTGAACTAGAAACGGCCTCATGACTTTTGATTTTTCAATGGTATTAAACTTCCTCCTGGAGAGCTGCCATCCAGCAGGTTTCAATTCCAACCCTGCCTGTTAACTTAGTTTGGGATGATAATCATGCCCTAAACCCCTCTTTCTTTCAGTCTAATGCTCTGTAAATTTACATTCTCACCTTCTGTTCTCATGTCAAAGTGTTCACAAGCCCCACCACCACCCCATCTTCTCCCTGTTTCTCAGTCCTATATCAACTGCCCAGAACTACAGCACATGTTCTCTCCTGTCCCTTGATCAGCCTTCCCTTATACTACTTTGTGAAGGCATCGTCCAAACTTATATAGTCCTACATTAGCTAATGGAGTGTTAGACTTGGGCTGGAGGTGAACCCTGCAAAGAGGTATCTCTCAAGGAGCAGGGTTTGAGATCACCGATATGTGTGTTTTCTGAAATAGTGTAGTATGTTTCACATAATATGTGCACAGATGGTATCAAGAGATCACTCTTCAATTTTGCCAAAAAATATAATTAACATCATGCACAGACCCTATGGATGCATGTGTGATTTTGTTGTCCGATTGTTCCCAAACTTGGTTGCGGAGGACCCCTTTCCTTGCACATTTTAATCTTCAGTGGACCAGGGTGGGCAACCATGGGGCTGGCCTATCCCCTATGTGTTCCCGGTTATAACATTATGTCTGTTTAGTGGTTTGTTAGCTACTAGAACAAGTATGAAATTATGTTGTGCATGGGGTTGCTTGGGCTGGAATTGTGAACCATTGTGCTAGAATAATAGTATTAATCATTATCAAGCTGAATCACATTTGTTTGAGCAGGAAAATCACCAAACTATAATGGCTTAACAGGACTAACGGACTACAGCATACCCACCATAAAGATATTCATACAGACTCTGCTTTCCATTTACCAGGTTAAGTGAGCATGGTTGAGGAGAAAAATCTTAAAACTGTAGCATTCCAGTCCACAATTGAACACTCTTAGGCCACTGTTGAAAGATAAGGCACTTGAATATGAAAGTGAATATGCAAATCAATAGAGAACCGAAAATTACAAAGCAAAAATGAAGAGTGCTTTTCTTTAACCACGCTATGCAATTAAAGCTGTGGACAATGATATTGACAATGCATGTGCATAAAAGAATTTTATTCTTATTTAGATCTGCAAAACATGACAATTCTATAGGTCAAGAAGGCATGAGTGTTAACATTATGCAGTTTTCTGCTGAGCCAATGGAACCTGACAAGAATATTAGTACCCTACATCAATGAGCAATCCAAAATCTATACATTATTACATTTAAGTGTATCATGTGTGGTAATATATGAGATTTAGCATTATAGTTGGGTGAAAACAAGTAGGCTTTATGTACAAGTTTTTCTTTAAGTCAACAACAACAGAAGAAATCCTTGACAAAAGATGTCCTTCTGGACATCACCTGTGTGGCCCAACTAGGCCACTAAAAATGTAAGTGAACCCTGAAGTGTATTTAAATTAGCAAATTACACCAGAAACTAAAAATAAAAAGATATAAAATAACTTCAGATATATATCAGTTAAGCTAATCACTACATATTTTAGTGCATTCTCCTTTATGATTAGAATGTCTATTTTAGCTAATTTAGGTAAAAAAAAATTAACATAGAATCTGAATCAGAGTGGAATAGAAAATACTCCCAAATAACTGCAATCACAGCACAGAAACTAGTACCAATGTTTATAGCATAATCAAATAGTATGGCATGTATGTGGACATGTGTCTGTGTTGGAGAGCTAGTGTAAAAGAGCAAATTTAGAGTGTGCAAATCTGTTTTCATTAAACAGTGCATGTTAGTGTCTATGTAAACATGTCTCAGCAGCTGCAGCTTTCTGCCGGAGGGTTGGATCTGTCATTTCTGTCCAACTTAATTGGGTCTGGAAACTCATTGTACAGCTCTACTTCTGTCTCCTAGAGTGGGGGAGAAAGATAGCAACAGTTTTCGGTAGTAAACATGAATCAGTTAATCTACACAATCAAATAAGTAAACATGCTGTATGATGTTATGTGTGCTTCTCACCTGTTTCAGGGCATTTCGTGCAATGGTTTGAAATGCCTGTTCAACATTTATGGCCTCTTTTGCACTGGTCTCGAAGTATGGCATGCTGTTTTTACTTTGACACCAGGCCTGTGCTCGTTTTGTTGTCACCTAAAACATAGACATTGTACATGTACAAACATATTTATACATATACAATTGGATATTATCTGCTTTCAAAGGATACCACATTATTTGAGAGTAATCATTTGGCACACGTGCATGCTGACAGAGGTTCTTTGTGGTTTGACATAACACACTCGGTACTGCGATATAAATTAGTAGCATGGTCGCAGAAGCAGGGGATTTAGAATTTAGTGGTTTAGAATTTAGGCCTGGTTGTAGGGGATGCAGAGTGTACAACAGCACCCGAAAATAGCATGACTAGCTTCTGTAGTAAATGTCAGTCTAATAAGCCTTTAAGCATTAACAACCACCAACAGACATACTTAGATTTCCAGTCAATTGACCAATTTAGCCACTTAGTCTGTAACGAGGATTTAACCATCTAAAGACTATAAGAAGCCAAGTTTATCTGGATTATTATGACAGAAACACTGCTTTGGGAGAGCCATGATTAGACAACAACACCGATTAGTCACTGGCAATGTCTGGTTATAGAGAAAATACAGTCTTTACTTTTAATCTCTCTATAATGTTCCATACTGTTTATATGATACTTGTACATTATACTAAAGGAAGTCAAAGGGTTGACATGGCCCCTGTTTCATTGCACCATAACAGAAGAGACTGTTTGTTGCACAGTCGGAACTTTCAATGTTTGCTGCACGGTGACAAGACAAAGTAAGAAGAAATGGCAGAAGACACAATAATATTAGATTTTATAATATTAGATTTTATATTAGATTTTTTAGTTGCTACAGAACAACAGTGGCAGACTTGGGGATGAAAAAACATGGCTAAAGTGCCAAAATTGAGGGGAAATGCCCCATGGGTTGCCCTTTACATGGGGAAAAAATGACTAAAAGCTCTCAAGGGTGTCCTTTCATTTCTAGTGCAAGCAAATTTGATTATGTGTCTTAATGGGTGCCCTTCTAGTGGACAAAATGTGATGCAGTACCCTATAAGGTGTCCCAACAATGGTCTAAACTTGATGTTTCCTGTGGATGCCCTTCCAGTAAAAAAGTGCTCTCATTGCTGTGCTTACATGACAGTGTCCCAAAGAATGCCTTTCTTGGTACAGAAAAGGGGATACAGTGCTGTATAGGCTTTTCCTACAACATGTGCATGATTAAAGTGCTCCTCTAATGGAGAAAGGCTGCTCCACTGGATAAAATGTGATGCAGTGCTGCAAAGTGTGTCTCTTCGTGTGTAGGATTGTTGGTAAGTTTCCTAATGGATGTCCTATGTGTGAATACATTGTGTTTTAACACTATAAATGGTGTCCATACATGCGCAAGAACGAGAAGTTTCATAATAGATGTGATGTGGTGTCATATATTTGCCCACACAATGTGATAAACTTGACGTTCCCTTCAGGTGCCCATCTAAGAATGCACTCATAAATACTTTGAAGGTCAGGTTTGCAAAGCATTTTCATTAGCAATTAGTCAATGTTTATTTGATTTTCATTACATAACTTCCAACTTTTAAAAATCTATTTACAGGCAACCCCCTTTGAAGATTACTTTATTATATATATGATGCTTCATAGATTTTTACGTTGGTGGGGACACATGTTCAGTAGGTGCCCTTTTTTTCGCCCTATCCTTCAAAGAGCCACCACGGCACAATCTAACTGAGACGCATTCTATCTGTCCTGCAATTTGTGATAACAGCATGTGTTGGACAATAACAGTATAATTCCACTGGGCACCAGCTGTAATGTGGTAATGACTTCACTGTTAAACACCACTGTTAAACATCAATATTAAAAGAATGTTTAAAGAATATTGTTGATAAAATTACCTACAAATGTCCGTGTTTCAGTCACAAATAGCATCAAAGCCAGGCTCAATATCAAATAGCTCCACACTCCCTAAACAGCATGCGAAGTTTTGAAATTCTACCTTCTACAGCCAAATAGTGCACAGTTTTTCGGTGCTAGGACTTATAGTGGTAGTTTGGTGACAAGAAATACTAGTAAAGTGAAGGTTTTTGCATTAAACGGTGCCTTAGCTCTGCTTCACGTCATGCCTAAGAACACCGTTCCCTGTGATACAATGGCAGTAACACATGGCTTATTGTTTTAGGTTGGCAGATGTGACAGCAGGGCAGCTGCACAAACTGAAATAATGAATTTCAGTGATCTAAACTGGTCAGCAATATGTAGATTATACAAATGCTAACAGTTTTACAAACAGCTCTTTACTCTTTGGGTTTGCAATCTTACCCACCTGCCTGTTTTCCAGGTCAATCTTGTTACCAAGCACCACAAAAGGGAAGTTGTCCGGGTCACGAGGGCTGGCTTGAATCAGAAACTCATCTCTCCAGGAGTCCAGTGTCTTAAAGGTAGTCGGAGCAGTTACATCGTACACCAGCACACAGCAGTCTGCCCCACGATAGAATGCCACCCCCAGAGACTGGAACCTCTCCTGCCCGGCCGTGTCCCAAATCTAATAGAGGCAGAAACACAATTAAAAAAATGAATCAAACAAATACTTTTTAAAAATCCTTAATAATAGAAATAAGAGCACTTGTGATTTCTACACCTTTTTACAATGTGCTTCCAGAAAGTGTATCTGGGCTCTGAAGGAGCACTACAACAAGTCATTTTCAGACATAGTGATCATGTCCATTTAACTGGCTGGCTGATGGTCACATGGTTAGCCACAGGGTCATCATGTTATTGGAAAAGGAAATAGCTCATATAGTCACTGTAACAAAGCATTTTCGGGGTCCAATGGTTTCCATAAAACGTATTTTCTTGTTGACATGAACGTTTTATGTATCGCTGCTGTCGGAACAAAATGTTATATCTCTATTTCCATAGTTTTAAGATTTTTAATATAATCTGTAAAGCTAGCAGTTTGGGAAAAAAATATTTTGTTCAGACAGCAGCTATTATTTATACTACATCTGTAAAATGATCTACATCTTAATGGTAACATTCACTTGTTCATTTGTGACTTGAAAGATGGGGTAGTGATGACAGAATGTGGTTATGTGGTTACCTGCATAGTAACAAGTCTGTCCTCAACCATCACCTCCTTTGTGAGAAAGTCGGCTCCTATCGTAGCTTTGTACTGATTACTGAACTTCTTGTTGACATACTGGTTCATTAGAGATGTCTTTCCAACACTGTAGAGAGAGAGAGAGAGAGAGAGAGAGAGAGAGAGAGAGAGAGAGAGAGAGAACTGAAAAGAGGAAACTGGGATTTTCAACACTACTGGTGTAATATGTTAATCTTTCTTCTTGCCCCAGACCTGATGTTAAGAAGCAACAAAATTTAACTCAATGCATTTCTACACACCTTTTTTTCAGAAATACAATACATAGCAGGCACATTACAACAAAGAAAACACTCACCCTGAATCCCCAAGGATGATGACTTTCAGCAGAACTTTCTTTCTCGATGCCATATTGCCTGTGGAGACAGACAGCAGCGAGCAGACAGGTCAAAATAACATGTGTGACTTGTCGCCACATCAGCAAATCACCTGTCAGTGGACCTACATTGGACCCCAGTTTAAAAAGCTCGTTGAGAGAAATCACTAACACGCAATAACACGCTTTATGTGTCTGCAAAGCCATGATAAAAACACCCACCCAGCCAGCAGCCAGCCAGCCTCTCTCTCTCTCTCTCTGTCTCAAACACATCAACACACACACATCAACACACACAGCCCCCAAACCTGTTTTTCGATAGGTCATTCATGACAGTGCGCATTGTGTTAACACTCGCTTCAGTCCACACAGCCCGATCCACAAACTCGACGTACACACATTAAGACGAAAGCAGATCTACATTTACATCAGACGTGTTATTCGAACAGTTTGCTTTGAACGAACCTGTTACTTCTTCTTGTCTTCTCCTCTTCTAGAACAGCTAGCCTAAAATACGGATTATAAAAACACCAGATTAATAAAATATACAGCGGCCTTTGTCCTTCCCTTAAAACAGCGCTGAAATAACAGCAGACGATCTGTAAAGCTTTCTTACGCTCTTGCTTATGTGTTTCCTTCCTCCTCTCACTTCCTCCAGCTGCTGTTCCTGCGCATGCTTTGGGGAGGGCACGAAGTCCTGCAAGCCCCGCCCACGGGTCAGCTGATTGGTCGGTTTCACGTCACTATTTTAAATGCTTTTGCTCCTCCGTCGTCTCACAGTTTTGATATACTTTAATTAAGAATGTTTTGAATAGATATGCAAAACTTTATTGAGAAAAAACTTGCGAGTATCATATAAATAGCTATATTTAATGTTTTATTGTATTTTAGATGTGATAAATTGGCAACAAATAAAATGTATTTCATACAATTGTTTAATATGTTAGATAAGTAAGATGATCTCTCTCCAAATCTAATGTTATGCATTTTATTGAAAATTTCAAACATTACATCATCCTTATACAATATTCAGAACATAAGACAGCACTAAAAACAATAATGTGATTAAAGAATTTAATGTAATGTGAACATTTTATTTTCTTTTGTGTCGATGTACCCCTGCAATATATATATATTCTTAAATTCTGTGTTTTCTATTCTTGTTACTTGTCACTGTGTAATGGCAAAACGCAAAACAAATATATAAATAAATAGATTTAAAGAATCCTTTGTCTCAAAGTAAACTCCATAACACAGTAAGAACTACAGGACTAACCTGCAATGCAGGGCCCAACAAAAAAAGTTCTTTAACATAAGATTCATGTTTTAATGTTTAAAACATTACATGATTAAAATATTTGCTCCTGGTTACTAAGGTTAAGATTAGGATTGTATAGACCCTTCTTATTACTTGTAGGTATTTACCAATAATACATACAAGCATATTATTATTACAGAGAGATGTATGTATCATGGTATACAATATAATGTATAATATAGTTGTTTAGTTAAGGTGAAGTAAATTTTTATTTCCATCACAAATGGGACGATGTGCTAAATGTCAATACAAAAATGTAAGAATGCGCAACTCATTGAAGCCCTACGTTTAATTGAAGCCAACAAATCCAATGTTGCAGCTGAGAACTATTATTGTTTTCTAAAAAAGAGATGCCTATTTTCTATTTGATGCCAGCCACACATTTCAAGAAAGTTTTGACAGGGGATTTTTACCACTGTGTTCATCACCATGTTTGTATATAAAATATATATGGGACATTAATGCCACATACATGTATAACACACATAGTAAATGTTATTTCATATAGACATTTATACATAATACATATGTGCTATTATTATTGCATGTAGATACCTATCTATGTATAGTGTGTATATGGACATATCATAATTACATAGAGGTTACAGATATAATACGCATATAGTGCCCCCTTTTATTTAAAAGTCAGGACCCCGACAGGACCACCACAGAGCAGGTATTATTTGGGCGGTGAATCATTCTCAGCACTGCGATGACACAGATTATATATGTATATATTACTTCGTCTCAAAGTAAACTCCATAACACAATAAGAAGAAATCAGTCAACAGCCCTGTTCTATCTTCAAAGGTCGGTCTGGGTGCATTATTTATCCCAAATTATGTACACCAGGAGAATTTAATTAGAATTTACTAAGGTCCAGTTAGAGGACATTTCCTCAGGCCAAGGTCCGGACCGTGATCGTCTCTAACTAGTGTTATAATTCAGTGCCAGATCCTCTATATTTAAGTTATCTAGTATTAGCATCTTATACCATCAGCAACTGAAAGACAAACTTATTTCAAATACCGTTCAGAATATTTCAGGAAATGTACTGTTTAAATGCTGAACTCAAACAAGGACAGAATGTTTTTGAAAAAAAATCTTACAGTGTTTATTTATAGAGAAAGTAAATAAAACGTGCGTCTTCTTGTTAACTCATCTTCACAAATTGACAAGTTAGTTTTACAACTAGATGAGCAAGTCCATTCCATAACCGTTCCTGGTTAAACAGTCAGTGTTCGCTGTTGACTTTTCTGTTTTTCTGTTTTTCTTTCTGACTCGCTTTAGTCTCCGGCTGCTGCTCCTCGCATCGTACCTCGCCTGTGTGCACGCGCCGCACGCACCAATGTGCACAGATCTTATTGGCTGAGGAGCGCCTTCGGTGATTTTACAGCGCACGTGATTGGTCTCTCAGTTTACTGCGCCGTAAAGCCAGTATACCGTAAAAACGAGAAAAGCACCACCCCTTAAAAGAGACACAGTCAAAAAAAAGTCATTTTCAATAGTTTATCGGTTTGGGTCAAATTTGGTCAACGTCTGGGTCTGGATCTGGACCGCGGTTCGCCTATTAGTGACTGATGTACACTTTTCATCCCGGATATTTTACAGTATCAACTTTTAGCCCATAGATGGCGCCCTAAGGCCAGTAAGTGAAAAACACCAAACTGTAGTCCAGCAGTAGGTTATTTTAAAGATGAATACAATATGGCCGATTTCATAGGAATAGTAGTATTCCAATACCAATCATTTTTAAGCCTTCTTGTACGCACACATTTCTAACCTCCTTTCTAACCTCTTCGTATGGCAAACCAGTATTATGTGTAATACTAGTAATGTACAGATGTCCACAGGGGGCATGATTTAGTTATAAGTGTCCTGATGGTTACCTTGAAAAAAACTTTTTTGTGGTCTTAAGATAAGTCGTGATCTCGACACAACAAACATTTGAGTTATGATCTCAAGATAGCAGTCTAGAAATGTATAACTACCTTATGGTATCTCTGCACTGATTCTCTAATCAGTGCTTTATTAAAGCAAGTGTGCTGCTGTTGGAGTTTATCCATGAGATGGTTGAGTCAGCCAGGATAAATCTGCAATCAAAGTTCTTTAAAAGATCACAAGATATCTGCTGGAATTCTAATTTTGAACTGATATTTGGTGTTTTTCCTTCCAGAAAAAAATCATTTATTACCAAAATGTTTTGTTTAGGTGCCTGTACTGTATATACAACTGAAAATAGAAAGAAATATCCTGCTCTATTTATAAGTCAGTATACATGTTGACCTGGTTAAGAACTTTGTACAAAATGTCACATTTGTTGGTTCTCTTCAGACGACTCTGAAAATGATCTTCTTATCAGAGGCTTTTGCACATACTTGTGGAGTCCATACCAGCTGGAATTCATGCCATCATTAAAGCAAAAGCGGACAAAACAAATACTTCCAAATGTAATATAAATATTTAAAATATTCTATAATATTTCCACCTTAGATGGTGATGTTCATAATATAAATTGAAATTTAAAAAAAATGTATGAAATAAAAAAAGAATGTTTTACTTTTTCAGCATTAAAGAAAAATTCAGTTTCATATGTAAGTTATATATTACATTCACCTCTTAGGCATAGCACTGAATGTTGACTGATCCTCAAAAAGAAACATTGAGATCAGAAGTATTGATACTACAGTACTGATGCACCCTTCCCTAGTTTGCATATCTCCAAAGAGATAACATTAGTAGAGAAGGAAAACACATACTTTTTAACAGAAGTCTTTTTGGGGCATTTCTTTTGGTTCAATCATTATGGTGGATATACATTTTTAAAATGTTTAATTATGCCACAAATTACAAAAAATTAAATTTTGTTTTGCAGTAATATGTATGTCCCCAGGATGATGAAAAACATGAACATTTTAACATTTGGCTTAAATAAAAAACCTCAGACAGGCATGTTTACAGTGTAAGAGAAGACAAAATACCATTCTTTAAAAAATAATTTGACATCAAGCACAAGATCTAAAGGTAGGCTACCATGTTCAAACTATTCAAACCCTCTACTACCCCACAGGGTATGCTGTCTCTACTGTGTTTGTGTGCCTGCATGTCTTTTGACAACTCTTTAACCACTTAATTTCATCTCACAACTTCAGACCCTGTGACGAAGCCCCTCCTATCTTACATACCAGGGTCATTTAGAGATTTGGAGTGTACTATATAGAGTTGAATGACTAGATCTATTAATTGTTTACTAGAGGGTTTAATCATACCCTTCAGTGATCACTACCTACCGACAGTGTAGTCAAACCAAAGATTATAGAGGTTTGTAGTTTGAGCTAATCATTCTCTCCAATCTAACATTTTTGTACCCTCAACAAACACACACATAGTAAACACACCTCTCCAAAGCATACAAGGACAGGTCTAGCACCTTCCTCTTCTGGACAGAGAAAGGTCAGAGGTCAAAGTGTCGTGGAGGTCACTCTATTCAGAAGGTACATGCCTGTGAGTTTGCGTGTGTGTTTGTTTCCTTGTTTTCAAACATTTTTCAGAACAAAAATGTCCCAAATTTGTAATAACACCAGAGAACTACAGGACTAACCTGCAATTCAGGGCCCAACAAAAATATCTTTAACAAAAGCTACAAAATAAAACATTACATGAATAAAATATTTCCTCCTGTTTACTAAGGTTAAGATTAAGATTAGAATGGTATAGACCTTTCTTATTACTTGTAGGTATTTACCTATAATACATATGAGCATATTATTATTACATAGAGATGTATGTGGTTGTTTACTATGTAATATAATGTATAATATAGTTGTTTACTTTTAGTGTCAGTTAATCTAAAGTAGATTTTTATTTCCATCACAAATGGGACGATGTGCTAAATGTCAATATAAATGTAAGGATGTGCAACTCATTGAGGATCTACATTTAATTGAAGCCAACAAATCCAATGTTGCAGCTGAGAACTATTATTGTTTTCTAAAAAATATATGCCTATTTTCCATTTGATGCCAGCCACACATTTCAAGTTTTGACAGGGGATTCTTACCACTGTGTTCATCACCATGTTTGTATATAAAATATATATGGGACATTAATGCTACATACATGTATAACACACATAGTAAATGTTATTTCATATAGACATTTATACATAATACATATGTGCTATTGTTATTGCATGTAGATCCCTATCTATGTATAGTGTATCTGGGACGTATCATAATTACATTATAATTACAGATATAATACACATATAGTGCCCCCTTTTATTTAAAAGTGAGGACCCCGACAAGACCACCAGAGAGCAGGTATTATTTGGGTGGTGAATCATTCTCAGCACTGCAATGACACAGATTATATAATACGTATATGACATATATTTGTATGTACGGCATATAACGTCACGTCTTAACTTTGCACAAAAACAAACCTGTGTGTGTGAGTGTGTGTTAAACCAATTGTAAAGATATAAAAGAGGAATTCTGTTCTTTCAGGCTTTATGACTTTTAACAACTTCAACAAACAGTACACACTTCACAAGAGGACACACACCAGGCTGTGTGGAAGCATGGCGCTGTCAGTGTGTGTGTGTGTGTGTGTGTGTGTGTTCATTTAATTTGTGAATGAAAGAGTGTGTGTATCTTAGGAGCAGGACAGAAATTCATTTATGTGATCAGTCAGGCGGTGTGTGTGTGTGTGTGTGTGTGGAGGGTACTGTTGCGTGTCAGAGAGCAAAGAAAGTTATCTAGGAATCTGAGCCAAAAGAGCTTCACTAACAGTAGAGAGAGAGAAAGAGAGAGAGAGAGGGTAAAAGAGAGAGAGGGAGAGAGGAGGGAGGGATACAGGGAAGGAAGAGGACATCAAATAAAAGAGAAAGACAGCAGAAGAGAGAGTGAGATGCAGAGAGACACAAACAATGTGAAAGGCAGTGCAGACTAAAAGTGAGTGAGTCTGTCTGATAAAGGACACGGGACGATAGACCATCTAATGAGGACTAAACAGCTACCGATTTAAAAGGAAAAAAACAGACTGACTGATTCAGACGCAGTGCTAAGAAGAAAAAGGAGGCAACACTTTGAGTTAAAGTCTGGTGAGAGGAGTCATTAATTCAGTCCGGCAGGTCATTTGAACTCCTCTGTTTTCCATGAGTGGCCTGAGCGTTGTGCGTAAGAGTGTGGGCGTTCTGCACTGGCTTTTGCTGGGTGTTTGCATGATGTCTGAATGTGTGCGGTGTCAGAAGGACAACTTGGTGGCCGGACCATCCAGCAGAAAGTGTGAGGGGGCCTGCAGCGTAACTGCATCGCCCCCCAAAACGCACCTCACGTACACCCACCAAAGAAGCTCACAGGTGAGTTTACAAACCTATTTTAAAGTGTTTCTGTACTGCTTGTGTCTGTGAGGATGATAGTGACAGGGAAGTTAATATATTTATGTTCAATCCTTAATTTAGGTTAGAAAGGCCTTTCACTGCTGAATCAAACTGGCATTGCAGCTTAGCCACATGCTTAATGAGAAACTCCATTGATTTTTCATATGTCTCCATAATTCAGTTTGTTAAGATGTTAATAAAGTCATTTAGAGTTGGTGAACGCAATCAGGGCATGGAATGCATACAGCACACTGTAAAAAAAAAAAAAGTAGTTTGAACTTAAAAAAAAAATTAATGTCTGAACTGTCATTAATTTAGAGTCCATTGAATTTTAAACAAAAAGTTAACAGAACCAGAATTTGTTTTATGCTCAAAATATTTTAGACTTATTATTTCAAGGGGAAATGAGTAAAAAAAAACCACCTTTGTGTCCAGTGAATAGAAATTATATTTATTTATTATTATTATTATTATTATTATTATTATTATTATTATTATTATTATTATTATTATTATTATTATTATTATTATTTTATTATCCAAAATGACAGTAAACATACAGGTCTCCAATAAAGTTTTAGTATGATATGGTTATTGTGGTAATATGAAAGCTTTGTTTCAGCTGTTTGTTAATTCCAGCATACTGTGGAACCACATGTCTAACTGCATAGACTCCATTCATAGTTATAAACCAGAAATGTGTCCGATAACACCAGATATGTCAGATGCACTAATCAGTGTAAAACACATTAAATGGTTTAAAAAATAACTTGCATGTCTTAGAAGAGGTGACAAAACATCTAATGGAGTATCTTTGTAATGTACTGTTTTAATCTGTCAACATAGGTCCAGGTAGGTCAGGTATTTAACTTGAGAGGAATCAAAGTACAGCAACACTCTGGGTGTAGTTATTTAAAGTTGAATACAATGTTAACAAAATGTGCCAATAATAGACAATAGACCCCTAATTTACATGCTCTGCATATGTGTGTTCTCTAGGCATCTGCCATCTCAGAGCGTGTGGTGCAGCTGCAGCGCTGTATGAAACAGTATGAGCCAGCCACAGGCAATCGAAGAGAAGGGTCTGACTCACTGGCAGCCATTTTGGCTCTAATGACCGCAGTGCTGACCGAGTGTGACCTGCACTGCCACAGTCAGAGGCTAAGAGACATGGCCAGCAGGCTAGGTCAGTGTAAAATAACCTCCAGCTGGCCCAAGTGGCCACTCTGTGCACATTAATTCAACTTTTGTGATTTTAAAGAAATAGCTGCATAAAAAATCTAAGTTTAATAATGTTCTCACCTCAGATATACTCAGTCAGCCAATCAAGTTTGCACTGAAGATACGGGGCTAATCTAGCTAACAGGTTATAGAAGCTTACCCAGTTAGCATCCTGGAAATCCTCACACAGCTGCCTTAAACAGAGTTTTAAGTGGTTTATGTAGTTTCTTTAAAAGCACACACAGTACTGCGAAAGTCAGAGGCCACTCTTTATTTATTTAATTTAAAACATCCTTCAAGTGCAAGTTAAAACAAGTTATTTAAGTCTAACATTCTTTAAGTACAAGAG
Source organism: Megaleporinus macrocephalus (assembly GCA_021613375.1). NCBI lineage: Eukaryota > Metazoa > Chordata > Actinopteri > Characiformes > Anostomidae > Megaleporinus > Megaleporinus macrocephalus. The sequence goes on along the minus strand of CM038704.1, from coordinate 18,703,662 downwards.
TTACATTTTTCAGGAGATATTTCTGAGGAGACATGAGAAATCCACTGGCAAAAGGAAAGTGTCAGTAAAAGGAAAGCAAGTGGGGGGGGGAAAAAACAAAAAAGCCAAAAAAGGTGTTTCCAAAAAAATGGAACCTTCTAACAGTCACCTTGAGTAAACAGTGCTTTTACCTTTGAGAAAAAGGAGCAAATCAAGCTCTTGTGTCTTGTTACTGTGTTTCTGTCCATCCCTCCATTCTGTAAAGAAGTGTAGCTGAAGCCCTTGCTGAGAAAAAGTAATAAAAAAGAAGACATTTTACAAATCTAGCAAAGAAGCTGCAAGTGTTCTCAGAGCAATGGACTGACCACCCCAGAGCGTGACTCTCTGTATCACTGAATGTGTTTGAAATTCCTGGGAATATGAGAAGCACAAAATATTATAAGATAAATTATAAATTATTATTATAATAATATATAAAATATAATTTTTTGTTCCCCTGAAAATCAATGAAAAGATGGCATCTATATTTTGCACAGTACTGTAGCTAAAACAGCAGCATGAGTTTTTATTTGCACTGTCGACCAATTTCAATAACAGTATGTCAGTCTCAGTCTCAGAAACAACATAAAGATGTCTATGTGATCTTAATTTACAATTGTGTGATGATGTAGCTGTTAACCTAGTGGCTACAGATTCGATTAACATCAACGTGAAACTAAAGAAGCAGAACTCAAATGAGCTGATTGGCTGTATTTGTGGAAAGAAGAAAACTTTCAGTTGTGAAAGACCCAGATGTCTGCTCAGGAGGAAAAGGGACCTACACTATTGGTTTGCAGCCTTGAGAAAGTTTTCCTTGTACCACCATCAATTAATTCAAACCTACTCCTGCAATGAAGTCACACACACACACACACACACACACACACACACACACACACACACACACACACACACACACACAGTAAACAGACGCTGATGGCTGTAGTACTCTCAGGAATGTGAGTCTACAGCAAGAACTGACCCTTAAACAGCCTCCATTCAGCCAATGAACAACCTTTGTGCAATCTTTATATAACCTTGTCACAGCCTCGCAAACCAGCCTTTAAATCAAACAGCCTCAGACCACCTGCACAACCCCCCTCCTTCTGTCTGTCTCTCAGAGGGTGCAGCTGTGGGGAGAGGCGGAGAAAAAGATCTGCTGCTTCTGCTGAAGAGCATCACGTTGTCTGCCTCCACAACTACACCACAAACTCCTACAGGTACACATACACGTTCATTAAGATGCATGAGCAGTGAAGCTCTGTCAAGGTCTTCATCTTCATCTCCGCTTTTTTTATGCTTTTTTGGGGAATTCTACAAGCTACAGGATACACTAGTCTAAACACATCCTACTGTAATGAACTGAAGTGCAGTATCTATTCTTAGTGCTATGTGTATTTCATTTATGTGTGTTTCTGCTAGTGGCTCCCTCTGCAGGCCTTTATCCTCACGACTGCTCTGAGATCTTTCAATTAGGAATTAAAGAGAATGGAATTTACACTATACAACCAGACCCTCTACAACCAGCGCTAGAGGTACAACTACATGCATAAAAATTCATCAATACAATGTTTTATAAAACCATGTTTAAAGCAATAAAACGTCCAGTGTAGCTGCACTGTGTCTATACTGGACATAAAGTCAGAGAATGTCTTTCCATTTGTTTCATTTCCAGTGGTGTCAGCAAGTAATTCAACAATAAACATATTAGAGTTAAATGAGGAATTATTACTTATTACTTACTTATTATTAAAAATAGACAAAATTCTTTAACTAGTAGTTTACCATTTTGTTGGCATGTCAACAAAAGTGACAAACTACTGATAAAAAGATGTATTTTTAATAATCATTAAGCAATAAGTAAAGTAATGGTTTATACAGCATTTTTGAATGGTATTAGACATGCACACCATATTGGGCCTATATGCTTAACAATCAGGTTTCCCTTTGAAGAAATCTGGAGGGTGTTTTCACCTTCACCTTCAAAATTAGAAGTTGGTTGTATTTTCTAATGATTCAAGGAACCCCACAGACAAATTTAGATTCACATTACAAACAAATCTTAAGGTGTCTATAGTTTTGATGTTCTAGGGCAGTTGTTTTCTCATTAACAGCTTATTGATGGCTACACATCCTTTCAGACTCACAGTGTTGTCAGTTTTAACTCCAGTTTGAACAAATTCATGTGCTTTTACTTATATTCCTTTGACGTTCCCCTTCCTTACGCTAGAGAATTCCTTCTCAAAAATATCTCCTTTAGCCATTTCACATGCACATGAGACAGAATTTCCCTAAAGTGGAACATAATGTGAATGACACCTTGTGTTGGGAGTACACACCTGTAACTGGTTGTTTGGAAGATTGGAATGATGGAGTTAAAGTGGGAGTGGGTAGCCAAAAGGAAAATTGTGGACCAATACTGATAGCTTTGATATACCCAGAGTTGGAGTAATGTTGAATTCTGCTTTTTAATGCCACTGTTTTGACTCTAAATTAAATAAACCAAAGCTTGTTCTCTGACTTCTGCCCAGTAGTGTCCAGTGTGTAGGCCTTTATTAAGAAAGGTAACTTCCATAAAAGAGAAATAAACATGAGATCCATAAGCACAAACATTATGTATCTTATGCCTCTTTCTCTCTTTTTCACTGCAGGCTATGTGTGATATGGAGTCTGCTGGTGGGGGATGGACAGTTTTCCAGCGCAGATTTGATGGACAGGTGGACTTTAACCGAACATGGAAAGAGTATCGAGATGGCTTCGGCTCTGTTCAGAAGGAGCACTGGTTGGGGAATGCAGTCCTACACGCTCTCACAGCCGAGGGACACCACACACTCCGGATCACACTCCATGACTGGCATCATCAGACACGACACGCCACCTACAACAAATTTAAAGTGGCAGGAGAAAACCAGAGGTATCTCTCTCACACAGAGACAGACAGTGATGCACATCAATACAAAGTTATTTATAGTTGTTTGGTGTGAAATGCTTTGTTCCAGACAAATTTACCAAGAAATGTAATTGGAACCAGACACCTAAAGAGACTAATGCAGGGGTGGGGAACTGAGGGCCAGAGTGCAGTACAGTTTGGTGAGTTCCCTGCTCTAGTACAAAATAGTTGATGTGTTGAATCAGGTGTGCTTGAGAAGCTAAATCACCAAACTGCAGGAATCTGGTCCCTCAGGGGGTTCCCCACTCCTGGTTTGGCTTAAAATATATTTCAATCAATTTACTTTTTGGTGGAGGGATACATGCAAGGGATTGTAAGGCAGTATAGTTGCATATACATAAAAATATTATAGCTACTATTTTAACTTCATTAACATTAAAACTCTAAGGACACATGTAGGTTCAATGGTGGTTTTGGATAATAAATAAAATGGCTATATTTGTGTTGTAGACATGGAGACCCCTGGTTCCTAACAGTACATCTGTAAAGTAATCAGTGTCTGTACGTTTCTCTACAATTGACCATTTTACATCACACCACTTTGAATTACTTTTTTTTCAAGGACGGAATTATTGAAAATTTTGAAAAATGGGTGGAATTCCCCTTTAAGTAATCTCATACAGACATGAATAAAGTGGTTTTAGATGATTTGGACACAAGTGCAGACATAAATCCAGCTAAAAAAATGTCTATTCCAAATGTGGAGGTACTCATTTTGTTATTTTGTAAACAATTATAACTTTTATAATGTAGAGTTAAACATAAATGATTCTCTAAAAAGTAAACTATTTGTTTATAATATAATTAAAATTAAATAATGACCAATATACTGTTATAATATTCTTTGGTCAGGATATTCACCCTGAGATCTGATCAAAGTTTTGTTGGGAGGGGGCTGACGTGCAGTGTTTGTGTTGTGCTGAGGGCAGAAATACTAACCATGTACAAATAATGAAGGCATGTAGGTTACAAACCTAATTAGAGTTCTCTCAGTGGGTGAAGAGGTGGGCCACTGTTTGAGCAGCTCTCCTCTGCACCTTTCACAATTCTTTTAGAATCCTCTACATCATCAAATATTCTTCTCCCGGTGTCCAACTGAACTTCTAAAAAAAATGCTTTTTATATTATGGGAAAACAATTGATTCCAAATATTTGAACAGTGGCATGTATTGTGAGTGCGGCTTTAATTTTTCAGCAAAATATAGCTTGAACTACATGCAGACAGACTTCATGCACATATAAACAATCTTTCTGCTTCATATTTTCATTCTGTCTGTCAGGTTCCGTCTTACTGCACAAGAGTATCGTGGAGATGCTGGTAATGCCCTCAGTTACAGTAAACGCTACAACCATGACGGCAGAGCTTTCAGCACATATGACCAGGATCACGATCGCTACGCAGCCGGAAATTGTGCTCATTACTACGGTGCAGGCTGGTGGTTCGATTCCTGTCTGGCTGCCAATCTGAATGGGCGTTATTACCGTGGGCGCTACACCGGAATCACAGACGGCATCTACTGGGGCACCTGGTACATCCTCACTGACTCCCGCACTGGAGAGAGATACTCATTTAAGAGTGTGGTGATGAAGACACGACCCAAACGGCCCTGAATAACCGCACAGATACACACACATTATGTAATGTTAGCCTTTATATTCCATAAAAATATATATGTAAAGTATTTACAGCTGTCAGCACTGGTGTGATGTTATATTTAATTCATGATATGCAAGTTATGAATACATTTATGCAATAAATAAAAGTCTACAAACGGCAGATTAAGTGTAGTGTCTTATTAATTTCTCATATTTCTGTGTTTCATTTGGTTATGGTTTATCACATTTGCATTTATAAAACATAGTTACATGTTAGGCAAAAAAAAACATCTTCTTTAAGTAATTAGTATTAGTGGATGTGGTAAAGGGAAGCAAACATGCGTATACATGCATGCAAAGGAGGAACTAAACAGCCCTGTTGTCAGGAAATGCTCTAATTTTTAATGTTCTAAGAAAGACCTGCAGACCTGTTGCTATCTACTGACCATCTCCACAACTTTCTGAGTCTTTTTCCCAGTTTTACAGAGCACTGCTGTGTAAAAAAACATTAAGAAACTAACAAATTTCCAATGAGTTCACAGTATTACCAGAGACATCAGGACACAAGGTTATCCCGGGAGTTAAAATCAGGGGTGGAGCTCCAGGAGGTGTACATTCTACTTAAATGTAGCTACTTTGGCATTAAATAGTGCATCCTTTTTTAAATTTGGCATATATTGATAGGAGCTGTCTCTGTCTCTCTTGAGCTAGACCAGGAGGGTTTTGATAATAGGCACGTATTTCTTTATACTGACAAAATATTTAATATGAATGTGAATTATGGACTTACACAACCACTGAATCTCTTGTGGTAAACTCATACCTGTCTGACATTTGAGTTCTATTTTACCTGCCGACTTTATTTTTAAAAAGTGACACTTTAAAATAAGTAAGAGGAAAATCAATAAATAGGAATCTTTATAATCTTTTTATCATTATTCTCTTTAAGAATTTTCTTTATCACGTTTTCCATAGTTTGCCATGGCTTTATTCATGACGGTAGCTACTGTATGATTGTCTGACACAGTTTACAAAGTTTCTGATAACCAGTTTTATTAGTCAGCCTTTACCATAGCTTATTACAGTTCAACAGTTACCATGGTTAAAATACATAAAACTGGAACAGTCCCAACTTTTTTATTTCATAGATAATAACATTGCATTTTTTGTGGTATCTTGACTGCTGAACTGGAAATGCCCTTAGTTATCATGTATAAAAACCTGGTCACCAGGCTAAGCAAATGCTCAGCTTGTAAACAGTCTGGCCAAAAATTGCATTCACACATTTTCCCCTTCTCTAAAAGCCAAGACACAGTGGCACCAAAAGAATCTGGGCACACAAACAATTCGTAAATTTTACATTCTTTAGATTACTTAACTGAAGTAACAGTATTTGTATTACACACCAAAATTAGTCTCAGCACAACCCCTGGTTTTCAACTTGAAAACCTGGTGAAGAATTTCAACAACACTGCTCTAAAGTTGCTGTAAATCACAGAGAAGGAAACGAAACAGTCTGGCCTGTTTTTCCTACAGTAGCGTTAGTGAAATCATGTTCTTTGATAGGATCATGGATGCAGATGTGTACAATATAACAACAATAGCAACCTGAAAAACATCAGATACAGTTTGAAAGAATACCAGAAAGATAATTACTGTGTTTGAAGGGTCTGTTTTAAAAAGGCACTAGGGTTGCTATTTTGTTTCCTAACACATTTGAATGGACTTTCATTTTAAACTATGGCACAAATGTCCAAAGCCTTTTTGCCCCTGTATTTGATTATATTAGTTTAGGGGTTTGCTAAAATCTGTTTTTGCTCCTGAGAATGATTAATAAAAGAAGTGAAACTATGGTGTGGTGTTTCACTTTGGCCGTTTCAGGGACAAATAAAATCAACTTTACCTTCTGGATGTTTGCAAACATAAACAGTCAACTCCCTGTAGTATTCTTCACAAGACCTTATGATCAAATGCAGATATCTTTGGTTGTTTTTTGACCTACTCCCAACAGTATTTACTGTTTATACAGAGGGGGTATAAACTATTTTGTTCTTTAAGGAATATTAACACTATCCTTCTATGTGTCTACAGAAATATATGCAAATATTAATTGACCCATTATGAATCATAGTCACATATAAACTCTTTGTATATAAATTTACAATCATTTACAATTGTATATTTAATCACAATTACGCTACTTCAAAATAAACGTGTCTAGAGTGTATTACATTGTAAATTCACATGTGAAGTACACTACATACTTGACAGTTTCAAGTTGTTATATAATCTCAAAGAGCAAAGACTTACTTGTGAAAAAGATTTGTGCATAGCTAAAACGTGCACAAACCATTGTGAAGGCTTAATTTTGTCATTAAGGCTTTTAATGGTTAGTATGTCAAAAAGGAATGAGCCACATAAATAAGTCTGTGCAAATGTTATTTTTGCCTGAACCATCACTTTCATTATGAGCTTAAACAGAGATATTCTGCATGCGCTCTACAGTGTACTCCACTTTCATTCTCCTCCCCATAAACCATAAATACAGTTGCACAAATATGACAGGTGATCAAATGTGAAATATTGCCTCCAAACCTAAAAAACATTGCGAGCCACTGACCATCTGTGATGTGCATCCAGCTAACAGATGGCCATGCCAAAACTAGGCTAGGAGACGTTCAGCAGAGCTGGCGTATAGATGACACAGGTTTCGCCGTAACTCTTTATCACCCCTTTGAAGGAAAGAGTCGAGGTAAACTGTGGATAAGTATGGTTGGTTGTTTCACTTTTGAGAGAAGAACAGCGGCGTCAACCGTAGCGGCAAGTTTTTCTGCACTTGCATTACACCTCAAAAATAGGTCGAGAGGAATGCACACACTCTGATGTTGAGATGTAACACACACGCTCACAAAATACCTGTCATCAGTAGGGTGGTCTTTCGATCCAAGATTTGAAGTAATTCCCAAACCCTGGCCCTGGAATAAAAATGCACACAAAATAAACATTTTGTCTTTTCTCTGACCTCAACATGCCTGATCCAGATTATCAGGTAAATAATAAGCCCCTCTTGAGCTTCTTACAGTATGTGGGCGTCTTACAGCAGAAAAACACAATCCAATAATAATCAGGTTCTGGGGGGATGCTCAAGGACCAGGGTCCGGAACCTGTGATTTAGGTCATATGTATGGACAGGAACGTAAAGGTTTGTAGGTGTGTATTCATGTGCAGATGTGAGCAGAGGAGTGCAGTAAGTGGCAGAGAGAGAGACAGAAAGCAGTGTGTACACTGGAGCGGACCCGTTTTAGCTGGATTCACAATGAGCAGCCAGTCTGTTCAACAAGCTCTGAGCATCTATTAATACCTCACACCTCTGATCTGCTGACTAGCAACCACGTACGATATTTCACATACACTTATCAACACACTCACGCATACACACATACAAAAGCACACACACACACACACAGGGAGGCACATAAATCATTTTTGAAGAAATGTATTTTTTACAAATCAGCTGAGACGTTTGATGTCTAAAGTTTACTTGTTTTGCTTTGAGCTAACAAGTAATACATCTTTATAACAGCATCTCGTACTGACCTCACACTGCATTGATCTGATACGCAAGCTCACATAGAATTGTGGAATTAACACTTTATTGCAGGATACTGTTCAGAAGGCATATATACATACATCCATACATACATACATACGCCTACATACATATGTCATAACAAGTGACATAGTCCTATATAAATGTTTATAAATGCTTATTTTAATGGATGTAGTGTAACAAAGGCTACTTTAGCTACTTTTGTTATGTTAGCTTTGTAGCGAATGGCGTCCATTGGAATAAACATTTATGGGGGATTTTGCCAGTTGTTATGTCAAAACAGGTGATTTGACATAAATAACATTATCCTACAATACATACAATTCAATGTGAGCTGTAAGTATGTGTATGTGCCATTTCCAAAGGCCTTAATACATTTGCAGGTGGGCTGAACCTTATATTGTACTTTTTCAGGTGGGACAGTACAGACAGTGAGGTAGTAACAAACAATGTGAACCTCTGGACATGAAAAAACCCAGAAACTTATAATACACAATAGTGAAAATCATTGTCATATTGCGCTTGTGATTTCTCCCGCTTATTTCAGGTTCATGGGTTCCGATTTAACAAAACGTGTTCAAATTTAACAAAACTTTTTTGTGGTTACTGTATTTTAGCAATGTTAACATTGAACATTTCTGTGCTTTGAATAAGCTCTGCACATGTTTTTATACGTTGGGAGGATGACCTTTTATTGGTCAATGCCAAAATAGAATTTAAATTATGAATCCAGAGAATGTTTTTGGTTCACTTATAAATATAAATGTACATTTATAAATAACATAATACCAGTGCTGTATTACATACTGTCATCTATAAAAATGGACAAATGTACATCACGCAGCTAAAGCAGTAAAAGCAACTATCTTTTTATAGACGACAGTGTGTCGCACAGTGTCAGAAACCACCGTCTTGTCAGAAAGCAAGTCTATTTGAGATTACTTAAAGACTTAATGCAGTGCGAGGCAAGCATACAATAAAAATGACCTGCACTTCTGCCATTTAGCTGCCTAATATACAACCGCTGAGTCTGAAGCAAATATCATTAAGCAAGCCGAGCCACTTCAACTTAGCATGAGTTACTGAACTGCTTTTCTATTAAACCCTTCGACAAATGTCCCATCTCAGTTGCAAAGAGATGAGAAGTGATAAAAAAACACCACTTCAGGAAAACAATATTTTTGGGGCAAAACTATTCAACGATTCAGCTCTATCTCTTTTTCTACACTTTTCTTTACTGTAAATGACATCATCATCATCTAATACTGCTACTCTTTCTGTAGCCTTTTGACCAATTCTGGTTTCAAAGCCAACTGGAAACTACTGTGACTGTTCGCCTTAATCTTCTGCCAAGTAGTGCAATCCTCTGGCTAGTTCTTCTCTTAAAATCAATCCATGACATAGTCTGACTTACAGATGATCAACATCTGTAACTCCTTAAGTCGACATACTGCCATTACAAATAGCTCAGAAATATACATACACATCTGACAACACCTACTGCCCTGTGGCTCTACTGAGAGGCCTTAGAGTGAAAGAGAGATTCTTGGACTGACCACTAGATGAAGCTAAATCTCCATTGCTCCAGACTACTAATAGCAATGTGTTTCACCAACCTTTACATAATCCAGGTCTTAGCTTCTGAGTTCAATTAAATAACTTATGAAGCAATAGTTTGATAGTATTTTATTTCTTTCGCCACAAAAATGCATGAACTTAGAATTGGGTGGCAAACTGTGGAGCTGGAGGGCCGGCATGCAGTGTTTTGGAACTCCAAGACTAATGCTTGCCCTGCTTTAGAACCTTCAATCATGCATTCATTTAAAATGCATTTGAATATTCAAAATTGAATTTGAAAAAAAGTCCAGAATTTGCTGCCATACACAGCGACAGTAAAAACAGTCTGTTTAATTCCAGGGACATGGAGTGGTTGAAAAAATGAGTAATGTAAATACAGGATATGGGCCCTTAAAGGGCATTTGAGGCAATAGACTGAATTTTGAACATTTTGAAATGAAAAAATCCTGAAATATTAAATGTTCTTTATTGTGATGTTAAGACAAAATTAGATACAGTATAGAAAACACTGAGAATCCGGTCTGGGTAAACTTTTAATATTGCCTCTTTAACAAGACATCTATAGTATTATGCGTATATTGCAAATACTCCTGTGATGTGATATTAACTATACATACTGGGATGAAAGAGAGAAAAAAATGCAAAAATAAGCTTAAATATATATAATAACTGTAATTTTAGGTGTGTGTAAAAACAAGCTATATAAATATCTATAATTATTTGCAATATGACTGTATCATCATGTGCCTGTATCATCTTCTGAGCTTGTCATTGTATAGCTTGCTTTCATTAATTACAGATCCTGTTTTAATTTATTATTATTATTATTATTATTATTATTATTATTATTATTATTATTATTATTATTATTATTATTATTATTATTATGGGGTTTTAAGTTTGCTGAAGGTATGGGCTAAGTGTGCTGACCATTCAAGCTGAGTTTTGACCTGCTGAGCGAGATGATGAACAGGAGAAGTGTAAGTGAGCTGTTGTGCTGTCAGTTTTCTCCACATCACTCCACTCCACTGTTCTCCTAAGTGTATAGCTGGGTGCTGTGCAGCGGAAGCCTGCTCTACTGTCACCACAGTATCCTGGCTGAGTGCCTGCCTGCTGTGATAGAGAGATAGATGGAGTGATGGAGAGAGAGATAGAGGGAGAGGTGGAGGGGAACCGGCAGCCTGCAGACGCCCAGTCCGGAAACCCAGAGCGGGCTACAGTTACCCAGCACATCCCCTTTAAGATGACAGCACACATGACCACACAGGCACACACACACGCGCAAACACACACACACACACACATTGATACACATCGATACACACATACACAGAAAGCAGCAGAGGAGTGGTCAGGAAATTTATGAACACCCTAAACTAGATGACATTACATCAACACTTAAATTAGCCCATGTGAAGCTGCATTGCTTTCTATAGATAGTGGCATTATTGTTTGTACAGTACAGTTAAGTGGAGTTTCAAGCTGGATGTATCAGGAGCCACAAGCTGGATTATGAATGAGTTTAGGAACCCAGGGTAGGCTTGGATACAGTGTGAATGGTATGTCTTAATCACTATGGCCAGGAGGTGGCAGCTTTGCGTTAGAAAAGAGAGAGAGATGACATCTGCTTCAGGCCTGACTCAATCACATCACTCGCCCAATCACACATTCTCATAGCACTCACAAGTCAATCATACAGTTTCTCAAAGGAAACATTCTGTGCATGTGTGTGTATGTGTGTGTGTTTTATGGTTAAACAGGTAAAAGGAAAGGTAAAAGGAATGCATTTTGATGTGAAACCTGTATGTGGAACCTGTTGTAGTTATAGAACATGGAGTCAATCAGAGTTATAAAATATGGAACCTAGTTATGGTATATGGAGCCTATTAGTGAATCAGATTGATTACACAAATGCATAAGTTATGCTTGTGATTCATGCATGTAAATGTAATATGAGTGACTGTGTAGTAGTGCACACAACAGGCTGTGTATACAGTAAAGCATCTTTGTGAGTGAGTGGGTTGTGGATGTATTGTGTGTGTCTGTGTGTGTGTGTGTGTGTGTGTGTGTGTGCGTGTGTTAGTGTCCGTTGGGGGCACCTGTCCCTCAGTTTGGAAAAGAATGTGTGTGTGGAACACACACGTTGCGGTGCACCAGCGCTCCGTTTCACACCGGAATTCAGCAAGCAGCAGTGTATCCTGATGTGGTGAAAACCAGGCCTGCAAGGCACTGTGGGTAAAGGAGGGGGTTCGGGTTATTCATGCCACATTGCCACATCTAAAACACACATACACACACACACATATACACACACAACACACACATTTGGATACACATACATATAAACACACAAACACCCTTAAATGTGCACTGATTTATTCGGACCCACACAAACTCACACACACTCATACGTTTGTGTGATTAGGCATGTGAGTATGAGTGACTCAAACCAAACACCATCTCTTTAAGACCCTGATTAAGAATTAAATGCTTATGTTTAGGTTCAAGCTGAATGGAAAGGATTGAAGACCCTCATGACCTTTTAGGCTCTTTGGACAGCTTAATGACTTCTGTGAAATACAAAATACATATCTGTGCTTTGATTGTTTAGTTTTGGCTGGAAACAGAAAGGGCACATTTTTTAAACAACCAACAAAAAATTTAATGAAAGCAGCTTAGCGAGCTCTCCTGTTAGTCAGGACTTCAGGAACTAAACCAAAGGTCTCATCAGATTAACTGCTAACATAATTATGAAGTGACAGTGGAATCAACCAATCACATTTCAAGTTATAAAGGGTTGGAACAGGTCTGTGAGAAAACATGTCACTCCAGGCCTTAGGGAAGTCCTAGATCCATCACTGATTGCGTGACAGCCTAATCAGGACTCTTTGCTGGAGAAATCTCTGCAAAACTGAAGCTCAAAATAAAGTATATGTTTAAATGTCTGTTACAGGCTTCACATAAAAGAAATAAAGAAATAAAGGACCGAAAGGACCGAAACTCAATAAATATGGTAATTTTTTTGACATGTTTTAAAATTTTAAAAGTCCATGTTTTAATCTAGACTGGCCAAAAATGCTCACAAGAGTCAATCTTGGTTTAGTGCAAAACAATACTAGAATCCCATTTGACCACTAGCAGAAATTAGCATTATTATAGAGGCATTTCTTTCCCTTGTATTTACTATAGGTTTTGTAACATTCATACCACATCACTGCAAACTTAAATTATTGACTTAAAAAGGTTTCTTAACAGATTTAATGGAAAATAAATAACTTCCATTAAAAGTAACTTTTCAATGATAAGTAAGTGATTGTAATGTAAACTCTATTAGTAATTTAAAAGGTGGCAGTACTCGACTTTTTTCCAGTTCTGCCTAAACTTGAATTAGTTAACATAAAATAAAATACTTATCATATATAATGCATCAGAATCAAGTAAAATAACTCTATTATATTAAATAAGAATAATGAAAATAGATAGGTTAGATAAGACTAGAATACTGAAGTAGCTTAAAGCATTTTTGCTATGCTGTTAGTCTTCATGATGATATATTAAACTGGCAACCCTGAACACAAAACACCATCATGGTGAGAATAACAACAGCATGTAAAATACGTTCAAACTTAACATTTAGCATTAGAATAGTTGATGACACAAAAATACCAATATGCCAAGCCAATAATTTTTTTTAAATGAGATAAATAAGGGTTAATTAACAAAAGCCAAAAATATTCTAAGAATGTTGGGACTCTTCAGTCTGCAAGACTTCTCCAAATAAACTAATCCTAACTATCTTGAGTGACAAAGGACAACAAGAAATAACATGTGTTCTTAGATTTGTATTACACATAAAAATAACACAGTCACTCTAATAGTCATGGTTTGCTACTGAAGTGCACTATATCCAAAATCATCACTGTGTACAAAAGTATTAAGACACCCCTTCTAATTAGTGAGTTCATCTATGGTGCACCCATAGGTGACATAGGTCTCATGCAAGTATTCTCTGCAGAAAAGCATTGACCAATAGAACGAGATACTCTAGAGTGGCCCACACAAACCTTATGTGACCATGCCCAGTACCAAATGTTGGCTAGAGGAATATAAAGTACCCAGCACGAGGATCTGGGGCAATGGAATTGCATACTCTGGAGTGATGGCGTGATATTTGGGAATGACATTTGCGATTCAGAACTAATCATTCAATGTCAAAACCTGATCTAGCTAATGTAGCACTCTTTAGAGAAATGTTTCAACATCTCGTGTAAAAGCCTCCCAGAAGAGTAGAGACTGTTACTGCAACAAAGGGGAGACAAACCCTCTATTTATCCTTTGATTTCACAGGAAACATTTGACAAAGAAACTGTTGGATGTATAGTGTGTTTGGATTCAGCTCCAAAGAGCAAAGACAACAGCACAGAGGCCTAAAATATTGAAACTGTCATGAGTTTTGCAAAGAAGTTTGGATTTAGTTCAGAGGAACTGAATAACCTGTCCCTTTGGCGGTCAGCATCAAATAAATAGACCTAATAGTGTAAATAGGGTAGTGAGTTCAGGATGCATACTAACAAAACCAAATGATAGAATTAAGAACAAGTAGTTTTGGTTAAGTAAACTTTTCTTCTAACACTAATGACAAAAATATTTAAATAATAATCGTTCTGGTAGCAGTTTGCAAATCTCCGCTGGTTATTTTTCCTGGGAAAAGCACAGCATGATTGGCAGCTTGTCACTGTAATATGCCATAAATACTGCCTTCCTGTTTCTCTCTGTGCAGGAAATGAACTTTTGACTCCAAGGTAATAATGAAAGCAGGAGGTTATGCTGTTCAGCTTCAGTGATTGAGCTAAGACTTAATAAAGAAAGTACTCCTAATATACATACAATATTATGATCTTCTAACAAAAAGCTCCATATATAATGATTTACTGATTTAAGGTCCTTCAGCAGAAAACCAAGGGACTGTTCCTGCAAAGAACTATCTACCTTGTGGTAGAAGAAGAACCGAGTGCCATAATAGCTGGTCAAAAGAGAAACAGACATAGGAAAACCCACTGGAATGACACAAATAGACTTTTAGTTTCAAGAAAATAACGTTCTCATAGATAGATATACAGATACATTTGCTGCTTCAGAGGTTGTGGTTTTTCCTTTTTGTTTGTTTTGTTTTGTTTGTTTATTTTTAACAATTTGAGACCTGATATCTATACTTTTGGTCTAGTTTGCTATTTAAACATTGTAGGGCTAAATACAGCTTTGCTGGCTTGGCTCTGGTTGTACACACTAAAATCACCTATTTTAATCTTATATGACTTTTAACACAAACTCACAGCAATGTTGGTATTGTAAACTGTGATGCACTGCTATGTCTCTTTGCTTATGAGTCATAAATTCTTAGTCCTTAGTCATAAGACACTTTAACAACAGCAGGTATTATTCTTTAAAACTCACCCTCTTCACTTCAATATCCTCTGAATGTCCGCAGACGGCCAATCAGGTCATTCTATTTAAATCAGCCAACTAAAAACACAAGAAAGCAAAAATGACAAATACATTTGGTGAAACAGAAACATATAAGTACGTTCAGGTTCTTAAAGAACAATAGAAGTGATATTTTTACATAAATGATTTTTGTGTTGAATAAAACATGTAGTGTAAATGAACATGTAGTGTAAATAATTAGAATACTCTCTCTCTCTCTCTCTCTCTCTCTCTCTCTGTGTCTCTCTCTCTCACTCTCTCGCTCTCTCACTCTCTCTCTCTGTCTCTCTCTCTCACTCTCTCACTCTCTCTCTCTCTCTCTCACTCTCTCTCTCTCACTCTCTCTCTCTCTGTCTCTCTCTCTCACTCTCTCTCTCTCACTCTCTCTCTCTCTGTCTCTCTCTCTCACTCTCTCTCTCACTCTCTCTCTCTCACTCTCTCTCTCTCTGTCTCTCTCTCTCACTCTCTCTCTCACTCTCTCTCTCTCTCTCTCTCTCTGTCTCTCTCTCTCTCTCTCTCTGTCTCTCTCTCTCTCTCTCTCTCTGTGGAGAAATTAATATGTTCAGTTACCAAAAGTGCTGTGGGTGAAATAGAACTGGTGTTCAACTACATAAATATTATCCGACTTTAGTTTATCAAGCTGTGGCACAAAAATATACACCAAAAAACAGATATCAGCCCCTTAAGCCATGAATGTTTGTTTAAGATTTACTACTATTACTAAAATGCATTACTGTAAATAATCATTATGATCTACTTACTCTTTCAAACATTTTATAAACTGATCCTCTTATTTATTTGTTGTAATAATTTGATACATTTTTTACAGGCACCACTACTGATTAAGCCATTGCTAACGCAGATGTTTAATTACTTCTTTAATCTAAATAGAAAAGAGTCGCCAATCCAGAGCAGCATGCCCAATGCCGAGCAACTGCTAGAGGGGTATAAACGAGGCTGGGATGTGGAGCAGTGGGACTGTGTTCTCTGGAGTGATGGAGCTTCATCTAACATCTTTGAGGTGAGTGATGTTTGCGATCCGGAACTGATCATCCAACATCAGTGCCGGACCCCACTAACGCTCTTGAATACAATTTGATACAAACAAATCCTCACAGCAACGTTCTAACATTTAGTGTAAAGCTGTTAATGCAGTAAATGGAGAACAAACGATCTAATTTATATATCATTGACTGAGATGAAACTCTGGGGGAGCAGATATTTACAAACCTCTGGGTAAACACTGCGTTTTAAAAATATGGAAATTCCACTGATCTAAAACGACACAATGTCCTAGCTGCCCTGTGCCTCTCCTGCCCCGTACAGTCAGTAATATGAGGACCCTCGCGCAACTTTAGGCTCAGTGTGTAATGAGCTGGTCCTCAGCGCGGGCGCACCGGCTCTTCACGTGTCATCCGCAGTTCAGGGTTTATTGTGATTGGCTGTAGGTGCTCAGTGTCGGAGACCGCAGCCCGCCCTCCTGCTCTCATAAACCCGGAGCCCAGCTAGACACACACATACACACAGTGTCTCTCTCACACACACAGACACCTCACTGGACACGGAGAAGGGGGCGCGCGGGCACAGGTGCGCTTTCATTTCTGACAGTAACTCTATCATCACACACGAGCACAGGCTGCACTGAGCGTGTGGACGGACTACTGTTCGTTATACAAACGGAGAGTGAGCTCTCCGTCCTCTGTCCAGTCTCACTCTCTCGCTCCCGCGCGCGTGCGTATGTAATTAGCACGAGGAGAAACACGCGGCACGCGCCCGGCACGCGGACACCAGGCAAACATTCCCCGAGAAACTGCCTAACAGTCTACCCCTTCTTGGTTTTCTTCCAGGACCTCCGTCGGCTGTGCAGGGCGCGCGCTTTGGCGTTGAAAACGGATGGTTCAAGAGTGACCGACATTCCCACGCGCGTTCTCCTGCGTTACAGCGCTGAGCCTGCGGATGGAGCCCAGTTGGATAATGCACGCGCATCCTTCTCATCCTCAGGGCGCGCTGGGCTGCCCGGACCCCGCCGCGCGTCACGCTATCCCAGTGCATCACGGTCCCACGTACCCGGATCAGCACGGACCCTTACTGCCCGCGGAGGAGCTGGACGTGTTCCTCAGTCCCGCGGAGCCTCAGGGAAACATGTACTTCCACACGCACGCGCCGCAGCCACACTGCCGAGCGCGCGCGGGCTATAGCCCCGCACCAGGTAGGCAGCTGCGCATAAAGGCTTTAGACTGAATGTCCACCCTCAGTTCTGCTCTTGGACGTTTACAGGAAATTAACATCGGATTAATGATATGAAAGAGTTCCGCGCTTGAATAATCTAACCAGAACGAATAAATGTGCTCACGTGCACAGACAGTCTAAACAGATACTGGAACTTTTACTCTTATGTCAACTTATATTGCCCATGTGGTTCATACATCGTGGGTTCTATTCTTTTCAGTTATTGTTACAGTTTACTCAGAGGTTTAGCTAGTCATGCTTCGTGTTTTAGCTACTTTTATACTTATTCTTTTTTTTTTTTTTACAATGTGAGGATTTATTTTCTGGTTACTTGTTTCTAATATTCACAAACCCACCAAACTGCTTCATCTTAATAATATTTTCCATCTTCAATGTGATTAACCTCGTAACTGTATTTCTATTTAGCGCGATGTTGCACGCGTTTCCCATATTTGTCATAATATTATACATTCTTACCTTTGTTTTTATAGCTCGACTGTCCAGTGGTTCTCTGTACAGACCCCCAGTCCTTCACGCTCCCCCTTTTCCTTGGATGGACACATCGAGACCGCCTCCTCCTGCGCACCAGCACGCGCCTTCCTGGACTCCCGGCACTTTCTCTAAATCGTGCCCTGTGTTCCCGACGTCCTGCTCACAGCCATGCCGCCTGCCACCTACACCGCCCACCGACACGACCCCAGCGCCTCTGCTGGACCGCCTGGAGACGGAGAGCTGCGGGGTGAGCGAGCGCGCGTGCGCCTATTACAGCGCGGTGGGAGCGCGAGAGATCGCGGAGAGAACAGCCAAGAGCAAACACAGAGCGAACTCCGGTGCGTATCAAGACCCTCACCGACACCAGCCCACCCAGTCACTCACTCGCTCACAGGAACTTCCTGGAACAGAAACATTCAAGGGACAGTTTGGGATTTCTGACTGTTTTAAATGATTTTCACTCCTGTGTGCCACTGTAGTCACTCACGTGTGGCTCCTCACCTTTTTAATTGAACTGCTCACTATTAAACTGCTCACTGTGTAATTCAGCATTATAATTCAGACAGAGTCCCAGAAAACAAGAGTGTCTATAAGTACAGTTTCACTGCAGATGCTGGAGGTACTGAGAAGTTCCACTGTAGTGGAAGTTGTCAGTGCTTTAGTAGTCTAATGTCTCCTACTAAGTTGTTTTAACTACTTTTGTCTCTAGTTTCTTAAGTTCTTTATTCCACGCGTTTTATGTTGGGTTTTCTGTAGTTTCGGATTAGCTCTAGCTGTGACCGCGGGCAATTTTCCCACCCGTTTTCAGCCACTTCTACTAGGATTGGTTTACAATCCCAGTGCAGGAGGGGTGGCTTCCGCAAAACAGATGGGGGGAAAACCATCACAAACCGAAAAATGTGTGATGATGTTTTCAACTATATATATATATATATATATATATATATATATATATATATATATATATATATATATATATATAGTATATTTCCTGTGTCACTGAAAACACATTCTCTCAGTAGGTTTAAATGTTTTCTAAATGAAAGGGATCTGATGCAGCTTTATGGAAAAGAGTTTTTTCATACTAATGTTCCTGATTTCCAAACTTATTATATTTCCTCTCTGCCCCCCTCTGTGTGTGTATGCATGTGTGAAGGCCGTGAGTGTGTTAACTGTGGGGCAACCTCCACTCCTCTGTGGCGGCGGGACGGTACAGGTCATTACTTGTGTAATGCTTGCGGACTCTACCACAAGATGAACGGCCAGAACAGACCACTCATCAGACCCAAGCGCAGACTGGTAAGTCCCACTAAATAAACAGAGACGAGTAGAAATATTCTATTAGCAAAAACAATTTAGTTTATATATTACATATTTTAATGTCTGTGCTTTCATCTTTGTTTATGTTAAACTATAAGTACTGTTTGAACCATCTGTCAGAGTGGGTTTTTTTAGGGGTTGATTAAGGGCAGAAAATGCGAGGCTGCATTCTGGAGTGGTGCGTTACACCGCCATTGTGGTTTCTGAATGAACGTTTACTTGAATTACATGCGCAGACAGAAAGCAGGTTAAAGAGATTGAGGGCAGTAAAGGAGAGGGAAATAGGAAGAGAAGGACAGACAGAGAGAGAGTGAGAGGGAGGATCGCTAACCATGGACCATTGCGTTTCCATGGCTGTGTCAACAGGCTTAAATAGCAGGTAATTAATTAGAATGAATTTGAATCAATAAGTGTGAACTTGATCAGATACCAGATACGAGTCGTTTCCCTAAGAGGCCGATCAAATTGACATCTACGACATCTTGCAGTATTATAGGTCGCCTTTAAATAAGATTCTAAACTTAAAACAGACTCAACAAATACCCATATCTAGCTAACAAAGTCAGAAACCACATGTGCATGTCTGTTTGAGAGTATCCAGCAACTTAGAGTTGTTTGAGGCGCTGCAGGTATAACTTTTAAATTGGCATACTTTACATTATGTGAAGGTTCTTTAAGCACAAACATGGAGCTTTAGGAAACCAAAAGACACAGCTGTGGCACTTGTTGTCTGAAAGAGTGTTTTAACAGTTCTAACGATGCTAGAAAATAAATTCAGTGGATGATTGCATGGATTGCATTTGGATAGAACATCAGTGTGTCATCAAGATTTAGCGGACGATCTATTAGCAGAAATGGAATATGATATCCAAAACTATGTTTTCAACAATGTGTATAATTACCTGTAGCTACAAATTATTTGTTTTTTATTAGTTTAGAATAAAAACTTCATATCTACACAAGAGGAGATCATCTTCCAATCGAGGCTGCCATTTAGAGTCATAATGTTTTTGCAGTATCCCACAGTGGATGAACCACACACTGCAGAGAGTGTCTTTAATATTTTTACATAGAAGTGGCAGCTTCCGCCCTTAATGTTGCAGCATTTATATTCTGGCATTCAGTTTCTTATTTACCAACTTTTTGTTAGAATTTTCTGTTTCAGCTTAAAAGGTGCCAAAATGAAACTGCAGCACCATTTAAGGTGGTAGATGAACATTTAAACAAGAAGCTGGCAAAGGCTTTTATCAGCCTTATTCTCATTAAAATAATAATTAAGATATTTTGAGAGCCTAAATCAGCTTTTTAGTGGTTAGGTAGCAATGATGAAGCTGAGTGTGTACCGAATTAACATAAAAAAAACGTTCCATAATGAAAAAAAAATTAAATGAAATGAAAATTTGGTTTTCAGTAGGACCACTTAAAGGATATAATTAACTGACAGAACACCAGTGCTGGGTAACTATTTTGTTTTGTTTCGGTATCCAAGTTTTGGTAAATGAAACATTATACTCATTATTTAACACAAAAAACACAAGAAAAGACAAACGAGGGTGAATGAAGAAAAAAAAGAAATCGGCACTGAGGCAACGGCAGAGCACCTGGTGGCCAGTGTAGTTTCTTAGGGAAGGGAGGGGCCTAATATGTGGGCTGCAATACTCAATCTCATCAATAGAGGTTACACACTGCTCCTTTAAGCTCTCCACCAATACACAAAAGTCCACAATCCCGTTTGCATTTCAGGTATTTTCAAGCCATGTTGCAGATGCAATTAGTCTATACTGTAAAATTGGCTTGTTGAAAATGCTTTATGGGATAAGAAGCAATTGAACTAGTTTTATTCAAATAAAATACCTTTAATTTAAAAACATTAATTCAACATTTTGTTTACATTCATATAGAATGAATTAAACAAATTCAAGTGCTTGTTACAGCATGGAGTATTTTTAGGTTTGGCAAACTATTTTTGTTTTTAACAAAGGACCAACAGTATTCATATTAGGTTGGATTCAGCTGATATGGAATTTTAGGTCATATGAGACATTGTGTTGGGTCATCATAGGTGTGGAAAAAACTATTCCACAAGAGTTAAAATGCTCAACTGAAAAATACAAATTGAACTAAATACATTGATTTATTATATTACAGAAAACATGGATTCTATACTATTTATCATCACAGTATCTTTAGTAAAGTGAATGTTTCTATTTACATATATATGTAACAAATTTCATGTGTGTACTGTGCTTAGCTTTGGGATTTAATCCAGTGTATAATAAAATGAAATTAAGGGTCAGCACTTCCTAACATTCTTGTATTCAATGAAATTGCGACTAAAGGAGAGATTTTCGGTACAACTTTCAGTTCTTCTGCTGTTTTTCCATCTAGAATCCAGTCAAGCTCCCAGTTATTATTTGTTCTCAGGTGTTTTCAGGGTCTTCGCGTTCAGCCTGCTTTACTGCGCTCTTACAGCTCGTATATTTGCGGTTCTCCCGCAGACACACACGGGCCGGCGCATTGTTTCCTGACCCCGGATGTCTGCTCGGTACCGATAGCGAAGTAGGACCCACGAGATCACGCTTCCTCTCAAGGGCTGTTTCTTCCCCACCCGTATTCCGACACCTTATAGCTCTATGCTTCAGGGGCGGATTTTGTCGGAATGCGGGTGGGGGAAAGTCACGCCGCGCAGAGTAGGCCAACGCTGCTATAGCTGTAGTGCTGTAGAGCAGTTCTGGAGGAGAATACAACAGAGAAAAAAACAGCTTGCAAGGGAAACATAAGGGCAGAGAGGAAAGGGGAGACGCAGGGGTTCTTGCAGGCTCTCTCAGGCCATAATGTAAGTGGGACTAAACAGCAACAACTCAAATAAGTTTCTTTTGCAAACCTTCTTTGAGCCTGTGTTCAGGTAAAGAGCACAGCTGGTGAAGTGTATTGCTTAAACAAACAGTCCAAACATATAGTTTATATTTCTTCTTTAAAAACTTTATCAGGGTTTTATTTTTGTGTGTGTGTGTGTGTGTGTGTTGAATACAGTGTAAAAGGGTATTTGGGATCATCATATTTAAAAAGGAAGCTTTTATTTGTTCAACAAAAATGTTTTGAATATACAAATAGTATTAACACAGTAAGCAGTGGTTGTACAAATGTCAGTGTATTTATTTAACCCTTTCCAAGCTTTTCCTTGTGGCAGCCCAGTTTTATTTGTAGTTCATCATCTAATTCCTGCTTCGATTGTTCGGGGCATACAGGAGAAATCTGGAGCTGAACTTTGTTAGATATTATCTACTTCTTTCAAAATAATATCTTCAAGCTACTTTGTATTGTACTTATGTTTATGTACATCTGTTCTAATGATATTTGGTGTTTTACTGGCAAAAAAAACTATAATGCTTTGATAAAGGCTTTTAAACCACGAGCTTAGATACCTAAGACTTTTGCCCTGTAGTGTAGGTGCTTCCAAAGTAAGATACAGCAGAAAAAATATCTCATGTCAGACATCAACATCACCAGTATTTCGTGTGTTATGGCTTTTGTTCTGTTTAGGAATTTTGCCCTTCGTTTCTCAAACACTTCTGCAGGGATAACATTTCTTAAAAGACTGATGCACTTTCTGTTCTCACTCATGGTGTGATGTGATGTTCTGGGGTCTTGTACAGTTGTTGGTAGTTTCTCTGTATGTTTTATTGGAATTCGAAAAGATGGACAGAAAAAACTTGTGGATGTTTTCAGATCTGAAGGAAGAATGAAGCTTGATTTTCTAATTTTCTTCTAGATCTCTTTTTCAAAATAATGGCGTTAAGTATTGATTTTCTGATAGTGAGAGTGGTCTACCAGCTCTTTTACAGGAGACCCATTTTCTCTATTGTTTTAATTTGAACTCCAGTTTTGGGAACTCCTCTTTTCATTTATTTACTTTAATGTCCCGCTTCCCAGTGCATGTGAATAATATTTTATCTAACCTCCTCAAAAAACGCCCTTTAGATATTTTAGATGCACCTGAGAAAGATTTGTGTTTGACCCTTTGTGTAATTTTCTGGTACATATTTTTCTATTTTTTTACTCCACAAATACTGAACAAATCATCACTGTCGAATGAAAAACATGTAGCTCCATTTTTGGCGATTTCTATTTTTCTACATCAATTGAACGCAGCAGCTGCCGTTTACATTGTGGGAAAAATTTATGAGGAATGGACCAATAGAAACGCTCCAAAATAGCTTAGAAATAAACCTGGTTCCAATGACCCTACCCTACCATTAAAAGTTTTTTAGCCTCTCCAAAAAGTTGCCAATTTGGAGATATTTTTTTTTTCATTGGACAGTGACTTTAAAGACATAGGTGTAAATAAAACACTGCTGTTACAAAACAAAACATCATATTTCCAAAAATAAAAAAACATACTTTACTTTTAATGTATGTCAGCGAAACCTAAAGTTTTTCCAAGTAAAGTTGTGCTACTCATTATGTATTCTACTCACAGTATAAATGACAATGGGAATTATTTAAATATGTCAACAACTAAAAAAAAACATAAAACAGGTTTCAACAGAAATCCATAAATATAAATGAACTTAAAATAAAACATATACAGAAACAATAAATACAAGAATAAAGTAACAGAATATGTAAACTACATAATCCAACAAGGTACATTATTTATTTGAGGGATATTTTAGGAGTTTTGTTAATTTCTGAAAGAATTAGAATCGAAAGCTCTCAGTTTTATTCTCTGACCTTTGCATGAAAAATGTATCAGCTCAAGACTTAAACAGACAAAAGTAGTCTACATTTTCTGCATATGTGTGTGTGTGTTCACAGTCAGCAGCCAGGAGAGCGGGTACTTGCTGTGCAAACTGTCAGACAGCTACCACCACACTGTGGAGACGTAACGCCAACGGAGAGCCTGTTTGCAATGCCTGCGGCCTTTACTACAAACTGCACAACGTGAGTGTCACTGTCTGCATGTTTGGTGGCTGCTGATGGAGCAGCTGTTGACCTGTAATACTGCAAATCCTTTACCACAAGCTAGACTTCGAAACCTCAAAGCACTCTACTTGTGACACTCAAGGTTTACATATAAACCTATGATTGTTTGTGATTATTTATCAGATGAACCGTCCGCTCACTATGAAGAAAGAAGGTATTCAGACCCGAAACAGGAAAATGTCCAGCAAGTCTAAGAGAAGGAGAGTGGAGAGCTCACACCATCTGAACAGTATCATGAGGGACAAACCGCTGGCCTTCAACCACATTACCAACATTTCACACCCTTTCACCATGACTCCGCCCATGGATTTACATCCAGCCTTTAGCCACACCCACCAAACTAGTTTGGTTACTGCCATGGGCTGATCTTTACCACCCACGTTCCACATTAGTGAAGGCTGACCTGCACATAGACACAGACAAGCCCGTAATGAACACATATTTTATACTTTTTTTAAATGAAATGTTTTTGTATAACCACGTATACAAGCTTTTTCATTTTTATTGTTTTTAATATTTTTACAATATTATTGCCTAATAACTAATAAGTAACAAATTGCACTTTATCTTGGAGACTTCAGCAACATCGTAACTATGCATTATATAGAAGGTTTTTTTTGGTTGTTCAGTAACTTGAGAATTAACCACATAATTTCTTAAGCAGGGAGGAGCAGTGCATCTTATCACACAAGTATATTGTCACACTGTTAATATGTCGAACATTAGAGGCAGGCTCTAGGTGGAATAGATAGATGGGACACTGGCTTCAGGGATGGGCAAACACCAAAATTACAAACAAAACAACTAAAGAAAGAAAACAAACGAAACCTGAAAACAAAGCAAACAAAAATACACAAACTACCCCTAACATCTCAAACTGATTTTAGACACACCAAAAATAAGTTATCAAAAAAATGCCTACATATTTCACAGTAACAAAGGATGATTTTGTCCGGGAACAAGTTTGTTAAAATTTTACACTAAGCTACAAAGCTTGATGTCAAGGTACATGATGTCAAGGCAGACACTGTGTGAGCTGGCATGAGCTCAGATTTGCCTTTTAACACGTTCTGAGGTACAAAATTGAATGTAATTGAATTTTTGTAATATTTTTTTTCCAATTATAAACATTCACAATTGTACATTTTAAAGTGTTAATCCTGCAGTAAGCTAACTTCATAATAAGAGATTGTTGTCACACAAAAACTATTCTAATCTTAAATGTATTATTGTTTGAATGCTTGGCATGTTTGATTCCTTGACATGATTTTCCAGGTGTTTTAACAAGCCCTGTGATACCCCAGAAATGAATGCTTAAAGAAGTTCAAAGCTCATTCTCAGCTTCCGACAAATAGCATTTGAGCATATATGTGCAACGTTTGGGGGTCCCTGAGGTCCACTTTAAGAAACAACGACTTAGTGCATCTGGCAATGCACATTCTCGCCATTATAAGTGTAGACCCCTTGATTCATTAGAATACTGTAGTGATAAATGGTTAGCCACTTCAGGAATGGATGTCAGGTTTGAGAGTTAGTCCAAAAATACTGTTCCAAATTGAATGTAAGTTGATGGATGTAGCTGTTTCTCTCTATCCCACTATCATTTGTATCATTTACATTATTTTCAGTCTTCAGTGTGTCTTTGTGTATGATAGAACCACAAATGTGGAACATTGCTAAATGCCTTAGGTAACTCTTAGGTTCTTCTTTATGCTGTTCCATTTTTAACTCCACCCAGATAAGCTTTCTCCATCAATAATCCTCTGCATTATGCCTTTGGACCCCTAAACATGCCAGACATTTTTTATTTTAGATTTTATAAAATATTATAGACTCTTTTTACCTTCTTTTAAGTCACTCTTCTGAACCTGTCTGTCCTCCCTCTGTGTCTTAATTAACCTCAAACCGGAAGATAAAATGCTGGAGTAACATTTGTAAGTGAATATTGTAGAAAAAAGTCAGAGACTGTTTAAAACTGCTTCTCATTATGATATTATTTAATTATTATAAGTATTACTGTAATTTATTTTCTTCCTCTATTGTCTTGTATTCCGAGTTGGTATCATGTATAAATAGTGTCAATTTATTTTGTGTTTTTAATCAACACAACTCATAAACAATGACATAAGTATAATACTCTCAATGTAAAAACTGTAATTACTGCTTTGTATGTCTACTTGACTTTTAATACAGTAGTTCTGAACTACTGGAGTTCCACACGTGTATCTTTTCTTCATGCTCCTGATTTTGCTCATAATAAATAGTTTATCTTGATAATTAATTGAGGAGCGCTAATAAGTATGTTTGAACCATTTTTTGGTCACTGTGCCTAATTTGGAGAACCATGTTACACTCTAGGGCTTTAAAAACATATCACTGCATATGACGGACTGATTTGAAGGTCGTGATTAAACTGATTATTTTGGGATATTTCTTAGAACTGATACTGATGTAACTGATTTTGTATTTTTCCTAGAACTGAATGAACTAAACATTAATTTTTCCTAAAATTCACTGAAATTACTTTGAATTTTCATTAAAATTTACTAAACTGATATTGGATTTTCCTCAAAACTAACTGAACCAAATGTGGACTTTTCTAAGAATTAACTGAACAAATTTTGGATTCTGATTTTGGATTCACTGGAAAAGTTTTATAGAACTGAGTGAAATTTGATTTTTTGGTGTAACTGATTTAAAACTGATTTTGGATTTTTGTTCAAAATGACTATTTTAAAGTTGCATTATTTTTAAGAAACAATTATAAGTGATAAATATCGGATATTCAAAAACACATGTGTTCATTCTTTGGTCAAAAACTAAAAATTATAGTGAATTTTTAGCCATAAAAATAAACAAAAGCAAAAACTTGATAGAATTTATTTTACTTATTTATGCATTTATGGATTGTCTGTATTCCCTGGAAAATGGCTCTTCTACTCATGTTGATATGTGCAGTTTTTAAAAAAACAATTTAAATCCTTCCAAAAATTGGAATGATTAATAAATAATTTTGAGAAGTTTGAGATTTCCTGAAGCATCAAATAACTTAATAAAGTATCTTTTCTGCTTTTTCCAGATTAACAAACATACTGCACACGAACACACACTGACATCCAAAAAGACACGTGCAACTGTGAACTGCACACACACCTCTGAGACAGAGATGTTGTCAGCATGCTGAGTGGATTAAAGGAATGAATGGAGCAGCAGACTCCAGAGGGATGAGTGGAAATGGAGAGATAAGATAAAGCTGAAAGAGAGTGTGATTCTCTACTCAGGTGTGGAGGGCTTTAAGGGTGACTGGTGCCAGAGTATGGTCAGTCCACTGCCTCTGTGTGCAATTCCCTCTGTATCTCTCATGAATACCCACAGTCAGAATTTAGGTGAGAAGATTTACTGAAATGTACAATTTCTGATGGACTAGAAAGAAACAGGGATAATGCAATTCGGGGGTAATGCTTACCTTACTTGGTGTTAATGTTTGCTGATTATGTTCAGTTTTATATTGCAAATTGGTACATACTATAAAATCTTGATTTATGTCAGTTAATAAATATATATTAATGTATTATTATATATTAACTTTCTGTCACCTTACACTGACTTCAGCTGTTTTGTAAACGTTATATAAGTTAATATTAAGGCAAAATACATCATCATCTAAAATCTTCATTATCTTTATTTGTATTTAATATACAATCATTAAGTTAAATTCAGATAGCATTGTAGTAGTACTGTAAACTCAAGATTTGATTGAAACAAAAAGGCTAAAGCTTAAAATGGCTAGTGGAAAACTGTCCAATCAGTATTTTTTCTATTCTGGGTAATACAGCCAAGCTAGTTCTCCCATTGGTCAGGACGTCAGGAACTGAACTAAAGGCCTAACATGTAAGATTAATCACTACTATAATAGAACCTTTTCACACTTTGTGCTTGTATATTTTACATACTTACATATAATTTGTTAAGTCCTTGTCAAACATGCTCATCTCTGAAAAAAACTACTCCACCAAACAAACACCATTTTATAAATATGAGGCACATTTCTTAAAAGGGTGATAAAAATAAGTGAGACCTCTGCATCACAGAGGAGACATCACAAACTGGACTCTCGGTTTTTCATCATTCATAAACATCCTCAGTGTTGCAATGATGAAAAATCATCATTCCAGACCATCTGGGTCCTAATCCTAGACAGGCCCAGCACCAGCACTTATACAGGAGTGGGGCAGCCCTGTGCAAAAACAAACTATAGTCTGACCGATGCATTTCAGATGTTACAAAAACAAACCAGTTGCCTAGCACTGATAGTCACAGTTCTTCTGCCCTGTTTTAACACAGACCCTTCACCATATTATGATTATTATTATTATTATTATTATTATTATTATTATTATTATTATTATTATTATTATTATTATAAGAGCCTGTTTACTCAGCAGATAGCACGACAATGCAGGTTATAGGTACAAGTGCTTTTTAATGCAACATTAAACACCTGTTTGGTTTGTATTTTCCTACAGTTTAGGAGAAAAATGTATTTTGATGTTGTTTTTAACATGTTTAACCTCTGACCCGCCATCTGCATCTATTTTCATCTTAGCACAATCATCTCTCTCTCTCTTTCTCTCTCTCTCTCTTTCTCTGTCATTCCTCTATTCTTTACTTAACTTAAATCACTGACTGTGTAAGCTCTAAGCCCTGAAGAACTTTGTCCCAGATTTTTTTAATTGAGAAAAATGTATGAACTGTTCTAGCACAAGACATTTAAATAAATTATAGTACATAAATGCATAAATCCAAGTCTTACATCCCAAAGACTTCAGATCCCAAAGTAATCCCAGATATTCAACTGCACCTGTAGTTACCTGAGTGAATGATATATGACTGCATCAGCACACATCATTGCACTCCATCTGCTGCCATGTGCCATGACTGAGACAGTGTAAACATGGACAACCTCTTTATAATGCAGTGAATTAAAGTCTGCAGAGGTACAAAATGATGAATCGGAATTTATCAAGTGAGAGAGCAAATTTCCAGAGTGAGGAATTTCTTTAAAGATTTACTGTTTCCAAACATACTGGGTGTATGCAGTGCAGCTGTGTTTACAAAGATGTGCATTCGAGGTATCCCAACAATATGTAACAATTAATAATAACAACAACAATTATATTGTCATAATAATACCTTCTAATGACTTTGAGTCTATGATAATATAAGTGATATGTTTATATGATTACATAATATATTATTATATATCATCGCTGTTCAATGAAAACAAGTATCTGCAAAACTGCAACTTTACAGGAGAGAACAAAAACATACTTTACTTTTAATGTAAGTCAATGGAACCATATTTTTTCCAAGCTGTTTTGGAGCATTTCTATTCGTCCATTCATCATAAAATTTCACACAGTGTAAATGGCCATTGGCGTGTTCAAATGATGTAGAAAACTCAAAATCGACAAAAATGGAGAATTATATTATATTCTAAGCTAAAACCCTGCAGCTTGCAAACTCCTGCATGCCAACTTATTGCTGTAGTGGAAATACACCTATGAAACCTTTTCAGTAATTGTGCTACTGTAAACTATTAAACAACAAAAAAGGAACTAATATGTAGGCTGTGCTGGTATAGGAGGTCCTCAGGGTTTAAGGAATTTACATTAGGGAATATCATGGCTGTCAGGGTTAGGTAAGTTTATTTTTTGCTCCAATAACTGTAGACTGCATGAGACAGGTTATAAGGCAGCATTTAATCAAATATACAGCATCTGTAAACGCACACGGAAGGATCTGAAAAATAAACATCGCACTTAGTGTTGACACTGAGACAGCCTTCATTTACACTGCAGTTACAATCATTAGTATACAGTGTTTGCAAGGTCTGGCCCGACAGGTGTATGTTTACTAACGTCCCGAATGAAAACTGGGGCACACAAACCCTCCCACCTCCGAATACATTCACCTTCTTTCTTTTCCCTTTCTTTCGCTTTCTCTCTTCTTTCCCTTATCTTCCTGTTCAGCTGGTAAATTAATTCGCAGCTCTGTTTCCAAACAATCACTCCTTTCAAACAGTGAACGCCAACTGTAAATGCTCAGTTGCCCTCTCTAGGGCCAGTGTGTGTGTGTGGCGTGAGGAGGTGAATGTGTGTGTGTTTATATGTGTGTATTCTGTTGCAAGTCTTTGGGGACAGGGTGACAGATACATTATCTCTCTCCACCACCCTCCTTCCCCACTCTTTTCTTTGAGTTGTTCTAGTGGTTTTGTCCTGAGGGAAATTTTAGAGGGAGGTTAGAGGGAGGAAAGTAGGCCGGAGGCAGGAGGGAGGGGACTACTTTTTGTATAATTAGATATATAAATCAACACACCTGTTAGAAACATCAATGTTATAATCACTGAAGTCATGTTACAATGTGATTGTGATTTTAAACATATTGCATATTGCAATAACACATATTTTCATTTATTATCTTCTAAATACAACCACCAGATTTCTGTCAGCAATACCTCATTCTTGTGCTACATATTGCAGGGGCTCTGCAATGTTAGCCTCAATGTGTGACCTTCATGTACTGCTCTAGTTTGGAGAATGTGAGACAGTGCACTGTCAGATAATGTGCTGTTATAGTCACATATCCGCTGCCCTTGACGTTCTTGCATTGAAAGTTACTGCAGTCTTTCCTGCTGTATTCAAAGTTTCCTCAACTTTAAGCTTCACTTCTTTGCAGTGAGTCATTAAAAAAAACACAGTCACATACCTGGGTTCCAGTGTCTTGAGCATGTAAGAAATGTTGTAAGAAAAAGTTGATATAAATGCAGGTATTTGCACTTAAAGTATGTGATGGACTGTGTTATCTTATTAGCTGGCTCAGCATTGGAAGGCAGCTTTGTCAAGTGTGTCAAGGTTGTTAAGGTTTTTCAGTGAAGCTGATTTAATGTTGGCTTCTTGTTTTAATCTTTTTGTTCCACCTGAATTGCTTCAGCAGTTATTTTCTAATATTTCTTGACACCTCCGTCATTTAAGGTGGAACAGGAATATTCAAACAGCGTATAAGTTCAATGAAGATGACCTACTTCTGATTTCTTTCTCCAATGCCTCCATCATTGTTTTGACCAGTATCCTCTACTGACTGTCACCTCTGCTAACCTCACCAAAGAAACCTAGCACTATCTAGTGGACTTAAAAAGCAATTGTTTTTGTTATTCAAATACCAAAAAGATGCATTTGTATGTATATAATAAAATATCAATACTTGACACACATGTATCTACGCAATATTGTTTAAATGACGTGTTGAATATTTTCCCTCCAGACCCAGTAAGTCTGGACACGCTTTCTGCAAACCAATACAACATATCATCACTGTCCTGAGAAAAACATCGATGTTTTGACAATTCTTATTTTTCAACATCATGTGAACACAGTAGTCACCACGTACACTGTGTGAACAATTCGTAATGATTGATGGAAATGCTCCAAAATGACTTGCCAAATATTCTGATTACGTGTAAAAGTGTTCTCATCTGTAAAATAGCAACTTGGAGGACAGTGATGATATATATATATATATATATAGCCATATTTTAAAGTTAATTGTTACAGTATTTTCTAAAACACCTTATTCCCCAGAGGCAAGTTATGCATAGAGTGCTACACTGAAATCTCAAATACAGTCAACACGATTTATCATAAAACTCTGTGTACTAGACTCTGCTTGTAATTGTGAGCTGTATCATAGCTTGATGTTCCTCACTATTATTTCACCAATAGGGGTAGTGGTTTCTGTTCACAACCGTCTAAAAAGCTATCCAGAAACCAGAATTCATTACCCAGAATTAAATTCAGGGAGAGGAAAGAAGGAACACGAACATATAAGAACATGCAGCTGTGGGAGAAAGAGAAAAGAAAGAAAGTCTGTAAAGGAAGCAAGCTCCTGATTTAAGATAAGCTGGCTGACAGACAAATATTTGCAAAATGTGCAGAGGGAGAGCAAAAGAGCAAAAAAGAGAGAGAAACTGGAAGGTATACAAATACACACAGGTATATAGTATATTAACCGTTTTAGAATAGTAACTGTTATAGTATATTAACCACTTTAGTATATTAACCTTTTAGTATATTAGCATAGTATAGGATAGTAACATCATTGATGCTATTTCTGATAATTATGGAAGCAGATTTATTTATTCCAATTTATTTCAGCATTCTGGATCTAAAGTTTCTTAATACTGGAACACAAGAATAAGCGTCACATCTATCTGCAGCAAAGCTGTTTTTAGATATTGCAAACTTGATTCAACACTATTGAACAGTAATTCCAAAGTACGTAACTGTAGCATAAAGAAATGTCTAGCTGAGCCTGAATGAGCAAGTGGCCTTGGTGTGATCGCTTACTGAGCTGCGGTTGTGTTTATATTGTTTTGACAGAAAAAGAAAATTCTAGAGGCTCATGGATAGAATAGGCTGCATTAACGGCAGTAATCTGAGTCCTGTATTGAGTGACAGGCGGGTCTTTAGAGCAGGACCTGTGGTTACAGTACAGAGTGAAACCAGGACGTCCCCTATAAGCACACTCTCTATAGACACTATACTGCACTCTGTGTGTCGATGATTGTGGTGAAATGTACACCATTATAATCACTACAGTAAACCACAGCCCAGAGGATTTATTATTAAAATTTTAAGAGTATTTTAATATAACCAAACATGTGTATAAGTAATGACTTCTGCTGAGGATGAGCACATTGTTTTTGGTGGCAGCACAAGGAGAGAGTGTATGTAAGAGAGGGAGGGAGAGAGTGAGAGAGGGAGAGAGAGAGAGAGAGGGAGGGAGAGAAAGGTTCTTCTGGGTGTATCTGGTTTCTCACTTTCTACTCTGTTACAGTAATGCGCTGATGTTATCTGAGTAATAGACTAATACGGGTCATTATGCACATACACACGCTGTAAAACACATTCCATATGTTAACATTAAGACTTTTTCATCACAGTCTTTCACTCTTTTGGCCTACCATACATGAAGTATGTTTTATGACAGTGTTGTAGTATTACAGTTTAACAGTTATTTTTTGATAAACACACTGTCACAGTCACTTTTTCCACCATTTGTAAAAGGCTATTATGGATCAAAATAGAACGGTCCAAAATATTTGGAATAACGTCTCTTTACATGAACACATATTAAAAATATGGTTTTGCTTTTTTGTATGTACTATACAAAAGTCATCCTTCATTCATTTAATTTAAAATTGCAATTTAAGTTTAAATGAGTTTCCAAAACTAGAGATCAAAACAATTTTCTCTCTAATGGGACTTCTAACAACCGAGCGAGACCTGGTAGCAGAGCTGGTCAGCCCTATATGCTCACTGTCTATACTGCATAGGGCTCTGCAGTTCATGCAAAGTGGAAATACTATCAAGCCGTTAAAAAAAACGTCATGAGTGTGAATTGCTGGGAACAAAACAGAAATAGACTAGTGGCAGTGAAATATCATTTAAAAGTGGTTTTATATGTGTGTGCACAAAACAAAACTTGACCTTGATTACACATTCCTTATAGGCTTATATTATTTACAGAGACAGTGGTTATCTAGTCCTTCAGTCAAGGTTTAGTTACAACTCTGGACAACTATAAAATTAAAAGTAAGTATTGTAAATATTAAAGTGTTTAAGACAACATCTTGTGGAGTCAGTCTGAATAGGCCTCATTAGGCTGATAAAATATTATAGACAAAGAGACAGACGTACAAATCAAACAACGATGCTGATGGTGTTCTCTGAACAATAGACCGACCACTCTAAGAGTGAACTTCAGGAAAAAATCTCTACAGATTTCATCGAAAGAAGTACCTCCTGAAAAAAGAACAGAGGCTTTAATAAAGATAAAGTGTAAACATGTAAAATACTAATATGTTTGATATTATATTTACAGGTTGAGATTTGTGTGTACTTTTCTGTCAGATATTTGTGTCATGCTATTTTATGACACTGGAAAATGAACAACCTATTTATAAGGGTCTTTTTCATTGGAAATCAAATGAAGGGTGGTCTCTTTGGAAATACATATGCTTCTTATAAGAGTATATATTTTTTAAAAACACATCAACATATACAGAGCATCTCCCTCACATACAGCTCAGTTAATGTACAGTGAACATACAGCTCCTACACTCGGGTAATTGTATGTTTAGAGATGGGCTGTAATTGAATAGCTGTAATTGAATAGATAGACTCTGTTTATCGTTTAGAGATAAGAGAGAAAGCCCGCTAATGCTGTTAGTCTCATTACTAACGGATACAGGAGGCTTTTAGCTCACTGCGTTATTAGATGGATGAGTCTGAGAATGTGTGTGTATGTTAGACTCTGACCCCACCGGGTCCTTGGCAGAGATACACCACTAGCAAGCCAAGTGATTTACTTGTTTTAAAAATATTTACATTTAACCCAGTTCGCCAACGCAAAACATTTACTGACATTTAGTTTAACCAAGAATGTTACAAAATATCTCAGTGGTGTAAATGTGCCATTTAATTAACTTATTCCACAATTTAAACTGTTCACTAATGTCTACATTGAAGGTATGACTTTGGTCAGAATGAAAAACACACAAATGTGGCTTTACACGCCCATTTACACACTAAGATTTGGTCCTAGAATAAAATGAGCTGTTTTGCTAAACTCATGAATAATTTGTTGAGTTCTGCCTTGTTTGCTGGTTTATAGTTTACAGTGATCACATGATTACACATAAATTATAAATAATAAATAAGCATAGTCATGACAATGTTCAGTTAGCTATGCTAGTTACTTGGAGCTTGCTAGTAGCTAATGTTACCTATTCTAGCAATTAATATTCTAGCAAGTCATTTGGATCTTGACATCAACACAAAATAAATTAAAGATGTTACCCACTATAAAACTTTCGGTTTAAGATAATCTGCTTTAACTGTCAAAAAGTTTAATAACACAGCATGGCTGCTACTTACAGGATGCTGTTGGGGTTGTGATCCTAATAAAAGTAGAATTGTGACTCTCCTCAATCTCTTAAGTGTCAAGCACTGTACAAGGGCTGCTTGATATTTTCCAGAGTGAAATTTGAATTAAAGAATCTGTTGAAGCTGAAGTTGGCATCCTGTACATCAGCTTGTTCTCCAATTTCTACATTTCATTCTACCTTTAATAGTTTTTAATAGCAATTAAGAGGCTGGCGAATAGCAAACCAACTTCAGCCTTATTTAAAGATGATCAGCCATGCTTGTTGACTGTTCCTTGGGAAGGGAATAAAAAAAGTGCCACCATCGCCTTCACAACCTGCAAGAGTGGATTTCTCTACATAGTCTGCCATTTTTGTCACTGTGTTGTTTCTCTGTGCTAGAGTGTGAGCCGGTGTATGTAATTTTTGGAAATGTTCTGTAACTGTTTGGGATTTTTGGATTTGCCTGTTTTACTGCCCTCTTTTGCAAACATGGGATTTGTATTTGAAGGGAAAGTCAACAGCGTTTAAGGTTCAAAGGATGAGGTTCAACAAATTCTCCATATTAAAAAAAATATAATGTAAATACAATTTTCCAATCTATTAAAGAGCTGTAATCTTATACTAATATACTATATAGAAAAGTCCATCACACTCATTCTTGCTAACTTGACATCTGCCACATTAACCAGTTTTTAATTAGCATTTGATTGTGGTGAATATAACACTGCAATAAATCTCTGCCGTAGAACAAAAAGAACAGCCACAGCTTGCAAGCACAACAACTAAAACCATTACAACACTTTCACAAACGCTATTCAGCTGAGATTAAACTGGGAACCTTCTGATTCACAGACAAGCCACCAAAATTAGTCACCGCAGACCGCAGAAAACATAAGTGGGAGATAATAGTAGACTTGAGTTTCATTGCCTGGGCAAGCACACCATGCTAAACCAATAAGAGTCCTTGGGCAATACTTCTAATGTACCACGTGCCCATCACTGTCACATGATTAAATAAGGTCACACCGGAAAAGACCATCTGCCATATGTTTACAGGTCTAGGTACCATTTTGGCAACTAGTTTGGTAACTGTAGTCATTCACATTTGAGACCTGCCAGTCTGGAATGAATCTAACTGAACTCTTATGTCCACTAGAACAATGACACACATATAAACTCTCTCACACACACACATAAACACAGAATGCCACACCTGTATCCTCTGTGCAAAGTGTAAGGATGCTGATGTACAGAGCTCTAACTGACCTGGAAAGAAAACAGAGAAGAAAGAAATGAAACAAAAGGTCTAAAGTCTGCTTGAATGTAAAGACTAGGACAAAGAAAATGGGAAATGTAAAGACTAGGTGTGAATGAACAAAAGAGTGACATAGAGAATGGTAGAGAAAGGCATAAGGAGAGAGAGAATAGACAGGAACAAAGACTCTCTGAAGGTGAGTAAGTGGGTTACATGACTGTGGTTTGTGAAGGTAAAGCTTTATGCAATAAGAGTGTTTATTACCCATTAACTCCAACTGCCAACAAAACCTGAGCTTAAAGGAGGGAAACATTAGAAAGTGTGTGTGTGTGTGTGTGTGTATGTGTGTGTGCGTTTGTGTGGCTGTGTGTGTATGCAAATATGTGTACAGTGAGACTTATACACGTCTCAGTGTTAAACTCCATATAGTGCACTAATTTAAATCTAACTTGTGTATTGTGATAATGAGAGAAAATAATGAATTCT
This sequence comes from Megaleporinus macrocephalus, assembly GCA_021613375.1. Taxonomy (NCBI): domain Eukaryota; kingdom Metazoa; phylum Chordata; class Actinopteri; order Characiformes; family Anostomidae; genus Megaleporinus; species Megaleporinus macrocephalus. The sequence continues at coordinate 18,666,671 of CM038704.1, read as the reverse complement.
GTGCTTCCGGACACACGTCTTTAATAGTATTTTCTCACTCTTGGTTTATAATGAAGTTAACTGTGTTACCATAAAATAGCTTGCTGCTCACGTTAATAAATATATGGATCATTCTACCAAATTAGTTCACAACTGTAGTCCTACAGCATTTCTACATTTACTCAGATTTTAGATATTTATAAGGGTTTTGTTATAATGTGTTTTTATTTTGTGCAAAAGTGGAACGATGTATATGTTTCATTAGATTAATTATAAAATAATTACAAAATCTACAAAAGCGCTGACAGTGACGTTTTATGTAATAGGAGGAGCCTGATTTTATGTCCCTCCATTTTAGAGCAGGAAGTAAGACTGCATCCCTGCAGACTGCAGTCTAGCTTGTGAAGGGGGATCGGGTCTACCAACTTGTTCTACCTCACTTTCAAGATCACACTCTGGCTTAAACTGATACACCAGTACCAATTCCCAGGGCACTGTGGTGGCAGAACCTGTAGCAGAATGCGACTCTAATGCTTGACCAATTAGAGCACACTAGAAAAATACAACAAAATAAATCATTGTGTCAAAACGACTGAATAAAATACATTTCTATCTACTTTCTATCTACATTCAAGGATTTCCTCCTATAAAGTTATGATTTTGGAGTTTTTTCTTTTAACAGGTTTTGAAGATGTATATAGTACATATATATATTTGTTTTACAGCTGTCCAGTTCAAAATGTCATATTCAAATCAAGATCTTCCTTAATATATTAAGCAGAATTTTACTTAAATTTTATTTAACTATAGTTAAAACCACTCACTGCTGAAAGTTCCTGTTGTGAGTACTTTACACAACTACAGCTTACATTTCCAGCTGGCATTAAAATCACTTGGTGAACAACCACTGTGTTACCAGTGCACAGAGCCAGACATAGCCAGATATAGTGCATACAGTGCAGTGACCTGGTTTAGAAAAGACTTAACGACTGGAGCAGAGACGTCCAAAATTGGCAAAGCAATCCATAGATTGATCCATTGACTTGTTGTGTAATTGATTCATTGAAAGTGGCAAGTTGTCAGTCTAAAAAGAGCAAATGGATGACTTCTGTCCTGTGGTGGTTCCTTATGTAAGAGTGGTGCGTTCATAGTCATAGTTAACACTTCAAATTTCTTAGTGGTTTGGTTGCGTAAAATTTCCATGTGTCACATTTCCATATTGTGATTTACATTAAAACAGATGAATGTTAGCTCTTTGCACACACTGTTCTATTTTAGTCATGTCATGTATCAATGGCAAATGATTTCCATACATATGAAAACGTATACAGACCACAATCACACTTCACAGTTTGTTTTTCATTATTCTGATCATTTTTGAGATCATATTATTATGATCTCAAAAATGTAAATACTTAGTGCATCCTCTCTTTCCCTTCATTATAGCTTCCATTCATTTGGGAGACATGCTTTCAGTTTCTACAGGGATGTTTTTCAACACTTCCAAAGCTTGAAAGTTGGTTATCTTTTCTGCTTCTCTGCTAATCCCAAACATACTGAATGATATCAATGCCAATGGTTATAATATATAATATATGATAAACTTACAATATATTATTATACTTCATATATTTTGTATTTTTTTATTTCTTTTTGTTATCTTTATCTACTGGTGAATGGAGGAGCAGCAAAGTAAGAATTTCATTGTACAGTGTAACTGTAGGTTTCTGCTGTGCATATAACAATAAAACTCTTGAATAAGCCACTCTTCTGAGAACACAGCAACAAACAACAAAGAAAGCAGCTTCTTTGTTTGATTTGTAAATTTGTTTTCTTTTCTTTAGTTTCAGTAGAGTTCATGGCAGCTATGCATCCATTCAGACCCATGTGTGTTGAGTTGTCTTCTCACAGTGGACGGATAGACAGAAACACCTGTGGATGTTTTCATATCTGATGTAAGTATGATTTTTACCTCTCTCTTCAAACTGAAATCTTTAAGCTCTGTTTATCTGATGGGGACAGTTTTGGTGGTTTATCAGTTTTGAAAACTCCTGTTTTGTCTTTTATTGTCCTTTGACTGTCCTCTCCCTTATACCAAATGATGATCACATATCTAATCTCCAATATCTCTGAAAGTATGAATAACTTGTAATTGATGGCTGTTTTGAATGAGCATTAAATAAATGAAGGGTGCTATGTGACTTTCCACAGTTTATGTTCCACTATATGTATATTACACTCATTGAGCACTTTTCTGTTATTGTATTTACACTCTTTGGCCATTTTATCAGCTCCACTTACCAAATAGGTGCATTTTGTAGTTCTACAATTACAAAGACTGTAGACTTTAAAGTCAGAGCTGCACATTTTGTGTTGGACATCCTCCAGTCCTTCATCAGTGGTCACAAGACGCTGCCAACATGACACTATTGGCTAGATGTTGCTGGTTGGTGGACTATTCTCAGTCCTGCCGTGACACCTCATACAGAACGTCACAGAGCCCCACCAGCACAAAAAGCTATGATGCATCATGTATGATGAAATAGTCTTCCTTAGTGGTCACATGACCTCAGGTTTTATAAAAGTTGACAGTTATGTGATGAACGTTGAGTCAATGTTGACTAAAAACTGATTACATATTTACTAAACCCACAGGAACAGAAAATGCTTTGCAATTAATAAAGTGATTATACAGTGTATGCCTCCTCTCCAAACACACTTGACTTTATTATTTAGTCTTCAGGAAACCAGAGATGATGACATTCAGTGTCTGAGTTTTGAAGCTCCACATTGTAGCGCACTAAATTTGATTTTCTTTACTGAAATGTCATGTCGGGGCGCTTCATTGTGTTCCTGCACTCGGAAGGTATCCACAAGAATATAAAGTTTTTGTAGGAGCAGGCCGATCACACTGCATTGCATTTTATCCACTGGAGGGCAATTCTCCATTGGAGGAAATCTTAATTGGGGCTCACCTCTAGCAGTACCCTATATAGCAATGCATCTAATACTGGAGGGGGCTCCTCTTGTGACACATACATGTAGGAACAGCATAAAGTGCACTTTTTTCTATTGGAAGGGCACTTAAAGGGAACGTCATGTTTAGATCATTGTAAGGACACCTAACAGGGCACTGCATTGTGTTTTCTCCACTAGAAGGACACTCATTAAAACACATTATCATTTTTAGGGCACATTATTTTAATTTACAGTACATCCTAGATGGCACTTGTTTTTTTCCATGGAAAGGCCGGTCAATATGGCTCTTGCCCTCATTTTTGTCACTTCCCCAACTCTTTTTCAACCTTTGGGCACCAGAGGAGGTAGTTATCCCCCTCCCCCACACTTCCCTCTGAGTCCACCAGTACACACAGCAGAGAGTGACAAAATCTACAAATCAGCATAAATCTTAAGAAAGGACTGATCTTATTCTTCCACATATTAAGCTAATCTCCACAGATGCTTCCCTTTGAACTGAGATTATACCTTCCCTCCTAACCGCTCAGAGGTGTGTGCGAGGCAGCTGCCTGTCAGATAATCAGACAATGCAGCCCTCTCGCCCAGTAACCACACTCTTTGAGGCACAGCAAAATGATAAAATGATAAAATGTAAACATCTTTCGCATGATCTGGCTTTGTGTGTGTACCAAAACTACAAAGCAGATGAACGTCAGCTAATCATCAGATGCTGTATAAGAAGGAGAAACAATAAAGTACAGAGTGCCGCCCAGGTCTATGAGATATACACCACTGAAAGTCAAGTCAAGGTTTATTAATATAGTGCCTTTCACAACAGATGTAGTTACAAAGCGGCTTTAGAGAAAAATCAGAGTCCAAGCACCCAATGAGCATGCCAGGGGTGACAGTGGCAAAGTAAAACTCCTTCAGAGCAGAAGGAAGAAACCTCGAGAGCAACCAGACTCAAAAAAGGGGAACCCATGCTCCTCTGGTCAACACAGCAAAAGAACAGATATCTGAGAAGTTACAAAAATTAGTAAGACACTGGTGTCATCCTTTCATGTTGGGTGGGCAATAACCAGTGTAGGCTTGAACTGATTGACAGATGACTTTTTAGTGTACCTCATGCTGGTAGCTCTACTGCAGGATTCAATACTTTCACTGCAGAGTCAATCATGACTAGTCATTAGAAACTACACAGCTGGAATGTTTCAATCCAGACTCAGATGCCATTTTCATCCAGATAGCCGAGACATTGGACCTCTGTGAGGCCTTTATACATCATACTATATCAGAGAGGGAGTGAGAGAGTGAGCAAGAGAGAGAGAGAGAAAATACCTTTTATGCAGCCGTGCATTCATGCCGAGTTCACATCAACTACTTTTTATCAGATCCAACAATAATTACATCTCTCTCTTTCTCACACACACATATACACACACACACACCCCTAACAGAGGCGATGGTGCTGGTGTTGGTGACGACTCACACACAGAACTGGAACCTTCTTGACTCAAGTCTGGCCTAAAGGTCAGGCAGGGGTCGGGGGAAGGAAGGAGCCAATCAGCAGCCTCGATCTCATGGGACATGTTGTGTTTTCATTCCCTCACTGCACCTTTTCTCTCCTAACCCTCCTCCCCTTATCCCTTCACCATCCTTTCTCTACAATCCTTTATGAATTTTAAACAGGCACTCTGCAGAGCCTCTTTGATGAAGGCCCCCGATTAGAGAGGTTAACAGACTCAAGCTGTCGTATCAAACACACACAAACACACACACACACATTCACTCACTCAGACACACACACACACACACATTCACTCCCTCAGACATACACACACATTCACTCACTCAGACACACACCATGAAAGAACTTCATCTGAATGAAATCGAACTGAGATCACTATCTGACAAACACACAAAGAGAGAGAGAGAGAGAGAGAGAGAGAGAGAGAGAGAGAGAGAAACAGAGAAAAAGAAAAAACAGAGAAAAAAGAAACAGTAAAAGAAATTAAGAACATAAAAAACAATAAAAAAACAGCGACAGAGATGTATCTCAATCAAGAGAAAACTAAGACAGAGAGAGGGAGTGAGAGATAGAGGAAGGGAGAGAGAGAGGGAGGGAGAGAGAGGGGGGAGAAAGATCATTATAGTGGGATCATTATTTATGGCATTCATAATTATTATTGTATTGCAACTGTTAACAGTCAGAACAGCCATACAGGCTGATGGACAACTGACAGATACAGCAAAACAGCGTCTGAAGCAAAGGTGACAGACACACACGCACATACACACACAGTTGTGATGCCCTGCGGTGTTTAGCTGACTGTGTCTCTTTTTCCTTCTGTAATTAATGAATCCACTTCATGAATATTAATACAGAGTACACAAAAGCACTAAGACACACAGACCTACCTGACATGACAGAAAGGTCCTCACCACTGTGCACCTAATCATAGCTCTTTTTTTTGTTTTACTTATTATTATTTTATATTAAGATAAGATAATATATATAAATATATATATATATAGATATACCCCTTACTGTTAAATATATGATTTCTGCCTTTTTCCTGACCCTGAAAAATGAAAAGGGTATTTGCCCTTTTGCCATCAAGTGAACTTAGCTATAAATTGCAAACTGCTACTACACTAAATACATAAAAAAATAAATATAATAATTATGAATATGACACCATCATTAGAAGTGCTTTCAATAGTGCAGTATGTAATACTCCAGAGTGTGCTGTTTGGGACACAGCCCAACATTACAGTTAGTCTTGTCTAGCCAGGAAACCTCAACATACATTGTTTTGTCATTTCATTTCAGCATTATGCCACCAAAGAAAATAATATATTTTTTAGTCATACATGTATGTAATCCAGATATTGCGTGCATTATTTAAAAGTTTTCTGACAGCAGTTCCATGCAATGTGAATTATCAGTTTGTAAAGTGACCTTTAATTGAATATATCTAATAATAAATATTCTAATGTTGTGTTTTGTTTATTTATTTGTAATTTACTGTAATTCCACAAATGTTGTTCTTCGTCACTATACATACGGTGATTTACTACCTTACCTACAGTGGAATCAGCTTATAGGTAATATTTAGGGGATAGGGTGGCCTTTGATTCATATAAGCAAATGTCAAACCTGCTCCTATGCCCTTGTTACTGACATATGGCAATAATATCAGAACCCTACTAATATCAGCTGTTACTTGCTTTAAACAAAAATGTCAGTATCAAACATTCTGGCTGATATTTTAAGCTGATATTTAATGATGAATGTATTTATTGTACATCCATGAATTGTATCATCTATTGTAATATCCATAAGTTTAATTCATTACTCATAAACCTTTAGTAATAAATGACATTTCTGTAAAGATAACACAGAGATATTGTTTAAGCATCATTTCTACTTTTAATTCTTCCATTTTTTCCACTTTAAATGTGTCAACCCTACTTGCTTAAAAAAGCTTGAAAAGCTTGGTTACATTGGATGATATGTCTTTATATTTAATGGCTAAATGAACACTGAAAATAGAGTCGTAAAGGAGAATTACCTCAGAAGAAAGGAAGGTTGTTGTAGAAGGAGTGTTGAGAAAGAGTACATAGAAAGTATGAGTTAATATAATTTACTTAGTATTTATTTTTATTAGCAGATGGTGAAAACTCAGGACGTCACATTTGCAGCCCTTCATCGCAGCCTGATTTGGACAGATGCAGACGCTTCACCCAAAAAGTAAATTAAACCCTGACAGATAGTTTGATAGTCAAAGCAAGAAGGTGCTTCAGACAGGAGTTCCTTATGTTTGTGCATACACAGAAACCCAGGAGCTGTGGGCAGTTCTCACTTTGTCAATAAGTGCTTTGTTCTTAAACGTCTATAAAACACAAACACGGAAGTTTGAAGACAGGTTCCATGTACATGTGTTTTTAAGGTAATTTGCCTAAAGTTGGAATACAAAGGCAGGAATAGCTATGCAAACCAGTCAGGTGACATTGAGAACAATGAAAAGAGTGTGAGTGTGAAAATGTCAGCTGTAGGATTCATCCTGAGGGGGTTTATGTAAAGTCTTTCCATTAAAGAAGTCTAATGTCTCCAAACATGTTATCATGATGTGTAGGCTTGGCCAAACACATATCTATATATATGCACAATGGCCACAATGGTAAAATATTTCTACAGTCCCTCAGGGTAACTAGCAGAAACTAGAATGATTATAATTACAATTACAATTACAATTTCTTTGACCAAGTTTTGACATTTATGGTGTAAACTGAAGGCTTATCGCAAATAGCTGTGGTTTGCCAACATGAACAATGTGCATACTGCATATGTAAATCATCATGTACAAGCAGGCGTCTCGTTTCCACAGCTGAGTGTTTTATTACTGCATGATGGCAACGTAACAAAAAGATTTTAACCTAGAGATCGCACAAACAGAGCTCCTAACACCCTCACATGCACACACACACACAGCACCTCATCTGACCAATCAGAACTCAATCAGCATTCCTTTCCTGATCCTCACTTCCTGAACAATTAGTGTTGTCACGACTGCACCATCTTCTTATGGGGGTCATAGACGTATCTTTTGAAGTTCAGGTGAATGATGATTGGCTGGGAGTCCATCTTGCCTTCTTCATCTTTGGTTATCTCATTTTTGGCCCCACCTTTTCCTTTTTTCTTGGAAGAAGAGGAAAGTAGCTGCTTTGTTTCTTCTTTCAACCCCTCTGCACGGATTAAGAAAAGAAACTGCATTTACTATCTCGAATTATATTTCATATCTTGGACAGGAGTTAATGAGTAAGGCAGACTACTTAGTCAGAGAATCTTCAACTATGCATCATGAGCCATTACCTTACTGCATTTCAACTGCATGAATGTTTTTTGTTGTTTACATACAGCTGCATTCACGTCAGTGGATCACATTAATTAATCTTGCACATCATACCACACAATCACAATGAAGAAACTTGAACCTTTTTAACTTTTTTAACAAAAAAGTAATATTCGTACAGTGTCCTAAAGTTAGTCTAGAGATTCTAGTATGGTCTCTCTGGAATTTTCCTCCCCTGATTAAAAGCAAATAACAAAATTAGCAATTTTACCCAGATTAATCTGACTAACTTCATTCTCTGCTGTGAGTGAATGCTGTGAAATAAATATATCAGGATGAAACAAACTAGAAAAAGCTGCTTAAATGAAAAAAATAAAAAAGAACTTTCAAACAGCAGAACTTCACAGTGTAGGGAGAAAGATGTGAGCATTGTGGGTAATGTACTGATGTGTAATCTGTTAATACATGTGTGATGTGTTTGTCCCTATCCTGTTTGTGTGTGTTGTGTACCTGGCACTCTAATCTTGATCTTGCCGCTCTGTCCAAAACCGCCTTCAATGACGCCAGTTTCTCCTGAGGAAAGTGTGACCTTTAACCCCACAAACAGCTGAAGATTGGTTTCCTTTTTAAATAGGTTTCTGCCAATCACTGTGTAGTCATCCGTCACCTGACCACAGAAAAGGAGAAGTTAATGAAGCATAAATGGAACTAATCATTTCAGGGGGAGTCAGAGGCAAAGTAAGCACATCACTTTAATCATACTTTAAATACTGTAAAACATAACCAGGCAGCAAATGTTCAGTCTGAACATGGATACAAACTGACTAATTCTGCTCACATATTTATAAATGTGTTGCTATAATGCAATACCTGGAATAACTACACTGTAATAAGCAAAGTTTGATGATTACTATTTCTCTGATTTTGCAGATATCAATAATTATTATTAGTCAGAATGGTGATGATAGGAAACAGACATCTGTGTTTAATGACATTAGAAGTTACTTCACAGAAAGCTTTTATGCAAAATACTCATGAAAATGCTGCATGATGTCTGAGCCTGAGATTGTTTTGAGATTTGTGTTACTACATTTTTGGCACAGTGGAGTTTTTTATATACCACAATTTTATCACTGTCCAAAAATTTACATATACAATTCAGAGGACACATAAAGGTTTACTGGTTGTTATGGATGAAAACATGGCCATGTTTGCCGACAATGCTGTAAATAAAATTGATACAACTCTGGTTCAGACTTGTCTCTATGTGAATAAGTAAGTTTCTTTACAATGCACCGTTTCATATTTGAACAATCTGAATGTCTTTATTAGAGTTACTAGAGTTTACTAGAGTTATGCAGACATTTTGAACATGTTGGTGCAATTTTTTACATAGTGGCTCTCAATTCCTGTCCAGGGCTGCCACTACACCCAAACACCTGAACCATCTCATAAAGAGCTTGATGTAATATCTTACTACTTGGATCACATGAGCTGGTGCAAGGAATACCGGAAAGCATACCAGGCCATCAAGACCAGAGAATAAAACCACATGCAGACAAATTCAATCAGAGGTCTCATTGCACAGAGGTTACATGTGTATCTGTTTGCAAAGGGACTGTTACCCGCTCAACTGCTCCTTCTTTATGCTTATCTTTGCTGATTTTGAGCCTCGGTAGTGTGGTCTCTGTGAAGTTCTTGTCCTCGAAGCCCTCCACCAGCTTTCCATGAAATGCAAGCCTGCATGTGTTAGCATGTATATCAGAGTCCAGCCGTGAGCCAATCACCAAACAGAGCGGTGGACACGTGACTGGCCGCTCGAACTCCAATAACGCCCACTGCTGTGGTTCCCGCCCTTCTGCTTCTCCCTGACCACTCAAAAACTCCTCCTGATGTTGAAACTCCCAGTCAAATGAGAAAGAGTCTGGGCCTTGCTCCGAGGTACTTCCATCCGAGGCTCCAGACTGATCTTTACGAGATGCTCTGCTGAAGAATGACACACGGGCCATGACTGTTTCGTGTCCAACAGTGATGTGGAATTTGGAACGGCTGCTCAGCGTTGCACGGTAGTATTCAATCTTCTGTACTGAAATAACAGCAGCATGAAGAGTTCGTAACGAGCCCGGTGTGCACACCACTCCACGCTCCAGCAGTTTTGGGTCAAACTGGGTCACACACACACCAACGCGGTCCCCTTGCATCACACTAGAAACTGGTTTACGGAACATCTGTATGGACTTCACCTTCCGGGTGACCTGTATAGCACAGCAGATTGACAGGACTTAAAAAGTATTCTAAATGTTATGTCACTTAAGAGTAATTCATTGTTATTCTACTCATCCGCAGGCACGGATGTAGTGAGAGAAAAAAGGTTTTCAGTAGGTGCCCAATCACATAACTGTGGAAAAACAGAGAACTACATACAAAACCAAGCATGTCTTCTCATTCCCTTAATCTCTAAAGTATTATTTTTTCATGTGAGCTGCAGTTTGGTTACCAATCTTGCACAAGGCAGTACTTTAAAAGCTGTAATACGAAACACCCACACCAGCACAATTTGATTGTATCTGATGACACCTGTATGTATGTGTGTATATATATACGAGGTGAATGGTTGCATAATCTTTTAAAAGACAATAGCAAATGCAATAACAGTGGAATACTGAGATTGAGTGACTTAAATAATATATCTAACGTGGAGATCAATATATCTGCTACTTTAGTTTACTGCTCTTTGGATTATTTTGTAGTAGATAAACTGATTTTTTAGAGGTGTGACTTAAATGACACCATATATGTTACCAATCTAAAGTAGCAGCTGTAGAGGAAAGCTTTTGTTTACAAACATGTTTAACCGCTAATGGGTTAATGCGATAGTTCACCAGAATATTACATATAAGCAATACTCTTTGCTGTAGATGGTCCGAAGGCTTTATCCAGTCGGCCAACACTGAGACTTGGGGGTATTGCCCCATGGGACTCTATGAGCTCGAAGTGCACAATGAAGTTGTAAGTAAACAAAGTATAAAGAAGCCTGAAGATTAAAAGTCATCTAAAGATCCTAAATCAAAGGACAGCAAACCATTATCGCCAAACATGTCCTCTTTGTATTAAAGAATGTTTCACCTCCAAACAAAAACTTGAAATTATTCCATAAAGCAGTCTGTAGACAGGCTTGGACTGGAGCACCCAAAAACTTCTCCACTTTTCTCCAAATGCTCATGGACTCATTATACAGCACAGCCTTTGAATTACAATTTGTCCTTTAATTTCCATAAACAATAAGTCATGTAGTCTACTCTTCAATATATGTTCCAGAAACTACATAGAGAGCTCTTATTTGAAATGCTAAGTGATAAAAGGGTGGATATAGGAATCACCCAACCGCACAACTGGGTAAAAATTAAAGTAAATTAATTTCATATAAAAATCTTTTATTGCCTTAATCACTGTAGTGTTATTTTTTCATGTGAGTTGCAGTTTGGTTTCCTGTCTTGCATATGTTAGCAATTTAAAAGTTAAATAATAATAATTAGCCATTTTTAATTAAATAGTAATTAACTATGAATTTAAAGAGGTACAGAAATGCAATTTATTTGTATCTACTGTTACAAAATGCAATTACAACCATTATATTTAGCATTATTTAGTGTCGTATCTTCAGATGTGTTTGTGTTGGTGCATATGTCTCCAGAACAGATGTGCAGTATCTGTTCGTGTTTCCATGTACCTTAAGTGCAGGTATCTCTAGAGTGTCATTGACACGCAGTGCCCCCTGCAGAACGGTGCCTGTAATGACTGTCCCCTGGCCTCGGATTGAGAAACAGTGATCCACTGCCATCAGCAGAGAGCCAGACGAGTCTCTATGAGGCAGGAAGGCCTGGGACTTTAACAACTAAACACACACACACACAGACACACATACACACACAGAGCAGACAAGTAGATTTATAATGTTATTTAGCTTATTTATCAGAGTCCAGTAGTTAATAGATTGCGTACTGGAGTACAACAAAAATGCAGAACCAAAACAAACGTATATGTCTAACCTCTATAAGATCAGTTATTCCCTGTGATTCCTCCGTGTCAGGTGCGTCCGGTCCTCCTGGTTTTGCTGCTACAGCAATGACAGGGCAACCTTTAAATCTAACCAAACAAAAACAGATATGATAAAAAGTATATGTATGAAGAGGCAGATTAAAGATACTGGATTAAAGATACTGGATCTTTTCTAGAACACTAAAAGTAAGTATCTTTAGGTGAGGTTCAGGTGACGGTATAGTAAGTCTGGGACCACCCGTCAAAATTATTAAATTTTCAGCATGACAAAAAGCATATACAACAGTTTTTTTTACTTCAAATACCGCTTGTAAAAAAATGTATTCACTGATTTATTAATTATTGATTTTCTAGGTGAAAATAGTTAAACAAACCCACTACAGTAAATAAACTTATATGACACATTTCTGCTCATTTATTTATTGCCTAAATTTATCATATTGAAAAAAATTAAAAATAATATTAAATGTGACAATTTGGAACATCCCACATTGATGTCATATATAAACAGTAATAGTTCATTCAAATGTGTAGAAGTGTGATCGATGTAGACAATGTGTTAAACATTTAACCAGGGGTGCCCACACTTTTACATTTAACTGAACATACAGTTACACCCATGTCATCAGTTAACTATTCACAGTTCATTGTTCTAAGAACTCCAGCAGCTTCTTTGTCTGATTAGTTAACATCCTTTCAGACCCACGGTGCTGAGTTGTCTTCTTACAGTGGAAGGATACAGAAAAACACCTTTCAGTTCTACGGCAAGAGTGGAGCTTAATATCTCCTCTGTCTTATGTTTAGTTTTATGTGCTGTTTATCTGAAGTGACCGTTTTGGTCGCCTTCAGTTCAGTTTTGGAAACTCCTGTTTTTTACCTTCAACTTTTATTTTATGATCCTTTTAAAAGGAAACTCTGACGTTTGCACAGTACTGTTTGTAACTGTATGCTGCTGTTCACCTTGTGTTCTCCAATGTCTTGTGCATCTTCTTGGTCATCTTATCAATGGCACTCTGTTTCTTGTCACTAGGCAACAGGTCGATTTTATTGAGGATGACAATCATGCGAGAGCATGTTAGCTGACCTATCAGGAGACACTCTGCCGTCTGTGTCTGCATACCCTTCACCACGTCGACCACCAAGAGCATCAGATCAATGATCTGAGCACCTAAAAACATAAACATCGAACCCGAACTGTTACTCACACAGTCTGAAAATAATCACATAGTTAAGATGAGATCAAGTGTGTGAGAGAGAGAGAGAGAGAGTGAGTGAGAGAGAGAGAGAGAGAGAGAAAGAGAGAGAGAGAGAGAGAGAGAGAGAGATGCCTTTCCTGTCTTTCCTTGATGCTTATTCTTTACAGAATGTTCCCTCGGGGGGAAGAGGGAGGAAGTTTAGCTGGAACCTTAAACACCAGCTTTCCGCCTTAATCAACCACATGTGCCCCCCCCCAAGCACACACTACATCCTCGTAAGTGAGTCTTTAACTTCTCCTCTCTCTATTCCTTTCTGTCTCTACATGCATTTAGTACTAGTTTAGTAAGACCTCAGAAGATTCTACTTCCCTCTGAAAGCCCCCTCCCTTCCCCTCCGCAACCACAGGGCCTCTGAGAGAAGGTGAACATGGATACAGGGAAACCCACCTGTTTAACTACACCTACAAACAGTTGTGCAGACGTTACATCATATGTTCATATATTTGCTGCTGACATTTGTAACACCACAGGAAACTGTCTGTTTATGACTACTGTAGGCATCTTGTTTATATAAACAATAGTGTGAATGTGTTTTAGGTGTCCAAACAAGTATATAGTTACTGTCCAATAAAAAATAAGTATCTCCAAAATGCAAACTTTACAGGAGAGGCTGAAAACAGTCCTTACTTTTAATGCAAGTCAATGGAATTAGACTTTCTTCCAAGTTATTTTACAGTCTATTGGTCCATTCATCATGAAATTGTCACACAATGTAAATGGCAGCTGGTATGTTTAATTGATATGGAAAAAAATAAACAATCAACAAAAATGAAGCTACGTGTTTTTCTTTGGACAGTGACGATATGTTAAACATTGCAAAACTGGGTAGCACATATTTATCTATCTATCTCTTACTTAAATTCGCCCATATTATGGAAAACAACACTTCTATTAAACATGACTTCAACATAATGTGTAAAAAATGAAAAGTTAAAAAAAATTTAAAGACACAATACAGAGCAGCCAATCAGAACAGAGATCACTTACACAGATCAGTCGTACAAGGCACAGCAACTAGACACTGCTGTTTTGCTGCATGTCTATAACCTGTAGCCAACTCATGTGCTTCCTAACCCATGTTGGTTAGCTAGATCAATATCTAAACTAAAATTTGCTGTTGTCCACAGAATCTTGAGCCAAGTGGACAGAATGATTGAAGATCCATTACAGTAAATGCTTCCACCTTCTGATCAGAACTGGAAGTGCAGGGTCTTATACACTAGGCTAAGAGAGTGAAATCTTGCTGCAACTGTACATCAATTCTTTAGAATTAATGGTGGATGGATCATAGGGTTGTTCTTTATGGTCTGTGCCATCAGTTGCAGCAAAGTAATTGTTTGTTGTGTGTATCAATACACATTTAAACAACTTTATTCTGAGCTGCTCCCTGGGCACTGTGCATGGGCTGCCCACCACTCTGGCAAGAGTATTCACTGTCCCCTAGAGTGTATGTTCACTAGTGTGTGTATATGGTTAACTGCGGAGGTAAATTTCTACTGTGTGTTAACACAAGTGGCAAATAGTGCTCTGCTGAATTTAGAATTGATTATTTAAAACATATGAAATTACATAAGAATTGATTCATTAAGATTCATTTTAAAAGGCCCATATCATGTAAAAAAATCACATTGTGTAAACACTGTCAAAGTTTTAAAACATTTCATATACTCCATATAAGAAAGCTGCACTGTAACAAGGATACTGTATTGCTTCTGTGGTGTCTTGAAAAGCAACTCATGTACATATATATATCCACCCTTTAAAGCTTACAGTAGTTTATCTCTGCACATTCATACCACAGTTCAGTCACATTTAAGCTATTACTGCTTTTTAAATGAGCCACAACTCATAACAGCCAATCAGCACACAGCTCATTTATCTTATATCAGTCTTAAAGACACAGTCACCTAGAGAGGCTGGAAAGCAGACACGTAAGGATGAATTAGAACAATTCCTGGTACATGAAACCAAAGCACCGTTACACATGGATTTCATGTGAAAAGATTAAAATAAAAAATACAGGCTCTTCTACATTTTGAAACAGTAATGTAACTAAACATACTGAATTTTAAAAAATAATTACAATTTTAATTAAAATGTATTAATTTAATTCCAAAAAACTCCATCATTTTTTTATTTCTGCATAATTAAATGGTTAACATTTGTAAAAAATATTTCAGAGTGGCTGGCTCTGAAAAGTTCAACCCAACCTTACAGAGTTAGAACAGTCGTGGTGATACATGGTCAGACATCTGAGGAGTTCAATGCCTCTAAAAGCTCTTGCACTACTACATAGATTGATTATGAATACACCGCCTAATGTCTGACACATTGTTTATGCTAGTTTTGTGTTAAAATTCCTTTTAAGTTAGTTTAATTAATTTGTTTAACTCTAATTACACTATGGAAGGATTCATGAAAGGTGTTCTGAAGCAAAACAGTCGTAAAGAAAACTTTTTTATCCAGATTTAACGACTCTTGTACCAACATCAGCGTCATTTGAAATCACCACCACTGTTAAGTACGTCTGAGTCTATGAACCACTTCAAATCAATCCAAATGACTATTTATATTTTAACCACTAAATAATACTGAAAGGCTACTGAAAGTAAAATCCCTCTTTAAGCCACCTACATGTAACTGTTGCTCCCCTGTTCTGTCAATAATGATTACATACAAGCACTGTGAAGCAGACAGGACCCACACACACGCTTACCACCAATGATTGTCCGGATGAGAGACGCGTGTCCCGGACAGTCCACCAGCGTGAACTGTAAGCTGTCGTAGTTTCTGTCGCCGCATTCGTCTCTCAGGTGTTCTGGTAAAGACACGGTAAAGGCGCTGAAGCCCAGATCCAGAGTGATGCCTCGCTCTTTAGACTGAGGGTTCTTGTCAAAGGCGGCGGTGGAAGCGGTGCTGCTCAGAGCCCGAGCCAGAGACGTCTTCCCACTGTCCACATGACCCAGCACACCCACGTTGAAATTTAGGGTTTTGGAGAAAGTGTCCCCAGCATTCGCCACTGGATCAG
The DNA here is from genome assembly GCA_021613375.1 of Megaleporinus macrocephalus. Taxonomy (NCBI): domain Eukaryota; kingdom Metazoa; phylum Chordata; class Actinopteri; order Characiformes; family Anostomidae; genus Megaleporinus; species Megaleporinus macrocephalus. The sequence continues at coordinate 18,650,535 of CM038704.1, read as the reverse complement.
CCATGTGTGTCAATTACAAAGAGCTCAGACAGACAGACAAACAGCAAACGAATGAGAGAGAGAGAGAGAGAGAGAGAGAAGCGACAGGCTGGACTTTGATCAGAGATTGACGCTGTACGCTCAGCTATTATCGTACGCTAAAGTTATACTGACGATAGACAAACGCAGTTACTTGGGTTCAGTTTAACCCAAGCCGCTTACTTAAAGATAGAATAGTGATAAACACGACTATTTCAGATCTTAACACAGGCCGCATCTGCACTGAACTACAACATATCATCTGACAGATGCACTTCCTGCGTTGCCCAAAACATTTCCACCTACTAAATTTGATTCTGGGTTTAGGTTCCAAGTAGGGGGTGCTGTCACTGATCTACATGCAACGAAACAGTCACGAAATAAAGCGAATTAGTGTGTTGGCGCGCACACCAGAGCGACTTTATTCAGAAATACAGCGAATAACTTAAGCAACAAAAGTTAATGGACTGATGATGTTGACTAATGTTAAAACGAGGGACATTGTTAGGAATAGTATCAGTGAAACTGCAGCAAAATAGATACGTGCGGAATGTATTAATTAGCTAGCTGTGAAAATGTGTTTTTTTCTCGCTGAAGTTAATAAGGAGTAATAAGTAAACAGAAAATTGTGAAACACAAAACTTATGTTTCGCTTATGTTTCTATACGGATCTTTAAACTCGCACACAAGCGGGGAAAGGGGCGCGTCGAAATGAGCTTCACCTCTGACGGATATCTGTTTTATCCAATGAGCGATCAGAGTTGAAGCGCTTTAACCAATAGTGATAGAGAAATGGTTACTGAAGGCGGTAACTTCCCCAAATCTCCTTGGTAACCCGCATGGAAACGCGGTCCCCCGTGTTTGTAGTCGCGCCGATTTGAACGGCGAGAGAAAACGAGCGTTACTAAAACAGAACGAGTTTTGTTGGAGCTGTTTGGACCGCAGAGAAGAGACATGAAGATCGAGGAAGTGAAAAGCACAACGAAGACCCAGCGCATCGCCTCTCACAGCCACGTGAAAGGCCTCGGTTTGGACGAAGCCGGCAATGCTAAGCAGACCGCGTCCGGCCTGGTGGGCCAGGAGGCCGCCAGAGAGGTAGCTAGCTGACTAAGGCTATGCTAACAGGCTAACTAGTTCATTTTCTGTAGGTCAGGATGATGAATGAAAGAATAAGGAATGTACTCTGCATCAGGAAAACTGTTAATAACCCTTCATTATGGTATCTAGCTAAATAATATAGCCGTCAGATAAGCTATCCGTATAAGCTAACTGTATTGTTGCTAAACGTACTGGCTGAGGAAAGTCTAATTTTGACATCTTGATATTCGTTTTATTTAACTATATTAAACGTCTTTTTACATACACGTCCCAGTGTAGCGTATCCCCCTATTTTCCCCTTAACTCACTCTAAAAAGGTACAACCGTCTCTTGAGTTATAATAAGTAACTGGACATGAATGTATTGTATTTGAAGTTGAAGAGTAGAACTGCATTGCATGACAGAACACACTGGTTCATGAGTCCATCTGCTTCTTTGATATACTCATCAGTATTTCTGTTACAATTAACATTACGTATGACCCAGAGTTTGTAAGCTGATATACAGAATATTAGACTAGTTAGATGTTTTATCTAAACATTCTTTCCATTATTTATTCTTTTGGTTAGGCCTGCGGCATCATTGTGGAGCTGATCCGTTCCAAGAAAATGGCTGGTAGAGCTGTATTACTAGCAGGACCACCTGGAACTGGAAAGGTATCTAGACTTTCCCATGACACTTTTCACAATGTTTGTCATTAAACCTGAAAGTGGTAATAATGTATGCATAAATAATTATGGGTTGCTGGTTTTTGGATTTGTGAACATGTGTACAAATCACCTGTTTATGTCCAACAGACAGCTCTAGCATTGGCCATGGCACAAGAGCTGGGAAATAAGGTGCCTTTCTGCCCCATGGTGGGCAGTGAAGTGTACTCATCAGAGATCAAGAAGACAGAGGTATTGATGGAGAACTTCAGAAGGGCTATTGGTGAGTCCATACATACGTTATACATCTAACAAGTATAGAAGCTCTTCTGTAGCCGAGGTGGGGAACTGCGGGCTGGAGTCCAGCACAGTTTGCTGAGTTGTGTAAAACTCCTAATTTAACTACTAAGCTGAATCAGGTGTTTTTATGCAGTAGTAATGGGCATTCCAGCTCTTTTTTTGCAAGTCAGATCAATTGGCTTAGTTCACAAAGAAGAGACTCTTTCAGCTTCCAAGTGGCTCTTCATTCAGTAGCAATTTCCCCCTAAAATGTTATTTAATTTAAGTTAAATATTTTTTTCTACATTGTAATTAACCAATAAACACCATTTGCATATGTTTGTCTTTTTATAAATGTATCTGCATTCACAGGATGTGAGCAAATCACTTAACCAATCATAAACAAACAAAAACAGGTCAGAAATAAAAAATAATCAAAGATAATGTTGAAGTATTGTTGCGCATTTAGAAACATGACTAAGAATTATATGCAAAAGAACCCCAAGAGCAATTTTAGTACAACAGCCAACATGTCTTGGGCACAATATCTTGGTTTAATTCAAGCTGGAGGGGGGCTACTTGTCACTCCTTGTCAGGAAAACAATAATGAGTTTTAAGCTACAGCATCTTAGCATCTACCCACTTGTCTTGTCTTTTAAATTTTGTCTTTGATGAGAGTTGGCTCCTAACTTTAACCTGAAAAAGACTTTTGAGAGCAACTCATCACTAAACTTTGCTGGTGTTCCCAACCCCCGCTCTATAGACTCAAAGCTGTTTGATTCTAGACGCACTTCTTAGGCAGCAAAGATGTGTTTTTTTTCTTGTTCCTTATCCTGCTGACAAACTGAGAGGAAATTGTTAGCAGGAGCAGTGATTGATGATAGGATGTGTTTATACACCAATCAGCCTTAACATTAAAACCACCTCCTTGTACCTACACTATTAGCTCAACTTACTATGTAGGAGCACTTTGTAGTTCTACCATAACAGACTGTAGTTCATCTGATTCTCTGCATACCATTTTAGCCTTTTGTTACCCTGTTCTTCAATGGTCAGAACCCCCACAGGACCACCACAGAGCAGGTGTTACTTAGGTAAAAGATAATTCTCAGCATTGCAGTGAGACTAATGTGGTGGCGTGTTAATGTGTGCTGTGTAGGTACAAGTGGATCAGACACAGCAATGCTGCTGGATTCTATAAACAAACAACCAAAAATGTCCAGTGAACAGCATCCTATGGGCAGTGTCTCATGACCACAGATGAAGGATTATGTATATGTCTATTTTGTGTGTGTGTATGTGTGCATGCGCTGATATAACCTGTCATAGTTGAGGAAATAGAGCAAGAAGAAGGTCTACATTAGTCAGGTCTCAAAGTAATGCTGTGTGAGACCTGAGAGGGTCTATTACACTGCTGTCAGCATACCCCGACATTTGCCCTTTGCTTTTGGCTTGTGACACACACAGCCGCGCACACACACAGTTACCTGACACCAAGAGGCCGCACCCAGGTGAAACAACAGCTACTGTCTGAACAGCCAAGCTAATCAGTTATTAACGCAATTCTTCTGTGTTATATCCACCTGCTGCAATCGTTGGATAATTGCTTCACAACCAATCAGTGTAGTGCATTTGTTTACATTTGATAACTGTTTTTTTGTATTCCAGAAGATCAGAGTGTTTAGGCATGACTTGGCATTTGTGCTTCATTTATTTTAATGGATTTGCAGCTCTATACAGAGACTGTTTATATATTTATATCTGTCTGTGATGCTCATCCATAAAGATGTAGCTCAAATGTCTACATGTACTAACTGTTTATGTGTAATCTATGGCAGATATCTGCATGAAAAATATTGCATATAAGCCTAAGTGCAGAATTCCCATATTGGTGCATTCCTATCCATTATGTATCCTCCTGGTTTTGTCCTAACTATCTTTTTTTAATTTTCTGTACATGTAGGCCTGAGAATTAAGGAAACTAAAGAGGTGTATGAAGGTGAGGTGACTGAGTTGACCCCGTGTGAGACAGAGAATCCAATGGGCGGTTATGGAAAAACCATCAGTCATGTCATCATTGGCCTGAAGACAGGGAAGGGTACTAAACAGCTAAAGGTAACTCGAAAGTAGTTTTTATGTTTGGTTTTGTGTTGTGCGGGAAGATATGGCTTGTGCATGTATACAATGTGTATTGTTTCTCTGTTTTATAGCTTGATCCCAGTATTTATGAGAGTCTGCAGAAGGAGAGGGTGGAGGTTGGTGATGTCATCTATATCGAAGCCAACAGTGGGGCAGTCAAGGTAAGGACACACAAACTATAGCTCTGTGTCCTGCACGCTCGCAGGTTTGGTGTGTTGATGTATCCTTTAGTCAGTGCAGGTGGGCAAGTTATCTGGCAAAGGATTAAAGACAAGACTGTATTTCATACTGCTGACAGACCTTTCATGCCCTCCATGCACATTGTGGCACAGTTCCTTGCATTGCTTTCTCACTTGCAGCCCTACTGACTTTCCAAGGATGCCTTTTTTAAAAAGAGGTCATCTGCTTTTTGATGGAGGTGAAGCCGCAGTTTTTTGTCTACCATGACTTTTTGTGGTTTTCTCTGATTGTAAGATTGATGAATTGTAAACCTCTTGTTTTTTTCCGTAAATGTTTGATACCTGCTTAATGTTTACAACTGTGTTCATTCTGTATTCTGTGCTATTATCGTTTGTCCACAGAGGCAGGGTCGTTGTGACACATTTGCGACAGAATTTGATTTGGAGGCTGAGGAGTATGTGCCACTGCCCAAAGGAGACGTGCATAAGAAGAAAGAGATTATTCAAGATGTTACGCTACATGACCTGGATGTAGCTAATGCACGACCACAGGTACACACAAAATCACTGACCCACAAATGCACACAACATAAACTGTATAAATATGTTTGTAAGTGTAGCCAGTGTTGCACTGATTCTTGTATTTTATGGCAGGGAGGCCAAGACATCCTTTCCATGATGGGTCAGTTAATGAAACCCAAAAAGACTGAGATTACAGGTAGGACACTTTAACAGCACACACTTGTTCTAGTTCTATCTATAATTAAGCTACCTTCATTACTATTATGCTAACCTTCTGTGTTTATGTTTGTAGATAAGCTGCGAGGGGAGATTAATAAGGTAGTCAATAGGTACATCGATCAAGGTGTGGCAGAGCTGGTGCCTGGTGTTTTGTTCATCGATGAGGTTCACATGCTGGATATCGAGTGTTTCACATACCTGCACCGAGCTCTGGAGAGTTCCATCGCACCCATTGTAGTGTTTGCATCCAACCGAGGAAACTGCCTTATTAGGTAGGATTTTATTTATTTCTAAAATTGCTCTTAAATATGGAGTGTCTATGTGGAGAAGTGAAAATTTGTACCCTTTGTAGCCTTGTAACCTCTTTTTTTAAAAAGCGTATTGTTTATATAATTTACTATTGAACTGAAATATAATAAATGTTGTACTTTAAGATTGTGAGCTTTATATTGAATGCTTTGAGCAGTGGGGCATGTATAAATGTGAATTTACATTTAATTGATTTTGAATATTTGAGCTGCTGTAAGCCAGTTCATCGTTTTGCTTGTTGCCTTTCTCAGAGGAACGGAGGATATCAGCTCTCCTCATGGAATACCACTTGACCTACTGGATCGAGTCATGATTATCAGAACCATGCTGTATACTCCTCAAGAAATGAAACAGGTGAATGCATACAAAAAGAGGCAAAAAGTGCCATTCAGTCATGATTACTTTTTCCATGGCAAGGTTTGGTAGTGAAGTGTTTAAGTGGCTCGCACTTTATTGTAACTGCTGCGTGGTTTACCCTAAACATCCTCCTGCTTAAACAAATGCTTTGTCTCAACAATGCTGTTATTAGCCTGGGAATTTACAGCCAACAGTCAAAAATATTCTTATAAAATACATGTTTTGTAATCATCAGAGTATATTGAACAGTAGGATTTCAGTGTGCATTGAAGTGGGACATTGCTTGAAATGAGCAACGCAGAACACAAGTACGTATTTCAGCAAAAGCTGAATTTGAACAGGGTTGATTTTTACTGTGTTTTATGGTTAGGTGATATAGTCGATTTGCACGGGACTGAAATAACTGACAAACGCCAGAAGAAGTGACATTCTTACCTCTCCATGTAAAACTAATACCACTCACATTATAGAAAACAGAAATATGTGCTAATTTATGTGTGTGTCTCTTTACAGATTATTAAAATCCGAGCTCAGATAGAAGGCATCAACATTAGTGAGGAGGCTTTAACTCATCTTGGAGAGATCGGCACCAAGACAACACTCAGGTAACTTCTAAAACCACACACATTACTCATTCTTACGAATAGCCTACAATGTCACATCCTCTAAGAAGATGCATTGCAGGATAAGTCTTATAAACAGACCTTGGTGTTCTGTATTATATCTGAATACTTGAAGCAGTTCACAGCACACCTAAATCATTGATTATTTGAGGTATGTGTGTTTGTGTGTGCAGGTATGCAGTCCAGCTCTTGACTCCGGCCAATCTGCTGGCACGTGTTCAGGGTAAGGAAGGAGTAGAAAGAGAGCAGGTAGAGGAAATAAATGAGCTCTTCTATGACGCCAAGTCTTCAGCAAAGATCCTACAGGACCAGCACACCAAGTTTATGAAATAACTCTCCCATTTTTTTTTGTTTGTTTTTTTTTTTTTTTACTGGCCCTAAAATTCTACATTGAACTATTCAAGCAAAACACTCTTCCCCCTGCCAAAAAGAATACTGTTAAACAACAGTTGCTCTTACCTGTTGCTCTTGATAGTTTTCCTTTAACCCACCTGTCCATTCTATTTTATTGAGCGCTGTGACGTTTTTGGCCTTTGAGCTGAACACTTTTTTTCATACTGTTAATGTTTGTTAATGTTAAGATGTGAAAAGCGATGTAAGGAATTTAAATAAACTTATTACATCTTTGTAATCACGTTCTGTTAGCGTCATATTTAACATTCAGTTCACTACACTGTCGTTATAGGAAATTCAGGCATGCTGGCATAGATTTACATTTATTATATTATATAGTGAAGGTTTTGATAAAGCATTCAGTGCACAACATGTCTGTAGTGATTCCACGCTCAATATGCAAAACGTTTAAATACAGTTTTGTACTGTACATGCACATGTGACAAATGTAGGTAATCTGTAGACCTCAAACTTGAGCTATTCTCTGTGAGTTCTACTTTTTGCCACTGGGTTTGTTGAAGACAGTCTCACCGCCTGAACGAACTTTGCTGAACACCGATGGAGCGACTTTTCCAACACGCTCTGAAGGAAGAAAAACATTGACAGGATTTCAGACACAATAGGAGGCACAATATCAGTATCTGCACATAATTGTTATGAAAACTTTAATGGCATCAGCCGGACAATAAGTGTGTCCTTTTTACTGATTTACTGTCTTTAAATAATAAGTTAGCATAGTATTATTTATTTATTAGTAAAAATTATGAATTATTTCCCTAAAATATTGATTTAATATCTTGAAATAATTGATCAAGGTATCTTGAGATACAATGTCAAACTAAAGTTATTAAATTTTAAGAGTAAAAAGTTATTCAGCTTTATTCTGAGATACGTTACATTTTTTTTAATGTTTTCGGAGAAAATATGTTCATACTGCAACTTGGATCATTATTTTGATGAAGTAAATAAATATAAGAAAGCCATTACTCCATACTACTTAAATCTTCAGAGAAAATACGTTTGATATAGAAAGTCAATATTTTGAAAAATCAAGTCATTATTTTGACATAGGTAAATGTTTAAGAAAGCCATTATCTCCACAGAAAATAACATTGTTATAGCAAGTCAATATTTTGAGAAAATCAATCATTACTCTGAGAAACTAAATAAAACCTTTGAGAAATCCCAAGAGAATAAGTGTTAAATTGTTTTAATATGATGTAAATATTTTAGTAATTATCTTGAGATAATTAAAACAAAATGACATTTCAAGATACTATCTCATGTTTGAGTTACTAAAGGAAAGGAGAACAATAGGTGAGTTATTTCCTCCTCCACTTGATGGGAATGCGCTTCCATGTTATATACATGTAGTTCACAACAAACAGACTAATGAGTGTACATCTCTGCGATCCTTAGCTAGACAGTGTTGTGTCATAAGCTCAGGTAATTGTGTGACAATAAAGAGTGCCCTTATTACTGAGACTGATGTGATGGCTAGAAACTTGAACATAAACACATATTTGTTACTCCCCAGAGTGTATTTGTCTGTGTGCCCCAGCCTCGAGAGCCTGTGCTACTTTATATGGAGTGGAAACACCAGCAGAGCCAGCTGACCATACACACACACACACACACACTTTAAATCCCCTCAGAGAAGCAGTCTTACCTACAGCTTTAAACATCAGAATCACAGCAACCGACCTGACTTACCAGCACTGACTGCACACTCACAAACCCTCAGTGCTGAGGTCACAAGGTCATCACTCCACTCACCGCACTCGTCCATCACCTGGAAGGTCTTGCTCTTCACCTCCATCCCAGAGGCCAGCTTATCCCTCGCTTGGATCAGGTCTTCGTCTCTCACCTCTGGCCTCTTCATCTTCCCCTCCTCCTCCTCCTGCTGTAGCTAGAGAGAAGAGTGGCTTATCATTCCTCCGCTGCTGAGGGCTTCTTTTGTTGTTGTAATAAGTTGCTTTCACGTACCTGAGACATGCTTGCGGTTCTGGAGTGTTTAGATGCCGAATAAATCCAAAACTACTGCAGCTTTGCAGCTTGTGTTGTCTTGTTCGCGTTGACTTTCTCTGTTTCCTTCCTTCTTTCCTCTATTATCCCTATTTATACACACACCCTTCCTTCCCAGAACCCTGTCCACTTACAAACCCAAGGGGACTATAATTCTTCTAGCCAGGGCCTGAGTCACTCTGTAACTCCTCCTCCATCTCTTCATACCCTTCACTCTTTCGGTGATGTATATGACAATAATGGGGTGACGTCTCTTGTGTTCCAGCTGCTTCCAGCTGCTTGCTTCTATCCAACGATGACAAACTTGTGTGCTCCTTTGTGAGTATGTGAGGTAATGCTGCTGGAGCTGATGTTGTATCAAGTCCACCACATGGTTTTAATTAGCGTGGTCTTGTTTTTAGGTCAGTTTGTGAACTGTTCTCTGTTCCTTGTTCACTCTCCTGAAATGACATCCTGTAGAGTGTCTGTTACATAAACCTGAAGTTTATTAAATATATATTAGAGGAGAATTCCACTGATTTCTCAAAGTATCCAGATAATTAAACCTTTAAGATGTAAACAAAGTCATTCAGTGATTTAATGTGATGTGCTTCATTCTGAGTATCAGACATTTTATATGTTTAATGTCTATAAGCACTGCCCCACAGAACAGACTATAAACAATGTTTATGAGCATGTTACACAATGCCTAATATGTTGTTTTGTCATAATATTTTGTTAAGATATTAATTGTGGAGGGATGGACACTAAGACAAAATGGTAACAAAGAATTTCTTTTATCATATTTTTTCACCATCATCATTACATATAAACAATTACCCACTACTCAATACTTGTTCTGTGGGGAGTCCTGACCATTGAAGCAAAGGGCATAAGGGGGCTAATTATGCAGAGAAGCTGATGAACTACAGTCAGTAGAACTAAAAAAAAAGCACACCTATATTCTAGACGTACCTGATAAAATGGACAGTGAGAAGAGACAAGAAAGGGGGACTTAATAAAGCGGTGTCTGTGTATATGTGTGTCCTTGTGGGTCAGAAAACCTATGGGATGATATTCTGTCAACCACCTTCAATTGACAGTAAATGTCTGGCTCAACCTCAGGATGTAAAGATTAAGAAGGCTTAAAACAGCACAAGTGTTATTAAAAACACTCACCATATTTAATAGAAATCATTTTATTGATTATGTTTTCTGTTTTTGTTCCCTTCAGTGTTTTCTTTCCAAAAAATGTAAAAGGCAGCCAAAAGCCCACACCAATTATTTTACTAAAATAAATATATTTCACTAGCAAATCATCACCTCCATTAAGAATGAAGAAAACATAATTTATGATTATTTAGAACAGCTGTCCACAACCACAAGTCCATGTATCTTAAGTTTCTCACAGAGGGACCCCATGCAGATTCCTGCCTTTAGAAATACACAGTCTTTAAGTTCATACTGCATGCACTAAGTTCAAGTGCACGAGTTAACAGTGCCTTGTTTTTAAGACATACAAGAACAATAAATATATAACAAAGAAAAACAAACAAGAGATCTGTTTATATTTTTGTACCTCATGGATAAACATCCTAAACAGTCATGTACTGGTCCACTGTACATTTTTCCTAATCATTTGACGGTCTTGAAAAACCTTTTAAAAAGCCAACAGACACACTAAAAGTATTTTAGGTATTCCAAAGTTACCAAAAAAAATGTGACCAATCTTAAGAAAACATTCAATATGTACAACATTCTTAGATTACCTATACGCTATTCACAGACGCCTTAATTAAACAAGGCAATATTTGGTCCATATCTGAACATCTCACTGATAATTCACAGTGAATCCAAGGTTCATGTGTGTTTCTTGCTGTATTTGGGTAAAAGCTGAGTTCTGATGAACTGAACAAGTCTAGTTTCTGTAAGAAACGCGATGCTGACAACACCCAGTAAACAAACTGCCCCAGTGGTGATGTGGGCCAGCCTTAGCAACCAGCCGCTATCACAGCAGAACATATGCTGAAAAACACACAGAAGAGAAACAAATCAGATGCGGTGATCTTACACAATAGATACACTCATAACTATTAATTATAAATATAATTATTATATTTGCAGCTTTACCTCTGAGAAGGCTGTGAGAACGAAGCTTATCGCTAGGGCGATCAGCAGAGCAGGATGTGGGCGGAGTCCAGACAGAGGGGTGTGGACGCTGTGCTTGAAGTAGCGGCGTATGTAAATTAGACTGTGCATGATCCGCAGACCCATGTTACAGCAGTTTGCCAGGATGAAGCCCACACCCCCAAACAGCCAAGTCAGCCAATAGGAAAGCAGCAGGAAGGAGGCAGAGAGCCCCAGCATTACTAGGTTATACCTGCAAACAAAATCTTTTTAAGACATGATTGCTTAAATAAATGTTAAATCTTTAGAAAATGACTACAAAAACAAACCTGTCCACTTCCTCTTTGCTCATGGCAGCAAAAACAAAACACTCTGTTACGCCATTGATGGCTAAAAGCAGTACATAAAAACTGTAGCACCGCAACAGAGAGGGCCCTGAAAACACAACACAAATATAATATTATCATTAATAAACACAGAATTATAAAATACATATCATCACCATCACTTTAAACTGTACTGTGCAAAAGTCAGATTCCAAACCGTTGGCCTTTAAAATGGCCTTTAAGTGCAGCGTACTGATTTTTAAGGAGATATTTCTGAGATGAGATATAAGAATCTACTGACAAAAGAAAGAAGAAAATCTAATAAAAAGATGAAAGATCAACAAAAAAACTATTAAAAGATACAAAGAAAACAGGACTCCTAACAACCATGCAAGACCTGGTGGACAACCTAGACTGTACTTAAATATTAAGATATAAAAGAAAAGTGTAGCTGTCAAGAAGCCTTTACTGAGGAAAAAAAACAAGTAAAAAGAAGCTACTGATGTTCACAGAACAATGGACCGGCCACCATTGTGGTCCACATCTTAGCATCACTATGTTTGGGATTAATTGATCTTGAGAAGCAGAAAGTAGAAAATACAGCAAACTTTTAAGACAAAATTGTGGAGGTATGTAAATTTCTCTGAAAAACTGACAACAAGTCTCCTGAAATAAACGGATTCTGTAACAAAGGCAGAAGGGACAGCCAAATACTTCATAACATGCTTTTGTTTCAGAGGAAAACGCTTTCAGCACAACATGGAAGTGATTCTAGACTCTAAGTGCAGAGAAAGCTGGCAAAGCAAACTGCACTAAAGTTTAATGTAAATCACAGACATAGAGACGTCGAGGTCTGGAGAGGTCAGTGGTCCTGGAGAGCTTGTGTTCATGATTAGAATGCACTACTTTTGAAAGAAACTAAATCTTCTTTACACACACCGGCTAGGATTAATGTTCTGCTATCGTACACACTAGTAACACATTTTACAAGTATGGCACACATATATATTGTTTTACCTGTCCCGCTGCTCAGAAGTTCACCTCCATACATATCGAGGGCCAGGTGAGAATAGGAGTAGCCAAATGCAGTGATAATCAGACCGATCAGGAGAACCAGCTTCAGCAGACATTCCAGTACGTCTGCCGCTATGGAAACCTCCTCCTGTGGACCAAATAACATTTGCTATTTCCATCCAAGTTTGCACCTGATTGGCTGTGTGGCTGAGGACCGGTGTGTGATTGGTTGCACTGACCTGTTTCTGATGCCGTACGTCCCGCCCTCGCTCTAACACTTTGGCGAAGAAAACATAAAAACTCTCCTCAATCGGCAGGAAGAGAAACCGAGCCACCATCGAGCCAAGGTTGTTCACTATGTCATACACGCCTAAAGAAATCACAGAGATGAAGAAAATGAGCCAAACAATACACAAAAGTGAGATATGAGATATGAGGCTTTCTATCACGATGGATGCACTCACCCTGGTCTCCGAAGTTGAGCACATTCAGGAAGGTCATTACATAACGCTCACCTGAAACACACGTTTAAATCAAACTATAATCACAAATCTTGAAAGATGCGCACATCAAAAATGTAACCTAAGTAAGTACACACGTTACCTTCTGTGAGTATCTGTTTGAGGAAGGATTGTTTGAAGAAACTCCAAGTCAATGTGGCAAGTTTGAAGTCTATTAGAGGCTAAACAGACATAAATATACGTCAGCATTGATCTTGAAGAAGATCATCCTCCATTTTTCCTTATTACATGCACTTCAGTGTTCTCTAATAGAATGTTAAGCATTCGGGTTGGGAACTGTCGTACTGTGGCCTTTTTGCAGGGTCCCTAATGGCCATTTTGCCAAATAACTGTTACCTGTCCATTCATTGTGGTGGGCAGCAGCTGTGAGATGTGATCAAGAGGGAAGGATTTCTTCTGAGCTTCCTTAGAACCAAGGAAACTGAGAAAGTAGGCGACGTAACAGAGAAGCAGGAATCCTGCATAGACACACTGTAGACACATATGAACAGGTTACAAAAGATACAGATACCACCCACAAGAGAAAGAAACAAAAGACCACACATGCACATCACCCCCTAAGTACATATACAACCTCACCTGGGCAGCAGAGAATATGTAGAGACCCCAGCCAGGAGCAGAGACCACCATCACCACAGTGACAAGACATTTAGCAATCATTGCTAAGCTTTCAGCAACCACCTGTTAAAAAGAAAATAAAAGTTCTTTTACTTTCATAGGACAGATGTTGGCTGTGTGACACCATTAACGTACATATTAAATCAAATGGAAAAATTAGTTTTCTGTGATTTTTTTTTTTAAACAAGAGTTTTGTACAGTATGTAAACACTGCAAACATACTGTTTATTACATGGTCCTTATATAAAAAATCATCCTGCAAAAAGCAGCCTATGCAGATATGCCTATTTGGCTAAATACATGGGAGCCAGTCAGAATGGAGATTATTTACATACATCAGGCAGTAACAAATACAGGCTGTATAATTCTAAGGGATGGAAAGAGATTGGAAAAAAGTCATGCAATAATTAAGAATTATTGTTTCTGGCAGTAAAGTAATAAGTGGACCTGAGAGGAAAAGTAATGATAGCACATTAATGATAATTAATGATAGCCCTCCTGTAACGATGCAGTCTCTGATCTAAACACTAGATTAAAGTAAACTCTTTACATTCTTGCACCAGTCAAATGAAAGAAAAACTCAGAAACAGTAAATTCTCAAATAGCAGAGCACAACCTACAAAAATGCTATGAAAAGATCTGCTTCATTTTCAAAAACAATTCATTTTTAAAACAAAATATGTCCTTGACAGGACAGAGTGTAGCTCGGCCTTTTCATATGTTTTTGAAAGTGCCATAGAGCTCCTTACTTAAAAATGGAACATAATTTTTAAAACAGAAAATATGGAGAGGACATTTTTTGGTTATTATGTTTGTTTCTTCTGTTACTGTTTGTGTACATCATTTAAGCTGCCACTGGTATAAACGTGCTGCTGCTACTATTATTATTATTATTATTATTAAATATGGAAAAGTAGAAGAAATGTGGCATATGGGTTCTTTGAAGTAGCAGAGACAGTCTCACTTGCCTTTAAGCGAACAAGCATGTGTGCGTGTGCAAGGACCCAGAGCGGCTCGGCCAGCAACTCTGTAAGACCAGCCAGGCAAAAGATCCCCACAGCAGGAACATAATGAGGAACAGTCTGAGGATCTGGAGCCTGGAGGAGCCACCACCACACACATACCAGCAGCACGCCCCAGAGACAACCGAGTGGCAGCCTGAGAATGAAAAAGAAACATTTTTTAATTCCGAAACAGCGGTTTAAACTTTACATGATGTTCATTAAGATTTTAATTCAAGGTGGTAGTTTTGGAGGTAGGGAAGGTGGTGTTTCAAATTATGTTTACTGTGATTGACTATTTCTGTCTAAATAAATTACTGAAGCGGACTACTGAATTTCCCCTGAACACTTGGTCCAGAGTTATGGACCTGTATGACTACATTGGAGGAGGAATTTAAAATTCTATGAAATGCTTTGACTGGAATTTCAGAAATTACAGAACAGTCTACACATTACTTTCTCACTCCTGTAATGATGCCTGGGTGGATGGGTAATTAGTCTTTCTGGGCAGCATATCTCAATGAATGTCACTTTTTATGATTAAACGTATAATCATAAATCACGTATATGATTATGTATTTGTAGCCTATTTTAATTCAACTTCTCACCAGAGCCCCTTTCTGAGTCTCAAGTCCCATAAATGTCCTGTTCCCTCTTCCAAGTCCAAACTTTAGTGACATCAACATGTGGATATACCAGTGTACTTATCTCCAGTGACTTGGCAAGCAGATATTAAACATAAGCTGCTGACTGATACATTAATTACCAAAAGCATTTTAATCCACACCTAAATATCTAATTACATGTTGGTCAGACAGCTGTCCAGTCTGATCCTTTCCGGGATTATTACTGCATTCCCTGTTCAAGGAAGCACTAAGGGAGCATAGGCAAAACTGGGACACCCTTTGGCCTTGGAGTCCTCACAGGTATGCACAGGTGTGCCCATTGGAACAAGATTACACTTTCTCTAGTTTTCCCTAACACTGTCACCCTGGGCTTACTCAAAAGGGGTTAAAAAAGGGTTAAAAAAACCTGTAAAAACTCAGTACTTACGTGAGCCACAACAGATTGATGACCTGCCTCCAGTTACGGCCCGCCCCCTCACCGCTTAGACACGCCCTCCTGAATGCTTCTCTGGACAGGAAAACCAGCGTGGTGTACAGAAGCATCAACCTGAAACACAAACGCTTCCATGAGTGTCAAAGTTGCAATGCTGACGTGTCAATGAGAGACAATTTTTTTTTATCCGTCAGGTTAATGACACAAAAAATCATGCGTACTGTTTTTTTTCTGGCTACTGATTATTTTCACAACAGATTTAAAGTAAAAACTGAGCCTAGTACTTCAGTGTAGATAAATCAGTCTATTTTTTAAAAGATGTACACAGATGTTTGTCTTTAAAACTGAATAACGTGTTTCCTTTGGAATGCAATGATACTTTTGTAAACATAATCTGGAGCCACATGTATTTGATTTAATTCATTATCCTTTTGGGTTAATACTATGTTAGTAAATGGAAACAAATGCAGACCCTCGATTAATCAAAGTCTTACATTTATGAAGAAACCTATAAAAAAAATACCAAGAAACTATATTAGTCCAATTACCTTTTATCTATGCTCCTGTTCTCTTTTTCCTAATTTATTTCCTTTTATTGATGTAGTTTTCAGTTTTGCCTTCGTGTAATAATTTGTGTAATGTCACTTTTTTTGTATTTTTGATTGATTTTGATTGATGTTTGTCTCAATCCCTTGCTGCCTGCACTTCCTCCTTAGACGGCAGTGTTTTCCACTGTGTCAGTTCTGGTTATGACTACAGTTCTACTGTGATTTTTCTAACCGCACTGGCGTTTTATTGGCTACATCAGGCAGCGAAGGACTCATCTATGCTGCCTTCAAAACTGAGAAACCTCAGCAGGCAGGATTATACACAAACAAACACAAATTATATACAAACATTAGACTGTACTGAATACTGTATAAGCAGGCAGCATCTGTAACATTTCAGACACAGACATTATGTCACATTATGCTACAATATGCTTTTCCGAGCAACATCATACAGATCATCAGTTCCATAAAAACACTTCTTTAAAAACTGCATGTTTAATTTTTAACACCAACAGTTTCATGGCACTGGATTTGAGCAGCACAGTGTATAAAATGTTGATCACTGTATTCAGTTCTTTTACAGTGTTTTTTAAACATTCCTGTACTTAGTATGTTGCTATTTCAGATGTCAAGAAAAAATATATATGGTCCCACATTATGAAAACCTTCTGCAGAATTGTGATATTACATTTTTAACATATCGTTCAGCTCTGTGTTCAACCCAATCAATCACCACACTCACATATTGTCGCTGTCCACAAACATGTATCTCCATTTTTGTCGATTTTCATTTTTCTATCATTTGAACAAGACAGCTGCTGTTTACATTGTGTGAATTTCATGATGAATGGACAAATAGAAATGCTCCAAAATAAACTGGAAAAAATTTTACATTAAAAGTTACATTAAAAGTTAAGACTGTTTTTGGCCTCTCCTTTAAAGTTACTATTTTGGAGACACTTGTTTTTCATTGGACAGCGACGATATGACATGAGCCCAGCAAGTACTGCCAACATACCTGACGTTTACAACTCCTATCAATTCCTTAGACACGAAGCGCAGTGTGAAGGCATTCAAGAAGAAGGTAAGCAGGCGGAACATCACCTACACATGAAAAACAAACAGTCAGGTCGCGTCTACTGCTGGAGTATATTTATACAGAATTATACACTAAAACACCGAAACAGCACCTGAAGCAAGACATTATAAGATGCAAGAGTTGTTGCACTCTTGAGAACGTCTTCGGAGCCCATGATAAACTCCACAGCGCTCTGCTCAGCTATCACAATTTTAAACAGAACAAAACAACACCATCTGTCATTGTAGTAATCCACACATGTTATTATATCAGCAACGAGCTCCTAAAACCACACAAACTATCCTAACACTGCTGACATGCTGGCGAAACACATAAAACAGTTTACTTCCTGATCACTGAGCAGCACTGCTTTCATAATAAAAGCTCCCATATTTTTACCATTACCGAAAGCTCAGGTTTTAAAGGGAAACTCTTTTCTTCGAACTGTACATAATTAAATAGTTAAGATGTAAAGAAAGTCATTCGAAGGCTCTGGTGCGAAGTGATTATTCTAGAGCATCTTTCATGGCCAAAATTGTTCATAATGGTGACAAGAACCAAATTTCTAAGGAGTTTAATACTCACCTCGTAAAAAGCTATTATACTAAATATAATATACTAAATCCCCTCTATAACTAACTATGATTTTATTTACATTGCAACAACGGAATTACGCCCTGCAATTAGTCTCTGGAGTAGTCTCTGTAAAAAAATATGTTTCAGAGTAGTAGCACTCTATTCTTCCCTATTTAGTTGCAGTTTACCATTTATTTAGATATTGCGCTTTTAACTGGGATGCTTTTTACTGGCACATGGTTTAAGTTTTATTCTGCTTCCAACAGCTAGTCACTAAGGCCATAACTTTGCTGAAGTCCTAAAAGAGGAAAAATAACCGCCGAAGGCAGAATTTCCCGCTGGTGTTAATAATAAGGGGATTCGAGTTGGTTTGTCTGCTTACGGTGGGAATGAGACCGCTCGCCAGAACCATGTGACTGAGTAAAGAGCTGTCTGGGTAGTTCTCGGCTGTCTTCTCTCCGGTTGTGTTTTACTGCAGCAATGGGACTTTTATTTTGACGCTTGGTTACAATGACGCGGCTAAAACGTGCTCAGTAGGAAAACGTAACTCACCGTAACGTCTAATCTTTGAGTAAGCGACGTAAAGAAACGAAGTAGATTTTGTTACATTATATTAACTTTGTTCTTTCTGACCCAGTGACTATGTGCTAAGTTTATAGAGTCTGTAACACCGCTTAATTTTTGCCAGCTAGATATAAAGCCACACCAGAGAGACCTGATCCACATAATAACTTATCCCTGGGGATGTGCATCAGCCATCCATGACTTAAAGTCCTTATAGGTTATTATCCTTAGCCGGTTCTGGAGAGAGGGCAGCGATGGTGAACTCTGCAGACGTTTTTATCTCAACTGCTCAGACGTTCCTGTGTTGTGGGAAAAAGAAGAAACGACTTTCTCCATCATCATGTCTTGATGTGGCTGTCCAGATTCTGGCAGTGGACCTGGACCTTAAACCAGCTGTTTTGTACGACAGTAACGCCGCATCTGCAGAACAGCTCCTGCAGTATGTGAACTCGCTGCAGGAGGCCGGATTGCTGTCTGGAGCACTGCAGATTGTCTCCATTGATGGAAACACTCTTGTTGTGAACCCTCAAATGATGATGTTGCACCTGTCAGAGGTGCTCCAAAACAGGAGTCTCATCACTGTGGACGTCTGTCCCTGGAGAGAGCAGCCAGCCATCAGTGACACGGAGAGCAAAACCGAGGACATGGTCAAAGTCATCTTGGAGTTCTTAATGAACACAGAGGAGACTCATTCTTCAGTCAGTGTGTTGGGAGAGGAGCTGTATGGTCAGTGGAACTTGTGCACTCTTTTCGGGATTCTTCTGGGCTATCCAGCATCTTACTGGTTTGATCAGACACAGAGCTTTGAGAACTGTCTGAATATGACCCCACTGGTGGTGAACAAAGTTTGGGTCTGCTGGCAAATAGGTGATGGAAAGCACTGCAGTTGTATTTATTCTTTCAGTGTCCCTGAGATATTGTGGTCAGAAGCCCACACTCGTATAGAGCACTGGACTGAGCTTTTGAGACAAAGATTTAGTAAACAGACTGAACTGACTGAACTTTGTTTTTCCAAGGAAACTGTCACTTTGCCCTCTGTAACTTTGTAAGTACTTAAGGCTCTGTATCAATTTTAAAAC
The DNA here is from genome assembly GCA_021613375.1 of Megaleporinus macrocephalus. Taxonomy (NCBI): domain Eukaryota; kingdom Metazoa; phylum Chordata; class Actinopteri; order Characiformes; family Anostomidae; genus Megaleporinus; species Megaleporinus macrocephalus. The sequence goes on along the minus strand of CM038704.1, from coordinate 18,631,234 downwards.
CTTTAAGAACTCTTTCAATTTAAAAAATCATTTATTTCTAAGACAGAGGTAGACATACATTACAGATCAGCATCCAAAAACAGAACATTTGAAGTTCCAGGGCACATCAGTAGTATTTAAAGCAGTACACATAGTGGCCTTGTTACATCTTGCTGCTGTTGGAACAAAACCTTGTACAATAAAGTTACAGGAGAAAAAAAATATATACTTCACTTTTAATGTAAGTCAATGTAACCAGACTTCTTGTGGGTTATTTCTTTTAGTCTGTTCATTATAACATTTACACACACAATTTTAGGAAAACAGGCATTTTTAAATTATGTCAAAAGTTGAAAACAACAAGGTTACAAGGTTTCATTTGAACAAAACAAAAAACGTACAGGACCACTACAGTTCTGGTAGAATTCAAAAATAAGATATAGATAAAAAATAAATAAAACTGCACTGAATTTTCGACTTAATACTATGTAATCCTTGTTAATGTGAATGCTACAAAGTGCAGCATTAACTGTTATGACTGTACAGTACGAACATTTTTCACATGTTTAATCTCTAAGAACACTTCAAAATGTGTAATCTTCCAGGGACTTTTTCGTTAGTCATGTAACAGTCACTCAAACCGGTTACAGTTTTGCCAAAGGCTTAAACAGTACTTTTCAGATGTCACCTAGTGTGATGTTTGTTACTGTGTTAACCTGAGTTGCAAATAAAGATTACAATTCCCAAAAATATAATTGCACTACCCGCAGACGTCATTTTCACCATTTTCCACCATGAATTCGGCCCCAATTGTACATTTTAAATACATAACTATTAAAACTCAGTTACTGTTAACAAATCAACCACTGAGCCACTTAATAGCTTTAGTAGCTTATGTTACTTCCATACTGAGGTAGAGCCCAAATGTTGTACAGGAGCAGCCATAAAGTAAAACAAACAAAGTTCCATCTCTTTCTCCATCTCAGCTGGGATTGAGGGCTGGAAGAACTTCTCCACAACGTGCACTCACTTTGAGCTCAGCAAGGTGGTCAGCCCTCGTAGTGCCAATGTTCAAGATGGCCACTGGGATTCGTCTCTCACTGGCTGCCAGCAAGAAACGATACCCAGAGTATACCTGGACAAAACAGCAGGTTAGCTTTTGGTAAAGCACCAAATATACAGCAGCAACCAAAGTAGACTGATACAAAAATCAGCAGTGACTACTTAGGCCGTCAAGCTAATTAATCTAGTGGAGATAAATAAAAAATGTCAAATTTGACTTCACTTTGTTGTCATTGTGGTAATTGCAAGTGAAATTGTAAAAGAAACCCCTCAAAATACACTATACTATAAAAATATGAGAAAGCCTAACCACTATGAGTTAATTAGTCATCCTGGTCATTAACATGAAGTTGGCCCCCATGTGTGCCTCTAAGGGGCTTCACTTCTCTGGAAAGGCATTTGTGTTCCCTCCCCCACAAAACTTTACTGTTGGCACCATGCATAGTGCTCTCTGGGAACCTACCAAACCCATATTCATCCATCAGACAGCCAGGAAACAAGATACTGAATCACATCAAAATAATCAAAGTTTGGTGAAATTTGACATTTTAGGATACAGTTTCTTACCAACAGTAATAGAGCTGAATAGGTCATGATATTTCAGATTGTGAATCTGACAATTAAGTGCTATCTATCTATCATCTATCTATCTTATTCATGTTATTGTTGTTTTTTTTTCTACATATGGCTTGCAAGACAATACGCACTATGAATCAAACACAGTTGTTTTTTGTAGTTTTGCTTAACAGTTAATTATATTCCTAAACATGTTGAGTTTATGTTTGGTTAGTCTAACTGCAAAGGTTGATCAGCCAAGCTGTTTGGTGAGGTTTCTTAGTCATGCTAACCAGCCCCTGGTCTCTTAATACCATTTTACACCACAAGAATTGGTCACTCTGGTGCTGAGTCTGCCAGTCTAATATAAGAGAACAGCGTATTCTGATCTCTTATCAATCAGGTTGAAAGTGCTGCTCCTGGTTAGATCATTTAATAAAGGTGGTCAATAAAAGGAAGAATAAATGCAATGCTCCCTGAGACAAGTGTCCATCATCAACACCACCACAACACGCTCTCAGCAAGAAACAGAACATATAGCAGCAAAAAAGAAGTGATATAAACAGAAGTAAAACAAGAGATAACATTCACATTGATTTCACTGATGGAGACACTCTTGGTGAATAAAGGAAGAACTTTGATGCTAAACTCAGGTATTGTAATGGTAATAAACAATTTCAGACACAGAGTTATTATTCAGGTTTGCTTATTACTGTGCAACAACGAATTCTGTCACAAACACTAAAAATGTCATGTCAATAGTCCACTACCGCTGCTTTGGACTGCATACAAAATATCTTACCTATACCTGTAACAGGTTTAAAAAGAGGGCAGCTACAACACAAGATTACAACATAGTGCATTATAGGTATCATCTATCTACTAAATGCATTGTGGGATTGTATGCTGAATCTGTGCACTTACCCTAAATGCAAAAAGGCAAAAACCAAATAAAGTGGATTCATTTTCTGATTCATTATGAGAATCAGTAGCAGTCAGTACTCACCTGCAGTGAAGATCCAGCTACAAGTATGGCATCACATTCAGCCAGCCTGTCGTGCACAAACTGCACAGTCCCACGATCAACTGTATCTCCAAAAAATGTCACCTGAGGTTTGAGAATGCCGCCGCAGGACTGGCATGCCGGTACCCTGAAGTGCAGTACCTGCTCGTCCGCCAGCAGCACATCTCCATCTGGTGCCACCGCCCCTGCAACTGCCTCCCAGTCAGGGTTCAGAGCAGCAAAGCGCTTCTGTAGCTCCTCACGGGCAGTCAGCTGACCGCAACCCAGACACACTACCCTGATACATACGCACAATGATCACATTCAAACATTACTTTAAAACAAAATCCATCAGTCAAAAGTTTAAATACACCCAGTTTTTTATAAGTTTGTTTTTCTTTAAAAACTTTTGCTTTGATGCTTAAACTGAGCTTTTAAGACCAAAATAAACAGTAACATTGACGCCTGTGTAACTTCTGAGTCGGTCTTTCTTATTCTTTCTTATTTTTTTTCCCCCTAAAATGAGAAAGCTCAGTTATGGGCTGTTTTTACATAACTAGTGAACACAAGATAAACTCATTTTCTCTTACCTATGAGAACAGCCATGCAGCTCAGTAAGCCTTTGGTGTCCTGCCTTTGAATGTAAAGCATCCACATTCTGAGTGACAAGCCAGTGAACCTTACCCTTCTCCTCCCAGTCCCTCAGGGTGTAGTGAGCTGAATTGGGCAGGTGGGAGGAGAACTGTGGCCAGCCCACATAGTTCCGGGCCCAGTAGCGCTGGCGGGCTTTTGCACTGCGCAGAAACTCGGAGTGCTGCAATGGCCGGCGGTCTGTCCGCGCATAAAGCCCCACACCCTCGGATCGATAGTCAGGGATTCCTGACTCAGTGGATAGTCCTGCTCCAGTTATTACAAAAAGGCGTGAGGCTCGGGTTACAAACACCTGGAGCTGCTCCAAAGAACTCCTGTCGACTGAACTGCTGGCTGGAACAAAATTCAGAGCACCAGCATGAACCGAGGAGGCCCGTTTTCCTACTGCCACACATGGAGGTAGAGATCGCCCTGACAGCAGCATCTGGAAACACACTGAAAGTTAGACTGTATGTAAAGGAATAGTTAATAAATGCTTGGAATAGTCAATAAAATTGATTTACAGTGCTCTCCTTACCCTGGTTGGAGTCCGTCAGTCAAATCCTATTTAGAATCTGAAGTTTGATTCTTAATTTTGTAGCTACACAGTTAATTTAGCACTATGCAAACTATGATGTAAATCATCGCACCTGCTTTCAACTATTGTTTAGTAATCTTATATGAAACTGTGTTAATAGGTGGTTCCTAACACTCTGACATACTGTTTTTTAAAACAATAAACAATAAAGCTGCAATATCTTTTGTTAACTACATTTAAGACAAAAAAATGCAAATAAAAAAAATGAATTAAGAAAAAAATGCTAATTCAATTCAAGTGCTAAACAATTTTTTTAAACTGCAACATTCAAAATGTACCCCTATAGCGACACCAAACGCTCACTTCTCAGCTCTGGTCCTGGAGCCACACTGCACTGGAAAGTAGGATTCCAAATCCAGGGTTGAGAAACACTGGCTTACAGCAACTTGTATGATTGTCATTTGTTGGCCAAAAGGCTTAAAGGTGAATTCCATAGATTTTTCAATATTTCTGCATGGTTCAATGTTGTAGACATACACAGTCAATGTGGTTTAAAGTGAAATGGATGCTTGTAAACATAACATACTACTTACTTTACAAAACAATCATCTCACACGTCATCTGAGGTTTTTTATGTAATGTTAAAACATACATGTGTGTATATAAGCATGCAATGGTAAAACATAGCAAATCTGAATAAATTAAGTTTACTTTGGAATGCCCTGCATGCACCTCTCCACCATGAATGGATTTTTTAAATACATGTTTTAGTACGTGTGGAGAACTTTCTCTACCATGCCTCAGCCTTTTAAACCTTCCTAAATGGATCTGAACCTGGAAATAAAGTCTTACAATATGTAAAACGTCTTTGGTTTTAAGTAGGTTAAGTTCTGATATATCCAGCCTTGGGTAAACAGACCTTATCCTAAGGTGGAGCATATGATTTACTCAGATAAGACATAATCAAATGAAAACACATAAAAATATTTTATTAATAAACCATTTCCAAATGAACCGCAGTACACATCCATAGTTATGTGTCAGTGATGATAAGATTCTGATTCTGATGTCCCTTTTTAATGGATAGGTTACACTGTTCTTTGTCCAGGGGTGTCAGGTGAGTGTAAGCAGACTGAACACATACAGTGTGCTAGAATAAGCACTCTCTTCACGAAATAACCGATCCTTCACACAACAGTCACATGTGATCACAGGACAGTTTAGAGCCGAGCAATAGTAATGCCTGTCCAAGTATATGAAATCTTAAAGACCTCTTCACTTCAGTCGTATAGAAACATATGTGTTTCTTACATCACTGCAAAACGTCCAGTCGAGTTTGATTCACATACAATAACAGCAGCATCGGCCAAGTTAACCAGCTGAACTGACATTTGTCAAGTCCTCCTGGAGTCTTGCAGTTGGCGTCGTTTATGTCTAGTAACGTTACATTCATTCCCCGTAACAAGAGCGAAATAAGATTAAAACTTACCGATACACAGAATTTTGTCCACATAGTGACGCTCAGTTACTCAACTATATAACTCGCATTGCTGGTGAATGTTGTAGTGGGTCACCGGAAAAACATTTCCGCCTTTAACTGTACCGGTGCATTCTGGGAGGTGTAGTCCTGTAGCGCTCGGCTTCCACTGCCCTCCAATTATTTCTTATATGCACAGGAAAGTGCGACAAATTCTTGTTAAATCGATAGCTTCTTTCCTATTTGGCCAGCAATCAGTGCTCGTTTCCATAATGTAGATAAAACAATACAATCTGAAACTTTAGTCTAATGCATGTCCCTGTAAGACAATATGACAAAAGGAGTAGAGATTCATTGAGCGGTGGACGGAAAAAAGGTTGTCCTGATGGCGTCTTCAGGGTGTTCAGAATATACTGCACACATCTTGGTTACAAAACTTCAGAATGTCTGTTAAACCAACAAACAAAAATTTGAAAACAATATTAGGCTACAGTAGCTAATTATTCAAATAAACATTAACACTGGTTTTACACTGATATATTCATCATATATTTTTACATTTTTACTTTTACAATGCTATCAATATAAGAGACTGCTACAAAAGCTATCCTCACATCAAGCAGTGAACATTTAGAGTATGTGTGTGTTATAGATGGTGAGATTCATGGATTTGCATCATATTGTAATTGTGTTTAATCCCATTGAGTAAATGAAACCATGATAAATCACACTTAATTGCAATAAGGGTGAATTGCATTTCATTGCAGTAGTGGTTGCTTCTTATTTTTGCTGTCCAAAGAAAAACATGCATCTCTATTTTTGTAAATTTAAATTTTTCTATTTTATTTGAACACAATGCCCTTTATATGCCAAGGTGAATGGACCAATATAAATTCTTCAAAACCCATTAGCAATAAAACCTCTTTACCTCAACTTACATTGAAAGTAAGCAATGTTTTTGGCCTCTCCTATAAAGTTACAATTTCATTTCAGAGATACATATTTTTCCTTTGGACAGTGATGGGGGAGGGGTTGCTGGTTTCACCTGAATGTGTGCAGTTAAAGATGCTTTCTGCTTGAGAATAGAACTCCTCTCCCAGTATAGCTCGGTAGTCCATATGACTGGTGTGAACCAGACACTGGGTAGCATCTTTAAAGAGCAGGTCACTTTCACCATACTGCTGAGACTCAAACAGATGGAACTCAGAATCCGGACGTGCTGCAGTGGTCTCCTGAGGACAGAAAGAAATGGCTGACAATTAATCTTTCAACCTTTGAGGAGGTGATTAATATTTTAATTAGGTTACAATCAAAAGCATTCCTAGTACAAAGTCATGTATAGTAGAACTTGAAACAGCTGAAATTGTATTACAGTTGCTTAAAGACCATGTCATTTAATAGTAATATTAAATGTATCACTGTTTAGTATCAGCAGAAACTAGCAGATTGCCCATGTTACAACATAAACACAGTGTTGAGACCTGTGACTTCATGAGGAAGTCGTAGATGCGAGCAGTGAGTACGGGTCTTGTCATCACAGTGTTGGGAGGCACGGCTCCCAGGTTACAGGTCTTCCACTCTGTTAGTGCAGCTCGGCCTCCATCCTTACACAATAATTCAAAGTCCCAGGTAAGCCAGCCCTCAGCCCAGCCACTGCTGTTCAGATCTGCCCATCAGACACAATAAGAATCTCATACACTGACCTAATGACAAAAAATAACTATTAATCTGATCATGGCCAGCAACATGTCAAAAAATGTGTACATATAAATAAATACAGAAACAAATGGAGTTTGGTTTCATTATGAAAGAGACAATGTGTTTTAATGTCTTGCACTTTTAATATTGAGGTTTATTAAAGTGTATCTATTACAAATTTTGTGAAAAAACTTAATAAAAATAAATAAGTCATAACTCAGGCTTCAAGATATCTGCTACTACTACTGCTATGTAACATATGCTATTTAGACAACCCTTCTAAGGAGTGAATTTAGTTACTTTCAGGTGCACTAATTGTGGACACATTTTTAATTGTGTATAGAAAAGTACTGTCATATAACAGCATTGCTAATACAATTTGATGGTCTGGAGTAAAGTCACATGAGCCTAAGGTCACAGTGTCAAATCACTTGGTTGTAAAGCTCTCCAGACTTTGGCTGTGGAGCAGTACAATTATGTCACAGTGATGGAGGTCTGGTCAATACCTCCGGTGTAAATTGGAGTGGCATTTGTCACTCAGAAATAATCATCCAACATTAGTACCTGATCTTAGAAATGCTGAATGCAATCAAATCCTCTCAGCAATGTATCAAAACAAAAGCCTAGAGCCTATCATTTCCAGAAGCCTAGAGGCTGTTACTTCAGTAAAAGAGAAGGGGGGTGGTGTACTTATGTGAATATGTATAGAACTATATATAGTACAAGTCATTATATGATGCGAACTGGTAAAATATATAATTCCATTACTTGTACCATGAGATTCCAGTACCTTTTTTCCATCAAACTGCCAATTTAAGTAAAACCATTTTGAATTACTATTGTGAAGAACAAGGAATATCAGGACACAAACTAGGACCTACTCTGTAGCAAAGTAGAGGATGCAACCTCTTAACTGACATATATGACTGGGTAAAAGTGCAATCCAGCCTACTTTCAATGTTGATCTCCAAGTTGTGGTGTTCCATAAAAGCAACATCTCCATAGCTTTTACCACTAGGGTCTCCAACCAGACACCTAAAACAGAGTACACACTGTTCCATATCTGCTGAAGATATAATCTTTAGACTATATGTGTATTAGACATGGATAATGTCATTATACTGACAGACCTAATAAACATTGAATTTCTCTCACCTCAGTGCTCCCATGTTTCCATAATAGCGCTCATTGTGGTTGTCAGAGCAGCGCTTTGTGGCAGCTTCTTCGGTCCCGCCTATACACACTTTGCACAGGTTGCCCTGACCTCCAGGCAAACAGCCCTTCCAAAACACCTCAGAGTACACTGTAGTCACATGTAGAACACAGCTAATCAGACAATCAGAACTCATTATTCTGAACAGAACACATAAAATATAAATCATGACATTATTATGGTGATTAAATATCGTCGCAGTCCAATGAAAAACATGTATCTTCATTTTTGGCAATTTTGAGTTTTCTAGAATGTATGAATGGAACAATAGAAGTGCTTCAAAATAGCCTGGAAAATTTTCTGGTTCCACTGACTTTCATTGAAATTAAAGTATGTTTTTGTCTTTCCTGTAAAGTTGTAGTTTTGTGGATACTTGTTTTTCATTGGACAGTGGCGATATAGTTCTAATATTACATAGTATACTTGCGTATAACTTGTCCTTTAGGGAGGAGCTGTAGTACCTTTGTTTGGTTCACAGGAGGAGCTGCCATTATGTGCTGTACTCAGTGTGTGTTTCGCAGGCAATACCCAACCTGCAGGGCTATACATGTGACCATGACAAGAGCGTCGACCATCCATATTACCAAAATACACGTTTCTACTGGAGCGCCGTACCACCGCCACACCATAGACGGACGGCAAGTCTACATGGTCAAAGAGAATATAGATTTCAGACATCACCACCAGAAATGTCTTTCAGAAATTATTTGTCTGTGAACATGTGCATGTACGGCTGATTCACATACTAAAAGTATGTATCAGTCTTGCAGCTTGTGTAGTCTTTCAAAAATTCGAATTGGGAAGTCATGTAAAGTGTTTTGGATGGTGATGTCACGGGGGGTCACAATGTCAAATAAGTAAATTTCAGTATCATTTAAGGGGGCTAAAGCCACAGATTATTTTTCTTTGCGCACTAGCATGCCAGTTAAGAGCATTTAAGTACAAATAACCAACATGTAACTTGAGGATATCAGTTTAGGCAAAATATGTGCCGTAGGCTGTCATCTTAAAACAGTCTTTAAGACAGGGGTTTGATGCCTGTGAGCTTTGGTGTTGGAAAATACTTTTGAAAGCACCTTGGACAGGACAGCAAAAATAACAAACGAATGGACCCTTGGCCACATGTAGCCTCACCTCTTACTCGTGTACAGATAACTACACTGCAGCCATCTTAATCTGGACAACCAATCCACTCACAACGACGCTTATTATTGACGGAACAGTTGAAGGTTAAAAAGGAAGAAGACGGACAGCAACAAGGTGTTTGGAAACAATCAGAGGAATTGTATAGGCCGCTAAAGCTTAATGACCCAGCAGAAGACAAGATATTGCTCTGCACACGTATAAAGGAGTAGCATACTCCAGTCCTGGAGGGACAGATTTCTGCACATTTAGGTGATACTCTTGCTTAACTACACCTGATTCAACTCATCAGTTAATTATCAGGTTTGGCTGGTCAGCTAAACAGGAAATCACCAAACTGTGATGCAGGTAATCCAACTACACAGCTCATTAACAAGCCTTTCCTGGGTTGCAGTGGGTGTATGCAGAGATTTCCAGGACCAGGGATAGGAAATGTTTCCATGACCATTTTGTGTAACTTTTCCGTAGGGAAGCTTTTAGAGGCCACTGACACTGGGTTCCAAGTTACCTTCAATTACTTTATTTGTTACCTAATAAGTTGTTTTATATAACAAAACGAATTAGGTTGAGAATTCCACTTTAAATATAATATAGGTTAGTAATTGTAGGTGGGATCATTTCACCACTTACCTTTAGTCTCAAAATGGCCTTCTCCTTGAGTGAATTCGCACTTCTCCCCTGAAGAACAAAATGTATAAAAATACATATATATTCACAAGGAATGAGCGAGAAGAGAATGTTTATAAAATTAACAATAAATCCATACAGTACGAGATTTTGTTCACCATAATACTCGGTCACTACAGGTACAAGGCCACATTTTCCAGCTATAAAGGTGTGTGTAGCATCCAGGGATACAGCATCCACTTCATCCCTCTGTAAGAAAACATAAAAAAAGAATGTCAGAACTGATTGTCTGCTCAATCAGATTATAAAATTAAAAGTACATGAAGTCTCAGTATGTGAGTTTAGGTGTCTACCTACAGGACAGCAAGTCAACACCAGTGATACCAATTAACACTAATAATACAGATACAGTAACAGTGTTTTAACTGGATATCTCGTAACAGCATTTCTCAGGGGATTTCAAAACAAAGTTTATTTCATGGCTTGTTCACTACTGCATTAGTTGGATCAGGTGTGTTAGTAACAAACGCTTAAACACTACTAAAATCTGCATTAAATTCATTTTACTGCATTTGTAAATAGTAATGCACCAACCTGACCTGTTCTCTTCTGAAATTGATTCTGATATCTACATTACATTTATGCTATTTATCAGAGGTAGTGTTAACAGTCTTGCCTAAGGACTCTTAGTGGCACTGAAACCTAGTCAACAGCACGCAAGTCAGACAACCACATCTAAATTGAGGATATCATAACAAATGTAATTTGTTAATAGTTACGTTTATATCTGGAAAATATATTTAGGTCTGTTTTGTAGAGAAATTTCAAGTTTTTCTCATTTCAGATTTACACACACTCCTTTCTATATATATATATATATATATATATATATATATATATATATATATATATATATATATATATATATATATATATATATATATATATATATAATGTTGTATCAACTCTAATTTAGATGAATTTAGTCACCACTTTCTGCATTTCAGTTATCTGCATTGAACCACAGTTCTGTTTTTAGTGGCTCTCTAGTGATCACCAATATATTCCCTCTTATCTTTTGCCTTACAGCTCTATTCTTTTCAGAAATGCTGAAACAATTAAGTGTAGTTGTAATACCATGTTGGCTAACAGTTAACTTTGTCTTACTGGACCTTGATCTTCTCAATGCAGTCGCTCATGGAAAAGGCTCTCACACACACCAGAGGATCCGATTTAATGTTGAGAGCCCACTGTTCACACTTCTTCTGTTCCGCGTGACTAATGCAGCACCACCTCACCACACTGTCCTCCAGCGAACTGCCTAAACACACATATGCAATGCTATGTTAATACCCACAGAAGATACAAAAACAATAATGGCCACAGAAAATTGTTCCTACACCCACTCAGTCCATTCATAAACAAACAGAGTGTACCTTCATGTCCAAGACCCTTGAGCAAAGCAACATAGTCCAGTCCCAGAACCTGACTGATGTCCATGTCTTCCTGCAGGATGGACAATCGCTCAGTAACGTCACTGAAGAGCAGGTCACTTGTGCCGTAAACTGATGAATTAAAAAGCTGGAAGCGCTGTCGTTCTCTTCCCTTCCAGCCAAATACCATCTAATAAGACATTGAAAAGGATGATGGTAATTAGGGAAACCAGCTGACAGTAAATTTAAAACATTGCATTGTCTTAAATCTAGACATCTGAGTGCAGCCTGTCCCCCCAAGCCCCCAATTCTAAAGATTTTAGAAATTCAAAAAGTTTCAAGTAGTGTCAAGACATTTTTTACAAAACAAAAATATTAATAACAAACCAATTCTTAACCATTGATATTGGAAATATGTGTTTTGTTACCCTACTTGTAAATAGTAACATGAAGAGTTTCACCCTGCAAAAAACTGTATATGCATTTGTAACAATTTTAGACGCAAAAATTAAAAAAAAAGAAAAGAAAAGAAAAACAACACTTAAAGTATAATAAAACATATTTTATTTCTCTAATAATGCTGGTTATTAATCACAACATACCTCTGGTATTTCTTGTAAGTGCAAAGCCCAGTCTCAACACCATATATATATAATTTTGTGCATTATTACAACTCCACCACAGATACACAAATCCTGCCGACACTACCTGAGCTGCTGTCAGGAACTTGCGGACAATCTTGCGATGGTTCATTCGTGTGACCACTCCCCTGCCAGGGCCACGCCCAAGATTGCACTTCCTGAAATTGCTGAGAGGAGCACGAGAAAGATCTGTGCACAGTAATCTGTATTCATCCTTCTCGATGTCTGTGGGGTTAAAAGGTTGAAGGGCAGACAGTGGGAGAAAGGGATGAGGGAGGAAGAGCAAAAGAGAGGTAAAAGATCTGCCACAGCAAAGGTGTTACCCAGTAAAGAATGATTAACCAAGTAGTTTAAAGTGAACATTCAAAATTATGAGATGTTGAGCTTTAAAATAACCATCTATGCTGTCTAGAGCTGTATGATCCACAAAAGCCACGTCGCCTGCTCCAGACTTTAGACACCTGGGAGACAAAGAGAGTGCAGGTTTATATTAATAATGGCATAAAAGCAGGGGCATTACAGGTGGAACTGGCTATTTAGGACCACCAAAAGGAAAGGGATTATAGTACTATAGTATAGTACAGTGGTAAACCCCTGCTCACCTAGTGAGAGAAGAAAAAGAAAAAAAAAAGGTCTGGAAATTTACATGTGACAGTTTATTAAGTACACATTTGTAAGTGTTTTAAAAGCTCTGATCCATAGGTACTGTACTTATATTATTATTATTAGTAGTAGCAGCAGTAGTATTTATTATTAGTAGCATTTATTTATTTATCTGTGTGTGAGTAAAACTAGAACTAAAGCCATTTATTTTCAGCTTTTGTACTGGGGACTTATTGCCCTAAACAGATCCGGTAATTCTAAAATCAGATCAGTTAATTTCAAAACACCACATTAGCTGCATTAAGTGAGTTGAGAGCAGAGAATATCTAAAATCACATAGGGCAGTTTATCCCCAGGACTGGGAACCACCTGTTTAAGGCACGCTAGAATCGACACATCTAGTGCCAGGAGTGGGTAATATGTCAAAAACATCATATTATGCTTTTTTAAAGACTTTTTTCACTTTAAACTATATAAAGCACAGTATTTTGACACAAAGACACAATGCACTAGTAATGCCACATTTTAAGGATCAGTGTATAAGATTTCTATTAGCAGAGCTGTAATACAGTGTACAAAAACTGTTTTTATTAGTGTAAAATTCCCTGTAACTACAAAACACTGTGTTTTCATAAACTTATACTGAGCCCTTCATATTAACATATCTTCAAACCAGAAAGAAAAATCAAGTTTCTTTTTCTTTAGTGTCTTTTTCAAATTTTCCTGTTACCCATTAAGTGGAGCTATAGTTTTAAACTGTGTCAGAGGCTAGACACAGCACTAATTAAGATGGAAAGGAATAATTAACAACAAGAAGCTGGTTGTCCAAATATACATATTGGACAACGTCTATACCATTAAAGGAATACTTTGGGTGTTTTTTAGACTAAATCAGTTCATCAGGTTGTAAGTTGTGATATTAAGATAAGTCTGTACTAAACTAACACTAAAACAAAAAAAAATATTTAAAAGACTGGGCAACTATACTATACTAATGATGGAGCATGCTTGGCTCATTGGGTACAAAGCATTGCTAGAACACTGGTGATATTTGTGCTAATTAATTTGTGTTGTGAGAAGTTTGAGATACTAGATTTTGAGACGTTATACTTCTTATTTAGCACACAGAAAATAAACAAACAAATAAATGGAGGCTCTATTCTCTCCATCAAAGAAGCTTAAACAAATAAGCAAAACAAAACAGGACAGACACTGAGGCAATGGGAGAAAACCTGACTGTTGCTGTAGTTCCAGAGAAGAGAGGGGTTCAGCAACTATTTGCCCATTGTGATTGCACACAGAGGAATCTGACCTGTTCATTTAACATATCAGTGCAGTAAAACACATCACACACTCGCACCCACACATACACACACTAAGGGGCAGTAAGCACACTTGCCCGGAGCAGTGAGCAGTTGAGGGTTTAAATGCCTTGCTTAGGGGCACTTCAGTCATGTTCTGTCAGTTCAGGGGTTTGAACCAGTGACCTTCTCCACCTAGTAATTTAGTAATTTTTTATATTCCAAAATAACCATAATCAGACAGTCAGGATACCCTGATAATATGTGGAATTAGATTACAGGTGCTATTTTTGAGGATTTCATTTTTAATTAGGAAACATTAAGAAATTAGTCTGTTTACTCTTAATTTACTGAGTGCATCCTTAAACAGCACAATAGCTGTCACTATAGTAAAAGTGTGTATGGTTGGAGAGTTAGGGCTTTATGCGTACACTTTTGAACTTAACAAGATGAAGGGGTCAGCATTTAACCACTTAATGTACAGAACCAGCTTAGCTTGTACAGATCAAAAGAAACAGTCCAGATGTAAGCAGAAGTAATTAGAACAGCGTATGTTACTGTTTATGCGTTACCTGAGTGCCCCTTGGTTGTTGTAGAATGGTTCACTGTGAGAAGTCTCACAGTGGTAGTTCCTCTGTGGGTTATAGGACCTTTGACCCTGGCACTGGGAGCACAGGCTGATTGCCATGGTAGCTGCTCCAGGCACACAGCTGGCCTTGAAGAAGGCACTAACCGCTGACAAAGAAGACACTCCATGTTATGCTCAGGACTTGCAGTCCAGTGACCACATCCAGCAATTTTCAAAACCTCTAGCATGGTTAAGCGCACAGTTCCTAACTCAGAAAACACAGCACATCTGAAACTCATTTAACATTTTCACCAAACAGAACATGCCAACTACTACGTTCAGCCAGCATAACAGTGCCAAGTGGTTTGTTGGTGAACAAGTATATTTCGATGGAGATTCTTCAGGTTCAACTGCACCAAAAAACTTTACTAATGAAAGACAAATCCAAAACATCCAAAAGAAGTGGCAGAAATATTTTTTTTGCCCAAAATCTCTAATGAATCTGTCCAAACAATCTGTTCCACACAGGCTGTTTCTGTCACTAAAGACTTCAGACTTATATAATAGTTTTAAAGCCATAGTCACAAAACCAGCCTGTTTAATTGTACTGGTTAAAGACACCTAAAAAATGATCATGTAAAACATTACTGTGACTTAGTTAGTATACATCAGAGAGAAAAATAAAATACAACAACAACAATTGTGAGCCTTTCAGGAGGAATCTTCTCAAACATCTTTAAAAGTATAAGATAAGTTAGGACTGGCCACCCTGACTGAGGGGCTGTTCCTCAGCCCAAGGCAGATAGTTGCGAGAAAGCAGGTGCCCCAGAGGCAGACTCCAGCCTGCAGTCCACCGAGCACCACTGTGACAGCTCCTGGCACCCTGCAGAGAACGTAGGTCTAGTGAACTAGAGTTCTTCACTACTGCCACAGCCAGAATACAGCCACCTGAAAAAGAACATATGAACACTTAACAGCTCAAACAAACAAATCTTAGGCATATATTACCTTCACACTGGGAAATACACTGACTCTTAAAACTTCAGTAAATAGAAATTGCCCAACCTGCAAAATTTACTGATGAGGAATGGAGTAGAGTAGAGAGTTAGTCAGTAATTAGACATCTATATAGTAAAGATGTGAATGAAATACGTGCATTTCTCTACCATCAGTGTAGATCTCCTTGGCAACTGCTGTGAGACCAAACTGCTTTACTGCAGAGTACACCTCTCCTGCATCCAGGGTCACGAGGTCAGCTTTATTCGCCTGAGATGACAGGAGCAGAACCAGTACGGCACAGTGATATACAGCATCACTCTATAGCACCCATGGCCACAACAGGACAAGCTTTAAATGTACTTTGAGTTTGTGTAGTGGTTGGTGTTGCATAGCCCTTCTATGTGTACCTGGATAGGTACAACAGCCTGCACCAGTACAGTCCCTGGGGTGATTTTTCATTGTTACTTTTCCATTAAATAACAAACACTGACAAATGTTTTTTGTGTTTTGTTAACATGATGCAACTATACTATTGGTACAATATAGCCATGCTGTGCTCTGGATATATTTTGCAACTCTTCTAGTAATCATCAAGTGTTTTCTTTGCTATAAACAGCAGGTTTTGCCCAAATTATTCCAGCCTCATTACATTACAACCAGTTGGAATTCCAATCTTCTTCTCTGTTACAAGGTGACAGCAGTCTCAGAACACAATCCATATTGCCCGCCAACCAGCAGGGTAGGTACAACCTCACACAACACACAGAGAGCTATTAAAGTAAAAGCATACTTCTCTGGACAGTTCTGCTCCAGTCTAGCTTCCGAAGATGGATCAAACAACCAATTTGTTCTACTTGACTTTTAGGATCTGACTTAAACTGGTACGGCAGGACAGACACCATTGGAAGAATAGCAGAGCTTGTACCAGGATACCACTCTGGCTGTTGACCAATTAGAATGATTAGTGAACGAGCTGACCAATCACAGCAAACTGGACTCATTGAGAGGTGGGCTTAATAACAGCGCTGCAGACAGATGGTAAATATAGATGTACAGTATGACAAAAAATGTTTTGGGAAAAACTGAAACATGCTAATCTATTTTAGTAGAGCCAAAATACATTATAAAGACTGATAATGGCCGTAATAGGTGACCTTTCAGTTTCTGTTTTTATTTTTAGGATTTTGCTCAAAAAACAATTACACACCTGAAAGTCGTTAATGCTGACTAGTACCAAAACCGTTACAAGAAGATACAGCACATGGGGACTGGAATTCATTACAAAGTATTACCTAGTCATTATAATAACACATGTATGTACAAATAAATTATTTTCCTAATAACACAGACTGTTCTGACTAGTCTAAAGTGATACCATACTGTATAGCTACACTACCGTGCAAAAGTCTTTATCACTATATCATTATAACAGATGTAAATAAGCATAAATACAATACATAAAGATACAGCATAAAGATCTTATTTATAAAATTATATATTATCTAGGCAGTTTAAAGAACTTTAGAAAAAGAAGTTTAGTTTCCAAATGCATTAAATTCCTTTTTCAGCAATATTGACTTAGCTTAATGAAGTACTGAGTCTTTAAACCAGGTATTAGATGATAACCACTATTAAAAACCACTATTAAAACAATTCAATCCAGCATCAGGGCTAAGACCCACTGCTCTTGAAGACTAGTGATAGTAACCCACTCGTATCTTGTTTATGCAGTCAGCTGTGCTGTAGGCTCTCACGCAGGACAGTCGAGCAAAGGCTGTGATTGCAAATGGCGGTAAGGCAGCTACTAGTGCTTTAGCCAGGTCTGCACACTTTCTCTGTTCTGGCTCTGACACCGTACACCAGCGCATCTTCTTAGCTGTAGAACAGACACACCCAGACAAAAACACAATCAAATTCAAGGCCAGCTAGAACACTGCTTAGCAAAGAAAGAATAACTAATCCTAAAGACAACTATAATCTAGTTCAGTTCAGTTCAGTTAAACAGCAGCCCCTTTAGTATAGAACAATACATCTGACATCTCTGCTCTGTTACCAGCTCAAAACAACCAAGTTAAGGCTGCATTAAATCTTTAAATAGCCATAGAGTCATTTGGGAGCCATTTAAACCATCTGGTTTAACTAAATAGGCAGAGCTACAATATGGCATTGGCATTCAGGATTTCTTTAAAAGTTCTTTAGACCTGCCTCTCACTGACCACAAATGCAGTTATATACTGCTACAATACAATAAGAGAGCAAAATAAGTAAGCAAATAAAGCACAAATATTCCCAGAGGTTTCACTTCAGCTACACAACCTACTCACCCCAAGTGGCTGTAAAGAAGAGGAGGATGATAATTCCACACGCGCCCTTCATTGTGGCATGATCTAGTGAGGAAGGAGCCTGCAGTGAGCTAACTCCGGGAGGACAGTGCAGCCTGCCTGCCTGGGCTTCTGATCTGAACGATTGGGCAATAAGTGAGCATTTTCAAAGTGAATGTTATTCCTGGGCCAGCGCGCATGTGGAAAGAATTACAGCAGAACTCTCCGTCACACTGATGTTTCCAGACATCTCACAGTGCCTGCAGTTTTAACAGCTTTCCCCCACATGCCTATGTGTCTGCAATCTGATGGCTGGTTTATTTCATTATTATATGTACTTGAGTGTACATCTACAAACCTGAATGTCTGAATGTTGCTTTTAATACATAACAATCAATTCAATTCATTTGTGTGCCTTAAAAACAACAAAACTTTTTATAAGAGAGTCCAGCATGCCAGTACCGTCTGCCCTGCCAGAAAAGTAATCAACAAAAAGTATTCAAGCTATGCTCAAAAGATCTACAAATATAAAGCATGGTTTTTATTAAAAATAAATAAATGCCAACATGAACATCATGAAAAGAAGTGAGAAAAAGCAACATTTTTTCACACAATTCATTCAGAGCTTGCTTTACAATTCTACAAAATACAGCGTTCATATTCATGACAAACTACTTTTACAATAATAGAATGTGTAAACAATAATAGGAACAGCCCTATTTAATGTCAATCCTGAATAGCAAATGTCAAGACATTTCAAGCTTATTTTAGTTCAGTGGCAGTCACAAAAAATCTTTCCAGTTACAAACTCTGCACGTTATTAGTAGCAAAGAGCGTACCCAAGTAGAACATGGAATTTCTATGTTTTATTGTTTGATCCCAGCAGCTGGCTTTCTATGATGCTGATCCTTGCAGCATGGCAGATCATGGTGGGCTTCCGTTCAGTGAGATTCGCAGACAGAGCAGATATACGGATTTCCAGCTGTGAAAAACAGCAACAATCACTTAAGAGTTCAATTGACGGTGGACCCCAAACCACACCACAAAAGCAAAAACAATAGAGAAATAGTGGCTAACTGGGCAACCTGCCCTTGACCATTCACCTACAATAGTAAAATACTGGACAGCAGCTTTTCACAGAGACAGATTTATGTTTAAATCCATCTTCCAAAAGAATGCATGTTAAACGTAAACCAGAAGGGTCTCATTTATACTGATTCTACTTATGATGTAATCCTACCTACAAGAACAATTTATGGTGTTCCTAAATGTCCAGCCCATGTTACTTTAAAAACCCACAATGCAAACTGATGAAAATTTAATCAACAAATTTAAAGTCAATAAAAATGCAAAAACAAGGTCTCACATATTTGTATGTTACCAACGCTGAAAAATAAAAAAAAATGATAATACTTCTGTTACTTAAATGACGAGGCTTGACAGTTTCTATGAGATATCACAGTCTCAACAGACAACCAACGTTTTCTGGTGTTCATTTTTGTTAAAAGACAGATAACGCAACTATACAGCACAACCAAGTAATTTATTTTATAAAATACCTAATAAACCTATCAAGCAGTATTCCAGCAGTATCTGCAGCTGCGCAGTCAAACTCATTTACAGCTTATAGTCCTCCTGGCTAAGCCATGCCCGGACACACAGTCGATGGTTGGCTGTTAATACTAAGATTTTTAAGACCACCATTTTATGAAATGTCTTCAATAGTACCCAACACATGCATCCGCATCAATTTTACAGCTCAGCTCCCAGAAGCCTACAATTGATCCCTCTACCCGAAACAAAACAAGGTCAATATCTGATTGTACACTGACTAATTAATCTGCCATCAAGTATAACTGCACACACCCAGCTCAGTCCACCAGTCCAGCAGCACTAATCAAGTAATCAAACACAAAGCTTCCTTCCCACAGCTTCAACTTCCTGGGATGTTCTATTTGTCTATTTAAGAGACAGAAAAAGCAACAGGAAGATACCTCATTTAATTCTTGTAGGATGCTCTCTCTTTCCTCAGTTTCTCCATTACTGCCTGTAGTCTGGAGCCAATTTCTCATCACTTTCTGAAGCTTCCGCCATGTCCTACGTACAAACATAGAAAACCAGACATCTTTTACCCTAATATCTGTTCTACATAGGTGTAGCCACCAGCTACTAGATTCACAGCACAGTGAATTTTTCAGTTTACAGTACATACTGAAGTTGATTTTTGTCCTGCTGGTATCTCTGCAGGTCCAGTTTGATATCCAGAAGTTCTTTGTTCAGAGATTTAGTTGGGTCAGAGGTTGCAGGCACAAGACCACTTGATTCATCTTCAATACCATCATCTTCCTCCGAAGTTAGTTTCTTACAGATACCTGCAGATGAGTCACCAATGTGATTTAGAACACGTATAGAGTTTATCAACACATCCTGACTATAACTCCAACCTCTGAATTTATTCTAATACATGTGTGGGTTTCTTTTTGCTTTTACTCTGACCATGCATGTTATGGTGGGTGAAGTCATGAGGGGTGAGAAGTGATGGATCTTTGTGCTTCAAACTTGTCGGTTTCATCTGTGAGACAACGAGAAGAAAAATAGATAACTTAGATTAGACAGAGAAGATAAACACTGGAAGATTCTTCCTTTCTTTGAAATTGTTGGGTCTTCACAAAAGGACAAAAACACTACCAATCAAAAGGTTTGGAATTAATCTTTTCAGTAAAATAAAAACGATTGGCCGGCAGATAAACAAATAACATTATTCTAGTATGCTTAACCTTACAGATTTCAAATTAATAGAAAGGCATTAAGAAGCTGCAAAATTTTTTTTGATATGACATTTTAGATGTGTCAGAAAAAAGCATCCCATCAGCAATAAATTACATAGAGCCTCATAATTCATAATATTTTTCATTTAAATTGGCACAAATTATAGCATAACCGTTTATTCATTTATTATTCCAGAACTTCTAAAGTATTTTATAATTTTTTTTTTATATATATTTGCATGGTTTAAGTGAACCTGTGTCCTGTTCACCTTGCTCTGTAGACTGGGTGCAATAAAAGAAGAGGGAGGTAGTAGCACTCCCTGGCTCACAGTGCTGGACAGTATGCTGGTGTTTCCTGCAGAATCAGGCTTAAAGGCTGGGAGTGGAGCTGTTACAGCCAAGACAGGCGGCTGCAGAGGGCAGGAGAGAAGAGGGACAGGGGGCTCCAGCTGTGTTGGGGGAAGTGGGACAGAGGAAAGTGTACAGGAGACTGGAAGAGAGGGTGCAGGTAATGATGGAGATGTGGGGTCTGTCTGACCTGCAGGCAGTCTATGAGACCTAGAACAAATAATATAACAAGAGGAGATGAAATTAAAATAGAATAAGAATGTTTTTTAATATGCACACTGTTAATCAGGACTTAGTAATGTAGTGGTTCAAAACTCCAGTCCTGGAGATCCATTTCCCTGTACACTTCCAAATATTCTTTGCCCCAGGACTCCAGATCCAGCTCAAGAATTGCTAAATAATTCCTGTTGAGCAGGATTAAATTCGAGAATGCTTGAAACAGCAGGGCAGTGGATCCTCATGATGCACAGTTTGTATAAATGTATTAGCTGAGCTGTGTTGATCTGTGATGGCTGGCTTTATGTTCGTACCTGCTTGGTTGGGGCTGCTGCAGCAGATCTTTAACCGGAGAGTGTAACAAGTCATCTGCCCTTCGCGGTTGCAGCCTTGAGGCTCGAACCATCAGCCTGTAGATTCAATCACAACCACAGGACCTATATCAGTATGTAATATCGCTGTAATACTGCAGATCAGACATATAAAATATGACCTCAGTAAACCACAGTAAGATTAAAAAACATGCATGGTACAAACCCAAGGCTGAATTAATGCACTAGTACAACAGGTAACACAAACCAAAGTCATCTATTTTTCACTCACAGTTTGTTCATAATGGACGCTCCTGCCCTGTGCTCTGCTGTTTGGCTGTGGACTGGGGGATGAGTGTGCTCATGAGTGTGTCTCTGATCTTCAGGCAGGCAGAAGGACACACTCTTTTTCGAAGGTTTATCTTGCCGTTTATTTGTTGTTTCTTTGTCTCTGGAAGGCGGACACAAAGCCCGCTGCTTCCAACGGAAAGCACACCTCCTTACTACTGCCTGCAACCGCCGAGAACTCTACGCACACATAGAGCACACACAGTCAATTATCTTTTTATTCAGTTACAAAAATTGATGCAGCAACACAAACTTGACAGCACTAGTCAATCTGATGTACAATATTACAGGTAAGCACATGCACACCTGCTCGTGGCTGTGCAGAGCCATGTTTGCGGAGAAAGCGTTCATGTGTGCTGTGTATGTGAGGATGTGGGTGATGCCTTCTCGGAGCAGTTCATCTCTGTAGAACTGAGCTGCTGCAGCCAGACGCCTCTGTTTCCTCTGACGCTCTGCAACCCAGTGCCTCCACACACACAGGACCTAAATCATAGGCCCAATCAAACATACATACAATATTTAACTGTGATAATCAAACTGTGATTATTAGAGCCATAACAAATGTTGATTTGAAGCTTGAAACAGATATTAACATATGTAATGGCATGTTATAGTTTTACAGTAACTCTTTTAGTAAACAGCTCAGGCATAGAGCTTTTGCTTCTGTTTTATATTTCTAACAAACCGACAGACACCTGGATAGACTACCACTCTTTTTGACAGTTAATAACATATGTAGGCTTCGAGAAAGCCTAGGGTGACCTCTTTTTCCAAAAACCTGTGGTAAATCCAAACATGACTCAACTGACACTTGTACTTATGCTGGGGCTGAAGCTAATGCATAAGGCTTGCTCCTGAAGTGCTAACCAGTGCAAGTTATATTATATTAGCTGTGTCTACCTAGAAAAAATAAAGAAAAGAGTTTAAATACAGCCTACATGATGATTGTATTAATATCGTGACCTAAAAGAGTTCCCTACAGAGAGAGTTCCCTACTAATGGCTATGGTAACCAAAAGGTAAAAATGATATTTTGAGATTTGCATGATATATACTTAGTACTTAGTTTTATGTTGTTGTAACAAATCAATCTGTTAGCATTTACCAATCTATAAACAAAAAAGAAGCTTCATCTATCTTTTTACACAGCAACAGTGTGATGGAAGTTTCACATAAATGTATTTTATTTCATTTGTTTTGACGATTTCTTAAGAAACTGCATGGTTATTGTGTGTGGTATTATATGGTAGCACTCTGCAGGGGTCACATGACCATTTGGCACTTTCCACCATGAACTCTGTAGGGATCCCGAAAAAACATGAGAGAATTTAATATTTTTAAATTATGGTCCCCATCACCAAAATCATAAATTAATCAGTCTTAGTCATTTTCTTAAGAAATACATTTCTTGATTATTGCGTTTACATTATAACCATATAATTACTCAGAAATTCAGGAAAAGAAAAGGTGGAATTCCAAGTAAATAATGGACTGCATTAATGGTTAGGTGCTACCTTGGCCTGAAGATTCAAAGACCAGTGCCAGAGTGCCATCTCTGTCAGCTCTGCTTCTCTTCTCTTGTTCTGTAGCTATGGAGTATCAAATACATATACAC
This sequence comes from Megaleporinus macrocephalus, assembly GCA_021613375.1. Classification (NCBI taxonomy): domain Eukaryota; kingdom Metazoa; phylum Chordata; class Actinopteri; order Characiformes; family Anostomidae; genus Megaleporinus; species Megaleporinus macrocephalus. The sequence continues at coordinate 18,607,838 of CM038704.1, read as the reverse complement.
ATAATGTTGAACTAGACTACAGCCAAACAAAGCAAACAACAAATGAACTTGCTCTATCGATCACCGACCTCTGCTTTCCAGCGGATAAAAAAGTGCTGAGACACTTTTCGTCTGTGCAGCTCACTGCTCCTGCTTTTAAGAACCTAACATGAACAAATCAATACATTCTTATCTGAACAGTTGGTTCAAACACCCATAAAGAAACTTAAGAACTACAATCACAATCTACAGCATTAAAGTAAATTAGGACTGATGGTTACCTGGTAGCATTTGTGCTGGTAAGTACTGATGATCCAGGCTCTGAGGCTTTTTCTCAGCAGGACAGAGTTGTGATGATTACAGGCTTTCTCCTGAGACAGCCTTTCTTCTCTCACTTCAATTTGATGCTGTCTCCATTTCCTCAGAACTGCCCGCATCCGCACTACAACAAAAGCCACAGTTCAGATCCTGTCCATCACTGTGTTAGTGAAGTGGAGACTATATAAAAAAATGCCACCAAGAACAAAACAAAAACTTTTAATCCACATTTGCATTCATAATTACAAGGGGAAATATTTTGAATGTAAAACTGCATTAAGTTAATGTTATTGTGTGTTAAACTTCTTCTGTGGGAAGAAACATCTTTTTTTATGTATTAACCATTTATTGAGTCAGAAAGCAGACAGAATGAATGAATGAAAATGCCATTTGTTAACTCTGTGATTAACTGTATAATTTATGTAGTATGGCAAACTAACAGTAATACAGTGGTACTATGATCTAATGTATAACAGCAGCAGACGCTGTATAGCACCTTTGTGCATGTGAATCCGAGCTTCTCTCAGTGATTCCTCCTGCTGGTGATGGCGAGACACTACAAGGGCTGTTCTCTCATGCCATGCAAACAGCACCTGTGCATTAAAGTAAACTCATCACTTTAAATATGGACCTCAGTTTCAGTCAGGGACAGAAAGGAAATTCACAAAAAATGACATGGAAGAAATGTGTCCATATTCTGAGGTCTTGAATGAAACATACAGTCACATACAAAGTCTTATACAAAAGCAGGGCACCTTTGTTAATAGGCACTGCTGGTAATGACACAAGGCTCGTCTCTCTTTCTCTCTCTCTTCTACAGCCAGACGGACGTTCCTCCTCCACAAACATAGCATTCTTCTGCAAAACACATATATTTATAATGAGCATGAAAGGTTAACATGTCCACAACAGTAGTGCACTGTACGCCTAATACCTGATGAGTTGTTGCTGATGTTGTTGGTAGCGGCTCTTTACACTTTGGTTGATGCACTGGGTCTGCACATAATGTTGCTGTATGTACACAATTACACAAACAATCACACAGGCAAAATGGTCAAGAGGAGGAAAAACAGTAAGATGGTGACAAGATTTCAGTACATTTCTTTATAAACAAAATATATAAGATTCTTTTTTCATTGCCATGTTAGTATTTTTTAGATTTAGTACAGCTTGTGTGTCCATAAGTTCACAATTAACACAATTGTTGTATTGTATTGTATATTGACTTTTTAAAATATCAGCATCAGTAAAAAGTTTAGATTTGGTTTTGATAGTTGATAACATGATCGTACACTAAAAGAACAGAATGTTAGGCTACTGTGCAAAAACGTCTGCACTTGTAACCCTATAAAATAATTTCTCTGTCATGCTACTACTAGTATATTTAGTCCCAACAACTACATTTTATAATGTTTAGAAATCAGCATGTAAAATACTAGATATCAGCATTAGCACACATTTTTTCATTACTTCAGATTTCCAATAATTCCAAGTTCCGAAGTAGGTAAACAAGTAAAACAGACCATTTAAATATTTGTATGCATGTATGGATGTATGCATGTATGTGAGTATTCTACCTTCCATGCCTGTAGTGTGTTCTTTAGTAATCGCCTTTCATAGTGCTCATCAATTTGGGCCAATCGGCTGTTCTTTCGTCTTCTGCGTTCTACATACTGACATTACACAAAACATCAACATTGACAATCCTTCATACACAAAACATTGTGTGACTCCAAAACAGTGTTTGCTCAGGGACTGTGACAATGTTTTTCCGTAATGCATTAACAATTCTATAATCAATCATACCTCACGCCAGCTACTCAGAGCTCCTTTCTTACACCGCTGGCCATCGTGAACCTCTGCCTGCTCCAAACGCCTCTGACTGAGGAAACACACACACACACACACACACCAAGTTAAGATCATTACAGTAAATTTGCTGAAAGCACGCTGGGCTTGAACTCAATCTTTGGGGTCTACCTGCTCTGAATAGCACTGACGTTGTGTCTCCACTGGTGCAGAGTCTTGTGCAGGAGAGTGTGTGAGTGAAGTGTTTGAGCTTGTGTTTGTTTGAGTCTGTCCTCTCTCTGCTGCAATACCCTGCAGAGCCACTTAGACCAGGCACGGGACACACACACTGTCTCTGCATGCAGCACAGCCTGAGGAAAACATCAAGCATTTGTAGTTATCAGTGAGGTTAAACAGAGGGAAACTCCATTATTAAAAATGATATTCAGAATTATTATAATAAAACTGAATTAACTAATTCCTGCAGATTCATAAAACCAACCTTTACTGTGATGTTAACATTAAATGTTGATTCATAAACAAAGACTACCACCAAGTTTTATCACACAACGTGACGCATTTCCTTCATAGACATGTATCCGTGACCCAACACTTTCCCGCAATAAATAAATAAATAAATACATAACAACTGATCCACTTTGATGGTAACACTTGGTAACTGCTGCTTAGGAGTACACAAGGAGAAAAGAAGACTTGTATGAGCAGGACTTCAGATTTACCTGCCACTTAAAACAGCCTCTGCTTCTGGCGTCTAATTTGTTTTGCAAAGAAAGCAGCTGTGTGGGGTTTAGCTAGTACATCAAGGAAGTGAACAGTAATTTGAAATGCTAATTAAGATTCTTATTTTATACAGGGACTTTACAATTTAGTCATAAAGAATTGCTTGTTTACTAGTAAAAATAGGTAATACATATTAGTGGACTTTAATTTTCACATGTACAGACTGTATTCCTGTTATCAAGGCTTTATGATTTTATGAATAGTTCTGATTTACCGTTTTGCACATTTTGCATGGCACAGCCAGTTTTTTGAAGCTGGTGCACAGTGTTTCATTTATACATTTCCAGTTGTGTTTTTTTTTTATCTATGAAAGACCCTGTACAGTGTGTTATAACAGTGACCTATGCTCATTTTACCTGATTGAACTACAAAAACAACAAAACAATTTCTTCAAATTTAGTCAATTACTCATATAACCAATAGCAACAGCTGTAGTATGTACTGACACTTACCCTCCTCTCCGCCAGTCTCAGGTCTCTGTGATCTATGTAACGTCCCCACCAGGTATAAAAAGCCCAGCTGTACATCTGCTGTCTGTACAAACAACAGCAACAACAGAGTTCGTCTTTCAGCAGATGTCAGAACAGTTGCTCATTTCGATTAAACTGTTATCTCCCTAGCAATACGCTAAAAGAGTACTTGATGTTAAATTACCCCACATGTAAGTAAAACATAGCAGTATGTCGTAAGTCCACACAAGATTCACATATACAAAGCTGTACTATAGTTTTAGAGACTCACTGGTGAAATAGTTCAGCTCTTTCCCTCCTCTTCACGCGCTCTGTTCTTTGCACTGTAAACTCAATCCAGGATGCCATGCATTGTGGAAGAACGTGTTTTGCAAAGCAAGAGTCGGCTCGCGACTCTAGATCCTACACACACACACACACACACACACACAAGTATGAAATGGTACACTGCAAATAAGATTACTGACTTGGGAACTATTAATGCAAATGTAGCCTTTTACTTATTATTCAAAACCACCAGTGAACCTACATAGTGTTTTAGAAGCATTAACTGCTAAATCTGAATTAAATGCTGCACTGTGTTGTGTACAGAACTACATATGCTGCTATAATCTAGCAGTTAGAGCTGTGTGTGAAATACAGCGGAAATCAAATGAAGTCTGGTACCTGTGTTCGTTTGTGCTCTCTGTAATGATTTTTCCACTGCTGAAGATAGGTTCTCAACACTGAACCCCTAAAAATAAACAGAAACTTCTCACCATTGTTCACTTTTTCCATGTTACACTTTTAAAATAAATAAATAAATAAAAATAATAATAATAATGTAAATCACACTTTTTGGATTCCAACACCCCACAATAAGTAGTACCACAGTAGTCTTACAAATAAGTAAGATACATATTTTATCATCACAAAACTTTTCTAAGTTTAAAAAAATGAGATTTAAATGAAATGTCTCAAAAGTTACACGGTCAAAGCATATTCATATTGGAATGCAGATTTGATGCATCTTGGGCACTGTATGTTTTGTTAATTAATTAACTAAAGCATTAATATGATCAGAAAATTATTCATTACCTTAATCTGAAAAGACAGAAAGAACCCTTCTGCAGGAGATGCCTTGAAGGTCAAGATATATATTTATAAAAAAAAGAGTCACACTTTCATGATCAGATTTATTAATTAACCTGTGATAGTTCAGCGCGACAGTTATCTGGGGCTGAAAACTCCGCTCTTCAATCTGCTCCAGGCGCTGTTGCCAAATTCTCCAGTACCTCGCCATTAGCTGAAAAGGACGCTAAAGTCAATTAAGGAACACAAACTGCAAAGGGCTGAAAGATTAGACAGAATATGTAATTGCAATTTATCTGACCAATATTGTGATTGTAATTATGATTGCTTTTATTTCTCTCATTTATTTCTCTATATTGAGCCCGGTGTTGACTTTTCATTAACAAATGATATTACCTGTATGAAGTTAGCACCACTGGTAGCTATCAAAGTTAGTAAGATAAATTACACACATACATTCATACATAAGTCTGATGTTTACAGAATAGGTCAATTACTCTTACCGTGTGCTGATGATGCTGTGCACTGATGTTCCTGTTGATTCTATGAGTTTGGCAGTGAGTGACATTCAGGGCCAAGCCTTTAAATCCTTTACGCTGGAAACGAAAAAAAGAGAGAGAGAAACAAAACAAAGTAAAACATGTTTCAATCAAGCTTTCATAACAGAGTTTCCAAGATGTTGCTCAATTCAAGAACTATAATAATTACTGACCAACAGCTGATAGTGCCGATGCTGAATGGCAGTCTGTTCCTGTTCAGCCTTCTCGAAGCACATCTGGACATCTACAAATCTGATAAGGAAAGTGTGGTGCAAAGAGAAATACAAACTAGAATACAACAGAAACTGATTTTACATGATAAAACATTTACTTCCTCAACTTCGGTATTAAACACTGTACAACCCCATTTCCAAAAGAAGATAGGATGCTTTTTCCCTGTCCCAAATTTTTCTGACATATTGCTGACCTTAAACTAAAAATGGGCTTTCAATTAAATGTAAGTTTTTCTGCAAATTGTTTTCATTTGAAAACAGGTTTTTGGGTTTTTTATATTTTGTTATATTTTTATAACTTCCTCTTAAGAGCTAGGCTCTATATTATGAGCGTTTATTAGGGTCTGGTGCTATCATTGATCCACAGAAAATTCATAAAAACAAAACACTCGTGACTCGTGTAGCATCTCACTAAATGAATGTATGTAAGGATACAGCCTCTCCATCGAGAAAAAGCCTGCCGCTGAGTTGCATGCTGTGCCAGACTGTCTGCAATCTGTCCTCTAGTTCTCTCAGCTTGTCTGCACTGTAAAGCTCTGCGCCACACACACCAGTGCGTCCTGACCACAGAGCGGCGCCACACAGTTATAGCCATGGCTGCAACACAAGAGAGAATTTGAGTTTAACATTCGAGCAGTTTTCTGGCAGTTATGGACTTTATAGTGCATTTGAACAGCCCTCATCAACTTCTAAGCTTGGGAAATTATTACATCAGATTACAAATATCGTAACTACTTGCTTGCATTTGGGTGGCCATCGCAAGTGATAAATCTATCACGTGAACAATGCCAGGCCAGCTTTGATGATAGTATTTATGCGGTACTGAAGAATGTATTGGCTGATGATATGTCACTTAGGTGTCGAGGAAACAGTTTAATAATTGTGCCAACAGCTTTGACAGCGGTTCAAGTGCAACAACTTTAAACACAATATAAAGAACTTAAAGGTATAAGATAAAGCTTATATTAAGGGTTGAAGCTGTCATATTCTTCCCCTAGACTAAATACATGTTTGGTTAAGAGACTTTTACCAAAGTATTCATCACTTCATGTTAAAGTGTTAAGTATACATGCATACGAATGCCAGGAAAGTAAAAAAAACAAAAAAACAAAAACAATAGAAACCCTTATTTTATTTTATATCTGCCTTGAAAATCACAGAGATGTGTATCAGGACAACACCAAAATTAACAGATTGTGAAAAACAGTAGGTAAGTTGATCTGTAATTTTCTCAGGGGTGAAATAAGAAAATTAGATTAACACCTGTAAATGAGGAAATTACACCATGACCACAGGAAAATGTAATACTATCCAAATAGGTCTTACATCTTAAGGTAAAAGGAAGAACTATCTACCTTTTGCCAAGTTTTTGGCTTGTTTGTGCTGTACATATTTGATCCAGCCTTGCAATAAACGTCTCTGGAGCCGCTGGGTGTAAAACAGATGAGCTCTAGCAACTTTCTCTCTCAGCCTACAGGCCTGAATGTATCTTCTTTTCCACTGCATCCATGCCTGTAAGGAACATTCATACATACAATTCTTTGAAACCTGGATTAGAATACTGCTTCATACATAGCATTTACAAAAAGCAAAGTGATAGTCTTACAATTGCAAACATAATTTACATAATTTTCCATTTTTACAGCCAAACTAGCATGCACAGTCAGATACATACCTTATTCTGTACACTAGTAGCCCACAGCTGCAGGGCTAGGTCTTCTTGATGACGTTGCATATAGCGGTGCTGTAGTGCACCCTGCCATACAGTCCACACGCACCTAAGCACAGGAGACAAACAAATAGACATGTACATTACTCAAACTAATCAGTGCCTTAGGGTCAAAGTGCCATTTATATATGTTTTTCTGCCATTTCTCATGTGGACCTGGATCCAACACACATCATTCTGAGTAATGTAAACATAATCATTTGGGCAGATGTAAAGCTCACCTAGCAACAGAAAGTCTCTGATGCTTTATGGCTACCTCATGCATTCTTCCCTTTAGGTGTCGCATCTCCACATACAGCTCCCATCTGTCCCAGACAGCACGCAACCTACGCCGCTCCACTGCAACACAGCACAAAGCATTGACTGTTTAAAAAAAATAAAAAATGCTTCAGTCATGCACTGTGGAACTGAAGCACTCAGCCTACTCTATTCGCAACTGGATGCTTTGCTTTTACTTCAAGGGCAATTCCATTGATTTTCCTAAACTGTCTGCATAGTCAAATAATTGAGACTCATTTAGAGTGGTATGGTGTGAAATGCACTATTTAAGAGAAACATACAGAGTCAGAAATGTTCACAGTGTTAGTGATATTCACTTGACATCATAAAACCAAAGACATCCTGGACCGAAACATTTGCCTATATGTTTGCTTGACAACCTCAAAAGAAAAGCACTGCATAAACGCTGCCTTATGCCTAAATTATTCTTTTACTACAAGGTTTTGGCCAAAAGTATATATATAAAATAATATCCATCACAGCAGGCATGTACACACAGTGTGTTAAACAGTGTACAAAGAAAACTTTTTTTGGCTGTACCAATATTTAAACATTATGCAGTTACTTTTACTGGTTGTTCCTAATAGTAAAGAGAATGGCTATGTTTCTGATCCTGGGTTTTCATTACCATTACTGCAAACTAATCTGAAAAAAGTTGTTACAGTGAACCAATTCACATGGAAAGACTTTGTTTACATTTCAAATTTTTATGTACACATTTTTTAAATCAGTAGAATCAGTAAAACTATATTAATGATCTGAAGTATAAAGATATGTATAGTTTCCATACCACAATGGATGGCAAGCTGTTGCTTCCGTTTCTCTTCTTTGTGGACTGTTCTATATTCACGCCAGGCTTGATACACTTTACTGTACAGGACATACCTTCAAAGGCAAGAACAAAGTAGTGGCAAAGTTTAAAAACAAGGGGGGACCATTTAGCATGATCTCACGTGCATAGTAAGGACTGTATTTGCAGATAAAGTATTCTTTTCTGGCACACTCACTTATAGTGACAGTCTGCTCTAATCGTCAGAGTCCATTCTCTTCTGGCATGCCACCACTCATCTTTCCAGGCCCTGAGTACCTTCTTCAAGACTAACCTGTTATAATGAGACCTGTAGGGGACAAGCAGACATTACAGTTATTTTTAAGAGTATTTATGTTGTACACATTTTCTTATATGGTGCAAGTTCAAATGACACATTGCCCAGTACTGAACCTGGCTTGTGATAGCGTGACTCTTCCAAAGGTCTTCTGAATCCACAGGTGAAGAAACTTCCGTGCAAGATGCCTAGATAGACAGCCCAAAGGAACATGGGATTCATCATGGCACCTAAGACAAAATGACAACTGCTACAACACATTCTGCTTTATGAAAAATGCCTGACCGAATCCTGAGCTCCTTAAGTCGTCCACCCCTGTTCCATGTGTATCCGACTCTATAAGTGACCTTGCGGTTTAGAGTGTGCCGCATCAACTTCTTCCCAGAAGAACCCTGTTTTCCACTTTGTGGTTTTGCTGTGTACATAATCTTTGACTTGAATTTTCTGAAAAAGAAATAAATTAACACAACCACTGTAAACTGACCACGGAATATTAAGACTTGTTGTTTTTTTTCACATGGGATAAAACTGTTTATATGCCTAATATAACGTTTTCATTTTTCTTTTAACGCAGGTGCTGTTTTAATTTAGCTAAGTCACACCTACGTGAGTAAAAAGATCTCGGACACCTAACTTTTCAAATACAGCTAAGTACTCTGTGTGAACATAAGTTCAACTGAGTTGACCCACACCCAAATAACACGAATATAGCATTAAACCACCCATTTACGGCATTAATTACAATTCTGTTCCGCTGATCTTTTCATCAAAGGCAATGCATGAAGCTAAGTAAGAAACAAACAGTACTTACCTCACTATTTATCACTTTGTTCAACGGTGAATGCTGGTTTTAAGTTAACTAACTTTAATTAGAAGAGTCACTTCTTGACAGGAACCCAGGTTCTTGCTGGCTTCTGCTGCTCTTTTCACAATTCAATATCATAGTATGTCGTAAGCAGGACATTGGGCGTAGTTTACTGCAATCTTTTACCAGCGGTAAGAGTTTTGTTAAGCACCGTCAACTTATCTGACTGCTCCTCTCTCAGACGTCCATTCCCAGCAGAGAGCCGAGCTGCGTTACCCACAAACAACAAACCGTAACTGCCGCGTACGAACAACTTCCGCTCGGTCAGTGTCACAGTAAGAGCTCCGCTGTTAGCCGCTCTCACCAGCACAACAGAGCAGATTCACACAAACTCAGATACCAAGTATAGACATTACATTATATCATTTTAAAGTCAGTTTTAATGTTACTCAGTAGTCCGTCAATTAGACATTCTAATTTTGCTGAAGAATATGTAAACAACAAATGTTATATTTTTTATGAAACACAAATAAGATAAATAATGAGAGAAATACAATTCTACGTACATATTTTAGAATATAAGAAATAATACAAATGTAGAGCAATCGACTATTATTTAAAAACCTTTTCTGTTTGAGGGTATATCTGATAAGATCATCTACCACTATTATTGGTTATTCTATTGTCAACACCATCGACCTGCTCAATACCCAGAAATCTACGACAAAAGAATTAATAAATAATTGTGCTGATATTCTCAGAGCTAGACTTTGTACTTACACTGTCTCACATATTTATACTATAATTCATCCCCATGACCGAGGTTTATGTTCTAATTAGGATAGAATGGATAGATACTGTGATATTAACCCTTCCAGTCCTGACATTTCTTCATTGATTGAATCAATTAATCAAAAAAAATCATATCATAAAAACTCATAAAAGACACTTTTTTAAAGCATTAAAGCATCTAAAATACATGTAAATGGTCCATATTTATTATTGTAATGTAATGTATTGTATTGTAATGAAAACGATTCATTACAAATTTTTACATGACCATTTTATACATTCTTCTTGTTCCTTAGAATGAAATAGACTGTCTTTGTTGCATTTAAGATTGATATATGTAAATAAGGTCTTGTCTGATTGGCTGTATTTCACTGTCATAGGCTGAAACACTTCTTAAAACGTCCTAAAGCCTGAATAGTTAAACGTAAATGTGCAGGTTTTCATGATGCCCTGTTGAATTCGCTGTTGTTTTTTTAGCTTATATTTCATATTTTAACTGTATGGACTGGGAAGTAAACACATTATTTATATTTTGGCAATATTCACTTATCTGACTGGTGAGAAAACTCAGGTTTTTAATGATACAGGTCATGTAATACTAAACAAAAAGATGTGTAGAAAGCCTTTTAAAAGTAACGTTATAAGTATCGATATTGAGATATTAGTCTTGTTGTTACTTAGTATCGGATCGAAAACCGGTGGTATCGCTGATACCGCTAACATAAATCGTCAGCAGCCCCAAACCGGCACAGGTTGAGAATAGGAGCCCAATCTGTTGCCTGAAAACTATTACATGACCCGCTCTAAAATTGCTCTTACAAGTAAATTGTAGGCAAACGTATAACTATTTTAAGTGTATTTTAAAGGTTAAAATTAAGAGACAAAATAAAATAAAAGACAGGTATATGTGTGTATATTTTCAGTGTAACGAAGGCGGCAGTGGTCACTATATAATCCTTGATTGGGCCTTCAATCAGAGCCTGTAGTGATCTGGAGAAATTCGCCGCTGAGCGTCGGGAGACCCAACAGAGAGAGAGTAAATACAAAAGTAGCCCGAGGTACACTTTTAGGTTTAGTCTCACTCTGCCTGCACAGCGGCTCTCAACTCGTTATCCCACAGGACATTCGCGCAAACCCTCTGCCTCTCTTCAGTTATTTACGGCGCTTTCTGGAAGCATTATGTTCAGTAGTGAGTAATAATCGTTTAGTTAAGCTAGCCTGTTAGCTGGCTAGCTAGGTTAGCCGGCTAGCTTTGTGCTGTTTTCCCCCGACAGCTTTTAAACAGGAGTACGAACACTGAAAACATTGTCTGTAACTTTTTTCGTTGTTTACTCTGGATGTTAAGTGAGGTGCTATATACGAGGAGAAGAGGAGGATAGTAGAATTAATTTACGTTTGCCAAAAAAACCTAACTGACGGTGTCGGCTTCAGAGCGTTTAGCCAGTTTGGCTGAAAGCTCCTTAGCCGGCTAACGCTATTTTCTCACCATATACCTGCACTGTTGCTGCCGTTTAGGTGTCTGAAATTTGGCTAAAAACAACGTTGTAGAATAATTTACAAGTAGTTAATTGGGGTTACATACCGCTGAATCGTCTGGACGCATTCTAGTTTTACTCTATATCCCGTGTAAAAGTTGAGTAACTAGCTAGCAGGCTAACTAACTGTAGCATCAGCGGAGGAAGGGAGAACCCGAAGTGTGTTTTTGTCTAAGAACAAGGTAAGTTCATGGATATGAGTAAAATAAACCAGTGTACTGCTGTTTTGTAGCTAGCTATTGTAGTGTTATCTTATAGCTAATCAGGAGGCAGCTACGTTAGTCCTTTGCTGCGAAGTAGTTATTGCTAATTGCCGGCTGACTAAACATTGGTGCTTGGATCGATTTGTCCAGCTAATAGATAAAGCAGCCTTTAATAAGCTTAACGCTTTCAAATCAAACCTCTTTAAATCAACAAACAAACGAGTAACGGTGTACTCACTGTTTAAACAAATTGAAGTCTTGGACTGTATCTGGGCCTATTGCGACTTGAGTTGTAGCGTTAACGTTAGTAGTTAACATGAATTAATCACATAAAATGAATTCTTACTTCAGAAAGGTGCTTGATGAAGGTTCTGATTTTATTTAGAGCTCGCTATCAGAAAATGATAATGCGTAGGTAGATTTACACCAGGTATTTCTTTTGTTGCAAATTATCAAAATGTAGTTTTTAGATTTTACTTTAACTACTAGCCTCCCAAGTCATTTTCAGTCTCTTAGTTTCCTCCTTTATTTTCAAGACACTAATTTATTTTTTTCTTCTCCACTTAGGTAGTCAATATGCTTACATTCAAATAGGCCATTCCTGATATTTCGTCTCTCTTAAAACATTTTGAACAGTTGTCACAGTTGATTAATGCCCAGATCCCTTGCCAACAGGTGTTTGGTGTGTCTAAGGAAGCTCTGCTTTGATTTGGCCTCTTGCTTCAGTCATGGAGAAAGATGCCTGTATAGAGGATCAGGAAAATGGCGAAAACACAGGACACACAGTGAAGGACTCTGTAGTAACCTCTGCCTACCGATACACCAAGGTGGTACTTCTTGCAAAGAAAGGCCAATCATATTGTGCTGTTAAACTTTTGGCTTAATATAACTGGTTTACCTTCCCATGATTTATTTTCACAGGAAGAGCTTTTGGAAATCAAAGAGTTGCCAATCTCTAATGAGAGACCAGAGTGTTTGTCAGATAAATATGACAGGTGATCATTAACATCTACATTTGTTAAATGTTACTATCTTTGACATTTGTTAAATTGGCATAGTGTGGAGTTTGATGCATGTCTAACTTGAGGTTCAATTTTGTAGTGATGGTGTGTGGGATCCTGAAAAATGGCATGCTTCACTGTACCCCTTGGAGCGCAGCTCCCCAGTAGATGGATACAAGAGAGACTATGCCGAGGACAGAGTTCCTTTGAAACGCAGAATTGCAGGCAAGTTTTCACTGGTACTGCTGCAATGTTTGAGAGAACTTTAGTTATTGTTGTATTTGAAAGTGCCCTTTGTGGAGGAATTGCTGCTCCTCTTTGTCACATGCATTTACAAGGATGTATCATGGTAATTAAAAAAAATGTTTAGTTTTCTACAAATACTTTGCCTTTTAGACCCACGGGAACGTCTCAAAGAGGATGATTTGGAGGTGGTTCTCAGCCCTCAGCGTCGTAGTTTTGGAGGTGGCTGCCAAGTGGCGCCTACCTCCCTTGCTCGGCGTCCTATCAGCCCCCTGGAGAACAAGGAAAATGAGTCGCTCCGTTTGGCGGGATCGCGACGTATTGGGAGTGGCCGCATTATGGCAACACGAGGATTTGAGCGGGATGCTCGAGTGGACAAGGATCGAGAGCGAGAGAGAGAGCGTGACTTTAAGGACAAGAGATTCAGGGTATTAAAGTTGTTAAAAGCAAAATAAATTGTTACACTGCATAAGGCTGCTGTTCTATAAATATTCAGCAGATTAACTTATTATGCCACAGATGTTCCAAAAACTTTAAGAAAAAAAAATGCCTTTACTAGGTTCTGCTCAGTCGCAGAACTTGATTATTGAGCTAATTATTGGCACAGGCTTGGATATTATAAATACAGTGAAAACAGCCATTTTACTAATTATACAGTTATTCAGTTAAACAGGACTCATTTTGAAAGATGCAGTTAGTCAATATTTTGAGGTACTGTTGATCATGTCCACCGTGTGCAGAAAAGCATGTGTTGTATCTCAATAGCTGTCTGTTTTGCCTTTGTGTTTCAGAGAGACTTTGGTGACAAAAGAGTGTTTAGTGAGAGGAGAAGAAATGACTCTTATGCTGAAGAGGAACCAGAATGGTTTTCTGGTGGACCCACCAGTCAGTCAGAGACCATTGAGCTTATTGGCTTCGATGACAAGATTCTAGAGGATGACAAGCGGAAGCCCAAGCGTTCCAGAAAGAGAACAGAGTCTCTGAAAGAAGGCATGTAGAGTGATGTTACAATTTACTTTAGCTTTAGTTTAGTAGTACAAACTTTTAACTCTCTCTCTCTCTCTCTCTCTCTCTCTCTCTCTCTCTCTCTCTCTCTCGTTCTGTCGTGCTCTCTAGTAGAGTGTAATGGTGGTCTTCCTGAAGAGCCACGTTCAGTACAAGAATCAGGAGCTGATCAGGAGGTTCCTCATGCAGTTCTCCCAGAACAAACGACTGGAGACTTCGACTTTAATGAGTTCTTCAATCTTGAGAAGACTATGCCTGGCCTGGCTTCGGTAAGATATGGGGAGCACTGCATGCTTAGAAGGGTGATGGGAGTAGTCTAGTGCATGGTGGTTGTCCTCAAGTGAAGACTGCCATGAAACCACATACCTCTCACCTGGGAATTTCTCATTCACAGTTCACCTTATTCTGTCCTTTTTCTAACACTCTGCCTGCATGCATAGCTGTTCTGCTTTTTTGCTTTGTGCTTTATGCTGAATTGCACCTCTGTGATGTGAATGTGTGGATGTGAGGTGTTCCTATTGGCTTGTGTTGGTTCAGAAGGGTTTGGCTGCATTGGAAGGTCTTGGTCTTGATAGATAACCAGACTGTGATACAAGTTTGTGCCCATCACTGATCCAGGTTAGGTTTAGCTTGAATGTGTCTTATGGGTTTTTACTGCTCCATAAACTGTGTGGCTGTTTTTTTGCTTTCTAAAGACGGCAATAAAAAGATGTGCTGATTGAAGCAAATTTTTTGGGTGGGTGTTAAACATTGGTCCCATGGTATTGATTTACCTTGTCCCCAAAGCCCGCACTCTGCATTTGCCCTCATTGCTCTAAACATCCTGCAAGCTAATCATGTAAGTGCCATCCTCACCCTCCACCACCCCGACCCTTTTTTGAGTTTTTCTTTGTTAAAACATTCAAACGTCTGCCTATGGTGCTTTCAGATGATTGAAGATGTTCTTGGAGAAGGGCCAGTTACAGCAAGTCGATTCAGCCGCTGGTTCTCCAGTAATCAGAGTCCTTCTGGTAGTCGTTCCAGCAGCCTGCGGTCCACCCCACATGAAGAGTTGGAGAGGCTAGCAGGTAATGGGAGAACCTAGATGTAACCTATGAATGTATCTTGGCTGTGTTTCGGTCTTACAAATGTATTCCTTTCAAATTAAATTTTGTTTCTGTATGCATTTGCAGGTGTAGATCCACGCAGTAGCTCCCCTAGTCATGGTCCCACACCATACTTCACCCCCATTCCTTCAGTGGAGCATAAAGAGAAAGTGGACATCTTGGAGCTGCTCCATAAAGCCAAGATTGACCTTAAGCCCCTTCTGTCCAGTTTGAATGCCAACAAGGCCCGTCTCAAAGAGAGCAGTAAGTTACACCTGTCCAACATTGTAATGTTCTCACACCTGACCTTTTTTTTTTCTGGACCCTATGCTGTTTGCCCCAAACTTCTGTTGAATTTGAGTATAAAGGCTGTTCAGCACAACAGTGTCTGGTTTTTCTGAAAATGGTGGTTCAAGATTCACTTCACTGAGCACCTCCTTTTATTCATTGTAGCTAAACAGTACATAAACTAGGTTCTTCCCATACTACAACACCGACAACACAAGGAGTTCACTTCCCCAAACAGGAGCTAAGATAAAGCTGAACATGAGTGACTTCTATGTCTGCTCTCCTCTGCTGTATATTTACCATCTGCATGTGTATGGTGGTTATGGGTGTGTTGTGTGGTGTGTGTGGTTTTTTTTTTTTTTTTTTTTTTTTTTTTTTTTTTTTGTCGTCGTCCCCTCTCCTACAAATAAGATTAACTTGTTTTCCTCCATCCTGGTGCATGTTTACTTGGTCTGCAGCTATGACAGCAGTTCTGATTGGTTATCTGGCTATTAATGCATACATATGACAGACATTAGAGCAAGCTTTGATTAAAAAAAAAAACAATAATAAATCATGCACCATCACAGTCCATGAAGAAAACCTGCAGTATGAGGGCTAGCAATTAGTTTTGCAAAAATCATACATTCATGCCATTCACTTCCTTTTATCACAGTTTTTGTAGCCTACCATAAGTCAAGTAATTGTTAAAAGGTAATCTAGTTTATTATATTTTTATTAGTAAATGAGTGAATGTATCTTGCATTTACCAAAAAATGGCAAAAGGGTTTATTTATTTTTGTGTGCATATGCTTGTTTGTCTAGAATCCCTCAAGTTAGTCTAGAACCCATCCTGGATGCAGACTAACTTGAGGGCAACCTTACGATTTCATTGCAAATTTCTAAAGCCGTTTTGTCTCTGTTGTAGCTAACTCTGGTGTGGTGTTGTCTCTGGAGGAGGTGGAGGTTGGCTTGAAGGGACTGCATGTTCAGTCTGAGCAGCCTCATCCAGCTCCCCGCAAGCCTCAGAATCAAGGGGGAGGCACACCCTTCATGGCTGAGCACCTGGAACAGGCTCTTACCGGAGGCCCAGGGGTCACGGCAGGGCGTCCTCGTGATGCTGATATGTCTGCCTTTAACAAGTTGGTCAGCAGCATGAAGGCAAGTGGAACTCTGCCCACTCATCCCAAGGCGAGCGGGAACAGCGTAAGTCTGCCGGTTCGCGTGACTGTGTACATATAAAAGCACTACCTGCATGCTGCTCTCAATCAGGTAAAACTGTGTGCATGAGGCAGGTAAGTGTTGGCTTCATGTTTGCCTTCATGTCTTCTGCAAAAGGTTGAGAGCGTGGTTGCAGCCTTGGCACCTAGGCTGATGAGTCTTCAGATAAGAGGTTTTTGCGTTCATGGTAGCCATAGATTTTTAATAGGTTGGATTAATGATGGGCATAAATTTTGTACTGCAGTTGTGGATACACTGAATTATTTGCATAGGAAACTGTATATGGGGATTTCTTGTTGACTTGCTTTGCGAGTATAACACAAAGAGCTGTTGACTGGCATTATTTGGTGTGATTTATGGGATCTAATGTTTACATTGTGTACATTTTATCCAATGCAGTCATGCATGTTTTTTGGTCCGTTCATTACACCATTTAAGATTATGAATTTGTTTTGCTTCACAGATTCGGTAAGGTATTAATTTAATATGTCTTGTTATTTTTTCGAAGGACAAGTCAGTGAAATATTGATGTATAGGGGTGATTTGTTGATTGCAATAAATTGTCCCAATATAAAGTATGAAAATTAATTAGGTCCACAATGCCTTTTAAGCAGTTTTGTTGGTATATTGTTTATATCAAAGTGAGACTTGTGTGCTTATGTTGACTTATAACCAAACTAAGTATGTGAAGCAAATCGTGAGAGAATGAGTCTGAATGTTTTCAGCGTGACTGGAACTATTAAGGTGTGTAAGAAAATTGACCCATGATCACACAACATAATATTGCGATGCTATGTTGGTTCTCAACCATGTATGTTTATTTTTAATTAGTAGTTTACATGCAAAAGTTAGTGGTAGGCTGTGGTTAAATTTGTGGCGTTTTGTCTCAGACTGCTAGATAGCAGTGTTCTATGTTCAGTGTTTTTATTATGACAGTTTTTGTGAAACCTTACAGTATTGTAGTATATTGTATCGTAACCACTACATCAGGATTTTGTCAGTACACAGTCCTAATACTGACCAATGTGCACAGCATATCCTCTTCTTGATAGTGTATTTCGAGAGATGCTTTTTCACTTGGATAAATCATCTGTGATCATGCATATTATGCCATGTGCGATTCCATACAATGCTGTATAGGAATGTTTGGTGTTATGCAGTCAAAATTGTTCAGCAAATTACGGGTAATGCACCCTCTGCATCTAATTTTCTAGGTTAATTTGAAAGTCTGAAATGTAGCATAATAGTTTGAATGTAAATGTAGACTAGTTTAGGAAAATTCTTGGGTAAAATTAAAACATTGCATTATTGTTCATTACATGGGACATGCTTATTCTTGGCATTGGTGTTGACTCAAGTACAAATATTCACATTTGCATGGAGCCCTACTTATTGGCTTACTGAATGTTATTAGCGGATTGTCAGTTATTTGACATTGATCTTTGTGGAGAAGAGTGGTGTGATGAGCATATAATATTCATTATTATTTTATTTTGAGTTGGATGAATTCATTGATCTGGCAACAAAGTAAGCAGTAGGTTTTATCACACAGGAGCAGGGCTTTATCCCATTGGAGTAGAATGTAAATGTAAGCCTCTTTTCAGTGGATGTTTCAAAGATGGTAGGAAAATGTCTAAATCAGCAGTAAATGATAATCTGTAATTTCTGCCTGTGGTGGTGAATTGCATTGATTGAAACATCAGGTCGACCAACTTCCTATTTCTCCCAGTAGTCATCAGCCGCACTAGCTTGCACTGCATGGCGTTAAGGCTAGCCTGTCCCGAGTGGAAAAAGTAAAAGCAAATTGTTACAGCCTGCTTCATACCAAAATCTCGATGAAGAAAGAAATACACAAATTTGTCAAAAAGAAAAGAATTGCAAAGACCCAGTGTGTAAAAATAAAACAGCCGCCTGCTTGGGGATCCATGAACCCTGTTAAAAAAAAAAAGTGTGAAAAAGGATAAGTGACATGGTGCAAGAAGGCTGCTCCAAAGAGATCGCTCCCTCTAGTACAAATAATCCATATAAGCCCAAAACGACACTGCTCCACCAGGGCAATCCATTAAACTCTCAGAAGTCAGGGTCTGTAACTGTATGTGCTGAAGAATTTCTTGAATTGTTGGAGGTTGTTGTGCAATAACTTACTGCTAATGTGTGCAAGCTTATTAATTTTGGAACTTGTCCCTCAAATATACAAAGTACGAATAATAAAAGCACTATTTACAAGATAAAAATGAAACACTAACAGCTGCTCATGTCAAAACTGCAAGTAGGGTTTCTGGTGCACTAAAAGGCTGAGACAGTAAGCATTACCTCAAGTTTTCCTTCGCTATAAAGCCTGCAAATAAATGTATATTGCATAGGCCCACAGGAGAAAATGTGTTTGTGTTTTTTTTAGTAAATCTCTGTAGAAGTCAGTCCTTTGCACATGTAATATATGGGGCAGTTGTGGGTTGGGGAACCTGCCTTGTTATCGAAAGGTTTGTGTTTTGGTCTGGGGAGAAGCACCTAACCCCCAGCTGCTTCCTGGGTGCTGTCAGTAGAACTGCTCACCACTCTGGGCACCTTCTGGGTGTGGGTGTTTCACTGCATGGATGGGTTAAATGTTGATGTCAAATTCCTCCGTGTGCGAACACAAGTGGCAAATAGTTCTAAATTGTAAATACTGATTGTAAGGATGATCCTAATGTTGGTGTTTTCACAATTCAGGATGTGAAATGGAGTGTGAAAGTGTTCTGTCTTTGGCCGTTTGCTGAATGGTTGTAAAGGGGTCAAATCTGAGTCTTCCAAGTCCCATTGTTGGCGTTTGGAGTATGTCCTAATACCTGGCTTGGTTTCAAATCGGATGACCTTTCTTCCTTTTATGCACAGCTGCAGCAGTCAGCAGATGCTGTGATCCTAAGTCCCTTATCTGAGGCTCAAATACCTGCTGCACAGCAGAAAAACATATTCCAGGTGACTAAACTGTTGAACGTCTAAAGCATGCCTTTTGTTTGGTCGAGTATATGAATTACTTAATGTAATTATTTGATGCATTTAATTCATAATTCAATAATATTTATTCAATAATATTTATTTCCTTTTTAAAGTACCAGCTGCAGCATGGTAGTGTAGTGGTCTTGAAATACAAAGAACGTTAGTCTAAGGCATTCTGTTTGTTGTAGGAGTTGTTGGGTGTTCAGAGTGCTCCGCGAGCTGGCTCGCCGCTCCTGAGTGGTCTACTAGGCAATCCTGATGCGCCACCTGCTCCTTCCCCTGGTGTGATGCACCACCGTGGCCCCTCACCCCCTCTTTTCCCTCAAAGAGCCCCCATTCAGGACTTCTACACTGGCTGCATACAACCAGGAACAGGTATTTGGTTCACCTTGTGGTGAAAGTGTTTAAATATTCATCTTTTAGTTTACCTTGGGTTATTCCAGAAGCCAAAAATCTTGACATTTATATTTTGCCGTGTCAGTACGTACATCTGCATCTGTATTCTGTTTTTCCTCACATGTCAAGTTTGATGCAGCAGAAGTTATTCAATGTGATGTGGTTTCAGGTTGGATGGTATTCCTAATGGCTATGTGCTTGAAGTTGTGGAAGCAACAGTGGTGTTTCCTGCATAAACCTGTACGATTCTTTGAAATTAAATCTATGGAATTTTACACCCAGGATATCCTGTAGGTCCGCAGCAGATACTGGGGGATCAGCTTCCTGATATGCACAGAGCCATAAGTCCTGGACCCACACCACAGCAGGTTAAATTTTTTTTTTGTAAATATTGCAAAAATATTCTCTGTTAAACTTATTTATTTATTTATTTATTTATTTATTGTATAACACAGTTCTGATTGTTTGAAACATTGGCTGTTTCAGTTGAGAGCACTGTCTATGGGAGTGGACCAGGCAGAATTGGATGCCTTAGTGTTCCAGCAGGATCTGGCAGTACATGCTCGCCATCAGTACCAACAAGGCTACAACAAACAAAGTCATGATAAGGCCTACCGAAACAGGTGTGATGTCTGCGTTTGCTTGAAACGGTGTTTCCCAAACCTGGTCGCATGCAGCAAGTTTTGATGTTTTTCCTGCTCCCAACACACCTGTTCCAACTAATCAGTTCATTACCAACCCATACTGCATTGTAGGGGGTGTATTAAAACAAGAAAAACACTACAAATATGCAGGGCAGTGTGCCTTCAGGATAAAAGTTAAGAAACTCTGGCCTAGAAGATAAACCTGAAGTTCTGTGGAAGTCTTTGAATCTGAGCGGGTTTGCTTTTGTGTTTTAGACAACCGAGGATGAACAGGTCTCCGGGCCCCCATCCACTTGGCAGGAATTCACCTGTTGCTGCAGTCACTAGCATGGTGAGTTTACTGAGATGGCAACCCAGAAATATTTTGTGCCACATGTATGCATAGAAAACTGTGTGCATTTCCATCAGATGGCAGTACCGGCGCTCAGCTCCATTTATCATCCACACTAAGCCAAAGATGCCAGCACCGTGTTTCAGTGTGCTTTGGCTCAGTTAAACCCCTGCATCCCACCTATGCAACTTAACATTTAGGCTTAATTTTTGTAATAATCCTTAAATGGAACTATTTGTTTATGCTTGGTTGTGTGATTCAGATTGTTTTGAGGACTGATTTTAGCATAAACAGTTCCTGCTTATGTTGAAGGTCTGACTAATTCTGAAATGTACTGTTAATTTCTGCAGCTGTCCCCATCCTTTACTCCCACTTCAGTAATAAGAAAGATGTATGAGTCAAAGGAAAAGAGTAAAGATGAGCAAACAAGCAGGCCAGGAAGCAAAGAAGACACAGCTAACTCACAGGAGGGTATGATTTCCATCTCTCACTTTCAATTCAGATGTGCTCGAGTTTTGGTGTGGATGTGTGGTAACCTTTCGTACTTGCTTTGGCAGAAACTTCATCCCCTAGTTCTTTTCTCGAGGGTGTGGACACCAGTGGGCCTCAGTCAGGAGGGGTAAAAGCCTGCTCTACACCTGTCTCTGCCCCTAATCGCCACTCTAAAGAGGCAGAGCGACCCAGGCCCAGCTCCACTACTGGTCACCACACTCCTGCCATGCTGTCCCCAGGCTCCTCTTCCAACTTTCCTAGACCGATTTACCCAGTACCTCTTTTGTCTCATGTCCCTCTCGTGAGGCCACCTCCACCACATCTGCATCCCAGTGTTGTACAGAGGATGATTGCCCAAGGCATACAGCCCCAGCAGCTTGGGCCTGCGCTGTTACAAACAGGTTTGTGAATTGGTGGTTAATTGTATAAGTAGTTTATGCTGGTGTATGTGCTTTATTTTATGCATCTGTAGGCTATGCAGTTTATAACTGTTTAACTAGGATTTGTGCTGTTCTCTTGGCCTTGAGCTCTGAAAGTTTTAGATTGGTGTTTCTCTTAACAGGAATGTTCCCCCAGACTGTCGATCTGTCCCAGCTACAAGGTCTGCCTCCTGCTCTTCTAGGTCAGCCTCTGTATCCTCTAGGAACTACAGGGCATCCCCTCATCCCTCCAAGAGCTGCTGGGTCACACATGCAACTAGCAGTCATGCAACAACAGAGACAGAGTAAGTACCATAAGACTTTTCTTAGTTTCATAATAAGTGTGTAAACAAACAAGGAAGGCCAGCTGTGCATGTGAACTCCACTGGTACTTCTGTAACTGAGGTTCTTGTACTCTTGTTTTTGTAGGTCTTCATACAGGGTCCACGGGAGCCCCTCAGTCACAAAGCCATGGCACACATCGGACAAACCATTCCCAACGGAGAGGGGGGAGCCCACCTCTAGGCTTGGCCAAATGGTTTGGATCTGACGTGCTGCAGCAGCCCCTTCCTTCCATGCCTTCAACTAAAGTAATCAGTGTTGACGAACTGGAATTCCGCCAGTGACATCGTCCCACAACTCTGCAGAGTAAAGCAAGACTTCCCTTCCCCACTGCTCTGTTTAGTTTTGAAAAGAAAATGTGAACTTTAATTTCTATGATAATGTACAAATGACAGAGCCCTGTGTGTTTTTACATACTCTGTCATTAACCTTGCAGTTAATGGTAGTTGTAAAAAGGCCTAAAAGTTAAGAGAAAAAGGGAAAAGGGTGAGTTCTGGATTTTTGTCCTGTTCACCATTGTCCTATCAGTAATGTAGGGTGTTTTTTGTTTGATTTGGGTTTTCCCCCCTTTTTTCCTCTCTTTTCAGTTTATTTGCAGTAAAGAAGTAAATAATGTATAGGCCAGAATTGTACAGACTATGGGAATGGAAATTTTTCCGCCCTGTACATAGCTTTCTTTTTTTTGTTCTCTCCTGTCTTGCTGTGGGGAAGGCTTTCAAAGCAAAGAATGGGGACACTGAAGAGTTGTTGGCTTTTTTTTTTTTTTTTTTTTTTTTCTTTCTCACTTCGGTGGACCCCATTTCATATGTTGTGGGGTTCTACATTTCCCACCCCTGAGTTTGGACTGAGTGGGGATAGGCTGCACCGTGAATTACTGGTTTGTTGGACTAAGGATGCCTACAGATTTGGATTATTGCTGACCTGATCCATAAGCCCAACCTCTCGCTGGACAAGAGTAGCTGGAACATGCTAGAGCTAAGCCCAAGGGGGGCTGCAGTATGTGCCTTTCCCTCTCCCTCTTTTCTTCCTCCCTCCAACCCTTCCTTCCCCTCTGTAGTCACTGAAAGAGAAGCACTGCTCTGAATCACGTTGTTTGTTTTAGGGTGGCAGGGGGTTCGAGTCAAAAAATGTGCTATTAATTTAATGAAGCACAATAGGTTAAAATGTTCAATAAAAATGATTCACACTTAGTTTTGTTTTTTTGTTCATCTGTGGGGAGGGAGGGAGGGGAATCAGACATGGCCTAAGTTGAGGAAAGCTAGTACCATAAGATGGCAAAACTGTTTAGTTACATGAGTAGAACAATAAATATACATTTTGTAAAAACATTATTATTATTATTATTATTATTATTATTATTAAAACTTGTTATTTGTATTAACAGCTTGATCTTTTATTTGTAGAAATGCTGAATTTTACGTATTGAACTGCTGCACCCAGTTTGATTTTAGGTGTGCTAAACTGTTACTTGGGCACCATCGTGCATTTGTGGACCTTGCTTTTGACAAAGATATATTTCCCAAACCGCTGCTACGAAATCTAAAATTTCTTTGCATGCTGTAGAATCAACAGTATGCGTCACTGGAACTAATCCAAGCTCAAACTCTGAAAATAGCTTTAGGCCACTTATTCCTCCTCCACCAAACTTTTACTGTTTGCACAAATCGTTCAGGCAGTTTTAACAAAAAGGTTGTCATGTCTTCCCCCTCTAATGATCTTAAGTTTGTGTGCAACTATAAGGCCATGGAATCCTGTTTCACTAAGCAACTACCACCCAGTTCTTAGATGATTCAGTACTTGGTAGTTATGCTTTGCGTTTTGCTGCTCTATAATTCTATTTGAAAACTGCAGTACTTGCAGTTGACCAGGGTGCATATTTCAAGAACTGACTTGTGACAAGTTGGCATCCTCTGCCAGAGCTTTAGTATGACCCATTCTATTACTAAGGTTTTCTTATGGAGATAGTGTGACTGAACTTAGCAATGTATGGCTAAAACACATGATTTCATTAATTAGTAAGGGAGTCCACACAAAGGAGGAAGGCCTGTTTACCTGCATGTCACCTCCAACCCAAATCTAACCTGCCTCTTTCAGCTGATCTAGACTTTTGAATGCAATAGTTTGGATCAGGAGGGACTTGTTTAAAAGTCTGCAGGAAGATAGTTCTTCAGAAGTTGGTGTCCTCTGTTGTGTGTGATGTATTTAGGGGTGCAAATAAATAAATAGTCAATTCTAAATAGAATCATTGTCACTTGCTGGGGAGTGGAAGTGTGTCTAAAGGCTGGCAAGATCACGCCATTTGTTCTAAGATACTTTTACCCAAATAAACAGTTTAGTTAATGAGCTGACATTTAATTCAAAGGTACAAAATTATAAGTCAATGTTTGAAGGTGAGATGATATTTCACTTGCTGCCTCTGTTAAATGTATGTTCCATTATGTACTTTATTTATCTATATTTTAAAATTTTCCAGTAATCTTACTGACAAAGTGGTTCTTTGAAGAACTATCTATTAAAGGTTCCTAAGGGAAGCAAAAGTGGTTGCTCCAAAGAAAACTTTCTCAGCTCATTGACATGTATACCACCTGTAACGTTTGCCTCCATCTATTCTCTGGCTGTTGAGGTTGTGGAGCATCTCTGCGCTATGCTTGCTCACTTGGTACGTGTAGAAGGACTTCCACGGCTGCTCGCTCCTCTCCATGCCACCTGCGTTTAGCATAAAATCCATTAGATTTATCAGAATGCCTTTGGCAATGCCAGTAATATTGCATGTTTTAAGGGGTCTATAAGCTAAAACAAAAACTGTGTCCTCTCTGTTTCCTACTGGTATTTACAGCCTGCAACTCTGGGGCTTTGGCAATTCTGACCTGGCAATTCAAGTTTGGGGAGCAGGAAGTCTCATAAGTATTAAAGGCCTGGATTCTATCTCTCTAGTACTATCCTTGATGGCCGTCGTTTGCGGTGTTGCATGTGACTAATCTACAAAAGAGCCTGTTCAGGATTGGCCAGCTAGATCTTCTAAATGACTGCAGTAACATCATGGCAGTTTGGACCAGACAAATTAACCCAAAGTAGCAAAGTTGTGAGTTTGCTCATTTTATTTATTGCCTCAGTTTATTGTGTCTGTGTTGATTGTAAGATTTGTGAATACAAAAACCACACGCCTACCTGGACAAGAAAGCACAGATGTTGCCATTTGATTCTAATTCTGATTCTAACAAGGTGAAGGAGCTTCCTGAAGTTTTCAGGAAAAACGTTATAAAACAAAAATGGAATGGGGAAAAAGCTACAGATAGCTATGGATAACATACAAGTAAAACATTTATGTAACTAATGGTCTACGAATAGGTGCATGATGCAAGTTTCTTAAAGACCAATGATGCGGAAGAAGCCATCACTTCCTATAGGACAACCTTAAAGCAGCAGGAATGCCAGACACAGAGAACATTACGGAAAGAACTACATCCACCTTCATTCCTGTATATAAAATGTGCAAACAAGCGTCTGGAGTCATGTACTCTGGCCAGACAAAACAAAACTATGCAAAACAGCTCAACATGTTTGGAGTAAAAGGGTTGTAAGTATGTCCCCAAGAACACCATTTCCACAGCAAAGTATGGTGGTGGGAGCATCATGAATTGAGACTGCTTTTGGTATGGCAAATGGTACTGAGGCACTATGAAGAAAACAGAAAGGGCCAAGAGGGACCCTCGTACTTGAAGATGGTTTGCCAAGAGAAATAAGTCAACATGAGCCAAAGCTGCAAAAAGTGCTGCCACCGGAGATATCCTGAGGCTGTAACTGCTTTGCAACAAAGTAATGAGGTTACTATTGTAACACTGATGTAAGTACATGTATAAATATTTGTTTCCCTCACTGCATTTAAAATACAGCATTGGCCAAAATACTTGGAAAAACTATAAAGTAAGTATTTAATATCTTGTCATAAATGTGTTTGATTACAGTAAATAAAAACATATTCAGAATACATATGCAATACAATAACAATATCTCAGGAAGGCGATGGAGAAAAATGTTTTTTACCTTTCATACTAGCATGTAAGAAAACATCGAAAATATTGTAATCTGTAATATGTTTTGCGATACTGTATCATTTCTCAAAAAAAGTCTTTCAGTAAAGATTTATTACAGATGCGTTTAAAGCACCAACCCCTAGACGTATTCTTCACCATCAGACTCTTTCACTTCAACGTAAACTAATACCATACGAACACACTGCTAATGTTAGCAGTAGCAAGTCTTTGTTTATGGTGTTGTGTTAGTACAATGAGGGTTTTTATTTCCATGTGTTGCTTTACTTGCAGTACTGCAGTGTAGCTCAATATATTGAAGCCTCACCCTTCTCACCATGTATCATATCTCTTGCCAACACACAGCCATAATTTAGTGTTCCTCACTGTTACTAGTTGGAAATTTTCTTCATGTATTGCTCCCACAATCTCCCAAAACAGAAGTCCAGGAAAACACTGATCCTAAACGAACACCTAAAAACATGTCCACTATTGTGGAGATTATTCCTTCAATCATTCCTTTAACATTAATTCATCAGTTTACTCAGGCTTTAGTTGGAACTTGAGTGTGTGTACACAAAAAGCTCTTTAGAATGTGTCTAACGAGCATGTTCTCAACTTGGATGTGCACAAATGTTTTTTTTTATTTAGTGGGTAATTATTTTGAAGGTATTCTCCTAAAAACATAGAAAAACATAGAAAGTAAACATATGCTGAATACTGTCTCTACAGTCTCTACAGCTTGGACTGAATACATTTACTCAGTTTCTGTATTATTAATAAGTATTTCCAACATTTGTATTATGTTACACTCCAACCATGGCTATATAACATACTACACGTTGTTTTGTATACTCTTATTCCTTATTACACTCTTACATTTAATATAGAACTGTTGCATCATCTATGTGAGATCCCAGTACAGTCACTTCTGCTACCCTGTGACCCACTGACCCCATCAGTCTCATCTGGCATCCACATGTAGAGTCCTGTTTCAAGGAAAGGCATAAAACCAAAAAGCATGTTCTCAGCCTGGATTTGTCGGGAGAGTAAGTACACTGAAGCAGTATAGATCTTAAGGACGTACACGTTATAGATGAAAGAGGATTCGGGCAGCTTTGACTAGGTGTCTGAGGACCCGAAACAGGAGGGGAGGGGGTCGGTTTGTTTTCCCCCTCACAGAGCTCACAAGGGGCGGAGCCTGAGACTATCAGCTCCGGGGAACGGTCAGATTTTCCCACATTTCCAAAACACTGTCTGTAATACAGCAGCGTCAGTTGACGAAGTGTAAAGTTGGAGCCACACGCTCTAGTGCTGCCCGCTTTCAGCGCGCCCACTGCAATGGTGTACACTTTTTGGGGGGAGGGGTGTGAAAGGGGGAGGGGGCTCACTGGAAAACAAGGATGTGAATTCATAACGGCCTAGCGGGGGGGGGGGCGGGGGGCGTTAGAAACCAGGAAGATGAACAATGTGTGAAATGCATAAAGTCTAAACTTCCATTCTAGCAGCGCGAACGAGCCGCCAAGGCAGGTGGAGAGCGTCGCTGTGTCTGTCAGGAGCCAAATCCATTCATTTCTTTTCTACGGGCGAAAAAACAGAACAAGGACGGACACCCCCTCCCCTCCAAATAAAGGGTAAAGTTCACAGGAAGCTGGGGGGCTGCCATTTTTTTTGCCTGCTAACATGTTAGATGCTAAAGCGGAGAGGGGTGCTCGCCGTTAAAACGAGCTTTTTGTTTGATTTGTCTTTACCTCGCGCGCCGGGTTTCTCTCTGCGTTTTGTCCTATGCATTTAGTCGTCTCTGTTTGAACGCGGGCGGCATGGAGAGGACCGAGCAGCCGTGGAATTCCTCCTACACGTACCAGGTGAGCAAGCACAGCGCCGAGATGCTCCACAACCTCAACAGCCAGAGAAAAGATGGAGGCAGGTTCTGCGACGTGATCCTGCGCGTCGGCGAGGAGAGCTTCCCCGCGCACAAGGCCGTGCTGGCGGCGTGCAGCGAGTACTTCGAGTCGGTGTTTAGCTGTCCGGCGGAGGGCGACGGCGAGGGCAAGGAGCTGGAGATGCACACCATAAGCCCCAAAGTTTTCCGCGACATCCTGGACTTCGCGTACACCTCTCGGATCGTGGTGCGCCTCGAGTGTTTCCCGGAGCTTATGACGGCCGCCAAGTTCCTGCTCATGCGCTCGGTCATCGAGATCTGCCAGGAGGTGATCAAGCAGTCCAACGTGCAGATTCTCGTCCCTCCTTCGCGGGGAGGAGGAGGGGAGCACAGCTTCCCCCGCGCCGCCGCCGCCAGCGACCTGTCAAGCCCACCGCACCTGGACGTGGCCAACGGCGCTGTGTTCGCGGACCACGGGCCGCCGCAGTGTGTTGTTGACAGGGACGGTGGCGGCGGTGCTGGAGGTTCGGCACCAACTAGCGATGGCTCCCTCGCGGCTATGCCGGCTAACAGGCTTTCCGTGTCCCCGTCCCACCTCACAGGAAACCCGGTAAACGGAGAGGGTTCTCCGGGCTCCAAACGCGGCAGGGGGAGACCAAAGAAAGAAGGTGTAGCGGGAGGAGCCGTGGTCTCCCCCTCCTACAACAACAACAGCAGCAGCAGCAGCAGCCACCACGGTCCTGCTAACGACAGCGAAGGCCTGCTAGCGTGCGCCGTATGCGGGAAGATGTTTACAGACGCCGCGCAGCTGAGGAGCCACGAGGCGGAGCACGGAGCTTTCGGTGGCGGCGGCGGGGGAAGGGAGCTAATCCCCGCGGACATGGCCCAAGCAGTGATCCCGCAGGTGCAGTGCCAGGCGGCGCCGCACGAAAACGGGCTGCCGCAACATAACGTCGACGGCAGCCACCGCAAGCGGGAAAGGACGCGCAGGCATGTGGGCTGCGAGCTTTGCGGGAAAGTCTTCAGAGACGTGTACCATCTGAACCGACACAAGCTGTCGCACTCCGGAGAGAAGCCGTACGCCTGTCCCGTATGTGGCCTGCGCTTCAAGCGAAAGGATAGGATGTCTTACCACGTCCGCTCTCACGACGGCTCGGTGGGCAAACCGTACGTGTGTCAGAGCTGCGGGAAAGGCTTCTCAAGGTGAGTCCCAGTTACTAACTTTGGTTGGCTGAGATGTTCTCTTCAGCCTGGGAATCAAGAGTCCACGGACAGAGCGTTTTAGAAACCAACTTATGAAAGAGCTGGTAGAGCTGCAGTCTTACAGTTTGTCTAATCAGTCTTATATTTCAGAAGTATAACATTCCTCCCTGTAAATCTGCCAAATAGGGCTGATATTTTGTAAGACCTGATGTACATAATGTGCCCAGAGTAGCATAACAACTTTGCATCTTCAAAAGCCAACTTTAACACACATCTTACTAATTAAGTCAGTACGTCATCATGAAAAGTGCACACAATGTAAAGGACAGCAGGAACATTTAGATTATGTCTAAAACTAAAAAAACTGTGGCACATTTGAAGTTGAATCTCAACACAAGTATTGCAAACCTGCCTGATATTTTCATTAACAGATGTGATAATGAAGGTAGGGGTGAACAATATGACAATATATTTTATATGCTGTCCTTATAACATTGCTACTTATTATTGCTTAAATAATTCTGAGCCACTGGATGAACCATAACAAAGAAAGCACAATTAGTCTTTTTTAATTGGTTTTAGTGCAGCACAGTATGTAAAGCATTGGGGAAAAAGTCATTGTCTTTATAGTTTTGATAGTATGTTTCTAAAATGTGACATGCTGGTGCTTTTTTCTCTGTTACACACTATCAAACTGTCGTAATACATATTGTGGCGTGTTTCTTCTCTGCAGGCCAGATCATCTAAATGGACATATAAAACAGGTACACACCACAGAAAGACCTCATAAATGTCAGGTGAGGGTCATAGATCACTGCTCGCTGAGTTTGAAAATAAAATGCTGTTAAATGAAACCTTTTTTACCATAGTTTATGTGCTTCCTGATATTGTGTTTTTTTTTCACAGATTTGTAATGCTTCATTTGCAACACGGGATCGTCTGAGGTCACACCTGGCCTGCCATGAGGATAAAATTCCATGCCAAGTGTGTGGGAAGTTCTTACGGGCTGCCTATATGACAGACCATCTGAAAAAACACAGCGAAGGACCTCATAACTACTGCAGCATATGCAATAAAGGTAAACCTCATGCACTCAACTAAGGTGTCTCTCACAAGGGGCTAAAATCATTCCTTGTATTTAATGGAAGATCAACTTGTGTCAGCCTAATGACTGTTATATAAAGCTGGAGGTATTGGTTGAATTTAGATCCACATACTCTTACTAAGTTAACAAGACAACATTCAAGCTCTCATTTTCAGTCGCATGATAGCCTTATGGTCTGTTTATGTTTCTGTAAGACCATCGGTTTGAGGATTTCTTGTTCATTAGAGATCACAGTACCTGAAGCGGAATTATTCGTAGTAAACAGTGCTTTGGGTCAAGGTCCTTTTCACCGTCGTAAGCTTCAAGAGAACAGATTCTCAATGTAAAAACAAATCTCTGCTTGTTCTATTTTTTTCTTCTCTCCTTTGTTTTTGCTTTTTGCTCCTCCTGTGGTCTCAGGTTTTTCCACTGCGTCCTACCTAAAGGTACATGTAAAAACGCACCACAGCTCGTCCATGCTCCCTCCCTCCGCAGCTCACCAGTTCCTCGAGCCGCGTGCCAACGGGCCGCAGACACACAACGGCGCCCCCTACCACTCAGGACGCCAGTGCGCAGTGGAAGGCAAGCAAGCCTCTCCCCACAGCGTCCTTGTCACTCGCTCACTCGCTCTTTCACCCTGCTGCTAAATACTGCATCTGCTTGTGCAAACACTCATGCATACATATTGCTAATTTGTCAAGGCAGATTTTCTTCATGAAATCAGTGTATACGTCTTATTTGTAGGTCTTGGAAATTTTCATTACATTTCGGTTACTCATAGGGGCTTCAATTCTTAGAAACAGAAAAGGAGGTCACACCTTAAATTGCGTTATTTAACCAGAATCAGGCTTTTCACTGGGAGGGACTTTGATATGATTTTAAATCTTTTAATTTGGTTGAAAATGTTGGTACATCACAACATTGGATCAGCTGTGTGTATCAATTTCTGAAGCAACATTGGAGTTCCTTGTCTGTATTAGTTGCAACTGAGGCTTTCGGCTATTCTGGCTTTGTGTAGAAGGTCACAGTCAATTTTTCACCCTGAATATCTGAGACCTGTTCTAGCAGATGGAACGTGATCTTTCTGGTTCTGATTTAGACCACTTTGTTTTGTAGTTCATTCACAAAAACTTTGTCTAAATACACAAATCCCATTAGTTATGCAGTGGGATTATGTATGACATGATGAGCATGTGAAAAGCCCTGATAGAAGCTGGCTGACCAGCCTGCTGGCGACTACACTGCATGTATCCACATGTACCACTGCAGTTGGCTTGTGCTGTCTAAAGTCAAGGTGCACATTCAAGTAAGGCTGCAATGTTCTGTTTGATATCACACTTAATCTTTCTTATAAATCATTTAAACTAACGCGTAAGTGCGCCAACACTAATGCCTTTCCCTGACCTTTCATGTCTTCAATTCAGAAGTTAATATCATCGGTCATTTGATCAATTTGCCATGGAGTAATAAAGTCATGGTTGCAGCCCTACCATTGTTGTGTAGTATGGAAGCTGGTCCCCTGTATTGCTATTCACATTAGCATGGCAATATGTTTGTTGCTTTCTGTCATTTCCATCTCACGCTGGCTGAACAAACGTTTTCTCAGCAACTTCCATGAATGCATGTGCAAAAATCGATTGTATTTTTTTCTTTTGAGATTCAATGGACCTTTTTTCAAACAATTATTGCCATAGAAACCGGCAGCCTGTTGTTGGGGTATGCTGTGAGGATATTAGAGAAGTTGGATTTAGTCGCTTGTAAGATGACATCTGGTTAATTTTTTAAATATTTTTTAAGAATATCTGTTCGGGACAGAAGAATTTCCTATGTAGTTTGATGCTTGATAGGTGTTACTTTTAGATGTGAGGAAAAAAAACTAGAAGGAAAATTTGCCCTCTAACAAATCCACTAATTTTAATCAAGTGATCTGAAGCAAATAGAAGTTGCCATTTTGTTAGGAACACCCCACACCTTCACACAAATTGTATAAATTTCACAATTCTCAGATGAAGGCACTGTTGTGGGCAGTAAGTGTAGGTGTAGTTATTTTCATTAGTATATCCATTTTTTAACAAAGTTTAGCTTCAGGAATGAAAGAATAGAAAAAGTAGGAAGAGAGCAGAATTGAGTCATTAACTTTACATCAGTACAGAATTCATCTCTTCAGAAACTTAAGATGGGCTCCAACAATACGTCTGCAGGCTTGGCAAGTAATGAAGGAAAAAGATTCATTCACCGGTGCCGATTTTGCTCAGACTGAGTGTGAATTGTACTCGAAGGGTACGTCATTCAGGCTTTGATGAGCACCTGAACTGATGTGAAGTTAATCTTCATTCTGACTGTACTGACTGTAAACCCCCCCACCTCCATGGCCTCTCTGTCTCTCCCTTTGTCTCAACCCTTCACCTCCACTGTCTTTTGTTGGGGTGGTTGATGATGGTGTAGACCTTTGCTCCAGTCGCCGACTCCTGGTTACCTTTCCTGAGACAGAGGGGTCATTTCGAGGGCTTTCTGGGCCTCCGGTTCTCCCCCAGCCAGGCCCTCCTGCTCTTGGTTTGCAGCCTGAGCTGCTCCTGGGCAAGCCGGGAACGACTCCCTATTTCTGGGAGTGCCGCTCTGCTGGAGCACCAGGCTTCCCGCTGCATGGGCCTCTCGCAGGTCAGTATGGGCCGGCTGGAGGGTGGGCATGGGACAAAGCAAATCCAGAGGATGCAAAACAAACAGCAGAGGGTGATGGCTATTCTGGATTGTTATGACAAACATTACTCTGAATTGCCAGTTCATTAGGCACTTTACACAAATTCTACCTTTTACCAGGTACATGTGACTGCACAGTGTTGTGTGAATGGAGCATTTAAAACATCCACTGGAGTTCATTTAAGTGAAATGAAATGCAGGGCATTTGTGACATGACACAATGACTGGCTAGCATCTCCTGAATAGTGATCATCCACGGTGATCTAAGAATGGAGCTAAAAAATAGTGTGTGATAGGTGATTGAATGGTAATTGCCAGTCCTGCAGATAAAAATTAATTGTGGATCAGATCTGTTAAACTAAAGCAATTGTAAAAGCAAAGGAATAGACCACAACCATAAACTACATCAGATTTCAATCAATTACACCTGCCATTAACAGGTACTAAGTGTGAACAGATCCTCGGTCTTGAATGGGATATAACAGCCGATGACCATGAACCAAAAAGGAGTCCCCACTGGGCACACAAAACTGGTCCATTATATATGGGTAACTGTTGCCTGGATGAGTTCATGTTATACATAATACTGATAAAAAAAGAATCAGAATTTGGCCCCTGAAGCACAAGTCCATGAAACCATCTCTATGATGTTAAGGGTTATGGATGTACTGGCACACGTTAGCGACACTGAGTAGTACTTCCCTGCTAGTGGTTGAAGTTTACCAATGCCTGGATGGACACTTTCAGCATGATATGACATAAACAACTAAATGCTCTTACTGCTTCAGAGTCCTGAACAGTAACTGGATCTCAACTCTATCAAGCAGGTTTGGAACAAGCTGGAAAGGGCTGTTTACAGAATGACTGTGCAGCTGTCCCGTCTGCAGCAACTGTCTAACATTTCTGTATGAATCAGCTTTGCTGCTCAGTGGATCCAGCATTTTGTAGAAGCTGTGCTGTTTAAAAAGCCAAAGGAGGCAAATCATGTCATTAAATAGCTGATATATTGGCAGCTTGATATATAAAGGACCTCCAAGATGGCTAATGTGACATGGTGTTTTCCTTTTGCTAAAATAGACAAATGCAGGTTTAATAATTTAAACCTGCATTTTTTATGTATATACATGTTGTTTACTTGCTTTGAAGTTATGAATATATATAAGTATATATATATTTGAGAAGTTCTTCATGCAGTTTTTTGAAATTTTCATGAATGGTCATTTATGCTAGATTAGAGATGGAAGGATCGATCGGCTATGTATCGGTATCGGCCGATTTTGAATCAAAATAAGTGATCGGTATTCGGCCGATATTTCTCCGATTTAGCCAATCCAGAGAGCGGATCGATGGTGTTAAATGAGCATAATGAAACTAGTGTTTCATCCAGAAAGAGAAGCCCTCCGGCTAGCTCCCTGCAATTCATATCTGAACCACTAGGTGTAATACACACCCTTTCATTTTTGACAGACTGACTAGCAGCGGCGTTGCGAGGAAAGCATGCTCTGATAGAAAGCATGTCGTCCGCCTGGCAGTGTTTTACCGTATGTGACGCAGACTCATCCAGGACGTTTTTAAAATTTGTAAAATCAGTGTGTCTCGTTGGGGAACCAAGACCAAGACATTTAACACTACTAATCTGTAAGACACTGCACGCAGCTGAATAGTGAGTACCAGCAAACAACAGAGCTAGCATGCGCAGCTAGCACAAAACAAACAACCCAGAACTGACCGGTACAAACATTTACAGCAGCAGCAATTCAAGATCTACATTTAATGATTGTAGTATTTTGTTTAAATTTTTGTTTAAATTAAGGGTCTAAATTTATTGATTGCAGTATTGGGGATATTTGATTTACTTTGTTTATTTACTGTTAATTTGATTTAAAATATGATGCTGTTTCATATGAGCTAGTTAAAATGGTAATAAACCAGTTTAGACCATGTTTCAGGACTTGCTTGCGCAAATAACTACATGTGTCTGTATAGCCCCGCCCTGGATTAGTATTGGCTATCAGCCAATCGCGCTGAAAGGTAATCCGCGATCGGAATTGGCCTCAAAACGCTAATCGGTCCATCTCTAGCTAAAATACTAGTTACAGATGATTCAGCAGAGGAGTACGTTTTTGGAAAGAGCCTTGCATCTATAGAAATACATTTTCAGGGCCAACCCTATTCCAGATCCTCATAATATCCTGCTTGATCCATGCTATCTCTTGAGATTGCCACATAATGATAATGTTATGAAATGAGACATGTCCTGTTATGAATTCTCCTTTTATTTTCTTGGAATGTAAATGAAACTGTTCCTGTCGACAGCCTTAGAGGTTGAAATGGATTTGAGTTGCTGTAGTACTGGCCAGTTTATTTGATGTAATGTGTGTCTTACTCATGCTGTGGGCCAGTGTTTACAATGTATGGTAACCATCTGTTTTTGTATTTATAACAGTAGGAGCCTACTGATACAATACATTGGTTGGCCAATGATGTCAACCTATCAACAACTTGCATTTTTCAGCATCAACAGTGACACACTATTGTTTATTAAGGTTCCTGGAATAATACGTTTTACTTAGGTGGTCGTGCCAATAGGGAATCAAATCTCATTCATTATGGTTTAAAATATATGATGGCAGTGCAGGCCAGAATGGTGAATTATAGTGTAACAAAAAAATTCAACCTAAATGAATTTTTAGTATAATACTGTCACACTATAACACAAGGTACAATTTTAATAAAAGAAACAAATAAAAATATGAGAAAGATTGAACAATTCCATCATTTACAGAAGTGAAAGAATTATGGGTAGCTTTATCCCCAAGTATTGAATATTTATTGTGTTGTTTTAGTCTAAGAAGTGTGACAATTGAGAACTGACATGAGTCTGCAAAGCCTAGTTTAACTAAAATATTGGGAATATAAAAATAAAATCTCAACCTAAACATAAAATTGTCAGCTAATTTACATTTTTATATATATATTTTTTTTTGTTAACAACTTTTTTGTGGTTAGCATTGACCACAAAACAGTTGGGCAGTACTGGGCAGTAGATATCTGATTTACTAATTTTGGTGGAACCAGGTGCAACATATGGGTTTACCGGTGACATAACAAAAAGCAAAATGATGATGAAATTCTGAAAACCTGAACTGAATGGTTAATATTTGCTCACCAATGTAACCAGGTATAAAAATGGTTAATAATTAAATATAGCAGGCATGTGTTAAACTATCACTTTTTGATGTTTCGTAATCGTTGGACAGTTTCTGCACATGTTTCAGTGGGGTGTAGTGCTATCGTTACGAAATAGGCAGATGTCATTTGATCTGTGAGCTGGTGTGTATAACTTGCCTAATGTGAGGTTCTTCCTCTCTTTCCCTTTCCTCCTCTGCCCCTTTCTCATTTATGCTGACCCACCCTCCCCCTTCCCACCCTGTGTTTACCTCAGACGGGCAGGAGAATGCTGGGAAATGCCCCCATCAGGATTCTGATGGTTCAGACACTGCGTTCGGGGACCTCTCTAATGGAAATGAACTGAAGCCCGAGCACAAGGCTGAGGGCGAAGAGCTAGAGGTGGCCTCTCTGGTCTTCAACGGGGAGGCAGACGGACCGGCGGCTGCTGCGTGCGGCTCCAAGCAAAAAACAGACCCAGAGAAGAAGTTTGCTTGCGGAGAATGTGGTCAGACCTTCCGCACAAAGTCTTACCTCAACAAGCACCACCATCGGGTGCATAAGAAACATGGTGGGACAGGGTCCAGCCTTGGGGATCTGGGCTCGCCCTTTTCCCCCCAGCAGAACATGTCGCTGCTCGAGTCGTTTGGCTTTCAGATCGTCCAGTCGGCTTTTGCCTCCTCACTGGTGGACTCTGAGGTGGCGAGCAGCGCGATGGGCTTAGGAGACAAGTGAGGGACACTCTTACCGGACAGCCACAGTTTTCAGAGGAACTGCAATTCTACCTTTTATCATCGTCATCGTAGACTACTCCGTCTTTTGTGTTTTACTGTCGACGTGTGTTTTTGTCAGTTTGTTGATGTATTCCATTTGGTTTTTTTCTTGTTTGTGTGAAGCAGCTAATCAGCTTTTCCATTTCATTCTTTTATTTTCCATCTTTTGTGGTTGTATACCAGCAAAGGTCGGGCAGTTTGGACTATTAAGCAAACTTGTTACAGAACTAAAATAGGAAATTGGCCTACAAAACTATCAAAACAAAGCTTACCTAACAACCTTTATGATTCTGAGAAAACCCAGAAATTAAGGTGTATGAAGATCACTGAAGAAGCCACTCTGAGGCCATGCTGAGACTGCAAATCAGATTGTTTGAGACGACTGTCCGCACTGTTATTTGAAAGTGATCAGATTGGGTTTGTATGTCCAGACATCACCAACCTATCTACACGACTTGTGGTAATGATGTTGGTCTCAGTGACTATGTTGTAAATCCCAGCACCTCAGTTACTTCTTGTCTGACGTGTGTCTCACTGCGAGTGACGCTTTAAAATCCGATTTGAGCGGCTGGAACATCCAGGCACAGACGTGGTTTGGTAGTGTCCAGATTCTCCAAACTCAATTGAAATACTATCTGGACATGGCAGAAATCAGATTTGGGTTGGCAGTCAGAAGAAGGCCTACATGTGTGGGATACATGTTGAGTTTAATAATGCTTATGAATCACTTAAATCTCACCCTAATCCGCGGTCATTGACGTTACTTCATTTGAATTTTATTTTGCATATTAGATATTTGCAAGATGGATTGTTTTGGGTTACACAACAGTGCATGTGAGTTTTGAATATTCAGCAGGGACCAATTTCAGGTATGACTGTAAGATATTGCAAGAAATGAAGAGTATATTTTATTAACTTATTGATATTAGTGTCCCCGTCTCCTTTATGAAATGGTTTATATAAAGTTGTTTAAATTTAGATCTGTGCTGTGCTATTTTGTCTTTTGAATTATGTGTCTGACAGGAGGCCAGCAAGAGAGCTTCTGTGTGTGTGTGTGCGCGAGCACGTGTGCTTGAGAGAGCCTGATTGTTGTGTGTGTGTGTGTGTGTGTGTGTGTGCCAGGTCTCTTTATCTTCAGAATGTAATATAATCAGAGGGCTTTTTTTTAATATATCAGATTTTTTTTTCTATGAGGTTCAATACATTCCTGCTTAACTTAAGAGTTCCTATCATGATATGTGTATAATGTGCACACATGTAAGAAATGTGTATATATATCTATCTATGGCCAACATTGTTAGTTTGTTTAATCTATGTGAATGGGGTCCTTGTGTATATAATCTTTTCCTTGGCCTTCATGGGTGAATGGAAGTTTGTATGGAGAAATATGTTTTGGGACAAAGAGCCCAAGTTGTAGTAAGTTGGTACTGAAAAATCCCCACTTTGTGTGTTTTTATTTTTATTTGTGCAACGTGTGAGATCATACGAACTGGTTTAAGTATGCCATCACTGCTTCCTTTACATACTAACAGTATGAACTACCAGGAGTGTTTGTAATTAAGCTGTAATTACAAAGTCACAAGTGTTTTAAGAGAGCATGAGAGGTTGGGAAAACCTTTTAACTGCATCATACTTACTGGTAAAGGCCCTGTAAGAATGATTTGGTATTTGATTGTAGTTAATATTTTTATTTTATTCCGTTCACGCAGGGCCTAGTTTTTCATTTCCTCCACATTAGCCAGGAACGTTGCAAAGAATAGAGTTTTCAGCATAAACACTGTTATACTGATATGTAATCTGAGAAGGTTGGCTGGCAGTATTTTGCATTTTATTTTTGTACAGAATGCATCTTCATCACTGTTCCTGAGATAAAGTGAGGAAATGTCCTTCGCAGCAGCGTTTTATCATCCAGCAGATTGTTTCCAAAACTCAGAATTAATTTCAACGGCCAGGGTTATGTTCGTTTGACCGGCGCTCCTAGGCTGATTTCAGTGCTTTTGACCTATATTTATTTGACAAATTGGCCCTTAGGGAGGACGCAGCACTCAGTGACTTAATATGCTTTTCTGTTGTCTCATATTTTGTGTGGCACATTGCATCACTGGAAATGTTTTTTTTCTTTCCTCAATCACTATTTTTTTTGTGTGTGTGTACGTTTGTGTGTGTGCGCGGGTGTGGGCGCATGTGTGCGTATTCTGCTTACATTTTTGTATATTCGTATGTTGCAAAGTGCCTTCCCAGTACTGATTGTGAGCTGCGATGGGTGGGAAAATCTGTCATTATAAGGACCATATTAAGAACAACCATGTACACAGACAAAGTGACTTGCATTGACACTTTTGTATAAAGACATGCACATAGAACAAAATGTACATTTGTATGTATGTTTGGTATTCTATCTTTGTTCTCTGACAAAAAGCTGTGTCTTTGCAATTTATGTCAAGAATTTCATTGATTTTTGGACATTTGGATATAGGCATACTTTTCTATCGATGTTTGTTTTTGTACACTGTTTTGTGTCTCTGTTTATTTGCTACAGAGATGAGTATAAAATAAAAATTGTATTTGAGAAAATGCTATCTCGTCCTTTTTTGGTGTTTAATCATTTTTTTAGAGTTGTCATCAGACTTTGTTTCGGTTAAGTTCAGAGGTGTTTGGATCCTCTTATTCCTCTCTTTATAACAACATGAGCCTATCAGACTTTTCAGCGAGAATATTTGGTGTCATTTATCTGCTTTTCTAGCACCACCACCAAGTCAAATGGTTGCAGTTAAAAATAAATACATAAATAACTCTGCCACATGGTGTTGCACTGTATACAATTAGTGATATAAAATAATATATACAATTATATAAAAATTGATTGTGTTTTTGACAAAATGTAAGCTACAATGTGGTCAATGCATGTGTAAAGTGAAAAAAAAAACAGCTCAGAAAGCTGTTTTTTGCTGGTCTACTCCAGGCCTGGTGCTGGTTCAGCTTGACCACACTGGTTACTAGAATTGAAACATACAACATGTGCTGGTTGAGCTGGTGGCCAGCCATGCTGGTATATGCTGTAAGTGGTAAATTAGGTTATTTGGTAATCATTTATTTTTAATTTGGTAATCTATTCATTATTATTTTTCATTCAACTCAAACCATTTTGTTGTTTTTATCATTTATTGTTTAGTTGGGACAAGGGGTCTTACATTTTCCAGCATCAGTGCAAAGACATTTGGCCTTACTTGTTGGTATCCTTGGTACAATATAGAGACCACAAAGTTTCAGTTTTTTGGGATCCCCCAACATTACACCCAGATTCATCAACGCTACTCTAACTATAAACCATGCTGACCATGTTTGGTGGTCTGTTGTTCTCTAGTACTTGAACTCCAAAAGTCTGTGCAAGTAGGAATTCTTAAATATATACACTTATATTTTCTAAAGGGCAGTGGAGTGCCAGACTTCGCCTAGTTGGTAGTGAGCCTGTTTGCTTTTCAGTTCTGTCACCTTCTGTTCATGGAAGTTAAGCTTGTTGAACTCGTTCGTGATTGAAGATAGAGTTTTCCCTTTGGTCTCTGGTAGAAAAAGCCCAATATACAGCGCGGTGAACAGACAGACAGCACCAAATGGCACAAAGCAGTACTGGCCTAGACCCCTCTGATAGTGATACACACAAAAAGGAAATGGAATTAGAGTTAACAAAAAAAAAAACAATGTCTTAAAGAACATTAAGTAAATTCATAAAATGTTAATAGGAAACATATTTCTGTTTTCATGTTGTGTTTACATTTGTGGGATATATTAGTTTATATTACTGTGTTGTTTACTTACCACAAGGAAAGGGAATACCATTCCAATAATGAACAGATTAAGCCACATTAAGGAGCCAGCAATCATGTAGGCAGCTGGTCGGGCTGTCTGGTTAAAAATTTCTGTAGGGAGAATTCCAGTCACCCCAGCTATAGAGAAAATGAAAGTCATACAAGTTAAGGATTATGATACTGTGACTTTTCTTTACTGGACACAGTTGCTTTGTTAGTAAACTCTTCTCGACAGATCATTGGAAACTTTTTTTGGATTGCATGAAATATTATTATTACATCTAACAACTTTTCCAATACACGATTTAACATTTATCAGTTTACTACTGCATACTACTGTGTACTCACCTGGACCCATCCCAAAACTGAGGATATACGTGAAGACACAACCCA
Source organism: Megaleporinus macrocephalus (assembly GCA_021613375.1). NCBI lineage: Eukaryota > Metazoa > Chordata > Actinopteri > Characiformes > Anostomidae > Megaleporinus > Megaleporinus macrocephalus. Next base: position 18,566,731 of record CM038704.1, on the reverse strand, counting down.
TGCTCAGGTAAGGCATCCAAGTCACTGCTTTCTAGAAGAACATCATCATCAAAAATTATTCTGATGAGCTTTTTATGATAAAACATCTGCAGGCTGTTGGTCACATAAATTATTATATTAGTGTATTACATCACATTAGTACATATAGTCGCTGTCCAGAGAAAAACTTATATCTTAATTTCTGTCTATTTAAAAATGTTTTTAAATAGACCAATGGAAATGCTCCAAAACAGCTTGCAGAAAATTCTGGTTTACATTGAAAGTAAAGTTGCCAGTTTGGAGATACTTTATACATCTGAAACTGTAGAGGATTAATGTATGCATATGTATTTGGGTATAGGTATTATGTATATTTATCTTAGAAGCAGCAGGACAGCAGTAACTCGAGTGAAACTTTCTGATTTAAATACTAAAACCCTTTGTGATGAAATCTACAATTGCTTATGGCTTGGTTGGACACTGCAGGGATTCCCAATGTTTATATGACGTGTTTGCGTAATGCATGCCGGATTTATGGTGACAACACATGGATAAACAAAGACATGACCATTTAAAATCAAGAATTTTGATTCAGTTAAACTGATGGACCTGAGGGACTCACAGGAAACTGGCAGATAGAGTGCTGGCTTATATAACAGTATGTTCATGACACCATCACACTGAGATATCCTGCAAATCAATCCCTTATACCAGTATCAGCTGTGTATCTGTGAGAGAATGTTTGAGCGCATATTTGTGCACTAGTGTGTGTGTGTGTGTGTGTGTGTGTGTGTGTAGGTGCATGCTGGCACATATAAAGGGTGTGCAGATTATAGATTACTGTGTGGTGCATCTCTCCAACCTAATAATACATACCTGAAATGAAAGAGCCACGGTGAAGACTACAGCCCAACCTGTCATGAGTGCATAACCTCCCATCAGTAGTTGCCTTCTGCCCTGCCGTTCAATCAACAGGTTCTGTCCACACACACACACACACACACACACACACACACACACACACACACACACACACACACACACACACACATTGTCAGCAGGAAAACCTCTATATGATCAAAGTAATTCTTCACTACATATGTGTTAAAATAATCTCTAATCTGAAATATAACCTTTTAGTAAGAGTATTATTTATTGCTACTCTGGTAGCTTAGAACTCCACAAAAATGTGGTCTTGGCATCAGAAACTACAAGACTTGTCTAGCTCTGATTAATCAGTCTAACATTTGGGATTAATGACATCACGCATGCCAGAAACCAAGCCTTTTTAGGAGTAGCTTTTTTGTCCCCCAGGAGGGACAGTTACATAACATGAGAGCAGATTAGCTCCTGTTAAACACTTACACACAGAATGCAGGCGGAGAATTCACATGTGCCCGTGCCAATGGTCACATACTGAATGTGCTCAGCAGAAATACCTGCTTCTTGAAATATGTAATACGCATAGAAGTAAATCTGTGAAATGAAAAAAGAAATATACTGTAACACAGACACAAAACCAATTCCATAAAAGTTGGGACAGTTGGAAACATGTAGTCATTTAGCCACAAGCTGTTTACCACCTTTCTTCTGAACAGTAGTCAACTGGAAACTGAGGACCCCAATTTTTTTTCAGCTGCTAAACAGTTCAGCGCCTCCTTTGTCATGTATTACGCTTTATTATGTGCATCATGTTCTCACGTCTGGGCTGCAGAAGCCTGTCAGTTTTTAATGCAGTGCTGTATGAGGGATTAAAGATCATGGGCATTTATTATTGGTTTTTGGCGACTGAGCCTTGTGTAAATCATTCCCCTCATTCAGCTTTTCAGTCCTACATTGCCCCTGTCCCAACATTTTTGAAAAGTGTTGTAGGTATTAGATTCAGAATTTGTCTATATTCACAAAATCTAAATGTAAAATATTAAATATCTTTTCTTTGTGTTTTGACAGCTTACAAATCACTGCTTTCTGCTTTTATTCACATTTTACTTTCCAGTAAAGGGTTTTTAATTAAATTTAGCAGCTTGGTGTATATCAGAGAGAAAGAGCAATGGAAGAAGATAATTCTGCCATTCATTTTCTCAGGACAGCTTACTGAGTGACTAATTGTTCTTGTGGAGTGAATGTAGTTAATTTTCAGTTTTCTCTCCTCTAACAGGTCAACGGAGCTTTGAATAACTCAGCATGTCAGACACTGTGCTGACAACTGAATGTTTCAAGTTTTAAATCAAATAAAAGTTTGTCATGTACATACAGTCATACACGGTACAACAAGCAGTGAAATGCTTTGACAACAGCCGCTCATGTAAAACAATAAGATACTATAGAGTAAGATCGAGTTTCACATGAAATGGCATTAATTCCATATTTTCCAGGCACTAAAGAGAAGTATGTAGGGGATTTTTTAAATATAAGAGCACAGATTATATCTTCTCAGTATCCTAATGGGACAACAAATGATGCTCGTTCAGAACTGTTAACTTTACTGTATACTGCAGGGCTGAGTACTATAACACTGTTACACTAAGATAAATAAAAAAAGTTAAAAATGCATACGACCTTGTGAGTTTATGCTACACCTGTCAACTACAATATGGAACTACATTTAACCTGTGGACAGTGAACAGTTTATAACAGACAATGTTCACACTAGTTCCATAATCACTACTATGTGCTGCTAAATGCCAGTTTTCCAATTGATATATATTGTTTTGTTGTCCAGTGTAGTATTTGTTGTTTTGCATATTTTTGTTCTGTTTTGTATATTTATTGTCTAATGTATTTATTGTATATTCTGCTGTTTCACACTGCTGTGTATAAGCACTCTATGTAGTCATGTGTAATGTGGCCTGAAGAACAACATTTAGTTCTAATGTTTACTAATTTTTACTAGAATGACAATAAAAACACTTGACGTGATTTACCTGTTGGGTAATAGAACTGTTCACTGTAGTGTCTGTTGTGTGTTTATCATCCAAATAAACAGAAACATTTATGCTGTGAAAAGCCACCTTGCTCAATATAATAATAATATGACGTGCTATAAGGAGTGACCTCCGGCCTTGTCCCATGTCTGTGAGGTTGCAGTGAGGAGTGATTAGATTTTGGATTAGATTCCCCAAAGAATTTCCTATTAAATAGAGATTATCTGAGCTCTTGGTTGGTAATGAAGTTTTGGAAAATGTTGTCACAGGAACCCAAGTGTTTTTGTTGTGTTTTGTTTTGAAAACACAACTAACTGGGCCAGCAGAAATAGATATAGAGGAAGTGAGATGTTCTAAAGTTACAGAGACACCTATTCATTATTTTATTTAGGTATATTAATATTGTTAATAGTCAGGTAGCTGTGATAATTTGATTGCATTCAGCCAGGTGAGGTCTTGTAAGACCATTTACTGAATCACAAACATCACTCCAACTTATCCCAGAGGTATGGGAGCTCCATTACTCCAGAGAACACAGTTTCAGTGCTTCACAGCTCAGTGCTGTGGTGTTTTACCTCTAGCTGATGCTGAGCATTAGATATAGTGACCCACAGCTCAGGTGTGGCTGCTCCATCCCATTCTATTGGCAATGCTCTTCTATGGAGACCAAACTGTCTGTATACAACCGAAATCTGTGGGGGTCACTTCCCTAAATTATATTCATGTTGACTTAAGTTAGCAAGTATTGCTATTGCTCTCGTTCTCTACTCCTTTGAGAAGACAGAGCTGGGTTTCAAGTTGGCCTCACTCACCGAGTCATTACCACACAGCTGCATGGCACTGCTCAGCACGGCGACTGAAATGAGTTGCCAACGTATGCTGCGGTCAGTGAAGAGCTCCCAGGGCTGCTGAGCTCTCCTGCCCTCGGCCTCTGCCTGCTCCTGCAGGATCTCATCCAGCTCCACCCTCTTCACCTCACAACCCCGCAGCTGCCGCAGTGCTGTTACAGACACAAACACAGCTTCAGATTATAGTCAAAACTCTGTAATGTTGCAGCTTGAATAACAATATCAAGGGTCTGATGGATGATAACTATATATTTTATAGAATAATGAATGGATATTACACTGTATGACTCCTTTCACCTTTTAAGCAGGCATCCTTGTCTCCACGGTCGATGAGAAGGTACCGGGGGCTCTCAGGGAACCAGGGTAGTGTGAGGAGCTGGATAAAACCTGGGACAGCATTACTGGCTAACAGGTATGGCCAGCATGACTCACAACCCAACAACTCCCTAAAGAGAAATAAACACACTGTTACCTACACTGTACCCAAAAACAGTGATTAGTCAATTGACTGACATGTTAAACTACAAAAACGCTATATTTGATGTTTTATCCCTTTACTTGTTTGTAATTATTTTATAATAAATACATTTTACTGCAAACATGTCGGGATAACAGCCTGTTTACCCCTGTGTTTTATGTCCTTTCTGTAACCATCTAATAAACATTTAAGAAACATTCTATTCAGTTATAAAAACCTTCAGCTGTGCAGAAATATGGCCATATCATTGCCATATCTTGCGCTTCATAATGCACCTCATGTTTCTAGTAGGATGCAGGCAGGCCAGTCTAGCATCCGCACTCTCTGATCACGCAGTTGTGCCCTCATGCAGTATATGTCTTGACACTTGCATATTAAAATATTTGCAAAAACTTTGAAATAGACCTTATAAAAATAGTTGGTGCTGCAAATGCAGGTACTGTGTAGTGTTAATGTTGCTTTCACAGATATGCAAGTTACCCACTAATACCATGCAGACCCGGCCCTGGCTTTGGAACTTGTCGACTTTCTGAATGGTGTCTAGAGAAACCAACACCTATTATTTTCATAAACAATCTGAAAAGTCAGCTGAAAGCACCACAGTACACATTCCCACTGGGCATCAGTTTGTTTCAGAAGAGTTCAGTTCCAGTTGTTGATCCTGGACGTTGTTGATATATGGCTGCCACTCTCAGCACAGTCTTAACTTTCAGGAAGCAGCAACAAACAGTGTTTATTCACAATGGTTGCTTAAAGTACTACCACGCTTATGCAGCATTATTATTACTATTACTATTATTATTATTATTATTATTATTATTATTATTATTATTTCTTAATATAACTAGTAAACACTGGAACTAAATGTTGTTTCTCAGGCCAGATTCTACAGGACTACATAGAGTGCAGAATACACAATAAATACATTATACAAATAGATTAGACGATAAACAGAATAGAACAGAAATATGCAAAACAGCAAATACTACACAGGAACACAAAACAATATATATGAATGTGAAAACTGGCATTTAGCAGTGTGGTGGTGATTATGTAACTAGTGCAAACCTTGTCTACTATAAATTTTCACTGTTCACAGGTCAATGCAGTGCAACCTGAGGGATTAAAGCTCACAGGTATTCAGTTCTGGTTTAATGCATACCTATTTTTTGGATTCGCTGAATCTTTTAATGATATTATGCACTGTTGAGTAGAATAATACCTGAAATCCTTGCACACGCTCATCTAGGATCGTTGATCTGGACTATTTGCTGATGCATTTTTTTTAAGCAAATGGAGAGCCTTGACCCTTCCTTGCTCATAATGGACTAGACCTATTCTTGATGCTTCTTTAATACACACGCTTAATTACAGCACCTGTATTAAATGTTTTCTGAACATTTAATATAATTTCTTGTCTTAAATTGCCATGCAGGCACCAAGTTCCCAAAAAGCGTATATTAACAAAAAATCTAATTTACCAACCATTCCTAAGAAGAAACCTCTTTTTAGATTCTGACATTCTGACAATTTGTTTATAGGTAAAAACAGAATCTGCACACACTCAGGAGAACAAATGTATGAACAGTTCTGAGACTTAAAGGCAACATCATGAATCTGACGTAGACTTTCTCTTGGGACCTTCCTCAAGAACAAATTTTTAGAAAAACACCTGGTGCATGAGGCTCAATGTTGATAAGTTGATTATATAAAACGTTAAATATCTTGTCTTTGTACTGTTTTCATTTGAATACAGGTCGAAGGTGATTTCCAAATCACTGCTTTCTGTTTTTTTTGCCATTTAACGCGGTTATCTAACTTTTTTGAACTGGGTTAATGAAAAGACAGGAGTGTGATTATAAGCTCGAGATTTAGCTTTAAAAAAACAAGTAAAACTAAGTAAAATTATGTAATAATACAGTGCTGTCACAGATTCTCTGAGAACTGACTTTTGAGATTTGTCTTTCATATTTAACACGTGTGTGGGTACTAAAATTGCTTTTGAATCTATTTTTAATTGACTATTTGCCTGAATTATTATGCCAATGAAGGATGAACTTTATACCATCTCCATTTTTGTCAATTTCTATGTTTCCACATCATTCAAATGCAAATGCAGCAGCTGCCCTTTATAATGTGTGAAAATTTCACGATGAATGGACCAATGGAAATGCCCTGAAATACTTTGGAACAAAATATGGTACCACTGTCTGTCATTAAAAATAGTCATTTTGGAGCTGCTTGTTTTTCTTTGGACAAATAAGCTTATATCACAGATACTGTTTTCTGGACTCACCTCAGACCTACCACTTGTCCCACCACCAACCCAAAAGCGGTGAAAACAGCAGAGGACAGGGACACAGCCCCTCGTAAGTGTTTTGGCGCGCTCTCACCAAAGTACATGGGTTGCACATTCATACTGACACCTGCAATCAAACAGAGCAGCAGATTCTCATGCATTATAATACAACTTTGTACAAGATGCTTGGTCTAACAATGGCATCGTTATTAAGGGTTATTTTAAATTCAACAGAGAAAAAACTGATAAACGTAGAGATGAATACAGAACACGTATTGAAAGAAAAAATAAAATTCACCTGCATTAATGCCAACCAGAAATCTGGAAATGATGATCATCTCAAAGGACCGAGCTTGTCGACTTGTTATAGCCAATAGTGCGCTTAACATCAGAAAAATATTGTTCAGCAGCAAAGTCTTCTTCCTTAGGAATAAGACAATAAGATATAATTATTAGAAAACCTTTATCAGTTTATCGGAAAGTTTAGTTCCTTCTTGTATACATTATTGGCCTTTGCAATAGAACTTGGTGCTGGTATTTTATCCATACTGTGCAGTAAAATGTAACATTTAATGAATTTTGAAAATGAGAGACATGTACCTCCCAAAGTAGATGGACATGGGTCCGGCCACCAAGGCCCCCGTGAGGCCACCCAGTGAGAAGATAGCAACTATAAAGGTCCATATTAATGTGACCTCATAGACCTCTAACTGTGTCCCCCAGCGCTCTTGAAACGTCTCATTAATGAAGTTCTGAATGTACTGCAGGGACGGAATGATGGAAAAGATGTTAATGGAATGATGGCACAATGAAAGTAAACAGTCAGACACCCTTTTCATAATTAGAAATATATAATCTTATATGCCCATACAGTGTTGTGCAAAAGTCAGAAACTATCGCTTTCAATGATTTCATTTCCAGTTAAAATGGTTCCGTATTCAACTTGTCCACTGTTTGTCTTCAATATATCTTCTGTGCTTTTCGAGAGACCAGTTTTCAGTTTTTCAAAGAAAATCTGCAGGAATGTTTTTTCACATCTCCAAATTCATGCTTAGAAACTGGTTTCTGCCGAAGTTGGTTTTGTGAATTTCCTTTCATGGGCGATTTCTATTTGACAGCTATACATCCTATTAGACCCATAATGCTGAAGTGTCTTCTCACAGTTTTGATGGTCTGTCAGGTGTAGCATAGGTGTTAGGCATCAACGATTTTTGGTTGAATTTGTGAAGAAAAATTAAGTGGTAGTACATTCAGCAATGTCTTTATTTTAATCATGGAAAACTAGTTGATTAAATGTTGGTTTGGGAACATTATTACTAATGAAAAAGAAAAAGCAGAAAAAGTAAAGACATAAATAAAGGTAAGAAGGCTGTAACGTGGCTTGCCCAGTGCTCTGTATATCTCTCTCACTGTTCCCAAAACACAGCACAAACAGTGCCTACATTAACTAACTTACATTAACCATGTTTAAGCCTGTCTGCTGTATAAGGTAACAGACAGGGAAAATGTAAGTTTCATATAAAATATATATAAAATATATATTTTGTTCTGCTGTTCTTTGGTAATGCTATAAAAGGTGTAATAAGTTGATGTAATTTTCTTCTTGCTACAGGATTCACAACAATGTTAACATTATTAGTTTGTTAGACGAATATCTGTAAGAAGAACTTCATCTGATCTACAGGGGAATAATGTGGAAACTAATTGAGTAAATGGAGATAATAAAGATGTTGTCAAAGTTTTGCAATCATAGCTTGAAACTACTCATGTGGAAGAGGGTGGTTATGATGGTGATTATAATTAGTGGTTCATTATAATTTTAAGAAATGAGCACTCTAAGCAGCCATTCTGAACCAGGCTGATTAGACAGGATGAGGAAGACACAGGGATGTTTCATCCTTGTAGTATTTTGGCCAAAGCATGTCACAGACATTTCATTAAGATCACAAGGAACAGTGTTAACTTCCGGAAAATCCTAGTGTCTAGTGGCTGTTTAATTTTTCCACTTTTAACAGTGAATGCTCTTTTATTGAACAGGCAGCAAGGGAGAACTGCTGCTCAGCATTAGGGAAATGGTAGGATTATCAGGCAGGCTACAATTCTACTGTATGGTTAACACATAGGGTTTAGGCTTTATCTCACATACTGCACAACAGCATAACACAAAGAATATTGTTACACATTTATGGGTGCCACAGAGTACATTACATTTTTTTTTATTTATAGGTATCTGACTTTGGTTAGAACAAAACAGACATATGCAGTAAAATAAAGTGACCCTCCATGTAAGGAAAGATTATGTATATAAGGTTCCTTGTATGCACTTTAGTGTAAATAAACTGTGCTAGATATTTGGGGATTGCTAGTATCTGAAGCTATTGTACTAATTACTTGCATCCAGTTACATAATCAACACAAATGAAGTTGCTAACTTGTTATGAAAATTTCAGTTTAAGACGGTCTGGCTTCAACCATCAAGAAGTAGATAGGTCCACGTTCAGAATCAGAATCAGAAATACTTTATTGATCCCAGGGGGAAATTGCAGTTACTACAGTAGCAGCCGTTGTGTAGAAGAATAAACACTCTACAATTGATTAAGAATTGGAAGCCAACTTCAGCCTTGTTTAAAGATCATCATCCATGTCTGTTAAGTTCAGTCTTATGGAAGGAGTATAAAAATGCTGCCGTTTGATATTTGCTTTGTTGTTGTATGCAAATTATTGGGGCTTAATGGTCTAGGCTTTTTGAAATCGACCTGTTATACCATCTTCTTCTGTAAATGTAGGATTTGAAAAAAGAAACAACAGTGCTCGAGGTTCACAGTATGTCAGTTCTATATATCAAACTCTCACATTCCCTATTCGACAATACCAGCGTAAGTACAGTTTCCCATTCTACGTCACCTTTAAACTGACAACAGTTACACGAACAGGGTGCCTCCAGAGAGCCTCTTATCGCGGCTGTTCCTACAGCAGTACAGCAAATGGCAGGACGCTGCAATAACTTTCATTTTGTGACATTTTAAAAACTTTTACATTTTGACTGGAAATTAAGTAAGTGAAAGTTGACGTGGTATAGTATATCACCGATTTAGTCACACTGAAGAGACATGCATACTGGAGAAAAAGACAAAGACAAAATACAGGAATACAAGTAGACCCTCGTGTCTTTCACTTACTACAGTAGGTGCATTCATAATAGCGAGGTTATATCCATATTGTACCGTTCCTCCAACCGCAGCAGAAGCTACCATTAAAGCCAGAGTGCGAGCATTGCCCTGTACATACAAGACAATAATTTAATGAAAATATAGGCCAATAAACCACACACACACACACACACACACACACACACACACACACACATATATATATATATAATGGTAATTTTAATTTTTGAACATTTTTGAAAAGTGTTGTTTACATTGTGCAAAAAAAAATCATGGGGACTAATTAACCAATAAACCAATGGATTTCTTGTAGAAGCACTTTTAAATAAAGTATGTTTAATTCACACTGAACATTGTGTGCTGCCCACTGCCTTGAGAGTGGCTTACAAAGTAAGAACACGTGAATAGTTCTCCCTCTATGATCTTATTAACAGATTGATGGGTATTAAAACTCCAGCAACGTAATAATCCCAAAATGTTTTAGTTAGCCAGCACAAGACTAAGCAGCTACTTTCTTTTCTGAAAGAACAAGATTTGAAAAAGCAAAACAGCAAAGTAAGCATAGCAAACTGTACACAACATATTATGTATTTCTATAACAATTTTATCAATATAATATTCTGTCAATTAACTTACCTTCTCTTCCTTCGTGCTTTTCTGATGATGTGAGGTCATGGTAGATGTATCACAGCAGTTTGAAACAACGAGGGAATCCACCAAGAACAAGCTGAGTACCAGTCCAGGACTGCGATTAGACACTAACAGAGAGGCTGAGTGAGAGAGACAGAAGGAGGGAGAGAGAGAGAGATCCTGCAGAGTTGTGTGTGAGCGAGAGCGTAATAAGTAGCCTACATGTCAATCATCAACTCTCTCTCCAACTGGTAAGAATCACATTTAAATATTGTCTTTATCTCAGCATTCACTGACCCCCCACAAGTCCAGAGTAGAATTACTCAGGCAGTCTTTCTTTCGTGCTTTGTTAGGTTGGTCATTTCATTAAGTGTAAGTAACAGTAATCAACCTGACTTGGCATAATAACAATCAGAAAAATTCAAGTTTAAATCCCTTAAAGAACATCAGAGCAGCTTCTACCAGCAAAGGAGCACAAGTGTGTAAGGCTGTGTTCTTCTCTTAGGAAATCCTTCAGTCTGAGATAAAGCATTAAACCTTGAAAACGAGCAACAGCAAATCAGTCTATGTGGTGAGTCAACAATATTAAACACGCACACACACACACACACACACACACACACACACACACACACACACACACACACACACACACACACACATGTTTGTCTTACTATATTTGTGAGGTCATCATACATTTCTATTTATCTTTGTATTACTGTAGCTAAATGATACTACATTTACACCTAACCTTACCTTTACTTAACCTTAACCTAAACCTAAACCTAAACCTAAACCTAAACCTTACCTTAACCGTAACCGTAACCGTAACCGTAACCGTAACCGTAACCTAAACCTTAACCTAAACCTAAACCTAACCTTAACCTTAACCTTAAAATTAACCTAACCTTAACCGAAACCGAAACCAAAACCAAAACCAAAACATTAACCTTACCTTACCTTACCTTACCCTTAACCTAACCTTGGTATCAAAAAGGCATTTTTTCTGCTCTATTAGATTTTCCAGAAAATAAAAAAGTAATTTGTGGTGAAAACAACATGTTTAAGTGAACATCAGCACAAAACACACAAAAAACAAATTTCTTTACCAAAAACATGTGGTCCTCACAAATATACCACTACAAGAACACACACACATGCACATGTGTTGGGAGAAATGATACACATACACACACTGAAGAAGAAATGATCTACAAACATAGGTATGTTCAATACATGTGTGTAGTTCTGTGTCATTTCTTCTTTAATGTGTGTGTATGTGTTTTGTGTCATGTATTCCAGTGTGTGTATGTACTGGAATACATGACACAAAAACACATACACACACATTAAAGAAGAAATGACACAGAACTACACACATGTATTGAACATACACGCATACACTGAAAAAGGAATGGCACACATACATTTAAGAATGACACACATAAACACATCGAAAAAGAAATGACACACACTCACACTTACATAAACATACACACATTGAAGAAGAAATCACAAACATTTCTGCCTGCATTTGTGGATTTTGTGGAACTGGAAAGTTCTGTACACAACCATTCTGCTCATGCAAACTGCGTATGAGCTCCAAACAGCTTCACTACATGGAATTATGGAGTAATTAATTGAATTTTAATTCATTCGAATACACAATATTCTTACACAAAAAGGGTTGTGATTCCATTTATGGAGAGAATAGTTATTCAGAGGTAGTTATTACAGGTAAAAATATTCTCACGGTAATTCTAATGAGAATTAACTTTATAGTCAACATTTTATTTCAGATATAATGTGCTGGAGTACAGAGATGGGCACACTATCCAGTTACTATACATAAATAAAAGGACAAGATATTTTTGGATTCACTTCTTTGTTCATGTGCTTATTTTACCTCTTAGCTGAAGCTACATTTGCTACATTTTTGTTGTTCTATTATTTTTTTCTTTAGCATGCAATGTCTTTGTCAAGCCAATAGGTGGCAGGAGAAATTTAGTGTGTTAAATCTGCAATGAACCACATGAACCTTCATTTGCTGGATTTAGGGACTGACATTTAAAAATCGTGTTCTTGACCAGGTTGCTGTGATATTAAAAATTATCCCTGCAATAATCAGGATCAAAAAGGCATAAATGACAATTACAAAGCTCCATTTAGACATTTCACAAAAGTTATTGTGCGTTTTTATATCATTATCTTCGCAAATTGCACTCTTTTAGTGCTTGTTATTGAATGTTGCACATAAAGCTAATCTGTATATAGTTTATTTGCACACATTAATACATTAAATCTTAACATGAATATATTTTTAGCTAAAAGAAATGAGATTAATTGAATGTTTCAATTAAAATACATAGATAATGGAATAAAAACGCATGTCTAATCTTGACCACATCTACTGATTAACGTCACTACCATTTCCAGTTTAAATCTGAATCTAAATACATAAAAAAGATAAACAGAGCTGTTATATGGGTCTGTTCAGTCCTTTGGCATGGCAAATAATGCCCTAGTGCAGCAGTCACTAATGGGCAGGCCGCCGTCCGGGTCCGGACCCAGACGTTGTCCAATGTTGTCCACACGTTAGAAATGATGATGGTCCAGACCTTGGCCTGAAGACATTTCCACCAATTGTACCTTACTAAATTCTAGTTAAACACCCCTGCCCTAGTGGCAGTTCAAAAGATATGTCTAGTGGCTGTTCAAGCAGGAGGACCAGTGAAATAGTCCAGAAGATAGTCAAACAACAGGGACAGGTGTGAGTTAAATGAAAGATTCCATGGCTGTCAAGTGACTGATCCAGTGGCTTGTAAAACAACAGGGCCAGTGCTGAGTCAAATGAGAGGTCTGGTGTTGGTCATTTAGTTCCGGTGCCTGATGAAATGACAGGTTCTGTGGCTGGTCAAATGACAGATCCAGTGACTGGTCATTTAGTTACTGTGCCTGGTGAAATGACAGGTTCAGTGGCTGGTCAAATGACAGATCCAGTGACTGGTCATTTAGTTACTGTGCCTGGTGAACGACTGGTTCAGTGGCTGGGCAAGTGACAGGTCAAGTGACTGGTCATTTAGTTTCGGTGCCTGGTGAAATGACTGGTTCAGTGGCTGGGCAAGTGACAGGCCCAGTGGCTGGTCATTTAGTTCCGGTGCCTGGTGAACGACTGGTCCAGTGGCTGGTCATTTAGTTTCAGTGCCTGGTGAAACCACAGGTTCTGTGGCTGGTCAAGTGACAGGTCCAATGGCTGCTCAAATGACAGGGCCAGAGCCTGGTCAAGTCAAAGGTCCAGTGGCTGATCAAACAACAGGGCCCATGGAGTTGGATGAGAGATTCAGTGTTGGTTGAATGAGAGAGCTCATACTTTTAATACTATACTTTAGTACTATACTAGTAACTTTTACTAGTATTTTTACTTAAGAAGGAATTTGTATACATCTGCTACTTCTGGACATAATACACTGTAGCATTTTAAGTGAGTTTTGTTAAATTATTGGTCTAATATGTTCTATCATGTATGCAAACCAAACTATACCAATTAGAACACATCACCATATCAAAACAGAATCATGATTTACCTGTTGCAGGTTCCAAAGAGAGAAAAGCTTTTGTGATCAGTTCATATTATTTGGAAGTGATTAACAATGTATTCTAAAAAGATATTATTTTTTCTTACTGCACGGGCCAGTCTGAAACAACATGGTTTGTTCATGTGCATTGGTCACTTTGTCTTCTATCAGGTTGTATGGCCTCTGTTGTGCTAACCAGATTTTTTTTTTTAGTTTAACGCGACAATGGAGTCGATTTTGCCCTCTGCCAGCCTGTGGCTTTGTTGTCCCCAATGTCTGCAGCTCAACCTTGTTGTAATGAACTGCCATCTTAGAAATTTTAAACATGGAAGCAACATGATGCTCACTGTATGCCTCTGCCAGTAAAACCAGAGTTAAGCCCTTCTTTTCCTCACGCAAAACTTTTCAACTCTTTTGCCATGCTCAACAGTTATTTTTTATTCCTGTTACTTCTGAGCTATTTCTGACACTTTTTGCCATCTAGCTTGTCCTATTGCAAGAAGATAGTGATGACCACAGCAGTGTTCTTTATACTTTTCCTCGTTAAAGAAGATTTGGTTCAGCTGATCACCTAATCAGATCCACATTAAGTAGAATGAGGTGTACTTGTGTTGGAATTCAACTGAAACTGGAATGGAATGGCTGTCATACATGAAGAGATGCTGATTTTAGAAAACTTCGCAGTGATCCCTTAATTTTTTTCCAGAGCTGTTCGGTTCAAAACTTAATACAGATTTTTTTAGCATTCAACACATACAGCTACATTAACAGAGAGTTTTGAGGCAGGAATAAAATAGAAGGAGGTGCCACATTCAGCTGAACGACCTGGAGCCTTTTAAATAGGAGCATTTAGATCACAGCACCCTCACCCACACAACAACCTGGAATCCACTGGCCAAAGGGTCAGCAGAAAAACTGAGATTTAATTGAGCTGCTGTTTACATTGTGTGAAAAATGTCATGTTAAATGCACTGATGGAAATGCTCTAATATAGCTTAGAGAAAATTATGGTTTCCCTGACTTACATTAAAAGTAAAGAAGGTTTTTTGCCTCTCTTTTAAAAATGATATTTTGGAGATATTTGTTTTTCTTTGGACAGCGATAACATATATACATATGAATAAATGTAGACTGCATGTAATGTCTGGGAAAGTAACAAAGGTAATGGGTAATCTTTTGATTTAAGAAATAAGTATTATACATAATGTTTAGACATATTGAGGACTATTGATATTGATATAAAGTACATTGACAGTATATAATTCATTTATAGTATTTTTTTATCTGCAGAACCACAGTCCAATAAAAAAATATCAATATTATATCATTAGTATTACTTGACACTGTTACTGGTGCTAAATGCTGTGAATGTACATGGTATTGCACTGAAAAAAGTGTTTTCACCCATCCCCAGTATCAAGTATAAACCTGCAGACATTTACTGAATGGATATGTTATAATTAATTCAGAAATTTCATGTTCTTGATGACCACATTCCTAGGACTTATTAGCACAGAAACTTGTTGTCACTGGATAACAGTGACCCATGTGTTTATATAAGCTGTACAAGAAAATCAGTAAAGAATACTTGTGGTGAGGTTCAGCTAACAATACATTTGGTCTTGAGAGTGGAAAACTAAAGCTATACCTCTGGGGTAAGAAGTCCTCCATAAATATTAATTATTAAGTTACAGTTTTCACAGTGGTGATCTGGAGTAAAGTACTGGACAAAGTACAAAACATGAGGAGCAACACGAACATCCTAAATAGAACTTTTAATACATATGTAAGTTTTAAAGCAATTATGTTTAAGTTGCCATGTTGTATTTATATGTACTTATATGTACTCAAGTAATATATAAGGAGGAATGCTTCAGCATTGACCAGCACAGCTGAACACCATCAAAACCAGTAAATGTTGTGTTTTGGATGTTGGATAGGTCAATCAGCATGGTCACCCTTACAGAAAATAAGTATACTTAAAGTTCATTTTATTAAATAAACTTGAGTAAAGTTATTGAGTAAGTATATTTTCCAAGTATACTTTATGTAGTTACAATACTAATATCATTGTACTAGTAGTACACTTGAATATGTACTATTTTAATACTTCTTGGGACTAAATCGGCCCACTTTTTAGTTTAGTAAAGTATACTTTTATGTACATTTTAAGTGTAAGAGTAGTATACTTCAAGTACACAACTAGTTTACATCTTTTGTGCTGCATCTACACTAAAAGTAAACTAATGGGTTTAATGTTAGGTTATTAGTTTGTTAATTAATCTTCAAAAGAATAGGTGTAAGTTTCCTTTAAGTGATCTTATCATAATACTTTAAAGTATATGACTAGGTTTAAGGGTATTTTCTACTTTAACATTTATTTACTTACTAGTGGACACACATAAAATTAACAAGACATACTCAGATTAAGAAACATATTTGTATCTTTATAAATGAAATTTTCCAAACAAGAATTGTACTGGTTGCCTTTTTTATGCAGGACAAGAATACTTACTTATACTTTTCTTAAGTATATCTCAACCAAAGATGGAGTACAAGTAAAGGCCGAATATACTTAGACTGTTCTATACTTGTCAGTATAACCCAAGTACACGTAAGTATAACTGCGTTTAGTATATCACTGAGAAGTACACAAAAAGTCAACTGAAAGCATACTCACTTATTTTTAGTTTAAAAGAAGTATACTAATGGCACACTTGAATAAACTTTTATTTTTGTAAGGGCATGCTGGGTGACCAGGTTAACCAGCACCGGATCAGCATTAACCAGCATAGACCAGCATAGATCAGCATGGAGTGCACGGCAGTCTGTGCTGTTTTTGTTTTGTTTTTACAGAAGTTTTGTACTTTGCACCCACGTATGTGCACTAAACACGTCAAATCAACAAATTAAATCAGCTTCTGAGAGGAAATATGAAAGATTTGAAAGCGTAGACTTCAAGCAATATTGGATTACCATAATTAGATTCTTGTGATGCCGCTTAGAAGACGCTATTTATAGGGTGCAAAAGGATTTTTGACAGAAAACGAACATATTCATTCATTCATTCATTCATTTCTCTCTCTCTCTCTCTCTCTCTCTCTCTCTCTCAGATGCGCACACTGGGAAATGTAGTGAAAGGCGTGGAGGGAGGATGCGCCCTGTGTGATTGGGTAACAGCGCTGCGCTCTCGGTGTCCCTACTTCACCGCTCGAGTCCGCTGGTTTGCGGCTGATCAGTTTTGCGGTGAGTGGTCGCAGAGAGAGGGAGCGCACTCGCATACTCCCGCTAAACCTGGCGTCAACTTGAACAGACCCTCAATGGACGCATGGCTTTTTGCGAGCGCGCCAAAACCACGCGTTAAGATCCGCTCCACTGGTATGGAAATCAGCTTCGTGAAGAGCAGAACACTCTTAGCTTGTCTTTCTGTTTCCTCCAAGCACACGCGCGTGCCTTCCCCGCATGTTGGCGGGCAAACACTTAAACTGGAAATAGACTTTATAAAGGCTCCTCTTGACCTTTGAGACGCCTCGGACCCTTCAATAAAGGAGTCATACTGAAAGCTCACAAAGATGTATCGTGCTTTTTGGGATACGATATTCCTCCTAATTGGTGAGTGAAGACCTCCAGTTTGTGTAAATCACGTTTCAGGTGCAAAAAAAGGTTAGTAATCAGATGTCGAGCTAACATGCTAATTAAGCACTGGCATCATTACACTAGGAGAGAAATGAAATACAGAAACAATGTATTCTGCTTAAGCTTAAAGGGAAACTTTTCAATACGTCTGCATGATTAAACGACTATCATGCCAGCAGAATCATTCAGAGTGGTTTGGTGTGAAACGAGTGGTGGTGGTGGGAACCAGACGTCTGAGGAGTTTAAGTTATTTCATTAAATGGTTATGAAGACACTGCTTGATGTCTGACACATTGTGATATGTTTTGGTCTATAACATCTATTTTAATCTTTTTATTTTAATTCAGTCATGGTGGAGGAATACATGACGGCGGTTAAGGGAAATATACTAACAGCTTAAACTAATTTTCTTTCAGCATATACAAATATTGTCCCATCATTAACATGTATGTGGAAAAACTTAGGCACTGTAGGTTATCTGGTGGTTTTGGGTAGTAAATAATGTTTCTGTGCTGTATTTGTGTAGGACACATTGTCACTCCAGGTCATTTCACCATCACTTTAAAGTTTAAAGACTTTAAAGAGTTTACTATTTTACATCGAACCACACTGAGAAAAATGTGTTTATATCTCAGCCTCTGAATTAAGCTCATTTAAAGCTGTCTCATGGTTTGTGTTTGTACAATGCAGTATGAAAATGTTTCAATTCAAGTAGAAGGTTTTCTTTTACAGAAACCTCTTGGCTTGTTCCCATCCAATGTTCTCATCCAGTGCATTACTACTTGCCCAAGTGTTGTGTTTAAGATGTTGACTGTGAACAATTACTGGAGTTTCTTTTGTGCCCATAGACGTACATGGCTGTATGTGTCTTTATCATGTATGTGGTTAAAGATGTGATTGTTTTGGATAAGACCATCTATTCCAGCCTGACCCCTGCCTCAGTCCACATTTATCAGTTTTGTCTTTTCAGTTTACCATCAGCTCATATAACCATGGTGTTGGTAAGGCAGGGTTGTAGCCAGAGCTGTGAGCTTTTAGAAAACTTCACAGGTGGATGGTCCTGTTCCTTTGTCATTAATAAGGTTTAAGGAGCTTAGTTTAAATATAGAGCCATTCTTCTGCTGCTCTCCCTTATCCTTTTGTTTCAGCAGTGATGGGACCTTTTTTGACTGTGTCATCAGAAGACATACTGAAAAATGATGGATAAGAGAGTCTTAAAAAACTGCAATATGCAAGCAAGTACGCGTCACAGATGTTTTATTTTGTTCTGTATGCATCTCAGAGGTTTCAGATGAGTTTCTATTGGTGTTTTGATTAATCAGGATAGTATAACATACATTTGACAAATAATGCAGGGCATTATGTTTTTAATATTTTGTAAAGTGCATTGTATTCACAACATGTAGCAATATAGCATATTGCTGCTGTCAGAAAGAAACCTTGTAAACAATAACTGTACAGGAGAAGGGCAAACATTACTGTATGTTTACTGTAAATCTGTGTAACCAGGTTTTTTTAATAGGTAAATTGGGACAATATTGCTCGGTTTGTTAATCATGAAATTTACACAATTTGAAAGGTCAGCATTTTCATAATAGGGCAAAAACTGAAAAATGGATGTACAACGTTTTGTTTTGACAGCAGTGTTCCTGTTCATGTATTGTATGTTTGTTTGACTATGTGTATTGTATGGTTAAATACAATACAAAAAAAAAACCGCCACATTTTGCCTAGTGATTAGAAACAACATACATTTGTTGTTATCACTGGTAATGCCACTTCATAGTTGTTTTATAT
This sequence comes from Megaleporinus macrocephalus, assembly GCA_021613375.1. NCBI lineage: Eukaryota > Metazoa > Chordata > Actinopteri > Characiformes > Anostomidae > Megaleporinus > Megaleporinus macrocephalus. The sequence continues at coordinate 18,547,395 of CM038704.1, read as the reverse complement.
ATTTGTTTTCCTAAAGCTAGGCCAGAAAATGCTTTTCTCACTCCTGGGCACAAAATGCTCAGGTTTTATAATTTCTCTTAAAACACAGTGGGTAAGGTAGAATTGGACACACCCTTGACCTGCATTCTCATTCCTTGAGCTGACATGTGTTGAAATATTGTAATGGAGGATTTGATGAATAGATTTAAGCATGTTTCAGCCAGACTCTTCACCTGATGTGGTCATATTGTGGTAACATGTCTACTGACGTGTAGCCACCTATTATGGATACACATCTGTCCTCCCATGGAATGACTGGAAAGACTTGTTTTGTCATTCCACATGCAAAGACAGCATGACTATGTCAAACTCTGTGCATGATCTATCCTATGAATAGTCAGAATTCTTTCTAGATTGGTATGGTCAGATTTGCGTTCTGAACTATCTAGGTAATGTAAAGCTGGAATTTTGGTCCAGTGGATGTGTAGCTTCCCTGGATTAGGCATAGTGCTATTTTGGAAAGTTAGCTAACTTGAAAAGTTAGATTTTTTTGCTACACAATTTAAAATACCCTAGTTTTATTGGTAGCAGTGTCATTGTGCTTAGATAGGAAACAAATTGTTTGGCAGCAGCCATATGATGCATCACTTTGGAACTGCTGAAGGTCAGCTTTCACTGAGCAAAACAAAGTGATGTTCAGAGTTGAATATATATTGTCTGAAAAGTAGAGAAATTATGCAATGAAGGGTTTCTGAAGCCTTGGCTGAGATGTGTGAAATGTCCAAAAACGACCTACTGTGCTGACTTTAAAGGAAGAGAAAAGCAGAGACCTTATTGGGTATAGCTATCTGCTGGAAGCTTGATTACTCTGGGTTGGAAGCCAGTGTTACTCTAAATTGAATAGGTTTTATGTCCACTTTTCTGTCCACTGTGAGAGATGTCTGGAAATCAAGTGAATTGCACAATAATATTTTGATGCAGGGAGGGTGGGGAGATTACTCATTTTCCCTGTTCGAACACACACCCGATTCAACTTGCCAGTTAACTGCCGGAGTGTGAGAGCAACACAAAATACCAAATTGTGCCAGGACTCTGTCTCAGCCATGTTTTAAAGTTTGTATATATAATTTATATAAAATAATTGGTGAATCTATGTCAGTCTTGCATAACAAGCAGGGACACTGGGTGACCAATAAATTTGATGCACTTACAGCACCCAAGTGCAGTCAACAAAACAGTCTGTAGAGCATGTAATGCTATTTTTTTAAGCATGTTAACAGAAAAATCTCTTTCATTCAAGTTCTTTGGACCTTAAATCAAGATTAGCTCTTAGAAGGAAGCCATACCTGAGGCTTCTCTTGGACTTTTTAGTTGCAGAACTGGGTGTTTGAGACTTGCATGGTTTAAATCAGGATGTTTTCCAAAAAACTGTGTGAAAAAAGTGTGTTTAAGAGGACTATTGCTAGGTTTTTTATGACGTGGTGGGTGGCATGGTGTACCATTGTTTGAAATGTGATAGACTGTAGCTAGGGGTACAATACACATAACTGTATGACACTGTACAATATGGTGGTGTCTTGATACCCTTCATGTTTTAAAGGAGAAAAAGTGGCAAAAGAGTTGCCATAAATTAATGCATTAAAATATTAGCCACAGGCTAATATGTTATGTATGTGATGGTATTTCCTTCAAAATTTGTCAAAAGACAAAGTTACTCTCATATATATATGCTGTTTGGCTTGAGGAGATTAAGGTGGAATAGAGGTGATTAGAGTGTATGGAATTCCCAACACTGTCTTCAGTAAGTGAGAGCCTTACGCCTATTTTTACTTGGGCACTTCCTAATTTATCTCTCAGATTATAGAAACGTCATTTGCTTCCATTCTTATTCAGTGACAGTGTAACTAACCTCAATCAGATTATGGAGTGAGATTAAGTAACGGAGCAGCAGTGTGCCTGGTTCGTTTGAGCAGTGTTCTTTTTTTTGCTGAATGCTGCATAGGACAGCTTATCTCTGGCTTGTGATGCTGCTGTGCTGCTGCCTTTTCGTTACTGTATTATTTATGAGTCTGACAATTTTTCATTCTGTTGGCTCTTTAGGTAAGTAGCTTTGCCATGTCATTTTTTTCAGAGTATATTTTAAAAGCGTATATTTCTCATCCCCCTAAGGTCCTATTTTGATGGAAAAGTTAACCATTGATGGTGCTGGCAGATTTGAAATGTGAAATCTAATGTTAATTTTGTTCTGTAGGCTCTTTGTTTACATATGGACAGGTACAAGAGAATTCTACCTCAACAGCAGCTACAGCAACTACAGCTGCAACAACCACCACCACTACTGCAACTACCGTCAGCTTCACAACTACGACAAGTACTACCACAGCTGTCAGAAGTAAGATGTAGTTTAGTTTTTCTATCCAATTAATGTTTGTCTGTGTGCTGTTTGAGTGTGACAAAAAAGGTATTGAGGCTTTGTGTAATTGAGCAAAATGTGGATGTGAATATTAACATGTATGATATGAGCGGTACTGCAGTGCCCTAATTTGGCATAACTGTACAAACGGCCCCTATAAACAGGCCCCCAGGCACATGGCTTGATTTCATGGAATCACAGTGCTTCTTTGGAGTTACTTTGGAAGACAAAGCTCACAATGATGAACTGAAAATCCAGCAATTTTAATAAAAGACAGAAGATCTTTTCTGTCCTGAGAAAAAGAATCCTGGCTAAGTCTGTAATGTCTGAGTTCTTCCTGTCTCGCCTGCTTAAGAAAGGGAGTAGGAGAGAGTAAATGTGAGGAAATGACCACAGACCCTGAGAAATAAAAATTTATTTGCAGGGGATCATGAACAGAATTTCACCAGAATGGCTGTTTAACTTTACTGCACAGTCATAGTGTCTCCCCTGTTTTCTCTTTGCGTTTACTGTGCTGTCATACATAACTGTTTGGGTTATAGGTAGCAGTGGACAATTCAGTAACTTTTCTAAAGTCATGTCACTGAAAAATGTGGACACAGTGTTTTGTTGATATAATTTCTTTTGGCAAGATATCCATAAGTTGGGCAATCTGAGCAAAACTATCACCATACTCAAATACATTTCCCCAATGCACAATATGTATAGCACTTATATAAATATACAATAAAATACAATGAGTATAAAAATCACAAGGTTTAGTGAAGGTTTAATAATTTGTTGTCTTTCTATTGAAACAGTTTTAGGCAGTTTGTGAGTGTGTTTTGGTACTGACCAATTATATATTACCATATTGCCACCGCTATCCACAAAAATTAGTTGTCTGTGCTTTTTTTAAAATACACCTCAGCAACTCTCTTCTGTTTCTCTCCCGGCTGTAGAGTTTATAGCAGCAGCAGTCCACTCTCACTTCGCAGACTGCCCTGACTCACACAGTCAATTCTGCTTCCATGGCACATGCCGCTTCCTCATCGTGGAGGAGACGCCTGCGTGTGTGTGAGTGCACAAAATGCACCCTCTCAGTTCACAAACACACACAAATATTGATATGCATATATTATATTTGTTATTTATATATACAGAATGTAAGAAAGTAGAAATTGTGAACTAAAATTGCTTAAAGTTTTTGAAGGTATGTGTGTTCCCTTGGGTAGTAAAGGTGACCTATTATGCCCTTCTGGTGTTTCCTTTTCCTTTGTATGTATAAAGCCCATATACATATAATACATGCCAAAAGAAGAAACTCTCTCCCACTTTTCTCAGTTGCGTGAAATGCCTGATTGGAATTCCAGCCCCATTTCCGGTTACAAGATGACATTATCTTGTAACACAATCCTGAAGATCCTAGACTTGGCACCCCCTCTTACCACCCACAGAGAGCAAACAATCAAGATGCCACTCTGGCAGTTGACTAGTCAGAACAGAGTGGTTGAGCTAACAAGTTCACCAGGCAATTGGGATCTTCTATTCTAGTAAATAATTCTTAACATTAAAAATTAGCACAATGTTAAATTATTTTCACAATTCTAAATATATTCCCGGGAATAGAAACTGTAAACACTGGTTTGCACTGTTTGATACTGACTCAAAATCATAATATGATTTTCACTGGACAGTAATGATATAAAGGGTATTCATGTGGTATTTGTTTTTACCTTTAGTTACAATAGTGACAACGACTTGCACATTATGCTTGGTTTTTAATAAGCCAAACCTATTTGGACTATTTGTAGTTCTCTGCTGTTTGACTCATGTATGACTTTGTAATCTTAGTTTTTTGATGAAACATGCAACAATATGCAGAACAGTGTATCTGCAAAACCCATGTTGGACCAAAACCTAACTCACATTTTATGCTGCTATTCTGCATAAACAATACATATCATCACCATTTAAAAGGAAACATGCATCTTCATTTTCCCACAAGTTTGACTTCTTATGTTATTTGAGTGTGGTGGCTCTCCTTTACCTTGGGTAGAAGTTTCATGATAAATGGATCAATAAAAATGCTGCAGAATTACTTGGAATAAAATGTAATGGTTTTTGCCTTCTGCTTTAAGTTGCGAGTTGGGACGTGTTTTTCTTTAGACAGCAACAATATTCATAGTGTGAAAACTAGCAGATACCACATGACACACTTCATGAATATCTACAGAAAACATATTTACTTACAGTATGCGTCTCCCCAGTAAGTGTGCTATTGGTGAGCGCATTTAGATCTATAGGAATGCATAATCAGGTCTTCCAGTTTGACTCTGAATAACCCTTGGAGCCAGGGCATGAGTAATGCATAGTAACTGTGACCCGGTCTATAGGTCTTCTGCACTTGCAGCCAGACTATGGTTGACTCATTCAGAGCATTTAGAGAAATACCAGCATTAAGCTTCTTGCGTGAACCTGTCTAGGTTTAGACAAGGGTCTCTTTTTGTTCACCAAATAACTTACTGTTGACTTAATAGAACACAATTTTGCTTTACAAATCAAGCCTTGTCAGTATTACTGTCATGAGTAGCTTGTTAGTATATGTGTTCCATTTTACATCTACATTTAAGAGAGATTAATCATCATGTGAGTCAGAATTATGTATGTAAATTGTTCAGATCAGAGAAAATAATGCTAGAGTACTCCAGTAAGCTCTCAGTCTTCTCTGAAGGAATGGACCAGATCTCTCAGTATTGTTTTTAAAGTATGTGTTGTTGCTGTTCAAATTACAATTTGGAGAAAAAAATCTTTAAAACCTCTTAACATTCAATGTATGTCAATGGACCCAGAATGGAAATGCTCCAAGCGATTTTGTTCCATTCATCATGAAATATTTACACACTAAACGGCAACTGCTGTGTTCAAATGATAGAAATATAAAAATATAAAAAATCGACAAAAATAGAAATAAATGTTTTTCTTTGGACAGTGACGATCTGATGAATAAAAACAATTGCATACGGACTGTACAGACATACAGACAATATTGTTATGTAACTACTGTTGTAGCTCAGATGTAATGCAGGCATTGAAGTAGCATTTTTATGACTCGTGCAAAAAGATTAACAATTCTTTGCATGTATAAATGTGGGGCCTTCATAAATCTAGTTATAGATAAGGAAATCATAAACACATTTGCTACTTATTTGTTTACTTGCTGTATTTGTCTTATTTGTGTGTGTAGGTGCCACCCAGGCTTCATGGGAATGCGTTGCGAACATGCAGACCTTTTGGCTGTGGTGGCGACCAACCACAAGCAGCAGACAGTGGCTACCATGTTGGTGCTGTGTGTAGTGGCGAGTGTCCTGCTAATGCTGCTTTGCACTCTATTAAAGTAAGTAATATACACTTAATGAACCTCACATTTAAGGGTGTTCTTCTTTATAATGGCATGCAAACATGTGAGTGTGTATACCTATACAGTACAAATGTCCCGTTGTTGGTTGACAACAAGACCATTATCTAGACTCTGAACATTATAAGATAAAAGAAAAAAGAAGCAGGGTTTTGTTATTATCTATGACATTGTCACCTGGTAACATTGATTATGTCACATAATTTCACTCACTTTTATTGAGCAAGAATTAGGTAAATGAAAATATATTTTTTTGCACTACCAAAAAATCCTTTAACATGTATTATAACTGACAAAGATGCATGCTTCTAGCCAGGTAGTTAATTTGGATAGCAGGCCATTTCTAAACAGTGCTACTGTTTTGTATGTAAGAATGAATGTTTGATCAGGAAAATTCAATCACTTTTATGCTAAACTTAAAAAAAAAAAGATTTGACTATATCCAAATGAAATTAGCAAGAAAACCATGAACATTTTAAATGTTTAATTTAAATGAAATGTACATTTGTAAATATCTACCGCAGGTGAAAAGACCAATATGTATATAGACATGCGTTGGAGTTGAATGACAGAAAGTGAGAATGACAGAGAGGTAGCTTAAGTGTCATAAGAACTGTGAATTTAGACTAGATCATAACTTTATTTAACAGACTAACTGTAAAAATGATTCCTCAGCAGTTGTTGGTGGAGGCGGAGGGGGTGTAGGCAAGGACATGGCCTTTCCTGTTGGTCAGAAAAACCAAATAGCATTGTAAAAGGTGGGACGTCTTGCTGCCACGCAGAGACAGGTATTGCACATTAGTTTCTTTTTGTGCTGTAACTATTGCAGAGTATTAAGTGTCATGCAGTAATGAATTATAAACCCAAGTGGGGTTCTATTACAGAAAAACTGCTGGTGAAGGTGACCACATACCTACGCACCAACATCAACAAAATGTCACATTGCTAATGATCTCTATACAGACAAAGTTTGGAAAGGTGTGAGAATGGATGGAATAAACATCTTGAGTTCTCCATACCTGTCACACAGTGCCCCAAATGTCACATTTTAAATGAAATGGACATGTACACAATGTGTTACTGTAAAGAAAATTTGAGAAGTTAATTCCATAATTCCATTTCAAGACTTTGTCTATATAGAGAACCCATTTTAGGAAGTGACATGTTGCACTCACCTGCTTTGGTTTTAGAATACTTGAGCTCTTTGCACAGGCCACAGAATCTCACATGAAACTTCAGATGACAACTTGGTTATTTAAGTATAACTATCAACCCATCTTAATCTGCATTGTGGTTGAACTCTTTCTGTTGGTGCCATTTATGCTCCAGCACAAGTGTATCAGTGTTTGGATTCACTTGATTGTGGAAACCTACTATGACCTGCTATTTATACGTCACAAGTCATGGACAAACTCGTAGAAGTGATGTTGGGGCTGTTCTAGTTTTATTGTTTAGCAGACTGTTTTGTTGTCTGAGAAGGAAATGAAAAACTCCAGCTGTAATTATGCAATTAGAAATGGAATTGTTGGAATTTTGGTCAGACAGACCAGCCAGTTATCATCACCAGTCTAGTCACAGTGTGTCTTGTTTATGGGCTATGACAAACTTTTAATCAGATTTGTCAACAGGAGGGATGTGCATGTTTTCTCAGCATTGTCATGCAGTTGTCAAGAGGTAACCGGGGCACAGTTGCTATAGCTATGTATCTATACATTTACATTGAGTTTATTTAAATAGAAATCAAATTTGGACTTACATAAATGGAAATGTTGTTTGTTTTGACATTGATCCCATTTTTTTTCTCTCTGTTTCTGCTTACCAATTCTACTCTAATCAGAAAATGTTCCCTATGTGCAAGGTACCATCTTGTGAACTGACTTAGTGGGATTAGTGAGGTCCAAACCTCTCTAGTCCCTGCTGTGCTAGTGCTTACACAGTTAGAGATAGCAGGTATTGATACTGGGCCGATATCAATGCTCAGTTTGATATTGGAGTGATTCCAGTTCAAGCCCAAAAGAAATCTAGCCTGATATAGCACACACTCACAGATGTGATGTGATAGGGTGTGATGTGTGTTAGCTGTGTATTTCTTCCTGTGGGGTAGTAGAGTGTTTGGATAGTTTGAGCATGATGGCCTTCTTAAGTGAAGAGTTTCAATTAAAATTAATTGAGAAAAAAACAACAAAAAAATATTATATATATATATATATATTGGCAGCTACTCAACGTTTCAGTGTCCATAATAGAAAGGAAAATATAGCATCATGCCATCTCTATACACTGTGTATTAAGTATGCATAGCACTACATGATTTATATTAATTTTCTATTGCTTCCTTTCTCTGCAGTGGTTTGATATGGGTCCGCAGTTGTACTCTTTGTGTCTTCATTATCTCCATTTTGTTACCTGAGACCCCCGCCCTTGGATTAATCATCAGCTCCTCAAGACTCACACAGCTGGTAAGAGACACCCGTATGGGGAAAAACAAACAAACTACTAGATGTGAATTTGTACTCCAAAGGACTGAAGCATCCCATCCAGTTCTTCTTTCTTGTGGATCGTATCTAAAAGGATGGAAGACAGTATCTTGAAATCTGGATAATGGAACAAAATACCTTGGACTAGGCTAGTTGGAGGTGGATAAAACAAATCACAGAGTGAAGATCTAGAGTCAGGTTCTTGTGGGAAAAGGCCGCAGTGGAGGAGAAATGGACCAGCGCCAAAGCTTTCCTGCCATGTGAACAGTAAGATGGAGATCACAAGCTTTCATGAAAATATTCCTAAAAATACCTGAGATTGTTTAATTACGGTGCTTGAACATTTTCCCAAGATACCTAGAATGGCGTTCTTTAGACAAATCTCATTTTGTCTTTTAAATCACAACTAAGAATCACACAGTGTTTATGGGTGGCACGTTTGCAAAAAACAACCCACAAACAGTTTTAAACTTAGCTTTTATTTATGTCACATGATGCCACTCATGAATTGGGAGAACAGTCTTGGCACAATTATGCTAAATCAACTGAACACAATATGTGTGCAAGATTGTAAGAATATTTAGATCAAAATAGCTTGCATATATATATATATACTTATGTAATACAGAGACTACAGTGGACATTCATTTAAAATTTGGCAAGTATTTTTATGTGATATGCTTCTAACTTGTCTAATATACAAACATGATAACAGTTAAGACATTGACAGGCTTTTGAGGGATGACTTAATATGCTAATACATAAATATTGTATTGTTCTGGTTTTTTTATAGGTTTATTTTTGGAACTTCAAATTCTGTTATTATTTTATGTATAATAACTTTGTAACTTTGTTACAGTTCCTGATAATATAGGTTTGGGTCAAGAACTTCCAGAATTGAAAGAAATAGTTTTGTATTATTAAATTGACACACTTCACAAACAGGTTTAATGTTAACATTTAACAAGTTGGGTTCACAGCATGTACCCTCACATGTGCTTTCACACAGTTCACTGTGCACTGCAGCAACGTAATCAAGAGACTGATGGCAACTTTCAAAACTACACTCTTAGCCTGATGGCATTAGGCAGTACAATTGCTATGGAAATATGGAAATTTCCAAGAAATCCCATAAAATTATATTAATTTAAAACCTTATAGACATGTCCAGGTTTTGAGAAGAGGTGAGCCTGGTGTAATATTTCAAATCTGAAAGAGTGTAGATTTAGTTGCAGTAATATATTACCCTTGTAAGAGAAGATTGCACAAGTTCACTTGTTCACTATAACATATTTTAAGTCCACACATGCATGCTCAAACTCAACTCTGCGTACACATCTGAGGAGCTATACTGTTAAGAGGGTTTGTTTCAGATCTATTAAAAAGCTTTTACACCCAGAGAATATATTTTTAAACCTTGTTTAACATTGTGTTGTATTATTCATCCTCGAGCCCTTTGTCGTTTCTCTGTATGTAAATGTACAATATATATTGGAACTCAGATTAGCACTGGGAGAAGGTGATGGAGCCCTGAACCCAGAAACCTGAAGTACTGCTGATGTGACATTAGAATCCTCGATTGGTACAAGCAGTACTTATATGTCGATTGAATAAGATAGCATTGATGGGAAAGAAACTGCAGAATTTGTGCTGGAACTGAGCACGTTGGACAAAGATTCACACTGTTGAAGAGGAAAATCAATCTGAAGGCTCTAATTGCCAGATATTAAATTTATTTATTTTAAGCAGGCAGTACTTTGCTATAATGCATACGTTATATTTACTCATATGTTCAAATATGGAATATTAACTAGTCTGCCTTGAAAGAATGTGGTTGGTTAAATGAAGGCTATGGTGGTTGGAATTGTGTTTACAAGTCTATTGATTGTTTGCTTGTTTGTTTGTTATTCACTGGAATATATTTAAGCAAGATGAAAATCAAGTTTGATCATTTCATTGATTTTAGGAATGGGAGGCAATTTATTAAAAAATGTCACATTCCTAAAATAACCTTTTACTGATGTCATTTCAGAAGTCATGTTTATAGACTGTCCTGAGTTTTGATCTATATGAGCATGATTGGTCTCCTCCTCTTGCGCTGCTCTTAACTTGTGAATGACTGGTATGTTGTGCTGTCAACTCGTTTGCCAATATTAAGCATGTTTATGTATCTGTGCTGATTTAACTCTATGGCCTGTGTTATGCAATTGTATTACATGCATTTGTTCCACAGTAGAGAAAATATGCAGTATTAATAGGGCTGAATGCTTTGGGAAGATTTCTAATTGATACATTTTTAAATTGCAATTTCAATGCAGTTGGCAATTTTCTATAAATTGGGCCTCTGACTGTGTTGTTTACCAAAAAGACCAAAGCATCTGAGCATGAGTTCGGCGTTATCTGCATTCAGTGTCCCCGTCTAAAATTTAAGACAACTTTTGAATGAAGCACGATGTCAGTAAAATTGCTCTCTTTCCATTTGTGATTTTGATATGAATCTAATTAATTGAAGGGCCTAATTGTTAGTGTACAGCAGTATTGATCTGAGTGTGACTGAGAAAGTGAATTGTGCTTGTGATCTTCACTGGTGACGTGATCTTCAGTGGTAAATTCAGCTGAATTACTTGTTCAATGATCAGCTGCGTAATGCATCTGTCTTCCTGACCACTTTGTTTATGTATTTATATCAATATATTTGTTTTTCAAAAAAGGATAAAATCTAATCTGATAATCTTTGGCCTCATCTTTTTTTTTTTTTTTTTTTTTGCTCTAAAAGTTTGCAGATCTTGTTTGACCTTTTCTAAGCCTGAAGATCTTTTCGTTCCTCAGATAGCTGCTAATTTTATTTCTGCTTTACTTTCTTGCTGTCCCTGGTTCTCTAGTTCATTTCAAAGTCCATTTATTTACTACTTTTTTTTTTTTCTAAGAATTTCTGTACATTTATTGCCTCTATCCACTGAATATTAAAAGCAAGCCAGACGGAAACAAGAAACCCAGAAAACCTCAGGCACAGTTCAACAAAGAGTGTGCGACCAGAGTGCTCTTTTTGCTGAGGGTAACGTTCCTAGTCCTTTTATTCACTTTCATGCCTGTTTATTTATTGGTCTGTGTGCTCGTTCCTTTTGTAAGCTGGCGGACGGCCCCTAGAGGTTAGGGCAAAGCCCAGCAAACGCTTGAGCGACCACACAATAGAGTGTGTTTGCAAGACGCAAGAGTTTCTAAGTAAGATATTCCTAGTATTTCAAGAATCTTGATTCATATTATGGATCATGGACATGTCTTAAAGTATTACGATATATCACCCACCTCACCTGGTAGTTCCCTTTCTTGTTTGAGTGGCTCTCCATTGAAAGGTTCTTTAGTGAACTTTTTTTTTTTTCTGTGACACGGCTTCAAAGAACCTGCATTTGATAGTTTCTCTCTTTTCACCAGTAAATGCTAGCTAGTTTGATCCATTGTTTCTCTTTCCTTCTTCCTTTTTCTCTCAGCCTCATCTTCAGCTCCTCATCTCTCTGTTCTGTTACCCCCTTCTCCAGCGATGTGTTTGCCAATCCCATTATGTTTGCAATTGGATTGGAGCGGAGCCTCTCAGAGCCCACTGGCTGAGCCTCTAAAGCCAGCTTTGATTTAAGGCGCTCTGCTGCAAGAGTTCCCTAAAGGAGCACAACAGGCTTAAAAATGGGGAAATGGACACAAAGAGTGAAGAGTCCAGTAAGATCTTAGAGGGCTACACCCAGGCTATAATAGTGCTGTACCTCTTGTGGAAGGGCCAAGCTTTAGCTGAACCTATTCTGCAGCTTTTGACTTTGCGCTTATGCTAGGTTAATTTAAGGTTAGTCTGGGATTTAGAGATTTTTTTTTTTTTTAGGATCAACCGAACAATAGGCTATCTGTCTGAGGCGAGTGTAGGCATTGCTGGTATCTGCGCTGAAGCAGATGGGAAAGAATGAGCATATTGGGGTATTAGGGTTAATGATCTCTCACTCTGGATGGCCATCCTGCTGCCTTCACCACAGTGACCCAGCACTGAAAAGCGCTATCAGCACTCTACAGGCACAGTTTGGTCTTGATTCATGCTGTGATGGCATGGAATATTCCCAGCAGGTATTTGTTCTCCATATCTTTCGTTTTCTAGTCAGCGTCAACACCAAATCTGCCTAATGAAGCACCTGGAACTTCTACCCGAAACTGACCAAGATCATTTAGCACCTCTCCTGATAACCTATGAACTGTGCCTCATTTAAAAATGTTTGAACAATCAAGGTTTCATCAGAAATCCCATGGATTTAACTTCACTTTAAACGTCATGTACAAATCTGGTAATAAAAACCCAAAACGTATCTACATGTGTACAAATTTTTGTGCTTCTTTACTGATCTGAAACTTTCAGTAATTTCCGTATACCATAGATCAGCACTTGCCATGTATAGTGCCTTATGTCATTGTGAAGAAATAACACAGTACAGATAGTAAAATGTATTTATTTATATATATAATTTCTGATAACCAGATATGTGAAATAACTAAATAACACTGATTTAACTGTGAAATGCTGTGAAAAGACGTGGTAGGCAATGTTCTCAAATTCATATACTGTTTGTCAAATTTAGTAATTATCACCTTGCGGTCCTGTAGCTGTCCATTCTTTGTGTGTGCTCTGAAAAAAATGGTGGTGTTCAGTACACAGTCCTGATTCTATAAATGGAAAATAAAGAAAGTGGTTTGGGTCAAGCGACACAACACCCTTCCAGCCAATAAACAAGGTGTGTTTGCACGTGCACAGGACAGGAGGAAGGGGAGTGGCTATGTGCTGAACTCCACGAATTGTCAAGACACAGCCAACGAGGAGAAAATCTGAAGAACCAAGAAGGAAGGTGAAAGGCTGTATTAACACTAGAGAGGCGTTACAACAGTAGAGAGACCTCCTAGAGTAGACGTGGCCGAAGCTGGCTTCCTATTTGCAAACTTCTTGTTCCCATTCCACTTTAAATAGAGTGCCAATGGAAACATGCAAACAATAAGCTCGTGGATAGGAAGCTGGAATGTAACTGCTGCACTGTTTAAGGTGGAATGGGAAAACTTGAACAAGGAGCTGAGGATCCAGAATGTAGCCTGTTACACCTTTTAAAGCGAACAAGAACATAAACAAGAACAAGAAGGTGGTGAAAAAGAAGCTGATTTTAGCTTCCTGGAGAGCTGAAAGGCATGAAAAGGCATAGGAAGGTTGCTCTGTTTCTAGTGGTTAGGCGGGTAACATTAATTTATTGTTTCTGTGATTCAGTAAGAATAGGTCATTGTTTGTGTCATATCCTGTTTGCTGATGTTTGTGATTAGTAACTGATTATCATCACAGCAGCAATTGTAGTGCCAGTTTGCTGACCCACAATCTACTAATGTTAGATACATTACTTGCTGTGTTGTTTATACTGCCAATGCATTAGTATTTGTCCTTACAACGGATGATGGGTTTTACAGTCACAAAAAAAAAACAGACTTGTTTTGCTTTTGAATACAAATGTTGACAATCTTTCTCCAAAGTTACTGTGTATGTGAATAGAAATCTGAGATTAATAAAGCATCATGGCTTTGCCTGTGCTGTTAGAGGAACTGGCCAGCAGAAACTTGTTTTTAAAGTAACAAAAATAATATTAGTAGTATGTTCTACTGATACAACACATTTCACAACCCCAGAGGATCTTTTCATGTTGAGTTAAACTCCTGTCAGATAACTGTCACAGTTTAAAGGGGCAGTGTGTCTGATTTAGGGGAATCTATTAGCAGAAATGGAATAACCGAGCACCAGCTCTAGCCTGAAATAGTAATTAATAAATCAGAAGTGCTGGTTTAGCAGCAGTTTTTTGGACCGTGCATGCGTCCTTGTGTATTAATGTCACTTGATGTTCGGGTCTCAAACATTATCTCTGACAATAGTAGATGATTCACTTCCATCCTTGATACTTGACACACGCACATTAACAAATTTTTCAAATATTAACAAATATCTTTTTTAGTGGGCTCATCAAATTGATCCACTCTGTGAAGGGGTCCGAAGCACAACCCAAATTACACAAGTTACAGGCCATTCAAGGTCTAATCACACATCTTACACAGTGTGGCTTTAACTACAGACTATTAGTTGTTACCTCACTCTAATGCAGTCATCCAATTCCAGCAGCTCTGTCTGTGTTTAGGTTTTTTTTTTTTGTAAGCTGTCAAAAACATAAATTTTAATAGAAACATTTCTGCCATATAACCAGCTGCTAACTGGCACACCACATGAGTATATTTGTCAATTATGTTTTATTTGTTAATATCATCTGTAATTCATAAACAGGCTATGGGTGGTAAGTATTTAGAAAAAAATTTTGGATGTTTAATAATTAGTTCTATGCACATCATGTCTCTTCACCTCTGGTCCAGCAGGGCTGGTTTTAGTACACGTGATACAAGTGAATTGGAAACTCATGTTGATGTATGCACAAAATCACAAGTTATATATAATTACTTAAATATGAACTTCTATATGATTATTTGAAAACCTCATTTTCAGACTAAGGAATCTAGCTATACAGAATATTACAGAAAAGAAGAACTAAAGGCCTACCAACAGGATGTTAGCATTAGCATTTCATCAACAAATAATACCTGCATGGTGCATTCATTCTGACTGGACCATATATCATAGTGCACCACATCATAGTGCACTGGAATCTAGACAGTAACAGATATGCAGGACTATGAAGAACAATTGATTTTTATTTTAAACTCAACTTTCAATGTCATTTATTCTAATCTTTGGGCACCAGGTCACATTTTTGTTGTATAGGACTTTACCTGACTGATGTGTTTTGGGAGCAGGAGTAGAACACGTCCCCAAGAACTGGATTATACACCTGATTTTTGTATCTTTTATTGTCCATTTACAAAAATATGCCTTTAGACTTTACTGACAGCACTCTTGTTGATAGCCTGATTAAACAGTTTCCCACATAAACACAGCTCAACACATCTAATGTGTTTCTGCAATCTAGACATCAAATATTTTTTTCAATTGATTTTATGTTCATTTTCTCAACTTTTATTTTAACGGAAAAGTGATTTGTGCCACCTTGTGTTAAAACAGTAAACCAATTTGACTACTTGAATTCATTAGCTTTAACATTTCTCCTCCTTTACTGATCTTATTTGTCATGTCTATGCTTGCAGATTATGAGGGATCTGCACAGTCTACTTGACTGAACTTCTGTCCTTAATCAGCTGTTTTATCTGTTGGATGCAAATGTATGTATGTGATTTTCACTGTGGATCCCATCTTCAAGTACATAAGAAGTTTGTGGGCTTTAAACAGAAAAGAAATACATGATTAGATTTATTAAATATATTAACTGATGACATTTAACTGAATGACTGGTTTAATATGAACATCAGCAGCGACTAATCAGTGTCCTGTTGCAGTCGAGCTGGTAGCTCATCCAGGCTCTGTAGTCTGTGCTGAGGAGGCACATTCAGATGTGTTTGGTGTCCATGTCTATCGAGCAGATACCCGCGAATACCTAGCAATCGAGATGTGAGGTAATCGTTCACATAGTGGTCCCCGACGTGGGCTACATTTTTAGCTGGCACTCCACACCTCTTCAAGGCCTGGCTGAAAATGGTAACGTCGGGCTTGGCCACGCCCACCCCTTCTGAGGTCATAAGAAACGAGAAGTGAGTGAGGAGGCCACATCCACGAAGGACTTCTTCTAGACGGCTGTCAAAGTTGGACACAACACCCTGCTTCATTCCCAGAGCTGTGCAGGACTTCAGGGCAGATTTGGAATCTGGAAACACCTGAGGACCCAAACTCAAATAAGGCCAATGGATATCGATTCATCAACTTTATTATTTATCTACATCAGCTGTTAATTATGCAATGTGAACATGATTGATATTCTTTGTTTTGATCTACTGAGTTAAATTAAATGCCAAATTATAAACTTATGTTTAAATTGATGGAGGCTTGTTTTACAAATGTCTTGTTTCTTTTTTCTCCTTAAGGCCCACTTACAATATCTGTGTGGGTTTTTGTACCATAACCGGTGTAATTCAGTTTTACATGAACCTTGTGCAACCACTCCATATCGCTTAGAAATAAAGAATCTGTTTTTATTAATGTGCTTTTATGACTGATATTTGTTATTGATCTCTGTTCTGATTGGCTGTCCTGTATTGCACCTCCAAGCCAAAACTCATAACTTCAGCATGAATGGGCTGCTGAATACACTGCAGTAGACTAAATAACCAGATGTATGTAGATGTGTTGCTATTTGTGACAACACAGAAACAGTGAATTAAAAATATTGTTGCAGCTTACTTTCCATATATGGACTCTCAAGACTGAAACACAGTTTTCCATGACACAACAAATAGTAAAAGGGTTGAGAATGATTTTTTGCAAGGGTAAATTCTCCCTGTGGACACAAAACAAGGGGCATTTTAACAATACTACAGATTTCACATTAAGAGCAAATGAAGCAGCATAAGTGTTGAATTTTCCTCATGCTTTTATAAAAAGAAAATAAAGGACTGAGGGAGCTGGAACAGTATAAGTATACAAGATGTGTGTTTCCAATATTCAACATTTTTGCCATTTACCTACACCTGGTTATTTCCATCATTGGCTCACAGGTTTGCTTAAGAACTAGAACTACAAGTTCAGATGATTAAAACACAGATAGATGTCAGTTTGCTAGAAGCTTCTTACCTCCCAGTTCTCTGGTCCACAAAAGTTGTGGAAGAGATTTCTGGCCAGTGTATCGAGCAGGACAGGGTCCTGCACCCCACACTGGGAGAAGGTGCTTTTCACCAGTCCCGTCCACCACGACTGACCGTTCATGCCCTGAGCGAGTCCGTAGTTGGGATAGAGACGCGAGTGCTCACGGTAAGCTTGTCTGAAGGCAGCCTCTACCTGCAGGGATGGTAACTTCAGTCCAGCGCGCTCAGCCTCCTTACAGTACTGCTCCCCCACAGAGCGCCGGACCTTCAGTAAAGTATCCTTCACGTCCCATAAAACCCAGCGCACGGGCCCAGGCATGGTGCTACAAAGCAGAAGGTTGTTTAAGTTACAGATATTTAGGGCATACGTTGCTAATAGGGCAACTAAACATACAATACATTTACAACATTAATCAAATTACTGTAAAATCACCAAGTAAGGAAAGAAATCTGTGACATTAAGTGTGTGTGTGTGTGTACATCTATGTACTCAGTGTGAATGTGTGATAGAGATATGAGGGACTATGTTTTTATTTCTATAGAATTTATTAGGTGAATGTGTTAAAAAAAAGCAATGTTTAGGAACTGATATTAAAGTCAAAGTATTGGTAAATGTTAAGCACGATTTTAAACATTTTCTCCTTTGAGAACTACTTTGTCTTACAGTGTCTTGTATATATATTACCACAGTGCATGTGTTATATCTATATATCCAGAGTGAAGATATAACGTTACATACAGGAGGTCATTCCGTGTAATAACTTCCTGTGAAGTCGCTTTTACAGGCATTAAACTCTACAGACGTCTGGTTCCCATAAGCACCACTGCGAACAAATCTGACTGGCAAGTTTCTCTACAGTAGAGCTTTTCAGAGCAGTCTGAATGATCTATTCCACGTCTTAACGAATTGTCTATTTAGAAATTGTTTTTAGAAATGTCGGGGTAAACTTTAAGCTCAAGACTCAAGACTCAAGAGTTCAGTTCAAACCCAGCACACCTGACTATCAACGCCTATCACCGTCCACTGAAAACAAATACCTGCAGAACGTGTGATACAGGTTGGAACTAAAATAGACCAGAATGAAGAATCTTGACCAAGTAGTCAAGTAAACAAGTCAGTCAGTAAACCAGACGAGTAACTTCACTAGCTAGATCACAGCAGTAAATAAAAACTGGAGCACTGTTAGCTGCAAGCTAACAAGCTGCCTCACAGAAGACCAACTCCGCCTCTGACCTTGCACGGTTATTTCGACAACACACAAATCGCCTTTATATGAGGTAACGGGAAAAATGACTGACTGGCGATAAAACTGACAATACTAGCAGTTAGTTGGAGTGAAATCCTCACACAAGTCTCTGAGCCCAAAACGTCTGTGCCGGAGAAGACTGGTTCCGCTCCGCCCCCAGCACTCAGGATCCCGAAACGCTGCCCCCCTGTGGCGGTAAACGGAAATGCAGCAGCTACAAAACAAATTAAAGCTAAATAGATTACTGCTTTATATAATTAATTGCTTTTTCTTTACAATTGTTTGGTTGTCTTTAATATATATGACCATTTTTCGTTTTCTTTTTTCACATTGCAAGCATGTTTTTGTCAAGATTATTAATGATTTTAATGCCTTATAACTGTGCATATGCACTTCTTTTCATGCTAATATCCCAAATCTGCATAATAGTATACAATGCAGATTGTAGTCCCACTGTTGAATGCAGTTGCCATATGACAACAAACTGCAAAGTGTGTTATATGTAATTCTAAGTATTGTACAATTTTATATTATTTTGTATTCCATGATTTATAAACAGTTAAAGTGCAAGATAAAATAAATACTCTGCTATACAAATATAGAAATACTATATTTAAAAAAAACACTACAACATTATTTGATGTGACTAGGAGAATAAGTACCAGATATAGGGATCATTAACAAAGTCCAAAAGCTTCCACAGCCTCTCCAGTCACTGTTCTAACCATCCTTCAACATCTTAGGATAGGACTTCTCAACATAGGTGCTGAACTTGCTTGCATATTTAGCACCGACTTTGGTCTGCCATGATAAATTCAAGGGGCAGCTTGTTAATAAGCTGATAATGTGGATCAGGTGTCTTAGAGCAGAGAAAACAAGAGCCATGGTGCTGCAGCATCAAGATTTTGAAGCCTTGCGACAGGATGGTAAAGAGTGTAGACTCTAGAGTAGATGGTAACTACCTTATCACTCAAAGCACTGGATGCTTCTCTTCTTGAAGAACATTTCAATATGCCACTAAACTCTGATGTCTGGTATTTCATACAATTCCAAGAAGGACTTATGTTGCTCTGAAGGCAAAGAGCAACACTGCTCTGTGTCAGGTAATTATTAGATATTTGTTTTACTTTAATAAATAATGCTTTATTAGTAAAAGGCATGTCAGAAAGCCATCATTTTAAAGTATTCAATTTAATAACGTCCCATGGTGTCATGTGTGATAGTGAATGAGTGACAGCAATATAAGAAATACCTCTCAGTATATACAATATGTGACAATCTGTACAGCACAGTTTCGCTCCAATTCTAAACTAACAACAACTGATCCAGGTAATCAAGAATGACTATTCGAGCCAGGGATGCTGAATCTGAACTCTCCAGGGTGTTAGGTTTCCAGGACCAGGATTGAGCAGCCCTGGTTTAGAGTAATAAATGTTTGACTTCATCACTGAAGCTATTAACTGAACTGAAAACATCTGCTTGAACATAAACGCCATTTAACTTCACTGCTTACTGCCAGCAGACATTTCTGAATGAAGGTGATGTGATCCACTGTTCTCTTCGGTTACGTTCTCTAAACAAGCGGTGCTAGTTCTGCTTTGGCCTTGAACCTGTGTGGTGGAGTCCAGCTGGCTGACAGCTTGTTTGTTTGTGTCATTCTTTCGAATTTTTCGGGTAGTGCGGCGAAAGTAAGTGACCGCTGGTATGATGTCATCAGCAGTCCAGTGGTTGTGGGTCAGGGCGTCCTCCATTTTGAAGGGTCCGTCTCGTGTGCGACGCACCTTAGTGCAGACCGCAGTGGTGCGTAGTTCCAGGCCCACCTCATGCAGCAGTTTCCGTAGATACCACTGAGTCTCGTGCATACACTGCACCTCTGAGGAGTGGAAACAAAAACAAAACATACTAGAAAACAGGGCACATAGACTTTACTAGCAGACTCAAACAGACCGGTGTCTAATCTGATTCTATGGTGGTAGCAGGCCTGATATTAAAATGATTCAGTCATCGGATACTGGCCAGTCAGGCACTGGACCATGAACCCACTGCGGTTGGTTTGAACCAAATGTTGTTTGTTTGGAGACATTTTATTTTTGAAACGCCTGAAACGTGTGTGCAGCCAGCGTGCAGAGGTACAGTTACGCAATGAAAAGCATTCAGTCAAGCATCTGCATCTGAGGTTTCACATGAAAGAGTACCAAGGGTTCTGCTCTCCAACAGAAAGGAAGACATCAGTAAGCAGAAGACTCTCACTGATGCTTTCTAGAAATTGGATAAACTTATAACAGGTAACCCAAAGGCCAAACGGATTACGAAGAAGTTGATAACTTATTTATACTTGACGAGAAACCTACAGCTGCAGTGAAAAATGTCAGATTTTGCAGCTTGTTGGAGCATTTAGGGCCCAGGTGTAATCTGCCATTCAGAACAAATCAATTCCTTTGGATTGCATTTAAAGTCTAAAAAAAATATTTTTTCTCTTCTCATAAGAAGATAACATAACCTTAAACAGAATACTGATAATAATAATTAGAACGTTAATGTAAAAAGAGCTCTTGTAACGGAAGTTGTCAGTTAGAACTGCAACAAAACTGAAAAAATATGGAATATTATCTACAAATGTAAAAAAAAAAACCTTATTTCTCACTTTAAGAAAATGCTTCCAGACTTCTTTTAAGTTTCAGCCATAATAGTTCTTTCCCTTTTGTTATCTGAACTGCTAATCTCTTTGGGTTAAGCCATTAATTTACTCCAGACTAGATGTCACTTTGAAAACATAAATGAAAAAAAAAACAATAGAAATTGGGTGAATAATTGTTTCAGTCCTAGTAAGAAATAATTAATATTCCCCACCAATAACTTTAGTTGATTAAAGCGCCTAAATTTCATGTACTGGTATGAAGTACTGACTGTTAAAATAAAGATATGATTAAATATTTGTATGACTATAAGACCAGTGATGCTCTTACCCAGTGTAAAGTGAGGTGGATTGAAACGGAGACATCGTAAGCCGGTTAGAATGGGAGGACTTTTATCTTGTGGACGCAACATTCCCTTCACTGCCAACTCATAAGCCTCCTGAGAGCGCAGGTCCACCCCCGAGTACCTGGACAAAGCAGACTTTTCTGAAACAATGTATGCACTGCATCATCTCTGAACAAACAAGAAGAATGTAACAGAAAAATGTAACAACAGTCAATAACATCTGTAGTGACTCACGTGATTAAAGATTTCTGATTGGCTCCTTGGATCATGCCCAACACCCTCTCTAGCTTGTCCTGCGTGACATGCTCTAAAAGACAGCACAAATATAAAACATTTAAATGAAGGCTGTCAAGCTGCACCAATTAACTGCTATATGGAAAGCACAATGTTTGTGTTTTTGTTAGTTCTTTATTTTTTCTGCAGAAGATGGAATAAAAATTACCGTAAGTAGTTTTCTCTATGACTCGTCCTGTGTGAGTGAAATCATCTGTGGCCATTCCAAATTGCCCTTCCAGTGTGTAGGCCTGAAACCCAATGACGCTGGTAAATCCATCTCTCTCTTATTAAATGTATGTTGCTGCTTTTATTAGAAAAACGTAATCATACTAACTTTTTTTGGTACAAAAACAGAAAATGCCCTTTACATTATCAATCAATGAATCAATCAATGAATCAACATTTATTTATATAGTGCGTTTTCTTCCAACAGCAACCATATAATATATCACAAGAAATATACATTTTTACCCTAGTGACATGTGATCTGTACAGACTCTCCAGCGCAGTGTTTCCATTCCCCAGACCTAGAACTGATAAGAAAAAAACTAATTTCATACTTCATTTACAGAAAAAAAGCACTGTAAATATAATCACTTATATAGTACATGGCACAGGTATAAGCTAAGAATGACTGCGATGTCATACAAGGTCTATAAGGATTCTAAAGTAAAGAGCCCTCACCTAATACCCCAGAAGAAAACGCATCCAAGCGATGCCCGACTCCAACACGCATCTTATGATACTGTGGTCCTGTGACTGGATAAGAAGAAGGAGAGATGAGTGTCTTTTACTTTGTTTACTGCACAGATATGACTGTTTTATGCTTATACTGACCTAGTGGGTGGTTTGCCAGGGCAGGGAGTTTGGCTGCGGTCACAGTAAGCTCCCTGGAGCTGCTGCTCTCTCCACTGCATAAGAGCTGAAACTGCACCTGAACCTGGGGCGCAGGCGGAGGAGATGAATTGACAGCTTCAGAGATATGACAGAGGAGAGAAAGAGAAGAGTGAAGAAGACAAGAAGGGGTGGGGAAGAGAGAGACTTCTTATAGAAAAAATGATGTACCACATGTGCAAACCATTTAGACACTTTTTCTGATTGTAAATTCAGTGTTTGATTATGCATGTACAGTTTGTTTCCCTGCAAACACAGTTACATTGTGACCACCTATTGTTTAGTGCCCACGATGTTGAAATGTAATTCCTCAGAAAGCTGTGACAGCATTATCTGACAACGTTGTCAGTACATTAGCACAACCTCCTAGAATCCTTCCTACGTTCTGCTATGTCTACATGGAACTCTGAATTTTAATAAGTTGGCAACAGGTAGAAATAAAACCACAAAATTATTTAATAGTGACGTTAATACAACCTTGTTTAGACAAGCAGCAAGAAAGTGGACAATGCTGTGACAAAGTCTAAAGTTGCGTTTTCTTCGGGACGAGTCTAAAGTCGGGCGCTTGCGGGGATGAGTCTGAAGTCGGGCGCTTTCTGGGATGAGTCTGAAGTCGGGCGCTTTCTGGGATGAGTCTGAAGTCAGGCGCTTTCTGGGATGAGTCTGAAGTCGGGCGCTTTCTGGGATGAGTCTGAAGTCGGGCGCTTTCTGGGATGAGTCTGAAGTCGGGCGCTTGCGGGGATGAGTCTGAAGTCGGGCGCTTGCGGGGATGAGTCTGAAGTCGGGCGCTTGCGGGGATGAGTCTGAAGTCGGGCGCTTTCTGGGATGAGTCTGAAGTCGGGCGCTTTCTGGGATGAGTCTGAAGTCGGGCGCTTTCTGGGATGAGTCTGAAGTCGGGCGCTTGCGGGGATGAGTCTGAAGTCGGGCGCTTGCGGGGATGAGTCTGAAGTCGGGCGCTTGCGGGGATGAGTCTGAAGTCGGCCGCTTGCTGGGATGAGTCTGAAGTCACGTCTTTTCCTGGGATGAGTCTGAAGTCACGTCTTTTCCTGGGATGAGTCTGTCTTGCTTGGATTGATATCTTTTCAGAAAAGCACTAGAACAGGATGCTCTAAAGCAGCTCACAGAGTCTTGCCCTGCGCTAATGTTGTCTAGATGAGTATAAAGCCTGTGCATTTAACGTGAAGCTTTCCAGAAGACTAGAAACTGAACCACTGACTGCAGATGACAACTGATGTCTGCCGCTTTACTTGCACATTAAACACGACTGCGCATGACTGACAAAACATCGAGTGAAACATGTGCGTCACACGAAGAGCAACGAATCAAATTAACACAGTCCATAACGTTACCTTTCAGCAGGTTAGTCTCGACCGTGTCCCGAACCAGCTTCCAGTGAACTCCTGGCGGTTTGTAGACTGAAAACAAACCGTCCAGTTTACGGAGAAGTCGTGCAGCCTGTGGTGCCATTACAGTCACTGCAATGACCTTACCATGAATCTGTTCAGGCAGTCAATGTTACTCTCGTGACACCAAAAAACGAGCCAAGAAAACAGTTAATCATGAAAAAATGCTAATATTATATAAAATTGACACAAAACAAATGACCGCTGGCAGCCCTGATAGTACACAACGTGTGTGCATCTTCTGCGGTAAAGTGCTGTTTCTGCTGTGCGCTCATTATCGCCCTCTTGTGGCTGGAGGAGCAGAGGAGAGTTTTACACTATAAAATAACTAAATACGAATATATTTCTTACAGCATTTTTGAAAAGCTAGGATTTGATGTTCTTCACAAATGTTTGTTATCAAAGTAAACTATCTGACCAAAAACTCCAAAAACTTTTACAGTAGGGAGGCCAAAAACATTCTTGACGTACCTTGAAGTCTAGGTATAAAAGATTTACTCCAAACAATTCTGGAGCATTTCTATTGGTCAGTTCATCATTAACTTTTTTAAACGCTGCTGAGCTCCAACAACCTAGAAAAGTGGTAAAATGAGATACATGTACGTGTATATATATATATATATATATATATATATATATATATATATATATGACAGTGACAATATATTAAAACAAACAGTGTATAAATTTTAGTCCACTCTCTCACTGTTGTTCCGCTGCCTAGGCAACTCATGGGTACATACCATTATTTTGCACAACCACTTTTAGAGATGTGGTAGCACCAATGTTTGGGAAGTACATACCACAAACAGTCATTTACTATCAACAGATGAACAAAATAGACATTAACGGAAGAAGGCTGAGACACTTACACTTCTCTCTCTGTGATCTGAGGATTGGTGTTGATATATATATATATATATATATATATATATATATATATATATATATATAATCTGATAAACCACTGTTATCTATGCTTATTGCTATATGATATGATCACCTCCACTTTTCTTATAGGTGCACTTCATAATTCTACAGTTACAGACTGTAGTCCATTTGTTTCTCTGCATACTTTACCCCACCTTTACCCTTTCCTTTACAGGTCAGGACCACCACTGCTGGGTAAAACTATCGATCACCAATCTAAAATTTATAGCAATCTGAGGTTGCCTTTAATAGCAAAATACATTCATATACAGGTAGACCTAATCCCTGAGCTGCTGTCCCCAATGTCGCTGCTGTCCCCAATGTCTCTGCTGTCCTGCAATCTACTTCTGCATTATCTGTTTTGAAGTGTGCATGTATGTATATTGCACACACGCCTTTATTTCATTCTGCAAGAACAAGATGTTAATTACCTGACACATGCACTGCATTTTCAACTCAACTCTCGTTCTCAGCACTGCAGCGAGGCTGACAGACACTATAGATAAACACTGTGAACTCACTGTCCATTCTATCAGACAATGTGTTTAAAAACTACAGCAGCATTGCTTTGTCTGATCCACTCACGCCAGTGCAACGCACACTAACACCCCACCACCACATCAGTGTTAATGCAGTGTTAAGAAAGAAGCATTTCTTTAAAATAATCACTACACCTGACCATTAGAGTAGGTATTATTTGGGTGGTGGATCCATTCTAATAACAATAACAAAGTAAAAACAGAATCTAAAACTGCCCAATACAGTTTTTTTCTGTACTGTTATGAAAATAAGTGTGTGCTTCAGTCCCTTTATTGAAATTAGGAGGACAAAATTGAGGATAGGGGTCATCTTTAACAAAAATAAAAACATTTAGAGCAGACACAACGGCATAAATCTGTCTGTACGTGTATACATGGTGCATGGTTTGCATTCAGTAATATTAATTAAAAATAATATATACCTAGGTTTTGTTATTGTTGTTTGGATGTTTGATGATAGTTGTTTGGATGTTTATATTTGGTTATGGATGTTTGAGTGTTTAGTTGTTGTTGTTGTTTGGATGTTTATTGTTGTTTGGATGTTTGTGCTTTGTTATGGATATTTGTGTGTTTAGTTATTGTTGTTTGGATGTTTGTATTTGGTTATGGATGTTTGAGTCTTGGTCATAGTTGTTTGGATGTTTGTATTTGGTTATGGATGTTTGAGTCTTGGTCATAGTTGTTTGGATGTTTGTATTTGGTTATGGATGTTTGAGTTTTGGTTATAGTTGTTTGGAGGTTTGTATTTGGTTATGGATGTTTGAGTTTTGGTTATAGTTGTTTGGAGGTTTGTATTTGGTTATGGATGTTTGAGTGTTGGTTATTATTGTTTGGGTGTAGTTGTTGTTGTTTGGATGTTTGTATTTGGTTATGGATGTTTGAGACTTGGTTATTATTGTTTGGGTGTAGTTGTTGTTGTTTGGATGTTTGTATTTGGTAATGGATGTTTGAGTGTTGGTTATTATTGTTTGGGTGTAGTTGTTGTTGTTTGAGTGTTTATTGTTGTTTGGATGTTTGTATTTGGTTATGGATGTTTGAGTGTTGGTTATTATTGTTTGAGTGTTGGTTATTATTGTTTGGGTGTAGTTGTTGTTTGGATGTTTGTATTTGGTTATGGATGTTTGAGTCTTGGTTATTATTGTTTGGGTGTAGTTGTTGTTGTTTGGGTGTTTATTGTTGTTTGGATGTTTGTATTTGGTTATGGATGTTTGAGTGTTGGTTATTATTGTTTGAGTGTTGGTTATTATTGTTTGGGTGTAGTTGTTGTTTGGATGTTTGTATTTGGTTATGGATGTTTGAGTCTTGGTTATTATTGTTTGGGTGTAGTTGTTGTTGTTTGGGTGTTTATTGTTGTTTGGATGTTTGTATTTGGTTATGGATGTTTGAGTGTTGGTTATTATTGTTTGGGTGTAGTTATTGTTGTTTGGATGTTTGAGTCCTGGTTATAGTTGTTTGGAGGTTTGTCTTTGGTTTATTGTTGTTTGATTATAGATGTTTAGGTATATGTCTCAGGTCATGGTTGTTTGGATATTTGGTTGTGGTTTGGATGTTTGGTTATAGGTCAAGTGTTAGGATTAGTCCTCAGAGAAGTCTGCATGTGTAATGTTTGCTTTACAGTGTAAGGTGTAATTGCGTGAAGCAGAACACTAATTAGGTGGGTTTTAGTGGGTATTTATATGGGAAATGTAATCTGATTTATGATACGTTTTGCACCATCCCCTCTTTTTCCGGGCTAATTTATAATTGAGCATGACGGAGACAGATTTCAGTTTTCTTTGTGTGGGAGGTGCAGAGTCTAAAGGAAAGCTTTTGTGGAATCTTAATCAGGATGCTGAAGTGAATGGACATATGAGATTGTCGTGCACAGGTGTTCCAACCCAAAGCAATCACTATAGAAATAGGGTTAACATGTCCACTAGCATATAGACAGAATCTCTGTTGTCACCGAAGTAAAAAAAAAGTGGAAATTTGATCTACTTGATAGATAAACTTCCTTTGTGACTTTTAAACAGAACTGTATTTTACAAACCTTTGACTGAAATCTGAATAAAACTGGCAAATCAATCTTACAGTTACAGTAATATTTAAGCATTTCTATCAGCTCTGCATATTCTCTGACCTGCTTAGTGCAAAACAGAATGACTCCTTGCAACTTTTTAAAATTATACCTTTCTGAAGAATGAAAGTACAGAGTTTGTAGAGTTTTAAAAGGCCAAAATCTAATTCTAATATTAAACAAATAAATATGTTCATTAATGTCATTCAAACAATAATATCTGTTATGATTTACCTATAGTTTAGCATGAGGGTTATTATTTGTCTTTTTTATTTGATGCTTGTAAAAATAGTGTTTGTATATTATATATTAAATTATTCAGCCTGTTAGAAATGACCACAGACCATCTGTAAAAAAAGAAAGACTGCAAAACAACTAAATATTGTATTGTGGGTTAAACATATTTTCTTTCAATCCTTTTAGCATTGCACAAGACATATCAAATATAAAACTACCTGAACCATTTACCGTCTGATATTAATATAGCATAAAATCCACTCATTGCTTCTTTTTAGTAACGTTCAACAGTATTCAAACAGTGTGCTGTATGTACTTGTAGAACACATAAACCCTCCTCTGTTCTAAGACAAACAAAAAACGTTCTTGTTATAAAACATATTCTCTGCTCCGTACTCAATAACATAATACACAATTTTTTAATCATGGATGTCACCATATTACCATCACACCAAGTGTGTTTAGAGTATTATTAGTATTAATATGGCAAAGTTATATGTAATATTATACATATTAAACACCTTCAGATGCAAGCCCAGTGTCGCAGACTGTGTTTTTAAGAAAAGTTACTTAATTTTGTTTTGTTTGGCTCTGTTATTCCAATGCTAATAAATATGTTTTTACAATTTCTTAAGTAATTACATTTATTATATTATTTAATTATAATTATATGAATCAAAGCATAATTTTCTGCTATGAGTCCAAACATCCACTAAACTTGCATCTCAAAATTTGTGTGTGTAGAACTAAATATCTATTACCCTGTAAACTGTTTCAGTAAAAATAGTTAAAGAACTGACAGCATGGTCATCAGGAACTTACTGTTAAATTAATAATATTCTGCTGTATAATTTAGTACATTTACTCTTTAATGCACTACATGTACAGTTACAATGTTACTAGTTTACAGTACAGAAAAATATGTGTGTTTTTACTGCTTGTTAATTTTGCCAACACATTAAAAATAAGGAATAATTCATGATAAAATAACATGTTCCTCTGTTGTATATAAGAGATTGATTTCATTTGCAAACCAACTGCACATTTGTCACATCACAAAATACCTTTCCAACAAAGGAAACCATTTAGGCATGAACATTTATATATGTATATATGCAAAACTATATCTATCAGCTATCATATCATAAGTATGTATTCAAATGACAAGCAAAATAATTATCTTGTGACAATCTTTGTACAACACTGAACAGCTATACCTACTTATACGTTTTAAGCATCTTCAGCTGGCTTGGTCAAATCACCAGGTCAAGTCAAG
Organism: Megaleporinus macrocephalus; assembly: GCA_021613375.1. Classification (NCBI taxonomy): domain Eukaryota; kingdom Metazoa; phylum Chordata; class Actinopteri; order Characiformes; family Anostomidae; genus Megaleporinus; species Megaleporinus macrocephalus. The sequence continues at coordinate 18,518,535 of CM038704.1, read as the reverse complement.
TCAAGTTTATTTGTATAGCGCTTTTTACAACAGTGTTGTCACAAAGCAGCTTTACAGGACACCACAAGTTCATCACAAACTTCTCTGTTCTAGTTTTATTAAAAGCAGACTAAATACATTTACTGCGAGACTGCCATTGAAAACACTTTGGTTGCCCTGGCTCAGCACAAAGCACAGGCTCCAGTGCAACCATATGCTAATAGGGGATTTTTTTCCTATTGCTCTGGTGATTCACATGCCGTATGTATGCCGTATGTATGTGTGTGTGTATATATATATATATATATATATATATATATATATATATATATATATATATATATATATATATATATATATATATATATAATATATATATTACAGTACTGAACTAAAGTTTTGTCAGTCGGGGTTCCGTGTGAAACTTAACTTTGAATAAAAAACCTTCAGTGTGCATGCAGCTTCTTCCTGATTCAGACCACTGAAGCGGTGGAATGTGGAAAACACAGCAACAAGACACTTGCCCTCACAGAGTCAAGACACTTGCCCTCATAGACGATGTGGCACTCAACACTGACCTGCCAGCATTGGATATACCACACATTGTTTTTTCATCTGCCACTTAGCTGAAATGCATTTTTTTAATCAACATATCAAGCAGTAGCAGCCAATGAGTTTCTCTCCAAGTCATGTAAGAAGTCTCTAGTTATGTCCAATATTTTAACTGCCCACAGAATTTATTTGGTAACTAGCTATAACAGAATACTCGTGACAACTGGCTGTTAATTTATAGCAGTATTTTAGCTTTCCCAAAGAGGGACTTACTACCAAAACAATTCTGAAATAACCAACGAATGAAAGACACATTTAGAGTTTGACTGGTCTTGGAGGTAGGATCTCTCCAGCTACCAAATGTGTTTTTGTCAAAATAAAAAGTGTTTTTCTCTTTTAAATGATCAAACCAATTTTTTCGAATCATCAAGCAATATAAACTCTGTTGAAACACATAAAACTGAGTATGGTTATATGCCTACTTCTAACGAGCTACAATACCCAGAAAGAAACTTGCCCTTTATAATGGATATTTGAATGAGAAGGATAAACCATTACAACACACTGCATGGAGTTTTTGGGCGTGCTCATCAGTAATCACAGAACAGTCATCAGTATGTTACATTCTGCTGATACATTATTTAAAGTACAATAAAATGTATGATCAAAGGCCATTAGCTTAAGATAAAACAGATAAAACACACAATTACACAAGCTTAAGATTAAATCGTGCAGTGGCTCATAAAAAAGTGAGAAAGCGTTCTAGCACTGTGAAACTCTGTGTTGATTCTTGGGTCCAGTTGAGAAATTCTCTCCAGTTGAGAAGTCTCTCTCAGTGAACTTCAGTTATTAAGTTATTAATTATTAATACTAAAAGGTGTGACTTCTTCCTGCCAGTCAAGGTCTTAAATGCATATATAGACAGGGTCCAAACACAATTTACAATGGTTTATCAGTTTAACCTTAAATACTAAATGCGGTGATAAGTAGTTCAGCTTGTTTTATTTTAACAAATTTTAGTTTAAATGAACAAAAGTAATACGTTTATCAAACATTAAACACTACTAATATTGGTTTGTAGTACCTTCCAAGTGCACTAACATTATCAGTAATAGTAGTTACTTACAATAGTTAAACTGCTAACAACTGTGCGTATATATATATATATATATATATATATATATATATATATATATATATATATATATATATACATATATACACACATATATATATATATATATATAAAGAGGAAGATAATGGATGGATGGATGGATGGGGATATATATAGCAGTAGTAAAAGTAATACTAGTAACAGTAGAAGAAATAGTAACAATAATAATAGTAATAGTAGCAGTAGGTGTAATATTACTAATAACAGTAACAGTAATACTAATCATAACTGTAATATTAATAATAGAAGTAATGGTAATTGTAACAGTAATAGTAAAAATACTAATAATAACAATAGTAACCTGTAACAGTAATAATAATATTAATTGCACAGTAAAATTAATAGTAGCAGTAACAATAACATTTATTGTAACAGCAATCATAATAGTAATACTAATAATACTAAAACCACTGTAGTAGTGAAAATAATACTATTGATAGCAGTAACAGTAATTATAACAGTAATAGTAAAAGTAACAGTAAGAGTAATACTAATCATATCACTAATTCTAATAATGGTAATAATAGATAATATTAATAGTGACAATAAGAGTACTAACATGACACTATCTGTAATTATTGAAACACTGATGGTAATGTAATGTCAATCAGCTGTGGACTACAATAAATAGCTTAAAGGCTTTACACCAAGTGTTAGCATGTCAGTCTAATGGGTCTAATGGCCAATTTGAATGCAATTTAAATTCTTTCTGATTTACAATGGCCTGTTATGATTTTACACTTAAACCAATAAATGAATGGACCACAGTCTATAGCAGAAATAAGAGTACAAGTTCAGTAATAACCTGGCAGGGCGTGTATGTGTGCGTGTGTGTGTGTGTGTGGTTGGTTGAGAACAGACCGGGAAATAGATTGAAGATAGGGAGAGAGAGAAAGAATGTGTTTAGTTTACAGAAAGTGTGTGAAGTGCAGGTGTGATCAGTGTGTTGTGCTGCTTCTTTACAGCGCATGCGTGTGCGGACCGAGCTCAGACTGACAGAACCGCACAACCACACAGGGTGAGTGAGCCTCTTATTTTTCTCTCTTGTCCAACTCTGTGTCTTATCAGCGTGGAACAAGCAAAGGTCTGTAGGAGCTGGGAGTTAATAGATGACTCACAGTAGAGTCCACATTGTCAATATGTTAGAGTTAATAGTTAAACCACACAGTAAAATGATCATTGTTGTATTATAAAGTTAAAGAAAGTACAAGTTGTTCATCCTAAATTAGCAAAACTGAAACTGGACTTCACACCACATATACAACATGTCTCTGCTGTTGGAACAAAACCTCATAACTTCAGAACATTACAGGAGAAGGAAAAAAGACTTGTTGTTTTTAATGTAAAACATTGGAACCAGGCAGGAAATTTTGAGCCATTTATTTTTGGTTTTTTTACGACATTCGTTGTAAAGTTAAAAACTGAGCAAACAGAAATATGGGGATTTGTTCTAACAGCAGCAATATGTTTATTCTAATAAGACTACAGGTATTCGCACACCTTTAAATCTTAATCTTTTGAACCTCAACACAATTCTATAAAACAATTCTCCTTCTACACATCCTATTCTCTTGTTTCTCTTTGTATTGGAACTTTGCTATTATGTACCAAATGTTTATGGTAACAGGGCTATTTGTATTTACAAACCTTTAAGTGTTGATATGTTAAATATTGCTAGAACAGCCACTGTTTGTTTTGATTAATCCACTGTTGATGCTCTGCTTGTGTGAAGCAGAAACCTTAAGTTAAATGTATATTAATTCTGATCTTAAATCTAAACCTGACTTTAACCCCAAATCTAAATCCAGTTTTAAACCTGGCTAAGACCCTGATGTTGCACCAATTGTTTTACCAGGTAATCTGTACATAATTTCTTCTTTTGTAGATCATCTATAGTGGCAATTCCATATAAAGTGTAACTGATACAAGTGAGTAATGATTTTATTAGCTGTTAAATTGTGTACCATGTATACCACATTTGTACCGTGCCTACCATTTATAATACTATGCAAAAGTCAGAGACCAGCCTTTTTATGTATTAAGTTTAAATTATTCATATTTCAGGAACTATTTCTGTAGAGATTAGAAAATAAAATAGCTCTGTTTTTACATCAGATCTGAGAAAATCCACAACTGCTTCTGTCCACTGTGGGAAAATGACTGAAGAGGATGTGTAGCTGTCACTGTTAATGAGAAAAAAACAGACATAAAAGGAGAACATTTGCAACAAAGAAATAGTCTGACGACCCCAGAATCCAGACCTTCACATCACTCAATGTGTTTAAGATTAATCTGAAAAGCTTCATCTGTGAAAGTGTGAGAAAATATCCCTAAATCTTTGTTTTCTGCGTTATCCTAATGCTGGAAGAAAGAATAACTTTGACTTGGACAGCCATTTTGACCAGCTATAAATAAATAATTTTTCATCTTTTATTTTTGTAATTATTTTGAATTTCGTTACAGCTTGAATTTGGGTATAGGGATATGACAGTGATGGGAAAAATACAGGCAAAGCCTTTGGCATTCGGCATTGCGCTGGTAGTTCTGGCATGTATGACCATCATCGCTCTGATCCTCTCCCTGGCTAAACATCAGAGTGTGGATCTGCCTTACTCAACACAGGTGCTTTATTAAACAAACTTCATTCAGTTTCTTTTATACTTTTCCTATATAAGATGAATTAGTGAATTATTTTTTTTGTTGTATATACTCACTTCAAAAAGTAACAGTGCTGTGATAGTCTATCGAAACTCTCAGGTTTCTATCATTAAACCATATAGACACTTAAAGTCTGATTATGGTGTTTTATGTTGTGTAATGGGGAGAACCAATGCAGATGAGTTGTTGATCATGTTTGACTTAATTGTCTCATTGTTACTGGCTGATTTTGGCTCAAAAGGACATCCGCACAAGTGTGATCAAGATATGATGGCAATTTGCCACTGTGTTGTGTCCAACAATAATATTGTATAAGCCAAAATTTGGTTTCTTGAAAACATGCTCAGTTTTTTTGGATTTAGCTTAAGCCCATGCCTGAGGAATTATAGAAGTCAAGAATTATAGGCCTGTCATCAGATTCAAACATTAAACATTAGAGAAATTAAACATCAGATCATCAGAGTGTAAGCAGGTCCAGGAAGGTCTGAGTTATCATTCTAAATGTCTAGTGTTTGGAAAATGGGTGGATTTCTTGTCTTTGTCTGACTTCCTCAGTATGGTATGGTGTTTGATGCGGGCTCCACGCACACCTCCCTCTTCCTCTACCAGTGGCCTGGGAATAAGGAAAACAACACTGGAGTGGTTTCTCAGAAACTGACTTGTGATGTAAAAGGTGGGGTACTACAACAGAAACTGCTTTTATGGGACCCTCACTCTATGTATTAGTAGAAGGTGTCTGTGATTATCTGATGGTGGCAAATTTATTTTCTTTTTGTTTGATGGAAAGTGGAATAGTGGAGTGAGTACTGTAATAACTGAATCGTTTAGATGTATATAATGTCTTGTCTTTAGGTGATGGTATATCCAGTTATGTCACAAATCCTCCTGCTGCTGGACAGAGCCTAAAAGAATGCTTGGATGTTGCTTCGGCCACAGTACCAGCCAACCAGCAAAGTACAACCCCTGTGTACCTGGGGGCCACTGCAGGCATGCGGCTCCTAAAGTGAGTGACCTTCTGTCTGCTACTGTTGTGTATAGCTGCAGATATTTTTTTTCATAAGCTAGCATTTGAACCCTCATGAGCACTCTATTTTGACCAGTGCAACTGTGAGATGTGTTTGTATAAACCCAAGCATTTATATATATATATATATATATATATATATATATATATATATATATATATATATATATATATATATATATATATATATATATATATATATATATTACAGGAGAGACCAATAACATACTTTGCTTTCAATGAAAGTTAGTGGAACCAGAATTTATTTCAAGATATTTTAGAGCACTTCTATTAGTCCATTCGTTATCAAATTTTCACACAGTGTAAACGACCTTTGGCGTGTTCAAAAGATGTAGAAAACTCAAAATCAACAAAAATGGAGATTCATTGGACAGCAACGATATATAAGCATGTGTGGTATAATTTGCAGGACTGTCCCACACTGGCTGTTAACTGTTATTTAATATTTGATTTTAGCCCAAATTTAAACCATTATAGCACAATATATGTACAGTAGCTATTTTATTCAACCTAATAGAAGTGTTACCTAGATTAGATAATTTTATTATATTATAAGCATATTATTTATTTTCAAAATTTGCCTTTTTGTGCTATTTTTGGAATCCTTCCAAAATAATTGATATAGCTTATATCAACTATATTTTTTATGGAACAGGGAGGCCCCTATAACTGAGACCTTGTAACCTTGTAACTGAGAGTGGCCTATTAAAAAAACAGCATCAGCTGATGCAGTGGTTGACTAGAGTACCTGGAAAAGTGAATCTGAGATAAAAGCACTGTTATGACAACTGATTAGAAGTCATTCCTTGAAGAGTGCTACTTGAACATCTGACACAATATATGAAAAAGAAAACTAGTAAAGTTACTAAGATAAACATTGCGATGAAAATATGTGGAGAAGGTATGTTTTTATTTAGAGTTAACAATACAGACATTTACATTTCAAATGTTAAATTCAAGTAAAATCTCTGGCATGTTCGGATTCGTGGGCTGATAAATTGTTAACATGTTAAAATTAAATTAGCTTGTCTATTTGGCACCAAGCTCGTGGAAGGACTCAGAGGGGATTTAGAGGGGAAATTAGTATTGAGCTATAGATTACTAGAATATTAACAAAGTAGAAATAGCTGTAGCACTTACTCACCCTCTTTTGACATTACTTCCAACTCCTGTGTCATGTATGTCTCTTCTGGGGAAGTGAAGCAAAAGAAATAACGAACATTTCTAATTACTTTGTTCCACAGTTTGCAAAACCAAACCCAAGCAGACGCAATACTTGCAGAAGTGACCAAAACCATACAGAGTTATCCTTTTGACTTCCGTGGGGCCAGAATAATCAGTGGCATGGAGGAGGGGGCTTATGGCTGGATCACCATCAACTATCTCTTGGAAGGCTTCATTAAGGTCAGCTCTGCCTTCATAAAAAATTATGACAGACTCTTTTCTGAGTAAATGATGGAACATTGATTCGTTGGATATCATTCCATTATTAAATAGCTGAAAAATCAGTATTAGCTGTTTAGCCATCATAACAATAACATGATCTCCACCCTACTCACAATTTAATTTCCTCCTATGCATGATTAAAATGATCTATGCATGATCCGCCTTTTAAAGCATTTGACACCTCTATAAACTACACATCATAGACATCTGACAATATATTTGTAATTATTTCATGTAAACTTTAAGAAATCTTGAGATTTTGTGTTTTGGCCAAAAACATATTTTAAAAAATAGAGTCAAACAGGTTCATGTATGAAAAACCTGTACTTTTTTCCCACTTATGAACCATTATAAACAATGTATAATAAAACTCAGTACAATTATGGGCACAGTTGTAAAGAGGCTGAGACAAAGCAAATGCTTACAAGTACTTTAGGAAAGGATACTTTATAGAAGGCACAATCCAAGGGCGTAGTCACAAAAACAGTCGGAGTCAATACCAAGTGATACAAAAAGACAGACATGGGAAAGGCAAGGGTGTAAATGAATAAACACGCAAAGGTCAAATACTGAAAGATCCAAAATGGCTCTAGGCAAAAAGAGAAAAAACAGTTCAAGGAAAACAAACAGGTAGCAATGCTTGTTATGCTTGAATAAACAAAGGCACTACTTTGCAGGGAGACATACAAACAGACAGGCTTTTTTACAGGGTGAGATAATGAACTTGGCGTGGGTGGAAATGTGATGGTGGCCTGTTGGTGAGGGGTTATCAGGGAAATTGTCACACTTCCAAAATCATTCTCTGTCTTAGTCGATTCCCTGGACCTAAACATATAAACATGCTTGGTTGAATTGGTTTTGTTTTGTTTTGTTTTGTTTTTTTTCAGGTAAAAGTAATGTGACACATCCTCAACAGGAACTTAAAACCAATAAATAGAAATTGTGCACGAATGAACAGAAAATGACATTTAAATTTAAAGTAATGAAAAACATTACAACTTAAAATATAAATGCATAATTTGTTTGCATAGACTAGGCTAATTACTGAGCAAATACACAGGAACTGTGCATTAAAATGTGTGTCTTATTTGCAGAAGGTAAGACTTATTTTTACTTGTTCTTTCAAGTAAAAAATGCAGTTCTGAACACACAAAGAACCAGCTGCATGATGAAAGAGCTCACTGCGCTGTAGAAAAATGTTCTTCAGATTGTTTAGAGAATGTCTTGTAGATGGTTTTTATGGAATCTTTATGAAAGGGTTTTCAAAAGAAATTTCACATAGTATCATCTACAGCACATTTTTCATTCATATATAGAAACGCTTCACAATGCAAAGACCCCTGTAATGATGCATGGTCACTGGGGTAGTCCGCCCAAGGGTATGTTTCAGTACCTTTAGTTAGAGAGCATACTTTACTGATCCACTGATATATAAAGTTGTGTATCAGATTATTTCAGTTCTGTTTTATAGAATTTATTATTTTTTTCACTTAGGGTATATTGCCCTAAGATACACAGTTGGATGGTAAAACTATTGTTCCACCTTTACAAACATTAGAAAAAAATTTACCTGCCGAGAGGCCCAGTGGTTAGCACTGTCACCTCACAGCAAGACGATCCGGGTTCAGTACCAGGTCCGGGCCGTTTTGTGTGGAGTTTGCATGTTCTCCTCGTGCTTGAGTGGGTTTCCTCCGGGTACTCCGGTTTCCTCCCATATGTCCAAAGACATGCATGATAGGTTGATTGGTCACTCTAAATTGCCCGTAGGTGTGTGTCTGTTTGCTGGTCTTTGCTTTTACCACCACAGTAAAGAAGTCTGAGTCAGCATGTTTCTCTATAACGCACCATTATGCATTAAACTAGTCACAATGACTGTTTTTTTTTTATCTGTCTTGTTTATATCTTAACAATTGTTATGCAGAAATGTTGAAAATATGTGGAATGCCCATCTCTTTCTGATCTCTTTCCCAAACAGTATACATTTGATGGTAAATGGATTCACCCTAAAGCTGGGAGGATACTGGGAGCCATGGATTTGGGTGGTGCATCCACACAGATTTCCTTCACACCCAAAGATCCAGTTAAAGACCCAAAATCTGCATTTAACCTACAGCTCTATGGCTTAAAGTATGAGCTGTACACACACAGTTATCTGTGCTATGGCAAAGACCAGGCCCTGAAGAGGCTCCAAGCAACCCTACAGAAGGTTAGTGCTCAGATTTCAGACAAAAATGTGATGAATGTTAAAAAAGAGGTCTAAAGAGAATAAATATCTTGTGACTGTAATTATGTAGTAATCAGTATAAAAAGGTTTTTCCCTTGATGCAATCTTTGTTCCATAAAGTGCATGACTCCCTGACATTTTATCAAACCATAAAATCTTGTCTGCTGTTTACATATGATACTGTGACCATTATTGATGCTTACAAGGCAACTCTGCTTTTTTTGTGGACTGTCCTTGATGGCCTTTTGAAGGTTGATTTATGGGTTGTCCTTGTTTACCTGAGGTTTGCTTGACATTAGAAGACTTATTAATACTGAGATTTATAACGGTGTTTAATCATATGCAAAAAAAGACCACTGTAAAAGTCTTTGCCTGTCCAACATCCAAAATACCTTTTTATTTCTTTTAGGTTTTTAGCACCTCTACTGCTGTTAGCCACCCATGCTATCACAGTGGTTACAATCTGACTCTGACTCTGGGTGACCTTTATGACTCTCCATGTGTGGACAAGCCAGTGCCGTTTAACTCCTCATTAAAGATCACTTTTGTAGGGACCGGTGACTCACAGCAGTGTTTGTCACTGATGAGAAATTTGGTAAACGTGAGTGACTGTGGGTTTTCTCCAGACTGCGGCTTTGATGGAGTCTACCAGCCTCCTGTCAACGGAGAATTCTATGTAAGTTTTTTTTTTTGTTTGTTTGTTTTTTTGTTTTTTTTTTGGGGGGGGGGGGGTGTTGGGAAAAGTAAAAAAATAAGATTCTTTATTTCTATTTCCTTTATTTCTTTATTTTATAATTTTTCTACTTTTGCAGAAATGGCACAATAAAGACATTATAGTGAACTCAGCTATATTATGTGAAAGCTGGGACGCTAGTTTGTTGATTTTCCAAGTGAAAATAAGTAAACATATTTTTTGTACAGGGAACAAATTATTTGTTAAATTTAAAAGGACACTTAGTCTAAAATAAAAATATAACTATTGCTGCAGCTGTTGTAAACAGTGCCGCACAGTGAGGAACTTCTAAAAAACTGTTTTGGGGTGGATTTTTGGAGGTGAACTGTTTAGATTTTATCCCCAGTATCTGGCTACTGCAGGTGGAAAATAACTGTACTGCAACAAAGCCACATACTACATGTATTTTTACTAGCCTTATCTTCTATGCATCAGTGAATTTCTTTATTGTTGTGTTGGATTCCCAGTTGCCGTTTCATATATTTGCATTATGTATGCAGAATATTTTAGTAACAACTCCACAAAGTTTGTGAATTCTGGATTCAATGCTATGCTACAGAATGTTACATATCATGAAATAACATAATATGTGGTAGTTTTAGGCCCAAAAGTCTCTTTAAATGTGCAATTTCAGTAAATGATCAGTAAATGTAACAGTATTTAAAACTTATGGCAAACAACCATTACCACCACTATGGTTATGGCAAACAACCATTACCACCACCTCCTGTCAATAAACCGCAATCAACAGCAAACAAAGTGATATAAATAGGTGCAAAACGAGAGTTAATGCTGATGCTGCTTTCCACTCTGGTAGACACTTTTGGTGGGTAAAGAGGTGAAGTTTGATACTGAACTTGCAACATTTCCTCTAGACTCTTAATTAATTCGTTGCTAATGCTAACATTTAGGAAGTGTTTCTTGTGATGGTGGTGGATACCACAACTATATGGTAAAATGTTGCCCCCTATTTAGCAACTATTAACCAAATTTAAAGAACAATGCCAATGAACTTGCAATAAGAAAACATGTTGTTTGCTCAGGTGTGCCCAAACTTTTGCTAAATTGTATGCTAAGACTTTTGCATGTTTATGTGCATTAAAATATTGCTTCCATGTTCATCCCAGGCTTTTTCTGCATACTTTTACACCTTTGACTTACTTGGTCTTGCTCCGAGGACGCCGTTGCCTCAGGTCCTTACCACAATTGAGTCTTTCTGCAATAAAACCTGGAGCACTGTGAGTCATCATAGGTCTGCATACACTGCAGCCTAGCATTCAGTCTTAATGAGCACACACTTTCTAACCTGGCTGTTATGCATCACAGATGAGTGTCATAGTTCAACCCACACTGACAGGCAATCATTTTTATGCTACCTAAATTACCACTTATAGGCCAATTTTATGCATGTCTTTTAATTGTTTTTTAAATGGTTGTGGTGCAGTTTATGATCACATGCTGATGCCGTGTATCTTTTTCAGCTTCTGTTACAATATCCAACAGTGAAAGAGAAGTATCTTCGGGATTACTGTGCTTCAGCTCACTATATCATGACTATTCTTCTCAACGGATATAAGTTCAATTCCACTTGGGACCAAATCTACTTCGTGAAGCAGGTGAGAAAGGCAATATCACAAAGGCCACTTTATAAATGAATAGTTAAATATAGTGTAGGTGCTTCTATTATGTAAAATATATATGTGTGTACACATTTGAGTAAAGTATCATAAACTTATACGCAAGTAAAAGTTACTGAAATTAAATGATTGTTCAGTTATTTAAAATCTATCTGCTTTAGCATGACTGGATACAGGTGACCTGGGTAACCACTCAGCACCAGAAGGTTGCTAAAATAGATAAACAAACATGCAAATTTAATTGAAATGATTTGTTACCATAAAACTCAGTTTAGTCAGTCTCTGTCTAATAACTAACTCCAGATGTAAATAACTAATAAGCAACATCAGTATGGGTGCCTTGAATCTGGTTAAGAGTGAAATCTACAGTATATAAGAACAACACAAACAAAATGAAGGACCTTTTTTGGTGTGTTGTTTGATAGATTGGGTAAATTCATTACTTTTAAAGGAGACTGATGTTCTCTTATTAGCATATATGGCCAGTCTTGGCAAGACTCTTGCTAAAGAAGGAATGTTAGGTCTGTCCACATGCTTTGTTAAGGACGTGTGTCCAGCAAAACAGTTCTATTACAATGATTTAACATTATTATCAGTGGACAAATGGTGTGTGAGCCTGAGTTATGCTTACAGACATTGTGGAGATGGTGCATCGTAACTTAAAAGTCCAGGGGCACCATGATAATTTAACTTTTTCTTTGTTCAAGCTCATATACAACATACAAGCTCTGTTCCATGGCTCCACCTATAGGGCATGAAGCTTAAGGCTAATGTTGATTTATGAATTTCCACTGGATAGGCTTGTTTTTGAGAATCTTGATTGACTGCTCTAAGATTTGCAGTTTGTTATGAAGTGACAGACTTATGAATACACTTACTATTTGATTATCTTTCTGTTCTTATTTTTTTTTGTGGATACTGCTGTCTGTGTAGTTTGGAGAGATTCTGGAGGTGGGGAAGGTTGGCAAAGAGGGGGTTGCAAAATATTTTTAATATTAAAAAAAAAAAGGATTGCACTTTGAAAAAGCTTAGGAACCCCGGTTACATAACCTGAACACAGTATTTGTCCTTTATATTGTATGGAAAATTAATGACGAATGGACCAAAGGACCAGTAAAATGCTCCAAAATGACTTGGAAAGACACCTCTAAGAAAACATCTCAGTCAGATTAATGCTGTATTTCTAGGTCTCAGAACTGTTTGCAGTTTTGTGCTCTTGAGTGTGTATATGTGTCTCACAAATATACCTGACTAAAAAATGTAAGTGCCATAATTTAAACAAAATGTTCCTTGAGTCTATTTAACTGAGTTTATTATTGTTATTTTAATAATAAAAAAATCTGGGATAAAAATACATAGATTTCTTTTCTATTTTCTATATTTTATTTCATATTTGCAGACAGATTGAAATACTGTTGATATTTACATTACAGGTGGCAGACAATGACATTGGCTGGACTCTGGGTTACATGCTGAACTTAACCAACCTGATTCCCTCTGAGCACCCTCTAGTGCTAACAGGGGTGCAGCACAGTCAGTGGGCAGCAGAGATCTTCTTCATTGCCTTTGCACTCTGTGTCAGTCTACTTATTCTAATCGTCCTCTTTGTATGGCGTCTGGACTCCTAGATTCATGTAGTGTGTTTGCATGCATTAAGGGACACATGACACCAGGAATAGGATCAGTTTTATATGAGTTTATTAACCTTATATTCATTCAGGTCAGAATCTAAGCTTACATTAATCTCATAATTTAAATTGGACAGTATATTTCTATATGTGTGTATATATATATATATATATATATATATATATATATATATATATATATATATATATATATATATATATATATATATATATATATATACGTACATGCAAAATAAATATAGTTTTGGAGATTAATTTATTAATTTATGTAACTGTAGCTCATCTTTTAATAATATTTTTGCAGTGCAACTTAACATGTATATCTGGGTCAAAAACTATTTAAACCTTTAAAAGACTTCCTCTGTACCTCAGTAATTTATGCTATGTTCTAAAGTAATCCATAAAGATAAAGCCACTGAATTCATAAACACTCATGGAATAATAGAAAAAGGACACAATTCATTTTAACATAACCATTTTAAAATGCTTGGTTGGGTTACAGCAGTAGCGCGAAGCATGTAAAGATAAGCTGATTAAATACTTCTTGCTGTTTGTTCTTTACAGAACTTTAAGAAGACGATAGTGTGAATAAATGTATAAAAATGCAGCAGTAGGTTTTGTTTGTGCAAATAAGTTTCATAAAGTTTGGACCAAAGCATGTGCATGTGCATGTGTATGCAAGCTTTTAACAGCAACCTGTCTTCTTATGTGGTTGCTTTGGCTGTAATATTGCTTGTTCCTCTTCTCTCCTCACATTCTGTTTCACCAAAAACCTATAAGCAATGAGATAATGATTACACATGTAGTACTAATGTAAAAGCTAGACACCTAATTTTATTTAATTTACAATATTTCAGTTTTATTTAATTTACAGTTTTCAGTGTCAGTGACTGTAAAACATACATTTATATGTATATAACCTATAAGATGGAAAATCTAATTTTCCTTACCTGTTAAACAATATTTTTGACATAGTATTGTACACAGTTCATACAGCTCATATATAGAAACCAATAAGAATCAATGCATCTATTTGCTTTTTCAGCCTACAGCAATTTAATCCTGCACATTGACAAATTGACAAGACAGCCTAGACAGTTTTTGAATAAGCACAACACAGTGGAGCCAATTAGAATAGAGTTCATTTATATATGATAGCTTAGTAACAAAACTAGCCTGAGATAAAGAGAGGCCATGGTAAAAGTTCATTATGGTCTATGTGTCATATTGCAGAGATATCTACTTCAGTTAGCATGTTAACGACTTCTGTCTCGTAATACCACTTTGCACCTCAAGAGGTGATGGTAAGTCACTGTAGCACCAAGCTGAAAACAACACTGCCCCATCTGCATTTTCTGCTTTCGTGTCAATCATGTTGAAGGTCCTGCTCCCCTTTAGATCATTTAAGAAGAGGTAGCCAATGAAAGGAACAGCAAATGAAATGCTGGCTAAAGCTCTTGGTAAGTGACCATTATCCCCACTGCCACCCGCTCCAAGCCAAAACAAAAAAATAATATAAATCCAAAAAAACAAGTGTTGTTTTTCACAACTGGAGACTGTGATGAAGTTTAAAGCTAAACTCTAAACTTTTCTCTAGACTGGTAAGGTGTGAAAAAGGAGGAGGAGGGACATTTCTTATAACAGAAGTGGACATTACACATTTCTGGTGATATGTTGCCCCTAATTTGTTTAAAGTATGAATTTCACAGACTGCATTATGCTTTGACTTTTCTTTTTCTCTAATCCGCACAAGTGGATTATCATATATACTCTCCTTAGAACTGAATTAACCAGTACTTAACGGCTATTTTAAATGTAAAATAAATAAGTAAAGAGTGGTTTTACATACATGTACACTTACAGGTATCACTTAAAAATAAGAGTCCTCTCACACAGGGTTTAAGAATAATTTAAAATTGTTTTATTAATTGTATGTAATTAGTTCATACACACTATTAATACTGGGCCACTGTTCAAAGAAACAGCAGGTCAATGTTGCCCTTTTTATTTGTGTATTATAACTGCTTATTTATGTTGTGTATGACATAATTATTAAACATTAGTAATCTAACAATTAATAATCTTATTCTAAAGTGGTACCCACTTATACTTTGAACTTCTTCATTTATAAGAGAAATTTGGATGGACTTACCAAGCTAGACACTTCAGGGATTCGGACACATTCTCACCAGTTGCAGCACTACACTCCATAAAATGAATGTTATAATCCTACAGTGGTAAAAATGAAACAATGTTAATACAAAACTAATTTGTTTCATTATTTCTTCATATAAATGTTCTCACATACATTAAGGAAACTGAAGGATTGTTTATGAAGCTAGACTTATCAACACTAGTCAAGTTGGCATGCAGTTGATGGTCAGTACTGATGTATTGTACCCTTGACAAGCCCTCCCCTTCCTTGGGCTGGACCTTCCTTCCTGTGCAGTCTTTCTTATTGCCAAGTAACATCATGATGACATCAGTAGGAGCTTTTTCCTGCACAAAAATACTTTCGATTAATGGAGCTAGGATGGAGGAAATAAATGCTGTATGATAATCAATGAAATTAAATGACACATAATATTAATGATGGACCCCAAGCACCATACTTTATTCTAAATGCCCATTCCATATTCATGACATGTTTAAAATATTATTATTTACAGTGTGTTTTATCTTTTCATTTTAATAATGGACAAACAAACCTGAATCTGGGAGATCCAGTTCCGCACTGCACAAAAACTCTCAGAGGATGTGATGTCATACATAAGCAGAAGCCCCTGGGCCTTGTGGAAAACCTGTGTACTGATGCTGTGATACCTAATGATAACAATTCCACAAATGAATATTTAGCAACTTCTAATCTATTTGCTATGACTTACATTCTGTGGGTTTGACATCTTACCTCTCCTGTCCTGCTGTGTCCCATATATGTAGTTTAACAGTTCTGTTACCCAGTGTAATGGTCTGAACAAAGGTGTCGACACCTGAGTACATGAAGGCATGCACATATACATAACCCTTCTCAGTACTGTATAACAGTTTATTACTGATTACAAAAATGTGCCACTCATGCTGAAGCCTCAGACTCACCAATAGTAGAACTGTATTCCGGGCTGAAGAATCCACTCTGGAAGCGTCTAATGAATGATGTCTTCCCAACATTGCAGTTTCCCACCATCACCACATTATACACAGCTACTCCAAATTCTGGAACTACACACACATTTCAAGTTTATGGCACAGTGGTACTTTTAATGCAATAGCTCAGCTAGAAATCAGTTATATGTATACAATCTTTGTCTTATCCCAAATGTAGCTGATCAGACAAAACATGTTCTCAGGTATCTGAGGCTTGCTTCTTTACTTTTGCATTGGAGCAAATAGACATGCTTAAGTGATTTCTGACTGGTCATTTTCCTAAATAAACACACCTGGTTCAACTCATCTGAAAACTGGTTTAGTGGGTGTGTTTAAGTAGGTGAACCACTAAACGGTGCTGAATATATTTCCATATCTGTATGATGTACTGATATATTCAGGCTTTAAGCTAAGCAAAATATTGTCCATGGCTATAGATGCAAACATACAAACAATAAAAATGCACACAGAGCAAGTGTGTGATGATTTAAGTTTAGAATTTCCATAACTTTGTTAACTGTATTAGCCTCATAGATCCAAGTCAAAACTTGAAATAATAATTTTGGGCCGCTGTCACATTTTGTCAGCAGGTAATGGGATAGTTTGTATATATTTTATCTAGTATTTTATTCAGTCTACTTAATAACTCCCACAACCCCCACATCTCAGCTTCTTCCCTCCCAGTATGTTGATTTCAGCTCTTACTTTGCTCGTTCCATCTGTCAAAGTCTATTATTTCTCTTCTTCCAGTGCTTCCATTATAGAGTGCAGACTTTCTGAGGTCATCCAATGAGACTAAGCCAGTTCCTGTAGATACATCAGCTTCATTCACAACAGATTGTTCAACCTGTTCAGTTCCTGGGCTATAGATAAAGAGCAAGACAGAAATGGTTTGATCATTACTAATACAGTCTGACCATCAGAATTCATATTCAATTTAATTCAGAAGGGGCTCGGAAGCCTAATTATGACTTAAACTGAGAATGGCAGAACCTGATGGATTTTAACACAGGCAGCAGATGTTTATATATATATATATCATACTGTTCTTCTAATCTCTTAAAAATAAATGTGCCTTTGCTTGATGCCATAGAAGATTAACTATTGCCTTAATTTAAATTGACCTACTAGCCCTGTTTTTAGTGTTTGTTTATTTTTGGGGTCTACTAGAATAGACCCACATGCTTCAGCTTTCCCAAAACAATATACTGTACATTTGTATTCACTCTGTCTGCTCTGTGTCTGTGTTCTGACTGATCAACTGTCAGATCAGTAACCTGCTACAAAGTCCACCACCACACTGCTGTTGCTGTTCTGACAATGGTGTTGGTCCTGCCTGGATCCACCATTACTTGCTAGACCGGAGCAGAATGTTTCAGAGTGGTAAGTTTTATGCTTTTTTGAGCTCTCCGTGTGTGTGCCATGCTCGCCAGTAGGCGGGTAATTAGGGCCGTGTCACCTTGCAACAGAGAAAAGGGCTGTAATTCCAACAAGACATTACAGGCAGCTGAGAGAAGTGATTTCTTTGAGAAGGAGTTTCTCCCTCTGCCATGTAGTTTGGGCTTTATAACTCTGCAGACCATTTACATACACAAAAAGCAGTATATGTATCCGATGTATAAGTTTTTTAAGAAGAACTTTTTTAATGTTTAATGGACCTCCACTAAATGTAAAGGTGCTATGAAGAACTACAGACAGAAGACCTTTAAATCATGTGACTCCACCAACTCCTTTTTCAAACATGGTTTTGTATGAGTGTGTGTGTGTGTGTGTGTGTGTGATTCTTAACCATGTAAACCATTGCCTTAGATAAATTATACCTAGCTTTTTTGTTTTCCTGGTCAGAGGCAGAAAGTGAGATGAAAGTGTTCTCAGGTTCTCCCTGTATAATAGAAAAATGTTTAAAATGAGTTACATTAAGCTAAAAAAAAAACTTAAAAGAAATAATGTAGGAACGAATGTATGTCAGAAACATACCGTTAACTCATCAGTGAGTACTTGGACTTCTCTTTCTTTCTGGTTGGGCTCAAATACACCTTTTGCTTTGCGACTGGACCCAAATTTTCTCCTCCCTCCTTGCATGGGATGCTCTGTATTATTTTGATCAACTTGAGAGGCAACTTGGACTTCAGTGGTAACATCAACAGACCCTTTTGCATCTTCTGCTTCCCTCTCCACTTCATTGTTTTTGCCAAGTTCCAAATTCTCGCTCTCCTGTTCTGTGTCTCTGGTCTCATCCCCCAGTTCTTCGGTATGATTATTTCTTGTTGCCTTGCGAGTGGACCCCATTTTTCTTCTTCTTCTAGGGGAGCTGGTTTCAGTGTTAGTTTGAGAGCTCTGAGATAGTGGTAGTTCAAGAGAGTTCTTGTCTTGTGCAGCCATTGGTTCTGCTACTTCTAATATATTCCGTTCAGTGTCAGATTTTAAAGCATTGTTTAAAGAGCTTTCCAAGATTCCAAAAGTGGTGTTCAATGGACTCTGACAACTCTTTTTTAGTTCACACTCTATCTCACTGAGAAGTGAGCCTTCTGACTGATCATGTTCATGGTGAATTTGAAGTTTATCTTCTCGCCCCGAAGTCTCTGCTATAGCACTCTGTCCAAAGACTTTGTCATAAAGTACTGTGTCCTTTTCTGTTGTTGGATTTGTCTCTTCTTTAGCAATATCTTCATCAGCATTTAGGTCCATACCTAATGTTGTTCTTCCCCATGCTTTCTTGCCATCTCCTCCTTTTAAAGTCTTGCGAGTTGAACCCATCTTTCTTTTTTTATTGTCTAATTGTTCAGCTTGAGGTTGTGTGGTATTGATTGATTCTGAGAGCTCTTTGGACCGATGAGATGGTTCAGTATGAATTGCAGGAACGAGCCTTTCAACCTCTGAATTACCTTCCTCATTTACTGGTGTGCTTTCAGCAATTGTTTGTTCTTTGGTGCTTTGTTTTTCTTTCATCTCTTCAATAAGGATGCCAAGTGACAACTCGGTCCCAGCACTTAGTGGTTTAGTAAGCACATCTGAAGTACCTGCTTGATGGCTGGTTTCACTGGAACCTCTCTCTTTCTCGTCAATTCCCTCTGTAGATTCCAAGTCTTTCCATCTTCTGCCCTCTTCTTCATTGTCTGGTTTGTTTCCTAATTGAGGCCTTCGAGTTGATCCAAATTTCTTCTTCTTCTTACTTTGGCTTTGTGTGTGTAGTTCTGCATTTTTCATTTCAGCATTTTCTGTACTATTTCCATCCTCTTGTTTGGAATCTGAAAGATCAGCCACTGGTGATGGTTGTATGTTAGTAGTTAGGAGAAGTTCACTTGTTACTGAGGATAATACAGAATCTGTAAGTTGTTCTGAATGCACCTCAATGAATTCCTCAGTGGTGGAATGTACTGCAGGACTGGCTTTTAATTCTTCCTTTATCTCTTCACTCTCCTCCTCTGTGACTTCATTCTTTCTACTTGGTGTGATATTTCTCTCTGTAACATGCAATTCTTTCTCCTCTCTGTAGCTGTCTTCATCATCCTTTTCACCTCCTTTTTCCTCTTTTTCAGTTTTTTCTTCTATAGACTTTTTCACGCCACCTCCATGGAGTCGCTCTTTATGACTCTTCCGAGTTGAACCCATCTTTCTCCGTTTTCCACATGTGTTAAGTTCTGGATTCTCTGTGATTACATTCCTCTGAGGGTTTTTAGATTCTTGTATGTGAATGAGTGAGCATGTGCTTTCCACTTCCTCTAGTTTATTGTCCCTCACACCCTCCACTGCTGTTCGTCCATCTTCTTCTTGAAGCACTTGAGGCTCTTCTGCTTTGCTCACTTCATTATCAGTGTGGTGAACGACAGAATCTGTCAACATTACATGTGGTGTATCAACACTTTCATGTTTTTCTGTTTCCTCATTGGATTTAATGAATTTTTTTTCCAAGAGTGGCTCAAGGATGCCAAGTGACACCTTAACTACAGCACTAGGTGGTTCAGAATACAAGTTTGAAGTAGCTGCTTGATGGCTAGTTTCTTTGGAATATCTCTCTTCTTCGTCATGTTCAATTCCCTCTGTTGATTCCAAATCTTTCCATCTTCTGCCCTCTTCTTCATTCTCTGGTCTGTTTCCTCCTTGAGGCCTTCGAGTTGATCCAAATTTTTTCTTTTTCTTACTTTGGCTTTGTGTCTGTAGTTCTGCATTTTTAATTTCAGCATTTTCTGTACTATTTCCATCCTCTTGTTTGGAATCTGAAAGATCAGCCACTGGTGATGGTTGTATGTTAGTAGTTAGGAGAAGTTCACTTGTTACTGAGGATAATACAGAATCTGTAAGTTGTTCTGAATGCACCTCAATGAATTCCTCAGTGGTGGAATGTACTGCAGGACTGGCTTTTAATTCTTCCTTTATCTCTTCACTCTCCTCCTCTGTGACTTCATTCTTTCTACTTGGTGTGATATTTCTCTCTGTAACATGCAATTCTTTCTCCTCTCTGTAGCTGTCTTCATCATCCTTTTCACCTCTTTTTTCCTCTTTTTCAGTTTTTTCTTCCATAGACTCTTTCAGGCCACCTCCATGGAATCTCTCTTTATGACTCTTTCGAGTTGAACCCATCTTTCTCCTTTTTCCAGATGTGTTCAGTTCTGAATTCTCTGTGATTACATTTACCTGAGGGTTTTTTGATTCTTGTATATGAATGAGTGAGCATGTGCTTTCGACTTGCTCTAGTTCTGAGAGTCTATTTGACGGCTGGTCCGGTTGGTCTACAGATATGCTTTGGTCAGATGGCAACTGTCTGATCTGCTCAGATACAATTCCATAAGTACTTTCTGTATTGATTTGAACATCTAAGCTTTCAGAATCCTCATAAACAAGCTCCACAGTGCCACTCATAGGGGAAGAATAAATTTGGCTGGGAATTTTATTGTCAGGACCTTCTGCACAACGGCCTTCAACTATCACGTTTGCTTCCTGAGAAGAGTCATGGCCAGTGCGAGAATCATTCTGAATGTTTGTGCTGACTGGTGGAACTTTATGCTTATTTGAAGATGTGGATTCATCACCTGTCACACCCTCCACTGCTGTTTGTCCATCTTCTTCTATAAGCACTTGTGGCTCTTCTGCTTTCCTCACTTCATTATCAGTGTGGTGAACCACAGAATCTGTCAACATTACATGTGGTGTATCAACAATTTCATGTTTTTCTGTTTCCTCATTAGATTTAATGAATTCTTTTTCCAAGAGTGGCTCAAGGGTGCCAAGTGACACCTCAACTACAGCACTAGGTGGTTCAGAAGACAAGTCTGAAGTAGCTGCTTGATGGCTAGTTTCTTTGGAAAATCTTTCTTCCTCGTCATGTTCAATTCCCTCTGTTGATTCCAAATCTTTCAATTTTCTGCCCTCTTCTTCATTGTCTGGTCTGTTTCCTCCTTGAGGCCTTCGAGTTGATCCAAATTTCTTTTTTTTCCTACTTTGGCTTTGTGTGTGTAATTCTGCATTTTTAATTTCAGCATTTTCTGTACTATTTCCATCCTCTTGTTTGGAATCTGAAAGATCAGCCACTGATGATGGTTGTATGTTAGTAGTTAGGAGAAGTTCACTTGTTACTGAGGATAATACAGAATCTGTAAGTTGTTCTGAATGCACCTCAATGAATTCCTCTGTGGTGGAATGTACTGCAGGACTGGCTTTTAATTCTTCCTTTATCTCTTCACTCTCCTCCTCTGTGACTTCATTCTTTCTACTTGGTGTGATATTTCTCTCTGTAACATGCAATTCTTTCTCCTCTCTGTAGCTGTCTTCATCATCCTTTTCACCTCCTTTTTCCTCTTTTTTGGTTTTCTTTTCCATAAATTCTTTCACACCACCTCCATGAAGTCGATCTTTATGACTCTTCCGAGTTGAACCCATCTTTCTCCGTTTTCCAGATGTGTTAAGTTCTGAATTCTCTGTGATTACATTCTCCTGAGGGTTTTTAGATTCTTGTAAGTGAATGAGTGAGCATGTGCTTTCGACTTGCTCTAGTTCTGAGAGTCTGTCTGATGGCTGGTGTGGGTGGTCTACAGATATGCCTTGGTCAGATGGTAACTGTCCGTTCTGCTCAAATACAATTTCCACTTGCTCTAGTTCTGTGCGTCTGTGTGATGGCTGGTCCGGTTGGTCTACAGACATGCCTTGGTCAGATGGCAACTGTCTGATCTGCTCAGATACAATTTCCACTTGCTCTAGTTCTGAGAGTCTGTCTAATGACTGGTCCGGTTGGTCTACAGATATGCCTTGGTCAGATGGCAACTGTCTGATCTGCTCAGATACAATTTCCACTTGCTCTAGTTCTGAGAATCTGTTTGATGGCTGGTCCGGTTGGTCTACAGATATGCCTTGGTCAGATGGCAACTGTCTGATCTGCTCAGATACAATTCCATAAGTACTTTCTGTATTCATTTGAACATCTAAGCTTTCCGGATCCTCAGAAATAAGCTCCACAGTGCCACTTACAGGGGAAGAATAAATTTGGCTGGGGCTTTCATTGTCAATACTTTCTGCACCACAGCCTTCAACTATTATGTTTGCTTCCTGAGAAGAATCATGGCCAGTGTGAGAATCATTCTGAATGTTTGTGCTGACTGGTGGAACTTTATGCTTATTTGAAGATGTGGATTCATCACCTGTCACACCCTCCACTGCTGTTTGTCCATCTTCTTCTATAAGCACTTGTGGCTCTTCTGCTTTCCTCACTTCATTATCAGTGTGGTGAACCACAGAATCTGTCAACATTACATGTGGTGTATCAACAATTTCATGTTTTTCTGTTTCCTCATTAGATTTAATGAATTTTTTTTCCAAGAGTGGCTCAAGGGTGCCAAGTGACACCTCAACTACAGCACTAGGTGGTTCAGAAGACAAGTCTGAAGTAGCTGCTTGATGGCTAGTTTCTTTGGAAAATCTTTCTTCCTCAGCATGTTTAATTCCCTCTGTTGATTCCAAATCTTTCAATCTCCTGCCCTCTTCTTCATTGTCTGGTCTGTTTCCTCCTTGAGGCCTTCGAGTTGATCCAAATTTCTTCTTTTTCTTACTTTGGCTTTGTGTGTGTAGTTCTGCATTTTTCATTTCAGCATTTTCTGTATTATTTCCATCCTCTTGTTTGGAATCTGATGGTTCAGCCACTGGTGATGGTTGTATGTTAGTAGTTAGGAGAAGTTCACTTGTTATTGAGGATAATACAGAATCTGTAAGTTTTTCTGAATGCACCTCAATTAATTCCTCAGTGGTGGAATGTACTACAGGACTGGCTTTTAATTTTTCCTTTATCTCTTCACTCTCCTCCACTGTGACTTCATTCTTTCTACTTGGTGTGATATTTCTCTCTGTAACATGCAATTCTGTCTCCTCTCTGTAGCTGTCTTCATCATCCTTTTCACCTCTTTTTTCCTCTTTTTCAGTTTTTTCTTCCATAGACTCTTTCAAGCCACCTTCATGGAGTCGCTCTTTATGACTCTTTCGAGTTGAACCCATCTTTCTCCGTTTTCCAGATGTGTTAAGTTCTGAATTCTCTGTGATTACATTCTCCTGAGGGTTTTTAGATTCTTGTAAGTGAATGAGTGAGCATGTGCTTTCGACTTGCTCTAGTTCTGAGAGTCTGTCTGATGGCTGGTGTGGGTGGTCTACAGATATGCCTTGGTCAGATGGTAACTGTCCGTTCTGCTCAAATACAATTTCCACTTGCTGTAGTTCTGTGCGTCTGTGTGATGGCTGGTCCGGTTGGTCTACAGACATGCCTTGGTCAGATGGCAACTGTCTGATCTGCTCAGATACAATTTCCACTTGCTCTAGTTCTGAGAGTCTGTTTGATGGCTGGTCCGGTTGGTCTACAGATATGATTTGGTCAGATGGCAACTGTCTGATCTGCTCAGATACAATTTCCACTTGTTCTAGTTCTGAGAGTCTGTCTGATGACTGGTCCGGTTGGTCTACAGATATGCCTTGGTCAGATGGCAACTGTCTGATCTGCTCAGATACAATTTCCACTTGCTCTAGTTCTGAGTCCCCATTTGATGGCTGGTCCGGTTGGTCTACAGATATGCCTTGGTCAGATGGCAACTGTCTGATCTGCTCAGATACAATTTCCACTTGCTCTAGTTCTGAGAGTCTGTTTGATGGCTGGTCCGGTTGGTCTACAGATATGCCTTGGTCAGATGGCAACTGTCTGATCTGCTCAGATACAATTTCCACTTGCTCTAGTTCTGAGTCCCCGTTTGATGGCTGGTCCGGTTGGTCTACAGATATGCCTTGGTCAGATGGCAACTGTCTGATCTGCTCAGATACAATTTCCACTTGCTCTAGTTCTGAGAGTCTGTTTGATGGCTGGTCCGGTTGGTCTACAGATATGCCTTGGTAAGATGGCAACTGTCTGATCTGGTCAGATACAATTTCCACTTGCTCTAGTTCTGAGAGTCTGTCTGATGACTGGTCCGGTTGGTCTACAGATATGCCTTGGTCAGATGGCAACTGTCTGATCTGCTCAGATAAATTTTCCACTTGCTCTAGTTCTGTGAGTCTTTTTGATGGCTGGTCCGGTTGGTCTACAGATATGCTTTGATCAGATGGCAACTGTCTGATCTGCTCAGATACAATTCCATAAGTACTTCCTGTGTTCATTTGAACATCTAAGCTTTCTGGATCTTCAGAAATAAGCTCCACAGTGCCACTCATAGGGGAAGAACACATTTGGCTGGGGCTTTCATTGTCATTACTTTCTGCACCACAGCCTTCAACTATTATGTTTGCTTCCTGAGAAGAATCATGGCCAGTGTGAGAATCATTCTGAATGTTTGTGCTGACTGGTAGAACTTTATGCTTATTTGAAGATGTGGATTCATTACCCATCACACCCTCCACTGCTGTTCGTCCATCTTCTTCTATAAGCACATTTGATTCAATTAATTCTTTTTCCAAGAGTGGCTTAAAGATACCAAGTGACACCTCAACTACAGCACTAGGTGGTTCAGAAGACAAGTCTGAAGCTGCTTGATGGCTGGTTTCTTTGGAACATCTCTCTTCCTCAGCATGTTCAATTCCCTCTGTAGATTCTAAATCTACCCATCTTCTGCCCTCTTTTTCATTGTCTGGTCTGTTTCCTCCTTGAGGCCTTCGAGTTGATCCAAATTTCTTCTTCTTCTTACTTTGGCTTTGTGTGTGTAATTCTGCATTTTTAATTTCAGCATTTTCTGTACTATTTCCATCCTCTTGTTTGGAATCTGAAAGGTCAGCCACTGGTGATGGTTGTATGTTAGTAGTTAGGAGAAGTTCACTTGTTACTGAGGATAATACAGAATCTGTAAGTTGTTCTGAATGCACCTCAATGAATTCCTCTGTGGTGGAATGTACTGCAGGACTGGCTTTTAATTCTTCCTTTATCTCTTCACTCTCCTCCTCTGTGACTTCATACTTTCTACTTGGTGTGAAATTTTTCTCTGTAACATGCAATTCTTTCTCCTCTCTGTAGCTGTCTTCATCATCCTTTTCACCTCTTTTTTCCTCTTTTTTGTTTTTTTCTTCCATAGACTCTTTCAAGCCACCTCCATGGAGTCGCTCTTTATGACTCTTCCGAGTTGAACCCATCTTTCTCCGTTTTCCAGATGTGTTAAGTTCTGAAATCTCTGGAATTATATTTTCCTGAAGGTTTTTAGATTCTTGTGTGTGAATGAGTGAGCATGTGCTTTCGACTTGCTCTAGTTCTGTGACTCTGTCTGATGGCTGGTCTGGGTGGCCTACAGATATGCCTTGGTCAGATGGCAACTGTCTGATCTGCTCAGATACAATTTCCACTTGCTCTAGTTCTGAGTCTCCGTTTGATGGCTGGTCCGGTTGGTCTACAGACATGCCTTGGTCAGATGGCAACTGTCTGATCTGCTCAGATACAATTTCCACTTGCTCTAGTTCTGAGAGTCTGTCTGATGACTGGTCCGGTTGGTCTACAGATATGCCTTGGTCAGATGGCAACTGTCTGATCTGCTCAGATACAATTTCCACTTGCTCTAGTTCTGAGAATCTGTTTGATGGCTGGTCCGGTTGGTCTACAGATATGCCTTGGTCAGATCGCAACTGTCTGATCTGCTCAGATACAATTTCCACTTGCTCTAGTTCTGAGAGTCTGTTTGATGGCTGGTCCGGTTGGTCTACAGATATGCCTTGGTCAGATGGCAACTGTCTCATCTGCTCAGATACAATTCCATAAGTACTTTCTGTATTCATTTGAACATCTAAGATTTCCGGATCCTCAGAAATAAGCTCCACAGTGCCACTTACAGGGGAAGAATAAATTTGGCTGGGGCTTTCATTGTCAATACTTTCTGCACCACAGCCTTCAACTATTATGTTTGCTTCCTGAGAAGAATCATGGCCAGTGTGAGAATCATTCTGAATGTTTGTGCTGACTGGTGGAACTTTATTCTTATTTGAAGATGTGGATTCATTACCCATCACACCCTCCACTGCTCTTTGTCCATCTTCTTCTATAAGCACTTGTGGCTCTTCTGCTTTGCTCACTTCATTATCAGTGTGGTGAACGATAGAATCTGTCAACATTACATGTGGTGCATCAACAATTTCATGTTTTCCTGTTTCCTCATTTGATTTAATGAATTTTTTCCCCAAGAGTGGCTCAAGGATGCCAAGTGACACCTCAACTACAACACTAGGTGGTTCAGAAGACAAGTCTGAAGTAGCTGCTTGATGGCTGGTTTCTTTGGAACATCTCTCTTCCTCAGCATGTTTAATTCCCTCTGTTGATTCCAAATCTTTCAATCTCCTGCCCTCTTCTTCATTGTCTGGTCTGTTTCCTCCTTGAGGCCTTCGAGTTGATCCAAATTTCTTCTTTTTCTTACTTTGGCTTTGTGTGTGTAGTTCTGCATTTTTCATTTCAGCATTTTCTGTATTATTTCCATCCTCTTGTTTGGAATCTGATGGTTCAGCCACTGGTGATGGTTGTATGTTAGTAGTTAGGAGAAGTTCACTTGTTATTGAGGATAATACAGAATCTGTAAGTTTTTCTGAATGCACCTCAATTAATTCCTCAGTGGTGGAATGTACTACAGGACTGGCTTTTAATTTTTCCTTTATCTCTTCACTCTCCTCCACTGTGACTTCATTCTTTCTACTTGGTGTGATATTTCTCTCTGTAACATGCAATTCTGTCTCCTCTCTGTAGCTGTCTTCATCATCCTTTTCACCTCTTTTTTCCTCTTTTTCAGTTTTTTCTTCCATAGACTCTTTCAAGCCACCTTCATGGAGTCGCTCTTTATGACTCTTTCGAGTTGAACCCATCTTTCTCCGTTTTCCAGATGTGTTAAGTTCTGAATTCTCTGTGATTACATTCTCCTGAGGGTTTTTAGATTCTTGTAAGTGAATGAGTGAGCATGTGCTTTCGACTTGCTCTAGTTCTGAGAGTCTGTCTGATGGCTGGTGTGGGTGGTCTACAGATATGCCTTGGTCAGATGGTAACTGTCCGTTCTGCTCAAATACAATTTCCACTTGCTCTAGTTCTGTGCGTCTGTGTGATGGCTGGTCCGGTTGGTCTACAGACATGCCTTGGTCAGATGGCAACTGTCTGATCTGCTCAGATACAATTTCCAATTGCTCTAGTTCTGAGAGTCTGTTTGATGGCTGGTCCGGTTGGTCTACAGATATGATTTGGTCAGATGGCAACTGTCTGATCTGCTCAGATACAATTTCCACTTGCTCTAGTTCTGAGAGTCTGTCTGATGACTGGTCCGGTTGGTCTACAGATATGCCTTGGTCAGATGGAAACTGTCTGATCTGCTCAGATACAATTTCCACTTGCTCTAGTTCTGAGTCCCCATTTGATGGCTGGTCGGGTTGGTCTACAGATATGCCTTGGTCAGATGGCAACTGTCTGATCTGCTCAGATACAATTTCCACTTGCTCTAGTTCTGAGAGTCTGTTTGATGGCTGGTCCGGTTGGTCTACAGATATGCCTTGGTCAGATGGCAACTGTCTGATCTGCTCAGATACAATTTCCACTTGCTCTAGTTCTGAGTCCCCGTTTGATGGCTGGTCCGGTTGGTCTACAGATATGCCTTGGTCAGATGGCAACTGTCTGATCTGCTCAGATACAATTTCCACTTGCTCTAGTTCTGAGAGTCTGTTTGATGGCTGGCCCGGTTGGTCTACAGATATGCCTTGGTAAGATGGCAACTGTCTGATCTGGTCAGATACAATTTCCACTTGCTCTAGTTCTGAGAGTCTGTCTGATGACTGGTCCGGTTGGTCTACAGATATGCCTTGGTCAGATGGAAACTGTCTGATCTGCTCAGATAAAGTTTCCACTTGCTTTAGTTCTGTGAGTCTTTTTGATGGCTGGTCCGGTTGGTCTACAGATATGCTTTGATCAGATGGCAACTGTCTGATCTGCTCAGATACAATTCCATATGTACTTCCTGTGTTCATTTGAACATCTAAGCTTTCCGGATCCTCATAAATAAGCTCCACAGTGCCACTCATAGGGGAAGAATACATTTGGCTGGGGCTTTCATTGTCATTACTTTCTGCACCACAGCCTTCAACTATTATGTTTGCTTCCTGAGAAGAATCATGGCCAGTGTGAGAATCATTCTGAATGTTTGTGCTGACTGGTAGAACTTTATGCTTATTTGAAGATGTGGATTCATTACCCATCACACCCTCCACTGCTGTTCGTCCATCTTCTTCTATAAGCACATTTGATTCAATTAATTCTTTTTCCAAGAGTGGCTTAAAGATACCAAGTGACACCTCAACTACAGCACTAGGTGGTTCAGAAGACAAGTCTGAAGCTGCTTGATGGCTGGTTTCTTTGGAACATCTCTCTTCCTTGTCATGTTCAATTCCCTCTGTAGATTCTAAATCTACCCATCTTCTGCCCTCTTTTTCATTGTCTGGTCTGTTTCCTCCTTGAGGCCTTCGAGTTGATCCAAATTTCTTCTTCTTCTTACTTTGGCTTTGTGTGTGTAATTCTGCATTTTTAATTTCAGCATTTTCTGTACTATTTCCATCCTCTTGTTTGGAATCTGAAAGGTCAGCCACTGGTGATGGTTGTATGTTAGTAGTTAGGAGAAGTTCACTTGTTACTGAGGATAATACAGAATCTGTAAGTTGTTCTGAATGCACCTCAATGAATTCCTCTGTGGTGGAATGTACTGCAGGACTGGCTTTTAATTCTTCCTTTATCTCTTCACTCTCCTCCTCTGTGACTTCATTCTTTCTACTTGGTGTGATATTTCTCTCTGTAACATGCAATTCTGTCTCCTCTCTGTAGCTGTCTTCATCATCCTTTTCACCTCTTTTTTCCTCTTTTTTGTTTTTTTCTTCCATAGACTCTTTCAAGCCACCTCCATGGAGTCGCTCTTTATGACTCTTCCGAGTTGAACCCATCTTTCTCCGTTTTCCAGATGTGTTAAGTTCTGAAATCTCTGGGATTATATTTTCCTGAAGGTTTTTAGATTCTTGTGTGTGAATGAGTGAGCATGTGCTTTCGACTTGCTCTAGTTCTGTGACTCTGTCTGATGGCTGGTCTGGGTGGTCTACAGATATGCCTTGGTCAGATGGCAACTGTCTGATCTGCTCAGATACAATTTCCACTTGCTCTAGTTCTGAGTCTCCGTTTGATGGCTGGTCCGGTTGGTCTACAGATATGCCTTGTTCAGATGGCAACTGTCTGATCTGGTCAGATACAATTTCCACTTGCTCTAGTTCTGAGAGTCTGTCTGATGACTGGTCCGGTTGGTCTACAGATATGCCTTGGTCAGATGGAAACTGTCTGATCTGCTCAGATAAAGTTTCCACTTGCTTTAGTTCTGTGAGTCTTTTTGATGGCTGGTCCGGTTGGTCTACAGATATGCTTTGATCAGATGGCAACTGTCTGATCTGCTCAGATACAATTCCATATGTACTTCCTGTGTTCATTTGAACATCTAAGCTTTCCGGATCCTCATAAATAAGCTCCACAGTGCCACTCATAGGGGAAGAATACATTTGGCTGGGGCTTTCATTGTCATTACTTTCTGCACCACAGCCTTCAACTATTATGTTTGCTTCCTGAGAAGAATCATGGCCAGTGTGAGAATCATTCTGAATGTTTGTGCTGACTGGTGGAACTTTATTCTTATTTGAAGATGTGGATTCATTACCCATCACACCCTCCACTGCTGTTCGTCCATCTTCTTCTATAAGCACATTTGATTCAATTAATTCTTTTTCCAAGAGTGGCTTAAAGATACCAAGTGACACCTCAACTACAGCACTAGGTGGTTTAGAAGATAAGTCTGAAGCTGCTTGATGGCTGGTTTCTTTGGAACATCTCTCTTCCTCAGCATGTTCAATTCCCTCTGTAGATTCTAAATCTACCCATCTTCTGCCCTCTTTTTCATTGTCTGGTCTGTTTCCTCCTTGAGGCCTTCGAGTTGATCCAAATTTCTTCTTTTTCTTACTTTGGCTTTGTGTGTGTAGTTCTGCATTTTTCATTTCAGCATTTTCTGTATTATTTCCATCCTCTTGTTTGGAATCTGAAAGATCAGCCACTGGTGATGGTTGTATGTTAGTAGTTAGGAGAAGTTCACTTGTTACTGAGGATAATACAGAATCTGTAAGTTGTTCTGAATGCACCTCAATGAATTCCTCAGTGGTGGAATGTACTGCAGGACTGGCTTTTAATTCTTCCTTTATCTCTTCACTCTCCTCCTCTGTGACTTCATTCTTTCTACTCGGTGTGATATTTCTTTCTGTAACATGCAATTCTTTCTCCTCTCTGTAGCTTTCTTCATCATCATTTTCACCTCCTTTTTCCTCTTTTTCTTCTTTTTCACCTCCATGACGTCGCCCGTTATGACTCTTCCGAGTTGAACCCATCTTTCTTCGTTTTCCAGATGTGTTAAGTTCTGAATTCTCTGCGATTACCTTCTCCTGAGGGTTTTTTGATTGGCGTATGTGAATGAATGAACATGGGGTTTCAGTTTGCTCTGGTTCTGATTCTTTATATTTTAGCTGGTGTAGGTGGTCTTCAGGTTTTTTGTGATCCCAAGGCAACTCAGTCATCTGGTCAGATGTTACCTCAGGTGTGTTTTCTGTATTCACTGAAATCTCCATGCTGTCATTTATTTCAGAAATAAGCTCAATTGTACCACTTCTAGGAGAAGCTTGATTGTGGCTGGGGCTTCCAGTGTCAGTACTTTCCATTCCACGGCCTTCACCTATCACTGATGCTTTTTGAGAGGAGTCTTGGTATGTGGAAATATTGACCTGCGTTTCTGTGATGACTGCTGCAGTTTCCTGCTCATCTGAATATGTGGATTCATTATTGATCTCATCATCCACTATTGATTGTTGTTCTATAATTGCCACTAGATCTTCTTTTTTGTGTGCTTCATTATCAGTGTTTTGAAGAACAATATCTGTCAATATATGCGATGTTTCATATTTTGATTCAATAGTTTCTTTTTCCAAAAGTGGCCCTAGAATGCCAGATGACACCTCACTCAGAGCCCTAGGCTTTTTAAAAAGCAAGTCTGCAGAAGCAGCTTGATGGTTGGTTTCTTTAGATTGTGTGTCTTCCTCATCATATTCAGTTCCTCCTGTAGCTTCCACAGCTATCATTTCATTCGCAGTACTCTCCTCACCACGTTCTTCTACTATCAGGGTTGCTTTCTGAGGAGAAGTATGGTATGTGGAAGTATCATTCTCAATATTTGTGATAACTGGAGGCATATCTTGCTTATATGAAGATGTGGACTTGGCTCTCTCATCATCTGCTACTGACTTTCCATGTTCTTCTGTGATCTCCACTAGTTCCTCTACTTTGCTTACTTCATTACTGTTATGGTAAACAACAATATCTGTGAGTCCTGTTTCATGGTTTAAGTCAGTAAGTACTTTTTCCAAGGATGAGTCAAGGGTGCCAAGTGACACCCCACTCACAGCACTCGGTGGTTCAGAAACCAAGTCTGTAAAAGCTGCTTGATGGCTGGTTTCTCTCTCTTCCTCATCTTGTTCAATTCCTTCCGTACCTTCTATATCTTTCCATTTTCTTTCCTCTCCTTTACTGTCTGATCTGTTACTTGTTTCTGCATTTTCTTTACTATTTATATCCTCCTCTTTGGAATCTGGATGTTCAGTCACTGTTGGTGGCTGTATGTTAGTATCTAAAACCAGTTCTGTTGTTTGACAGGATAATCCAGAATCCATATATTTTTCTGAATGCCCTGCTATAAAATCCTTAGTACTGGAATCTTCTGTAGGAGCAAAATTAATTGTTTCCTCATCCCCCCCAATAACGTCATTCTTACTGCTTGGTGGGTTATACATTTCTATACGACGTACATCTTCATTCCTGTCTTCATTATCTTTTTCACCTCTTGCATCTTCAACAGTGTTTCTCTGGTCAACTGCATGAAATTGCTCTCTCCTTTGAGTTTCATCTGATGTAATAGGCTCTGAATAAACTGTCATGACATTCTCATGAGGGATCTTTGATTCTTGAATGAATGAGCACATGCTTTCAAGTTCTGATTCTCTCTTTGTTGGCTCATTCAGATGGTCTACAGATATGCTATGATTCCAAGGCATTCTGTCAGATTCAGCCTCATTTTCTGTATTCACTGGCATGTCTAAACTGCCCTGTGCTTTAGAAATGAGCTCCACAGTGCCACCTGTAGGAGAAACATAAACTTGGCTGGGGCCTCTACGATCAGTAGTCTCTATATCATGGTCTTTGATAACCATGGATGCTTCCTGAGAAGCATCATAGCATGTGGAAATATTTTGCAGTTGTGTGATGATTGACGGCTCATTTGAGTCTTCTCTACTGTCATCCTCTACTGCTGATTTTCTTTGTTCTATAACTTCTCTACGGTCTTCTGATTTGCTGTTTTCTTCAAGGATCACACTGTCAATTTGATGAACAGATGGATTTGACATTATGACAGGCGGTGCATCAATCATTTTACGCTCTCGTTTTTCCTCTTTAGATTCAGTAGTTCCTTTTTTTGTAGGTAGATCAATGATACCCAGCGACACCTCACTCACAAGACTCTGTGGTTCAGCAAGTAAGTATAAAGTAGCTGCTTGCTGGGTGGCTTCTTTAGAACATATATCTTGATGTTCATGTTCAGATCCTTCTGTAGTTCCCACATCTATCGATTTTCTCTCATCTACATCAATGTCTGGTCTGTGTCCTCCATGAGGCCTCCTGGTTGATCCAAATTTCCTCTTTTTCATAGTTTGACTTTGTGCATGCAGTTCTGTTTCTACATTTTCCTGTGATTCATTTTGTTGCACTATAGCTTCCACTACTTCTCCTGAATTGCTCTGCACTTCAATGTCAATCTGATCACAGACCATTGCGTAACTCTTATTATCCACACCTCCTACAGATAAAGCATCACAAACTTTCTCAGGTGGCTTGATTTCCCCAACAAACTCTTGATTCCTGTTTTTAGCCGTGTCAATTCCACTCTCCTTATCTACTGTGCTATTATTTGACTGACAGGGTTCCTTCTCAAAGAGCCTGGAATCTTGACAGATTTTTCCATCAGTCAATTGATTAGAACCTGAATGCAGATCCTTTGACTGCATGTCCAACTCAGAATTTTCACAAGGTAAACTGCATGTCTGGCTGCTTAAGTTCATTGCATCAGACTCTACCTCATGTAGTGCTGCAAAAGGAATTACATTTCTTTCTCTGGCTAAATCTAAGAAATTTGCTTCATCATTCTTTGCTTCCTCTTTCTCTGGCCACCTTGCCCTGTCTTCTTTTTCTTCTTCTTTACTTTGTTCCTTTACACCCTGCTCTGTTTGGACTCTATTTTCCCCGATACCACTTTCTCCTGTGAGAAGTCTGGCATCAGAAAGATCATACAGCGCATCGCTGTGATGTCTGATTTCACTGTCAGAAGAGTCACGAGGGAGATCTATTTCATAAGAAAGATGCTGGTCTGATGAAGCTCCTCTTTCTTTCTTTTTTGGGCACAAGGTCATGCTTTTGTCAGGATCCACTGTTTGCACTGCAAAGCTGGCTTCCCTCATATCTCCAACTTCTTTTCTGTCCCTAAGCATATGCACATCCTCATTTTTTTCCTTGCCTTTACTGTATTCTGAAATGGTAAACTCTTGAGTGCAACTCATGGTTAGCTTTATGGTCTCATTTCTGTGCTCCAGGCAGTGGTCAGAAATGTTCTCATTTACTGTACCATCTTGAGCCCCTTCAGTTTCATCTCTCCTAGAATCCAGCCCTTCCTCTGGCAAATGTGAATATTCTTGCTCATGTTCATTTAGAAAAGGTGTTGATTGTACTTCAGTATCTTCTCCCCCAACTTCAACACTACATCCATGAGATGAGACTGTGCTCTCTCTTTCTTGTTTGTCTGCACCCATGGGATTTAAAGTGGGCTGATCATGTGCTGTGTTCACGGAGTTATCAGATGCCATCTGATTATCCTGTGACACATTAACATCCTCAAAATCATATTCAGGAATGGTAATTCTTTTCACTTCAAGGGGTCTGTCACGTGAGCCTGTCCTCTTCTTTTGACCTGGCATGTTGGCTAAAGTCTCCATTTGACAGTAATCATCAATTTCATGAGGTGGACTGCTACTTTCAGTGGTTGTGGCAACATGACCTTCTGACTCTTCAACGAAAGCTGTCCCCTTAAATTGAGCATATTCTTCAAGATCTTCATGTATCGTGCTACTAAAAGTCCAAAGCTCACTTGGTAAGGTTGAACTCTCTGGATTTATGGACCGACTTGAAGACACTGATAAACTTTGTTTGGAAGAATCTTCTGTGCTTCTCTCTTCTTTTGTCACTTCATGCTCCTCACTAAACCCTTCACTTACCTCCAGTCTGCCCTCTGGTTCTTCTTCAGGTATTCCTCCACCTTTAAATCCTCTGTTGCTCTTGCGTGTTGAGCCCATTTTTCTCTTCTTACTTGCTGCTTCAGCTTGCGCCAGTAAATCCTGTGACTGCAAATGAGGATGGAGCTCAGAGGCAGACGTCTGCTGGCAAGTTGGTGCTGCCTGACCAGACTGAGGCAGTAGATTAGCATCAGCTGCTTGTTTTTCAGAAGCCATGTGAAATTCTTGTTGTTCAATTTCAAGCTCCTCATCACCTGTTTGTGGGAAGCCAACATCACATTCTCTCTCTTTAGTATCTCTGTTACGATTTCGCCGGGAGGAACCAAGCTTCTGGCTCTTTCTCTGCCTTCTGCCTGACATGACTTTTCACTCTTTGCGCTGCGATGTGTACAAGGAAAACAAGAATACAATTACTCAGTTGTGCCTCTGAGAAATCTTGTACAGAAACATGATTCAAATAGAAACTTGCGAGCCTTAAAGGTTAAGTCATGGGTGTATGACTCATTACTCTGTAACATGCAGTGGTTTCAAACTACATTAAAAGACTGAATTTTAATTTATATTGACAAATGCTTATGCTCTGGCTGACATCAATAAAAGGTTTCACTTGTATTAATCAGTTTAATATTTGTTATGTGTTGAAATCCGGAACTCCCAAGAAGTAATAATTGTTTTGATACAATCATACGACTAGCTCCAATATAAGATGCAAAGTAAACTGTAAACGACTGACGTATCTAGCAATAATACTTAAAACAGTGCAGCCACAAGTTGGTGTCAGCAGTTAACAACTGCACTGTCCCGTTATCAAAGATACATCCCTGGTATTATGGTCTGATGAGGTTAAAAGGAAAACCACAAAATATTATATTTTGCTAACTACCCTACAAACCATCTCAGACTTGTTTTCTGCATCATCATAATTGTTCAAAATAGTTTTATTATTTAACAGATTAAATAATAAAACTAAAGGGGTCAAGTACTTCACACTGCCTGTTTGTCTAATCTAACCACAAAACTGTATATAGGTCAAGGGCTGCACTACCTTCGTAATAACAAGCAATTCAATCTGCCATCATATTTTGCAAACCATTTGCTGTGAAATTTTAAAGTAGATGAGCTATACGTGAGCTATAGATTCAAATAGATCACAAATACCCAAGAATGAGGATCTGAAAAAGCAACATGCAGCAATGAACTCTACAAAGCTTTAGAAACACAATATAGGAACCTTACCCCAGATTCTGTCTTGCAGTGTTTACTCAAGAAACAGTAAACTTCTCAACATCCTATAGAACGGCATAACCAGTAGCTGCTGACAGCGCTTATCTTTAGCCTCTTCGTGCTGTATCTGTACCAGTTTCATAGCTTCCTTCTTTGCTGGTTTCTAACTTCCTGTGCTGTTGACACCACGCTGTGCTGTGTAAACTGTGAGCTTCACACTTTTTTTAAAAAGATGCTTGAGAGGCACTGACCAGCTTTCTGTATCAACAGCATAAACTGTTAATTTGTTTGCAAAATTAACTGATGAATGACACATGTAACACAAATCAGTGTATTTAATGTTTCCACTCGTGAACCTATTCAATTCAAGAACATTAATGGCTTACCTCAGTTTCTCTATTCATCATCTAGCCATGTTAAACACAAGCATTACACTTCCTATTTTTGGGGCGTGTGTCATACTATGAAGACATCATACTTGTGCTTTAACAAAGACTGAGCCAAGTTAATCACTCAGAAAAGTTAAAACAGAAAATTGATATGCTTATATTACTTGTAGGCTACAATATCATGTTTTTCCATACAACCATCACTGAGTCATTTTGCAACAGGTGGGCACTATGGGTCCTAATCACTCATAACGTAAGTAACTCGTATTTTTTATAGAGATTTATTTTATTATATGGAACAATAAGCAACAATATTACTGCTAAAATGATTGGCACAGAGTAAAATATGCCAGAAGACAAAATCAGTGGGGAAAGATTTTTATTCAAAGTACAAACAAAAAGGAAATGTAAAGCAACTAATTCTGAAATACTGATCATAATCTACAAAACCATACTCTAAAAAGTTACAAGCGGGCGAGGGCCATGTTTAAAGCCACATTAGACAACAAAAAGTGTGTGTGGGGGAGGAAATCATGAATCTTTTGTTTAAAAAGAAGGACACACATTCATCATCCACAACCTGTTTGAGTGACACACAGACCAACTCTCTCCAAAAGCCTGACTGCAGACGCATCTTACCTCCGGTCGTTAGAATGGGAGCGACTGTAGAAAGTAAAAATTGGAAGAAAATGAGAACAAAAAGAGAGGAAACCATGTAGTAAAAAGGGATCTACATACTACAAAAATATTTAGCACATTATATAGAACCATTTCCAAACGACATTAACCATATAAAACAGATTCTAAACCAGAAGAACAATTTAACCATACAGTTACTTATTAGTGCATTCAAATGGTTCCTGGAGTGCTCATGATTCTATATCTACCAAGTGCATTTAACCCTTTAAGAATTTTTTATTGGGTGCTTTCCTACATGTCATTCCTACGAGTTCCTACGAGTTCACTTACCTGCGTGACCTTGAGAAGGATCGTGAAGGTTTATGGTTTCTATCTCGAGACAGAGACCTGTCCCTTCTCCTTTCTCTAGAAAGAGACCTATAAAGAGCAAGAATTAATCACAGCTTTAGTCATGCTAATTCATAGGGTTGAACAACTCCCATCTAGAAGTGTACAAATAAATACTTGGAGGAGCTTATTTTATTAATGAAAAAAAGACTCACCTGCTGCGACTGCGGCTAAAGCTCCTCCTTCTGGGGGACCTAATTTATGGGGTACAACAGAAACAAGTTAAAATGCCTCATAAGACTTGGAAATGGGATGACTATGGCCACAGAGTGAATACTGAAGCACTGTTGGCTGCATTTGTATCCGACCCTGGTATAACAGATTGCAGATGCTGGCTGACCGAAGGGTGTAGGAGCTAGCTGAGCTTCTGGAAGCACAGTTTTTTTTAACTGAAGATCTAATGACTGAGACTCATTTACAAAGATGTGTTAAATTTCTTCTGTGAGTAAAAAAAGAGGAAACTTTTATTAAAAGACATGCTTCTTTTTTTCCTACACCGTTGGGGCGACCAGTTACAGTCACAGTGTGTACTAAAACATCCCTTAATAATTTATTATTTGAAATAGAGGATGTGATGTCTGAATTCCAACTTCAAAAAAAGTCATTACACTGAAGCAAAAAGGCTTTTAACTTACTATTGTTTTGTTTTTCAACAAAGCTAGTTATGATGCAAAGAGGTTGAGTGTTGCTCAGAAGGCCAGAATTTGCGGGGAGATGGTTTCTAGACGTAAACACTGCTGACTGCTATAGATGGCTGAAGATGTCAGTTAGCTGAGGATGGTTGAGGGTAGGTGGTTTTGTAGACATTAGGGAAGGATAAGAGCCGTTGATTGGTTGTACGAGTGGCGTGGGTAGTTTTGCTGATCAGGTTAACGCTGAAGGAACTGGAGGAGCCTTAGAGAGGCATGCTCAGGAGGCAATGGGCCGATGGCCATGCTTGGGTCATGTGAGCTGATTGGTGAACGCTGGTCACATGGTGCTGAAACTGGACTAGTTGACTGACTCAGTGGTTGATGAGGAGAGGCATGATGTCTCTGAAAGGGGGGTCAGCTTCATTAATAGAGACAGAGATGGTAAAAAGCCCAAACATCGAGTAAACGCCATTGAAGGAAATGTTCAACAACAAATCTTACAGATATAAGCTGCAAACACTCATTAAATTGAGAAAGGGAGTGACTAATCAAGTATAGTAGCAGTCAGTCTTCAGTCTAGCAATGAAGGAAGACAGCTATGGTCTGAACATAGATTAGAGGCTTAAAAGCCAGTTGTATGCTTCTAAATCTCTAATCATTCATCTATTGATTACAATAAGTGAAAGGTCTGCCCCCAATCAGTTCACCTCTTAACATCACTATTGCGCAGATTTAACACTATTGTGTTATTTTGATCCCTCAAATTAGTGACCCTACCGGCGTCTAGGCGGTGGGCTCCTGCGTCTGTAGTCATCTCTTGGGCGACGACCCCATGAAGCTGGTGGTCCCCGATTTCTTGACCGTTTTTCCCCACTGGACATCTCAACTCGCACTCGACACCCACAAAGGGTCCTAGGGAGGGACGAGAAGGCACTTTTGTTTTTAAAATAAATAAATAAATAAATAAATAAATATATATATATATATATATATATTTCAACTTTTCATTCAACTTAAGTACCTAAGTATAATTTGCTATACTCTTAGGAACAGGCAATATGACATTTTTTTATAGTGACACTGCAACAATGCTTTTCTGAGCACATCATTGACAGTGTCAGCACCTAATGCTGGCTAACTCCATGTTTCATTACAAAAAGTCCTGTTCATTCAGATTTAGTGCAGTTCATAAAACAGCCCACATAAATCACTCTACTCATAGTTTTGCACAGATTTTCTAAAAACGATGTTACGCTAATGGTTCTTTTTACCAATGTGTCAAATCTTTATAAAAAGGTCTTACTGTGTATTATGATTTTTTGCTTTTGCTACATTTTCCATCACTTCCAAGGTTTATTTTTCCTCTTTTAAAATCAGCTTATGTTACCTTCCATCTAGCTCCCTTACAGCATCTGCAGCATCTCTGGGGTCCTCAAACTCCACAAATGCAAAACCAGGAGGATTCCTGGCTACCCATACACTCCGTAAAGGCCCATAATAGCCAAAGGCCCTCTCAAGGTCTGTCTTGTTCCCACTGTTGCCTAAATTACCCACATAAACCTTACAATCCAGTGGGCAATCACGGTGTAGGGAAGGATCTGCAGGAGGAACAACAAGATCTTTATAATATCATAGTTATAATATTGTTTCAACAGTAGTGTAATCTAACTACACTGGTGTAAAAAGAATATCATACAAATGTTAAAACATTGTTTCACAGCTAATAGAAAACCACTTTGTTTGGTTTGTTTCTGTTCTAGTAACTGTTCTCAGATTCTGGACGTTTTAGTGAAACATAGTATGTAATACAAGTAGAACAGCATAATGCTTTTAGAATAATAATTTTTTTAAAAACTACCAACCTCCCATTTTCACTTTTTGAGCTTTCTGCAAATTTGAACTTCAAAGGACAACCCTGCCAGAGATAAAACAAGACACAGATTAGTTGAATTTGAGGTTAGTTAGCTAGACGACAAGCTAAAACAACAGTAAATCTACGGGGACCTTAGATCGCCAAGGAAACAACAGTAACTAAAACAAAAACTGTTTACATGTTAAGCCTAAACAAAAAGTGCATTTTACAATGGCTTGAGTTGATAATTTTTGCCCAACTCAATATTAATATACAATCTAGCTGCAATTCGTTTACAAAAAACTTTTTAGGTCAGCTAACAACGTCTTAGCTCAACAACTAGCCAGCCAACAATGCTAACGTGTTGAGTTAGAGGAGAATATAACTCAGTCACACAATTTCTTGACTAACCACATGTAAGTCTTGCACCCCAGTGAAGTTATAATAGTTTACATTTTTCAGACATTTAGTCAGACCGAAGAATGTCACATGAAAGATAAACTATTCCATGCTAGCTGTCTGAGGTCAGTCGACCAGAGAACATTTTGAAATATGGTATTTTTTTAAAAATGATTTCGCTGGAACATTACACCTATTGTTTTATCCGCTGTGTACGATATATATGCTCAACAAATACCTGTTTGGTTTTTCTTTCCGACACCAGCCTGTTTCTTGTTTTGCAGCCAAATCAAAGACACTCGGCCTAGCTCCCCCCGGCTAGCGCAGACATCTAACAACATTAGCATACAGCTGGGTCAGATGGTTAAGACCGACTATTTCAAAATAAAAGTCTTCATAACGGGAATCTATTTTTGGAACGTGTTTTTCATTCTGTTCTCATCTAATAAACTATTTTTAAAAACTGATTTATATCGTTATTAATTTGGTGGTTAATTCTGCTGGAAGATAAAACCGCTAGAAATTAATTGATGTGGATTGCCTTTCCAGTCTGTTTAACGCTGGCAGTTTATTTAACCCTGGGGACAAGCGGAGGGAGGAGGGCAGCAAAAGTTCAGGATTAAGCAAACAAGCGTACAAAGTGCGTTATGTAATACCGATGCCTCGTAACCTACTCACACAAAGAGCATTATGCTGGCTTTATTTTTGTCCCACTGGGCATGTTGGTAAGAGGGAACAGGGTGTGTGTTTGTTTGTGCTTGTGTGTGTGTGTGTGTGTGAGAGAGAGAGAGAGAGAGAGAGAGAGAGAGAGAGAGGGAATAAAAGTATTCGCATCTTCTCCCGCAGTCTGCCCTTCAAGCATTATCAAGATATCGTTCATTGCTGTGCCCATTCTCTAAATGCATGTCGTGGTCAAACAGCCCGGCAACCAAAATGAACCATCTTTTTCTCGCTTTGTAACGTGTGTATATGTGTGACCATGCGGCGCGGAGTGTGTTTTTCAAATAGATTAGCACTGCACACTCTGTTCTGTTTCACTTCCTGATGACTGGGTAGCCTTGTGTGAACTCACCCTTCTGCCCACCAAACACAAATACACCTACAACTGTGTAATACATGCTGGTGGATAGCCTGACAGTCTCCCAGCAAACACAATTACTTTGTGACAATTATTGTTTTAGTGCCCACAACCATGAATTCCTCAAAAGTTTGTGACAACGTTATGATAACGTAGTGGCAACGTTGTCAGTACGTTATCAAAACCACCTCGAATCCTTTATACGTCCCGCTGTATCTGCATGGAATTCCATGGAAGTTGCAAACCGCCAGTAATAATATCATAAGATAACGTAAAAAGCACCTCCTTCTTTAAACAACATTGTAGTAATGTTGTTAGAAAGTAGACAACGTTGTGACAACGTTATGTGTTTGCTGGGCTAACTCGGTTGACCGACTAGAATGTTAAAATACAAACAAAAAAAAGATGCAGGAGGCAATGCCACCATTTAAATCCTCATCACCTGTTTTTCATATATAGCTCGCTTTAGGTTACCACAAAACTATGTACAGCCCGGTCATGTAGTGTATATATATATTTTTTCTGTTGACCGATCACAGCATTTCTAGATTCCAGTCTGGAATTAAATGTGTAATTTAGTTGTATATGTTAAGCTGATGGCGCGACCCGTCTGAGCGAGCAGGTTATTAAATGTACACACTGTGGGACACTGAGTACTGACTGACTGGACGCTGAGCGGCTATGGCTAACAGAGAAGCTGCATGTGTAAACAGAGGGCTAGACTGCAGCTGTAGGGCAGACCAGCCCTCGTTTCGCAATAAAAAGCTCTTTTTCTCTAAACATCTAATTTCTGACTCGTTCAGGCTGACATGGCTCCTTCGTGGACCTGGCGGGTCACTTCCACGTAGACTCCTCTCACTGTTATCATTAACCGGGACATTTTGTTCCCCTCCGAGATGGCGCTTCGTCAGCCTGTGGTAAATACAGTAGTCCTGTTTTTCACTCTGGGGGGGGGAGTGGGGGTCAGGGGGGTGCAGGCTTGTATGAAAGTGGTACATACCGCGAATACATTTCTACTGTCGTTTTCAGCTCCTTAAACGAGAGATATAACTAATATTATATTATTATGACCTCAGACATGCTGAAATACAGACTGTTCGTCACGTCTGCGATGTTTATGGCATCTCCACCTTGGACGACATTTCTAATGTAAAACTTATAGTTCATACGTCCTTAAAGTAAGTCACCTGCTGACACCGGTTTGTAGGGCTGAAAGACTTGTCGTTTTTACATCGCAGTCGCAATTTAAGAAAGTGCAGATTGCAAATTGTGAGAGCTGCTTGTGACCAGTCAGCAGCAACCAAATCTCTTACTGGCACTCTGGCACATTACATTCAGGGTTCAATGTTCAGGTCTTATTAGTAAAAAAGAAAATAATAAATTACAGTCGCAATGTTTAATTTTAAAATAATAATTTCCCCAAATTGTTCAGTCCTATCAGTTTGTTTCTATTATTAATAATACACTATATTATGCATACAAACATATACATTTTGTTGATGCTTGAAGTAAGTTCTTCCAGCTAATACATTATTAAAAAACATTTGAGCTTTATTTGTTTCGTTTTTTCCCCCATGTTTTATTCATGTTTTATATAGTGGTCCCAAAATGTATTGGAACAGTTTAACCACCGGAAAACTTAAATTAAGTTATTTAGGTTAACTATTGCATAAAATGGTTACCAAAGTGATATTTAATTTAGAGAAAGAAAGAAAAAAAATATATAACAACTGGACCTGGGTGAATGAAGCCCACTGTTAGCACAGGTATGGTGGAAGTAAGGAAAAAGCCTGGAGAAGAATTCCTTCCAAACTGTTTGAGAGGTGGAAAGTCTGGAGTTGTTTTTCTGACAGGGCTCTGGGAGAGCTTGTGTACATTGATGGGATCATGAAATTAGAAGTGTTCAAAGGGCATTTTGGATGCAACTCTGCAGAAGCCTGCAAAGAAATAATTATCTGAAATACAGCAGCTGCCCTTTAAAATATTCTAAAAAGACATTTATAGTCTTGGGATGATGTATTTAACATAAAAACCACTGTGTTTGACATTTTAATACCTAACCCAACACGCTGACGTTTCTTAGTATGACACAATTGTCCAAATACTTTTTTATGGCCACTAAATATAAAAGTCCAAACCTTAAAAAATTTT
This sequence comes from Megaleporinus macrocephalus, assembly GCA_021613375.1. Taxonomy (NCBI): domain Eukaryota; kingdom Metazoa; phylum Chordata; class Actinopteri; order Characiformes; family Anostomidae; genus Megaleporinus; species Megaleporinus macrocephalus. The sequence continues at coordinate 18,474,676 of CM038704.1, read as the reverse complement.
TACTTTACTGGAGAAGCTTAACTTAAAATGACTTCTTGTCAGTTTGTAATTATGTAATGGTTCTGACGCTCATAAACTCATAGAGGAACTCTGAAACTGTGTTTACGCAAAATTGAGACAATGAACCACCACAACTGCAATTTGTACCACAGGTTCCCAAATTCTTTATATTTTATTATTATTGCTAGTTTCTCTGACCCTGCGGTGATGTTTTTATTTGTGTTAAACGGTACAAACACATGCTGTAATTTACAAGCCTGTTTGAAAACTGTGTATTAAGTACTAAGTTTACCGTAATAGCTTATAATTTTACTTTAACTGTACCTGAAGTATAATATATATATATATATATATATATATATATATATATATATATATATATATATATATATATATATATATATATATATATATACGCACACACCACTTTATTAGGTACACCTCTGTGTTTTTACCTTCCATGCTTACCATGTAGAAGCACTTTGCCATTCTACAATTACAGACTCTAGTCCATCGATTTTTCTGTATACTTTGCTAAAGCTGTTCTTCAGTGGTCAGGGCCCCCACAGGACCACCACAGAGCAGGTGTTGTTTTGGTAGTGGATTATTCTCAGCAGTGACACATTGTGGTGTTGGTCACGTGGTGTTAGTTTGTATTGCACTGGTATGTGTGGATCCCACTAGTAAATACAACAACATGGTGCCGTTCATGTGTGCTAATCTCGTAAATATAATATTTCCGACACGGCTTGAAAACAGCAATAGTGCAGAAGATTCATTGCACTCAGACATTCCACCATGCACCGCAGCAAGTAGTGTACAACCAGTGTACCCTGGGGGACAGGGGATACGCATAATGCAGTGCATGGTTTGAAGAATCATATGCATCTCTTTAGAGTAAGATCAGAGAGCCCAGCTACCATGGCAGTGTCTCCACAGACCTCTCTTCAGACCAGTTACAGATGTCAGCAAGATCTTCTGTGTGCAGTCCAACACAGTGGTTACAGAGGACTGGTGGCATGACGTTCATAGTGTTTACGCAACAGAATCTGCTATTATGCAAAGTAAACCTGAATTGCGTAATGTTCAAAATCATTTACTACCATCGCATGAAGGGTGCAGTGAATAACTGTTTTCAAGATGTTTAATAAGATGAAGAGATAAATGAATTTCTCAGAAAACATGCTTGGAATGCTCTCAGGCACAGGCTTAGCGGCACTGAAATCTAAAACAGTCTACTAAAAGACACATGCTATCAAATGCAATGGCAAATGTCTGTCATTTAAAATGTAGAATATTGACTGTTACCACAGATTTGATAATAAGATCCTCAGAATTTATGATTTCATAAACATTTATTTTTAAACATTTATGATTTCAGTGATGTTCGGCAACTTTAAATACTTCTTGATATGATTTTAGAGGCGTGTCACCATAACTGGACAATAAAAACATGTTATCCATAGAGATATATTTGCAGTATACATGGATGATGTGTCATGTCAGTAAGACCTTTACTCTGAAGGTTTAGGCCAAACAAAAGCACCAGTAGGTGGTGTTTGGACAGGGTGTGGTGTACATTTTGCTTCTTAGAGTGGTGAAGACACCTCTCTGTGTTTCAGTACATGGTTGCCTCCTTTTGTAAAACTGGTTGTTAGTCTTGCTCAATAACAACCACGTTCACCATTTACACAGAACTGTCTTTCAGTGTAAACACTCGCACATCCTTTCAATCAAGGTTCAAACAATCATACGTGAAATCACATGACTAGAATATAGAACGTTTGTAGTTCTAAAAAAAACCCCCAGAGTGCTAGAATAATGCTGCACTATGGCCTCCTCCGCACGTGATGTGAAGTGCTGTTCTGAACCCGTGTCCTTGAGCGACCCCTGTGCGCTCTTTGTTTCCTTGTGCTTTCCTTAATGAGCACACACAGCTCTGCTGCTTAGACATCAACCCTAGGCAGCATTTGATTCCGTTATCCTCCAAGATGATACGCCAAAGGCCTGCCTGTCCATAGATGCAAAGTGCAGAATTTCTGGCAACCTGATATTCTGAACTGTCTTAACTGACAGGACCAACACACATCAAGTCAAACTGAGTGCGGGTTGCACAAGCTAAACAACTTTTTCATTTTTACTTTTTTAACAAGAACCCAATTAAGAGAGACTGAACAAGTACAGGAAACAACGACGTACTATTAAACGCTTGACGTGAATGAAATAATCACTACTCATTTTTTTTAACTGTAGTGAAATAGCCTTGAATCTTGAGCACTTGAGCAGCAGTGTGACTAAGAGGGTCTTAAAGAAGACAGGCTTTCAGGGTTATCAGCCAGCGGGGAACATCATGTCTCCTGCAGCACAAAGAGGGAATGTACATGTTGCAAACTGAGGAGTAACAGCATGTTATTTTTGGTTCTTATCCCTAGGGCTGCACAGAAAGAGTTATGTTTTGAGCACACAAAAAAGATGGCCACTTGTTAGGTCTAGATGACCATATGTGCCTAATCAACAGAATTAGTGTAGATTTACAGATACTGCTGCATAGTCTAGTTGGCCTGTTCCAAACCTATTTTAATCTGGGGCGAATTGTTCATAATAGGCCTATTCAGTGAAATCTGATTATTTTCTTGTAAGCCATTTCCATTGGCAGCATGTTATGTCGCTTTCTGTGCTGAGGAGGCAAACATAAACTCCCTGCTGGTGTGTCGGTCTGCCGCTCAGTCATATTCATTTAGCACAATAAGACAGATAAGCATTACAATACATTAATAGTGTGTTGTACTTATTTATTTAAATTAAAAAAAGAAATTTCAACCATCATTACCAAATGCACCACATCCTATGCTAGAAATTAAACTTGATCTAGGTATCCAGACTAAGCACAATGCTCACGCTGTGTCCATGGCCCACAACAGGCCGCGTGAACACGCTGTTCCCTGCGGGAGTCGGCGCGTAACGGGTTACGGGTCAGGGTGTCTGAGCTAGGACACTGTGTTCTCATCACGGTGAGCTACAGTACAGCCGGAACACTGTGTTACTTTTGTGGTGGTGGAGAGTTTACAGGACCTGCCCTCGGCTTTCTGGCCACGCCCACTTGCTTCGTCGCTCCTCCCCACACCCCCTCCACTCCATTTGGCTCTCCTAGAGCGCTCGTATGTTTTGTCCCCCCTCACTCATGCTCCGACAAGTCCCGCCCCCCTGCGCTAGGATTGGCTACCACTCGTAACTCGCAGGGCATTCACACTTTCTAAATCAATTTCTTCACATTTACGTGTCATAACCCGTAACTTCACTAAGGGCACGAAGAAGGATGCCTGTTTTTTTTACTTTGCTGCTTTAAACACGAGTGTCTGACTCTGCTTGAGACCAGCACATGAGGAGGAGAAGAAGAGTCTCTCGCTCAGTACAGAGCTGATGTTGACACACTGAAAAGAACGTAAAGCAACGCCATATGCAGTGAACCGACACGAAAAAGACTGGACGGTGAGTAGGCCTGTGTGTGGACTGCTTGTGATCACGAACTACTAGCCAATCCCAGCACAGGGGGCGTGGCTTCTCGGAATACGGGCGAGATTAGGAAAAAAAAAGACCCACGGCGAAACGTGCCGGTAGAACATTGAGTACTCTCGCGCCGGGAGGGCGGCGTCACAGCAGCAGCACGCGCAGCTCCGTTAAAGCGCTCGAGCTACATGTTGCACTCGCCGCCGGTAAGACTCGCCGAAGTTACATGCGGATTTACAGAGAAACAGATGAGAGGACCAGGGGAAAGAAGAGAAATACTGTGAGTATTTTCATTTATTTCATTTTCTTTGACCTTTTTCTTGCCAACCATCCCATGAGCTGCTCATGTAAACACAGACTGCAGTAAAGTGTATCAGTGGTGTAACGGGAGAACAGGAGAACATCATAAAATAATGAATAAAAATGTCTTGAATTAATTGGTATATATATATATATATATATATATATATATATATATATATATATATATATATATATATATATATATATATATATATATATATATGTGAGAGAGAGACATGGATCTACCTATCTATCTATCTTCATCTACTGTAGATATATCTATATATATATCATATATACATATATACATATATACATATGTATATGATACATATCATTATCATATATATATATATATATATATATATATATATGATTATCATACATATATAATAATCATGCTTGCATATATGCAAAAAATCATATTCACAAAATCGAAACATATGTAGGTTATGGAAAATATCTCATCCTTGTACTGACTTCTTTAAGTGATGAACAATTTGAGACCACAACACAACAGCCTTCATTTAACGGTGATGTTACAGTGCATATACATTGTACTTGAAGTTGCACATGTACCATCTGAAAAAGCAGGGAGTGAGGCCACAGCATTGCCTTCAACACTGATGACAGAGTTCGAAAGAACCCAGTGAACCCATTTCTGTATCTAAGGGCTCATGTGGGGACACTCGCGAACAGGATCTCCTCCATTAACACTGATGTGCGCCGCACATTCAAGGATGAACAGTGAGGATTTTGTCTGTGTAAGATCACAGACTCATTAAAACAAACAAGGAATTTAAAGGTGAATGAGCTGCCTTGCTTTATCTGTCTCATTGAAGGCCAGCATTCAAGGTTTGTTCCCCTAGACCTATGCAAGTGTGTGCTTCTTGTCATTACCCTGTTTCACAAATGAAGGACATGCCTTTTAGTTTGGAACAATATGTACAAGGAAGACAGTAACCTGACATCACTGAAATGTGTCTGATGTTACAAACTGAAATTTCCCTTATTGTCATAAGGGCGTGCAAGAAAGCGGATGCTTGTAGAAAAGAAAAGACAAAGAAATGTAAAGAACAGATAGTGGAAAACATTTGCTTCTATATGTTTTGTGTGCATCAGTGTGTGTGAGCCAAAGCTGTTGGTGGCGAGTGTTTCAGTGCAGATGATGTGTATTAGGACGTAATGACTCAACTGCTACGCGTTTTCATCTTTGTTCGAGAAGCATCTGGTGAGACTGAACCACACGAGTGAGCTGAGGTTTAATTCAATTATCTGATTGAATTATCTTTATCTGAATACTCAGATAAAGGCATCAAACTGTATAAGAGAGGCTCATGTAGGCAGAACACAGACAGGTTTATAGAAAGTCTGTGGTACTTAAAGATGAATTGGAATAACGGTAAAAGAAAGCTTTCAGACAGAAGAGAGCTCGAGAGAAAGACGGAGAAGTGGCTGCATGTTATCGCACACATATCAGGAACATACTGATATCATCTTTTTAACTGATTAAATTACTTTTGTAACCAGGTACCATATCTTCTATCTGATCCATATTCTGCTATAAAACAATAGTATATTTCAATATACTAGATGTTCATGTGGTAAATTTCAATATACTTCATTTACATATAGCATGTTTCAATATATCACATTTAAATGTTATATATTTGTATTTACACATCGTACATTACAAAATTATTTACATATTTACATATAGTACTTTCCAATATTATGTTTGCATATAGCATAATTCAATATTTTACACACACACACACACACACACACACACATATATGTATATATATATATATATATATATATATATATATATATATATATATATATATATATATAATTTATTTTTACATATTGTGTATTGTCACTATCAGAACAAAAACCTGTTTATTTTGAATATTTCATTAATACTGTTCTTTTTAGTGTTCTTTTTAAAACTGTTACTTTTTTTCAATTGGCCTTTAAATTGCACCAAAGTGTCATAATAAATGAACGAATAGAAGTTTACCTAAATTACATACATTTACAAAGTTCTTAATGTTGTTTTTCCTCCTTACCTGTTGTTTTTTTATGTAAGGTTTTGTTCTGACAGTGACAATATATAGAGGAAATGTACTGAAACTCTGCAGGTACTGTAGGTTCTTTAGAATCCTAATAAAATAATTTTGTTAAATCTCCATAAAACTTTATAGAGGTTAATTCATTAATAGATTTATTTCATATTCAAGATGAGCAGCAGTACCTATTGTCTGAACTAAGCTAAATGAGAAATTGCTTTTTTCTCTCTGTCCGTCTGCGCACTCACCCCTACATACGCATCGATAGAGAATGATGTAAAACATTTTTAGAAGAAAAAATGCTCATTGCTCATTCTGGGTCAGTAGATTTGAGTGGATTTCTATTGATCAGTAAGTACAGCATTTAGAATCAAATGTATTACATTATATTTAACAACATCTGTTAGTCAGAGCATTATTACATTTTAACTCCGTCATCTGGTAGTCACAGAGTACAACTGTCCTAATTAAACTGGACTCTAAAGCACAGACCTTTCAGACGTGCGTGTGTACCCTACTTTCCATGTGTTTGGACTGTATTTTCCTGTCATTGTTAGAAGCTGCCCATATGTAAGAATGGTTTCCACATATATCATAGTGCAAGTGGCTGTGTGTGTGTGTGTGTGTGTGTGTGTGTGTGTGTGCGGATAAACATTAAGTTCTCTGAGCGAGAGCCTTGAGTCATAGTGTGTTTCTTGCAGGACTGGACTGAATGTTCCCTTCTCTGATCTGTTTTTGTTCCTACATCTCTCCGGTCAGTTCACAGACGTAATACTCACGAGACACCCGTCTTTACTAAATCTGCAGCTTCAAACCTAATTAGCATCCGAACAGCATCATTTATAGATATAATGGCACCAATTACACTGCTGGCTTTGTGTCATCTGATTATAATTTATGGTGACCAGTGCATATGATTATGTAAAATAGGAATTTACTGTGGCCTTTTTACATTTTGGTATGATTTAAGAGCTAAACGGTCACCAAATGAAAACATATAGGATTAAACTTGGCTGGTTTGCTGTAACAGTATTAACACTGGCAATCATGGCTAAAAGCTGCTGGGGTCTTATTTGTCTGAACATTGAGATGCTGATTTGTGGTGGTTTAGACACATAAGGCTACACCATTTTACTGGCTACACTCTCTAAGGGCTCTAGCAAAATGCAGAGGTTGTATATAGCAGCATCATATCTCAAACGCTTAATAGTTCTTTTGTGCTTCTGTGCCCCACAGTGATGTAAAATCTATTGTTTATGGTGCATATATGATCTATACATTATAAATGTAATATGTAGCATGTAAAACATACTTTCCCTTTAATGTAAGTCAATGTAACCAGACTTTTTTTACACACACAATGTAAAGCACTACAGACATTTTCAATTTATGTAAAAAAAAAAAAACTCCCCATAAAAACCCCAAAAGATTTTGCGATATTTACATACACACGTTATCATAAAGGCTTTTGGTCACTTAAAGGTCTTTGTGCAATAGAGGAACCCTCTTTGCTGCTCTATAGAAACATTTTTAAAAAATGCTCCTTAGGAACAGTTTTCCATCATTTTGCAGAACCATTTGTAGTTGTTTAAGTTGTCATGGGTCCATATACAAACATTGCCTTTACTAAGGAACCCTTGAAGGACCAGTTCTTAAGGCTGATAACATATTGAAGTCTTTTTACTAAGATTGAGTTATTTTTCTGTTTTTAAACAGAGGGTTTAAGTTTGGTTATCACTCATGGGGAGCAGTAAGCATAGCTGTAATTTGATTTTTTTACATTTGTAATGCAAGATTTACAAAATATGGGCAGTATGGACTTGGAAGGATGAGCTTGTTTGGTTTAACACCAGGAGGTGAAATGACAGAGAGTGGTCTCGGAGCTCCAGTGTGAAGCTGAAATTTGGTATACGCCATCAGATTGTGCCAGGAACTGTGAATGGAGGGAACATAGTGTTCCCCTGCACACACTCATGAGCTTTAGTGTACACTCACACACACACGCGCGCATGCCTCCTCCCATCACGGAGAAAGACAGACACACACTCACACATAACACACACAGACAGAAAGGTGCCTATGGATAAGCGCAGGCCCACCAGCCTTGGTCTTTAATCACAGTTACAACACAGTTAATGACCACAGGACACACTCATTTTCTGTCTGTCTGTCTGTCTCTTTCTGTCTAACAAACTCACAATCTGGCTCCTAATTGTACGTCTGGGGAATTCTTCGAATTTTGTCGGCTTTAGATTGTGAAGATGTTGTAGATGAGCTTCCGGTGTGTGTATGTACACGTGAAGATATTTTAAGAATCATTAAATGTACACTTCAAGGATGAAACATTGCTGGGCTGCTTGAACAACAATATCAACATCACAGCCAGAAGCTGCTTGAATGTTGTTTTGCCTGTGTATTGAGACGCTGGTTTATGATAGCAGGAATCATTGCAGTTATAGGCTGTATTAAAGGCGGTGATGACTACACTGTTATATTCATTCGTGCTATTTTGAGGGTGTTTTTAAATGGAAAGCCAAACAGGAAGCTGTAAAATGTTTAAAAAAGGGGGGATGCCCCACTACCAGAATGGGATGCTATGGCACCTGTTCTTGACATGCTGTGCGGCTGGAAAGTTTATAGGTTCGTTAATGGCAATTAAAGTTACTGAATGCAATTAGAAAGCTAACAGAAGCCTGAAACATCTGGCTAAGAAAACACCAAATACACACAACTGATTAGGTAAAATGTTTTAAACAGCTTGTTCTTCTCATTGCTTTGTGGACACAAAGGTAAAAATGATGTTATAAATTTCACTAAGAGCTCATGTAGTATTAGAGGTGACTGAAACTATGTGTTTAGATTAAGTAAAAATTTAGATGCCGAATTTCACCAGTCCAGGATTTTTCTTTGGATTGTCCAGGTGTTTGGTTGCCTGTTTGGGAAAGAAATCATTCAATTGGTGTACACAAAATGTCCAGGAATGCAAGAATGTCTTATATGTTCCTTAGAAAGTTCCCTTTATTGATTTTATTAGTTCAGATTGCCCTCAGAGTAGTAGGGACTTTCGTTTTGGAAATGTGCACTGCTGGTTACATGTTTAGACACTAAGCAGCACTTCAGCATTATAACTGAGCTGAACTGACATCTATCCACCTTAAACAGCGTTGTGAGCACATCTATATGTCTGCTAAATTTACTAAAAAGCACAAAAAACCACAACAACAACAACAACATAAAACAGTATTTCTCTTGGCCTTGGAATTCCTGTGTTCATGAACTCATCATTAATAAGCCCTTTCAGAGGGCAAAGGGGGTGTAATAGCTAAGTGTAAACATGTTACGTTATATCAAATATGCGGTCCAGAACACCTAATTATGCAGTCTAGAACACTAAATTGTACAGTCCATGTTGCTGAATTGTACAGTCTAAAACGTGTGCAGTCAAGAAAATGCAATTGTGCAGTCTATAAAACTAAAATGTGCAGTTTGTAGCCCTAAATTATGAATTGCTAAAGCGTACATTCTACAACATTCTTGGCTAAGAACTTGCTTTTCCATATTGCTTTTATCTATAACCCCAAAACAGTCTATAACGTTAATAGGTGCAGTCCAGAACATTAAAATGTATAGTCTAGAACAATGTTTCTTAATCCAGCTTCTACAGTCTTGAACACTCCAATGTTTAATGTGCAGTCCAGAAAATTTAATTCTGTCACAATAACAGATTCTTGATTCTTGAGATTAACTGACTTCTAACATGAATAAAATATAACACTGTCCTTCATGTTCAGTGTGATCTTACATATTCACCAACTGATTTCGTAATCACAGAAATCTCTATGGGATCAATCATAGTCCTAGATTACACAGTAGAGTAAATGCAGATTGTTCACGTGCAGTCGAGAAATGACAGTTGCTGTTTGCATTGTTTGAACAATTCATGGCTCATGTACCAAAAGAAATGTTGAGAAAGAAACTCTTTTCAACTGACCTTGACAGATGTTACGTAATAAACTATACATTTACATTTTCTTATAATAATTTCATAATTCATGCTAAGTTTCCTAGGTTCTCCACATGATTTTCTATAGATTACTATAACAGAACAAGCTGCACCTTCATTTTCTAATTAGTTTGTGTTTGTGTTTTAGGGGAACAAGGGCATGTGTGAGTGCTGAGATGGCCACCTTTGGGGATGAGTCTTCGACGAGCCAGTCTCCTATTGCTCTCTTTGCCTCTCAGGGTATTGACATCACTCCAAACAAAGACAGAGGAGTGTGCAAGGTTAGTAACATTCTATTATCTCACTCTCTCCTCATCTGAGTCACCATTTCTGCATTTATGTAATGCTACACAGTGCAGCAATAATAACTCTTTCTGATCAACTGACAAATGTGTTTCTTGATTTTGTACATCGTGGCTCTGTGCAGTCTGAGCCATTACTAATACTATTACTGATGGATGATATGAGGTTTAGGCATGTATTATGACTTATTAGATGGTTATGGGTGTCTGGTCTGTTCCACATCGGTTTTGAGATTCTCTTTTTATTATTGCACACATGGGCATAAATAAAAAGGGCTGTTTTTATAGTGCAATGCACTACTAAAAGACAGTTCAAAAAAGGAGTGATGTAATGTTTTGTTTTTTATTCGGATTGCCTAAAGTAATGTTTTTAGTGAACTGGAGAAAAGAAACCACTTCAGACAGATCACTTCAAAGAGCTTTGCCTACGAATGATTGTAATTACTTGAATATCACAAAACTGAAGGGAACAGCATGATGAAGGCTTTCACTGATTCCCTGCAGATCGTGAAGCGGCATGGTACGGAAGGGGAGAGGCCTATGATCGGGGACAAGGTGCATGTCCACTACACTGGCAAACTACTTAATGGGAAGAAGTTTGACTCCAGCTTTGACCGCAAAGAGCCTTTCGTCTTCAATGTGGGCAAAGGTATTGAAATCTTATATTGTTTTTTTTTTTATATCCACATAGTTTCCAGCTAGAATTTACTCACTGTATCATACAGTTTCAAATAGAATGGATTTGAAAGTTTCAGAGCATGCTATAATTTCATAAAATCATAAATCATTTATATCAATCATATGATAACGATACTTGAACTACCTTCAATAAGAGCCAGAACAGAGTTAACTGATAAAATCAGAGGTGGCTAGGCTCGCCTTAATACTCAAGTGGAAGCTCCTGATATTGATAAAATAAAGACTCCTTGTGGTCTGAGATAAAATGTTGAAACTCATATGTCTGAGATGTGAGCAAAGGCAAAACAGGACAGAACAGAATGAAATTAAACTCTTAAAAGAAAATTAGTCATTTTGTTTCAATGAGCAAAGTGCGACAAAAAAAATGTGGATCTCTTTTCCTCACAAAGTACACCAGTTACTACCTACATCTGGATAAAGATATTAAGTGATAGAGATATTTTAATGGGGAATTATAATGGATGTGTGAATTTGACAAGACAAAAAAAAGGTAGCAAAAAAGTAGACACCTAGAAGGACCTTTTAGTACCGTATACCAACATAAACATTTACAAGACTTCAATTCTTCAAATCACAATTATGAACTCGTTTCACTTCAGCGAGTGTCATTATTATGTAAATAAACAAGTCTGACATCCAAGTTAATATTAATCCTTATTTAACCTCCATATTACTGTCTTGTTAGTTAATAAACTGTTCAAGCACCTAAATGACTCAACAAATTCCTACCTGCTATACACCTACGCCTAAAGGAACGATTGTTCTTTATGAGAGATTAAGCCAATAGACAGTAACGTCATCGTGCCTTGCTTTCGTATTCTTTTTGCTTGTAGTCGATTATGTAATGTCTTCATAGATTTCCTGCATCAGGGCAGAGCTGAAATTCCTGTTTCCTCACACCTGTTCATTTAGTGCAATTAGTCATGAAAGTCACTTAGTAACATAGAACTGTTTTGACATGAATTACTTGTCTGTTTATATAAAGAGAACATTTTGTATGAACGGATCCCGGCACATGCCACATTCTAGCAGTTCCACGTGCACATCCATGCACCCGTTTGTGTTTCGCTGCAAGCTTTTCTTAACTTTCTTAATGGGTATTTTTTTTGTACACCATTTAAAAGGGCCAGATTTTCTTACTTTATGTGAATATTTCAGGATGAATGGACCGATATGAGTAATTATATAATAACGCTGAGAAGGTCTTACCTTCAACTGTAAATCGTTTTATTTAATTAATTTTCACAAGCAGCTCACTAAAACAAGTGGAACATTTTTCAAAAGTTTAAACTTTTAATCAATTCATTTTAATATTTACTTACTGTACACCTTAAAGCAACATTATGTAACAATTTTACTTTAAAATAGCAGCTTCGAAATCATTTTGATGGTACACTGACTTACAATAGATAGAAAGGAGTGTCTGTCATTACCACCCTGGGCCTGAAACACCCGGTAGAGTGTTATGTAACTTTGCTGTAGTGCGCGTGAGACAAGAGTAAATCTTGGACTAGTTTTACTCATTAGAAATAAAGACATGAAAGAATGCAGGACTGTGTCACGGCTAATGTAAAAACAATGAAAAGTTGACAGCAGATTGGCCATCCCTAACAATGTTATGAATTAAAGATGTGTCATCCTTGTCTCATGGAGTTTTGAAGTTCTTCCGCATGCCAAAAGGCCAAAAGGTTTGGCTAGTTTTTATCAGTCTCACACTATAATATTACTCTGCCTTGCTATTCCACATTCCTTCTCTTCTGATGCTGTCTTTGCAGGTGTTGTGCTAAATACCGACTTCCCTGCAGAATTTGGCTCCCCTTTGTGTGCATGCATGTCACACTAGGCATATGGGTGCTACAGACTACACTCTCAGTTTGGGTTTACACACATAGAGACAACTGAAATCACAAGTGTAATGTGTGGCGTTCATATCCCTGCATGAAATGCGTTTATGTGAAAGTAGCTGTATCTATCAGCTCGTCAACAAATGCACATGTTCAGCTGTCCACGAGAGACTCAAAGCATGCACTGTATTTGACAGTGGAGTAAAAGTAAAATTCAACCACAGCTATATCTACTCTCACAAACTTCTCACAGAATCTTTCATCCATCCAATCTTAAAACCGACAGAGCTGCATATTGCAAACAATATTTCTCAGGAGACTAGATATATAATAATCCACTTGCATAAGCGTGGGAAACAATAGCAAAACAACAGGAGTTTCCAAACCAAGTCGAAGGAAAAAAACCTGGTAGACTACTAAATCTGTCATCTTCAGATAAATGGCTCCTTTTTTTGCCTCATACGAAAAAAAAAACCTCACAGATATTTCTGTCCATCCTTTCACTGTGAAAAGACAACTCAATGGTATGAGTCTGAAAGGAGGTGTAGCTGTCAAGAAGCTGTTACCGAGAAAAGAAAATGGCCAAAAAGAAGCAGTCTGCTGCTGATGCCAGAAACTAGACATCTGGAGTGAGACTTCATGGTCTGACTGGTCAAAATTTGTATTTGGGATTATTTGGATTGTGGGAATCAGGAAATGCTAGCAGACTGAATTTTGGAAGTGTGGGAAAAAATGTCTCTTTAGATTTTTTTCAAAGACTGAAAGCAAGTCTCCCTAAAAGAATAGAAGCTTTAATGAAGACAAAGTGTGGACACAGTAAATGCTAAAAACAAACTGATACTATATTAAGTTGTTGAGGCTTCTGTGTCATTTTCTATGAAATATGTGCTTTGTTGAAAAATGAATAAAGATGGTCTCTGACTGCACAGCGCTGTATTGTGCTGCGGTCTGAATTTTATGGCGTGTACAGTCATTTTCTGAGAAGAGAAAACCATTCTTTTAATTGCTGTTATTTTTAGACACTAAGTCTACAAAAAACAGAAGCACAAGCTCAGCGCTGGCAATACAGAATGCAATCAAATGTCATTATGTAATGACATATAAATGTTATATAATGCAAAGAGAAGAAACTAACACTAGATAATAACACTAGACGTGTAATTGACCCTTTGCTTAGCTGGAACAAAAGCAGTAGTCAGGTACATATTTATGACCTTTTTTATGATGGCATTAACATAACTGGTACGCTCAGGTAGCACTAAATGTTCATGATGTTCTCTCTGTTGGTTTGTTGAAGGTCAGGTGATCAAGGCATGGGATATCGGTGTGTGCTCAATGCAGAAAGGAGAGGTGTGTCTGCTGCTATGTAAGCCTGAATATGCCTATGGCAATGCTGGAAGCCCTCCCAAGATCCCCTCCAACTCTACTCTGCTGTTTGAGGTAAAAATGACTGCATTCTGTGCTGATGGGGGTGGGGGTTCCTCTCGAGGTTAGGGGGTTAGGCTGGGATGTTTAGTATGGCGTTAGACCAGTAATCAGCTGATATGTTGCCTCTTCCCTTCTTCAGGTAGAGCTGCTGAGCTTTAGAGGGGAGGAGCTCACAGAGGATGGTGGAATTTTGAGAAGAATAAAGGTCAGAGGTGAAGGATACAACAATCCCAATGAAGGGGCCACAGTCCATGGTATGTGCAATTTTACTGTACACGTCAGCATTTCATGTCATAAGAACAGCTAGGTTCCTACACTAAACTCCACTTAGATATGCAGTTTGGGAAAACATTAAACATATTGCAAAAATATAAATACATTTAATATAAAGAACAATATATCGCAAAAAAATAAAAGATAAAGCTTGTGCATAGACAAATAAAATTTTTCTGTTGGGTTTTTGTTACAATTATTTAGATGTTTGTTAGATTTCTTTTTAGGTCAGTACTAAACCCCTCACTATTTTCCTTAAAGTTTAAGCATAGTGTTCTCTGTTGAGGATATGTTCACTTATTTTCATTTAGAAAATCAACAAATTATGAATGAAATTTAGACAAACCTGTTGTTTTGCCTACATACTACAGTCCACTTGGAAGGACGGTGTGGTGGTCGTCTGTTTGAGACTGGGGACATCACTTTTGTTGTGGGTGAATCTGAAGACAAAGGTGTTCCTCTGGGAGTGGACCGTGCCATGGAGAAAATGCAGAAAGGGGAATGCTGTCTATTATACCTAAAACCCAAGTAGGTGCAGAAAGACTTTTTTTAATAACACTTTATTATCTTTGTGTGTATGAAATATTATTCTTATTAAAACCAGAATCATGACTGCATCTTTAATTAACTGTTCTGTTTATGTCATTTACAAATTGAGCCAAAAAAGATTTTCTTTCCGTGTAGCCATATTTAAATGCATGAGCTGACTCCTGTCTCTTTAATAGCTTAGGTATGTGGCTAACATGTAGTCTCTGTTTTATAGATATGGTTATGGCAAAGAAGGAAAGCCAGAATATGACATTGGACCAAATGCAGAACTGTTGTATGAAGTGACACTTAAAGATTTCGAAAAGGTAAGTTTTTGTTTAAAGAATCTTTAAGCTATCAATCCAGTGTAATTTCTTAAAAACTAATGCAATTGAGTTTTACATTAGTTTAGAGCATGGCATGAGAATACTTAAGTTAAAGTAGATCTGTATTTAGCATGCAAATTAAAAATAATAATGATGCATAATGATATTAAAATTTGATTTTGACAGATAGTTGTTCAAAAACTATTGCCAGCCTCAGAAAGATGTTTGTATTTGTCCAATATTTCAAATCAATATTTGATTATGTATTTCTCGTACTGCTGAAGAGCAGAATGTTTACATGATGCATGTAATTGCATTTCTGATTCAACCAAATGTAACATTTTAGATATGTTTATGTATTGGCATTCGCGGATAGCAATATTTCTCACCACTGGTCCTGGAGGCCCTCTGTCCCCCAGGTGTGTTGGGTGCAGGGCAGTGGGGCTGTAGGATCAGCATTGAGAGACACTGGCTGTATGTATGGATGTATGTACACTGGATGTATGTAAAAAATACTGGATATTGGTGATATCGACCCACAATTCCCAAATTGGTACATCCCCAAACAATAAACCTTTTTTTATAAAGGGCTCGCTTAATGGTTTAAGCAAAGGACAAAGGACATATACTATTAAACTCTATAGGAAAACCACTTACATTCTGTTAATTGTAGGCTGCATTTCTGTTTAACGTTGTTTCGCTTGAATTCTGAATAAAGATTTGAAAATAAAGGACTTTTCTTGTAGAATCCTAATGAATATGCTGGACAATAGAAGGAAAGAAAGAGAAAATACTCCCTCTAGTGTTTAGTGAATGACTGACACACCTTCCACCTTACCACAGGCCAAAGAATCCTGGGAAATGGAACTGAATGAAAAACTGGAGAAAGCAGCTCTGGTCAAACAGAAAGGGACCCAGTACTTCAAGGTGAGAGGACAGTAATTGTTCTCCTTTTGTATGCTCAAGATATCAGCAAAGTCACCTATGTGTCCTAGTTGTTGTAGATTTGTTGTTTAGGTTGAATTTTTTTTAAATAGCTTTGAATTCAGCAGCTTCCTCTATGACATTCCTTAGCGATAAAAAGAAGTCAGATGTATTGTCAAGCTTGTTTGATTGATGTGGGAAGAATACCCCAAACCTATATTCAAGCAAAAGCACTGTTCATTCAGTAAAATAATGACAAGGGCCTTTACAAGAAATGGCAACAACAAAAAAACAGCTGACAAATGCAGTAGAACATGATAGTACATTCAGCATTTACTAGCATAGGAACAGAAGTTTGTTAGGCTTTATTCTTTTCTTTTTCACCCTTTTGGTTATGTTGGTGACAGCACCTACAGCTTTCTTCTCTCCTTTCTGAGGCAAAATGTTATTTTAAAATAAAATGATAAACCTCAAAAGTGGTAGGTGTAGCAAATTGCAAAGCTGTTCAGGTCACCAACCCAACAGAATGTAATAAAACATGAAAAAGAAAACTGTAGCTAAATGATCTTGACCAAAGTAAATAATAAATAAATACTAAATAGTGGCTTACTGTCCAGACATGGACATGCTAGCATGGACCACGCTCAGAAGTGAGCCCAAAAAGGGTGTGTGGGGGGGTGCGAACTCAGAGGGCTTGGGCTGGACTTCTGCGTGGCTTGGTGCTTTTGCGTGAACGGTCTTTGGGATAAAGATGAAATGTAGGGAGGAGATGTTGCGAGATGGTGCGATGTTGTTTGGAACGGGAATGAAGCGAGAATGGGGTTGTATATATAATAGGTAGAGGTAATTAGGGCATGGTCCAGCTCCCAAAAATTAGTTATGTGGTAACTCCACTATATGTAAAAGTATTATCAAATACTAGGTAAACAACATAGCCTCAATTCCAGAAATATTGACATTGCATAAGAAAGTGAGCAGAAATATTATCTCTCAGCCTAAATGATCGTGGAATGGCTACAAAAAATAGATAATCAGTTGAAATGACCAGTAAGCACAATCAAGGCCAGTAAAGATGTTATAAAAGCTTGAAAAAATGGAAAATTGCCAGAAAGGGGACATATTCACATACTACCCCCACTCACAGTGAGGAGGCTGCCTAGATAAGCCACAGTTCTCTTCAGAAAGATCACAGTTTCTCAGCTGCAAAGTTAAGTTGCATCTTGGGGTTCACAATTTTGAAAGTGCTCCTTCATTACCAGGAGCTTTTTGGATGAGTTCCACAAAAGAAGCCTCTCCTGAGACCAAGGCACAAACCCCAGTGTCTGAACTTGCCAACCAACATTGGAATCATAATTGGAAAATAATATAATAAAATAAATAGAAAAATAATCATAATAATTTGAAAAACAAAGACAAAAATGTTTTTTATAGAAGTTTATAGCCATGCACACCATCGTGGCAAAGAACAGCACTTCATATCCACAGTAAAATAAAGTGGTGGCTCTTTGCTGTGGACAAGAGGCTTTTGTTAAGGTCAGTGGCATAATAAAGGTCCATTGCATACCAAAATATTTTAGCTTGAAATCTGCCAGAAGGCTGTAACTGGGCTGTGCGTGGGCTTTCCAACAAGATAATGAATTGATGCATACAACAAAATCCACACACATGGTTGCAGCAAAACAAAATCAAGTTTTGCAGTGGCCCTCTCAGTCTTCGGACTTGAACCCTACTGAAAATCTGGCAGCTCACATACAAAAGAAGTGCTGTCATTCTCTCCAGGGCAGGCTACACCAAACTGAAATTTTTGGTTCCAATATTTTAGAATCTGCATTTTTATACACATTTGTGTTACTTGAAGTAAAACCATTAGGCCTACCCGTTTGTTTAAGCCCAAAATATCACTCACTGCATTTGTGCTTCTTTTTATATGTTAATTTTATTAAGGTTTGCCAATATTTCTTTATGTAGTTTACTTGAGTATGTGTAACTGAGTAAACGTAAATATCCATCTCTGCTTGTAAGACAGTAAATTTATGGAAGAATTGTTCTGTGAGCATGTCACTATAGCAACCGCTGAGTGTGCTTACCTGTTCTTGTGTGTTTTCAGTCTGCACGGTACTACCATGCTGTCATCCAGTACCAGCGCATCGTGTCATGGTTAGAGATGGAGTGTGGAGTCGGTAAGGAGCAACAGCAGGCCATCCAGGCCCTCCTGCTGGTGGCACATCTAAATCTGGCCCTGTGCTATCTACGCCTGCGGGAATACTCGCAAACTGTGGAGAACTGTAACAAGGTAGTTACACAGCCGTATAACTTATATATAAGTATATATATATATATATATATATATATATATATATATATATATATATATATATATATATATACATACAGGGGTTGGACAATGAAACTGAAACACCTGTCATTTTAGTGTGGGAGGTTTCATGGCTAAATTGGACCAGTCTGGTGGCCAATCTTCATTAATTGCACATTGTACCAGTAAGAGCAGAGTGTGAAGTTCAGTTAGCAGGTAAGAGCACAGTTTAGCTCAAAATATTGCAATGCATACAACATTATGGGACATACCAGAGTTCAAAAGAGGACAAATTGTTGGTCTTGCTGGCGCATCTGTGACCAAGACAGCAAGTCTTTGTGTATCAAGAGCCACGGTATCCAGGGTAATGTCAGTATACCACCAAGAAGGACAAACCACATCCAACAGGATTAACTGTGGACGCAAGAGGAAGCTGTCTGAAAGGGATGTTGGGGTGCGAACCCGGATTGTATCCAAAAAATATAAAACCACGGCTGCCCAAATCACGGCAGAATTAAATGTGCACCTCAACTCTCCTGTTTCCACCAGAACTGTCCGTCGGGAGCTCCACAGGGTCAATATACACGGCCGAGCTGCTATAGCCAAACCTTTGGTCACTCGTGCCAATGCCAAACGCCGGTTTCAATGGTGCAAGGAGCGCAAATCTTAGGCTGTGGACAATGTGAAACATATTGTTCTCTGATGAGTCCACCTTTACTGTTTTCCCCACATCCGTGAGAGTTACGGTGTGGAGAAGCCCCAAAGAAGCGTACCACCCAGACTCTTGCATGCCCAGAGTGAAGCATGGGGGTGGATTAGTGATAGTTTGGGCTGCCATATCATGGCATTCCCTTGGCCCAATACCTGTGCTAGATGGGCACGTCACTGCCAAGGACTACCGAACCATTCTGGAGGACCATGTGCATCCAGTGGTTCAAACATTGTATCCTGAAGGTGGTGCCGTGTATCAGGATGACAATGCACAAATACACACAGCAAGACTGATGAAAGACTGGTTTGATGAACATGAAAGTGAAGTTGAACATCTCCCATGGCCTGCACAGTCACCAGATCTAAATATTATTGAGCCACTTTGGGGTGTTTTGAAGGAGCGAATAAGGAAATGTTTTCCTCCACCAGCATCACATAGTGACCTGGCCATTATCCTGCAAGAAGAATGGCTTAAAATCCCTCTGACCACTGTGCAGGACTTGTATATGTCATTCCCAAAACGAACTGACGCTGTATTGGCTGCAAAAGGAGGCCCTACACCATACTAATAAATTATTATAGTCCTAAAACCAGGTGTTTCAGTTTCATTGTCCAACCCCTGTGTGTGTGTATATATATATATATATATATATATATATATATATATATATATATATATATATATATATATATATATATATATATATATATATTGTTGTAGACAGAAGTGAGCTCTTGTCTCACTCTTAAGTAGACCAAGCTCCTGTGATGACTGTTACTTAACACTAGGGGGCTCTTATCTGTCACTTGCCACTGTCAAGAAGGCCAAGCTGCTGTAAGGACTGTGGCATAATGCTGGGGGTCTCTTGTCTTGCTGTTTGTTTCACTGACATGTAGGCCGAGCTACTGTAACGACTGCCACATAACTTTAACACTCTTATATGTTGTGTTCTTTGGTAGGTGATGGAGCTGGACTCCGAGAACGAGAAGGCTCTGTACCGGCGAGGGGAGGCTCGTTTGCTGCGTAACGAATTCACTTTGGCTCTGGTGGACTTTCGGCAGGTTCTGCAGGTGAACCCCTCCAACCGCGCTGCCCGCTGTCAGATCGCTGTCTGTCAGCGAAAAATCCGCGAACACCACGAGCGAGATAAGAAGATTTACGCCAACATGTTCCAAAGGTTTGCTGAACACGACGCCAAGGTACTTGTGTCGCCTTTCAAGACAACAATTTCAGAAACGTGTTTTAAGTTGGGGGTGTATACATATTCACTGCCTTGCTAAATAGGTTTTGATAGTTTATATGAAACAGAACGTATCAGAGCTGGCTATTTCCTACTTTGCGGTTAAAGGCAACAACACAGATACAGACATGTAACTGACAAACTTTATGCAAATGAGCTGAACATTAGCCAATCAGATTGTTGATACGAGGTGGCCGAAACAACTTCCCAGTCAAGCCTCCCGCGTTTTCCATGACGACATTGGGGTCCATCTTTAGGTGCGTCCGAAATCGCCCACTGGTCAGTAGGTACTGCATTAGAGCCTGTACGTTCTGATCGAGCGGCAGACTATTAGGTCATTTCAGTAGGCGAGTTTTAGTAGCCACACAAGCTCGAACGTACTACATCCGCCATATTGCCAGCGTCCTGTGACGCAAGACGTCAGACCACCACCATAAAAGTCCTGCTAAAAGCTCCGTTTACAGATTTAGATGCTTTTTGTGACACTGATCTGCGTTTTTGTCTGAATATGTACTCAGACAGTGTTGAGCTGTAGCTCGGAGAAGATGAAACGGGAAGAATTTAATCATTGTTTACCTTAGCAGTAGCGCTAACTTCTGTGGCGGCAGTTCACTAGCCGTAGCTACGTACACACAGCCGACGTTCCGCTTTTCACCGGTTTTATCCTCCGCTTTGAATTCATCCGCGGCTCCAGGTGAATCATGGGATAGGGCAGTGTGCTGTGTTCACCTACATAAAAATGGCTGTTGATTCAGTAGGTTATCCGGGTACCGTTCTCCTACTGAGTATTCAGACATACCAGCCATGCTCGCTACTGATTTCACTACTAAGTAGTAGGCAAGTAGGAGATTTCGGACACACTTTTTGTTTACTTTGTTCTAGAATTCCGATGTGATCGCGGATACGTTGATACTAATTACAGGCAAAACGGCAACAAACATAAAATGACTAGCGTACTTGGGCATAATATGGTCAGTTAGAGGGTGTCACAATAGCTGGAAGAAGATGAAAACTTGGCTTGAACAACAGTGTTATGAACACAGCACATAAAAGCGCTAAATTTAAAACATCCACCCAAACCTCCGTATGTCTGCTCCTACTATTCTATGGAGGGAAACCAGCATTAGAGCATCCTAATCCAGAGAATAAGCTCAGAGGAAGCAGACGCGTCTGGTGCTTGCGAGTTAAGTAACTGTTTTATGATCAGTGTCCACCGCTATTTGGGCTGTAGCTAACACCCGCGCAAAGTGGCTCGGGCAGAAATATAAATTTACCGTCTTTGTGCAGGAGTATGGTCGACCACGACCAACCTTCCCAATATGCAGGTACTGATACGCTTCAGTTCTTGTATAGTTTTTTATTCCCAAACCGTCGACATAAGTAACATCAAGCCACCTTTTCATATCATTCACCCACCGTGTTATTAACATTGGATGAGACAGTGTTGTCCCATTCATATATATATATATATATATATATATATATATATATATATATATATATTTGTCTCTCTGGTCACCTCGCATGTAACTGTATTCATTTTTGTTAGCTAACCAGAAGTTCTTACACAAAGGCGGCAGAAACACACGCTTGAAAGTTGGTGTGGCGAAATACGGTGAATAGCAGATGAAAGAAAGTGGAACTACATTCGCTGAAAAGTGTAGTTTTGCAACAATATTAAGCTGTTTTGGCACACCGACTAGCCTAAAACTCCCGCTTATGTTTTAGTGGCACAGCGTTAAAGCCCCTGTGTTCTCAACATTTATAACATGTAGTTTATGGTATTTTTATTATGAACTGGCAGAGAAAGCATGCAGTTTTTTGCATTAAGAAATTTCTGAAATGAATCTGTCTGCTATTTTATGCCGTTTAGTTTAAGTCAGGTGGGACTTTAACAGAGGTGCCGTCAAATCTGCCAATGTACCAAAGAATTGTAAATATGTATATATCACAGGGCCGGCGCCAAGCAACGGCTATTATCTCTGAACCAATCACAAAAACGCATTTTGCTATGCAGTGTGAAAATATGTCCTTGCTTATTTCTGATTGGCTTATATTGTCATTTCCTAATCATGTTAGTATTCTCACTTATTCCTGTTTCCACTTCTAAGTATTATAGTCTCAACTTATTTCTAGGTACTTTTGTCAGCTTTGATTTAAAGTTGTACTAAAGGTTTTCTTGAAACAGAGTTGTTATGTCAAATTAATGTTAAATGTGTAATGTTAAATTAATTCAGGGGGGGTTATTAAAATTAATCACACTTAGCTCAACTTTTTTTTTATTTACATAAACAAAGTGTACTCTTAAATCATTAGGTTTTATGTGTAAGTTTTAAGACACATGCAACATTTTAATTTTTTTTACCTTATATATTCATTTAAGCCAGTATCATTAGATCTGCTGTCATCATTCATGCACAAATCAAGCCTTGAATATGTTTCTGGTTTTAAAAATATGACTATCAACATGCCCATACATTATGTTTTACTGCCCTCCCCAAGCAAAGCAGTCCAAAACTGATATATCAGCTCCTTGAGTTGCTTTCAATGACTACCTTGGTTTTTTGGGTTATTTAAGTTATTATAGTTATTTAAGGTTAATAAAAATCTCTCAAAAACAACAGCATTCTTTAAATGTTATTTAAGTTATTTATGGTGATGTCAGGCACACACCTCACATCATAATCCAGAATATGGAGTTATTTAAGCTTTCCTAATTTTATTAATGGTACTTATTATGAAGGTTTATTGCGCTGCTTTTTGTATTCTGGCGTCGATGTAGAAGGACATGCAGTAAAGACTATTACTTCTGCCATGAGAAGTTCTTCATTACAGCAGCGCCAGCAGTCAGGGTGGAGTGTGGGCTGCAGCTTTGCATACTACACACACTTACAGCCTCTTCTTAAACAGACTGAATGGTGGAAGCAACAGTTTTGTAGCTTGTTGCTTTTTTTTTACTTGTGTTAGTGACTTGAGCTGGGTCCTTCTGTAAGCTTCATTTACAAGAGTGTCATACATAACAGTCCTCCTTAACTGTATACATAAATCTATAAAAAGCCTAATATATATGTACCCCCACTAACATAAAGTTTCCCTGTACTTGTACTACCTTAACCTGTACTATTGTAGCTACTTTGTAGGTGCACAAGAATTTTCTCAGCCAGGTCTGGATATAATGTTAGTGATAAGATGTGATATGTCCATAATATATCCCCCAAATTGGAGTTCTCCAATGTTATATTAGACAGCTTGCTTTCCATTTTTCTACTTTTTACTCTCAATTCAAAGACTAGGATTTCCTTACAGTGATAGTGATGGGCACCTGGGCTTATGATGTATACACCACAAAAATAAATATCTTAAACCAATGTTCTTGATATCAATATTCATGCCTGTTTCACATTATAACATTCTATGAGGGAGCTCAGTAAACTACTCAGAATGAATTCTAAAAAATGTCTCCTTGGAACTATATGCTGACTAATCTGAGTATTTAAGAGTCATTACTATTTGAGAATTTACAGCATTGTTTCTGTTGCGTCCTTACAGGTTGGCCGATTGAAAAGGAAGAAGGAGGAGAGCGGATTGGTAGATCAGAACAATAAGGCTGTGAAGAAGCCTCGACGGAGTCAGGACGGCCCCTAAATGCCCACAGCCCACACGCCGGTGCCTGTAAATGGTGTGGAGCTTGTACACCTGGTGTGGAAGGCAGCACTGAGGGGCATGAACACTCACACACCAACACCACTAACCTCATGGTGTGAGTGCTGTCACTCGGGACCTAAAGGAGATGATGCGAATACGATACTGAATGAGAGAGATGGACATAGAAGAGGCTATAAGCCTAAATGGCATTCCTACAGACAAACCAAATGCACACAAATGCTCACATGACCACTGGCATCCAACACCCAACCTCCATCATATCATATACACCTCAACTGGTCAAAGGCATTCATCAGCTGTACAGTATTAACAAAATAATTCAGTGATGTCACAGAAATAGAATACAATCTAGTACTGTATTTTATGTATACAATAATAACATGGCAGGACTCCGTAGTGACTCAGAAGAATTTCAGTGTTTCGGGGAGGGTTTCGTTTGTGCGTTTGCAGTGTCATGGTGTGTGTAGATGGCTTAGAGGTATTGTAGCATGTTAATGACATTTAGACAAGTGACCACAATGGGTAGCTGGACTCTAAAATACTGAACTGCCCAACTAGCTGGTTTTGTTTGATAACCCGTTAAACATAAAGAGCAAACTTCCCTATGGGAATACAGACTGGTGGCGGTAAGCCCGAGGCTGCGACTTTCCTACGCACTCTACAGTAGATGCTGAAAGTATACGAAGAGCTGGGCTGCACCTGAACTCTCCATGTTGGGAATCTCCAGGTGTACGAAGTAACACGAGGAAGGCCCAGGCCCATGCAAAACGATACGCACATGTACACAAACACTTATTTAAAAAGACTCTTGCATGCTTCTGTAGGGGATACTGGGTGTGTCCTAGACTTGGGAACATAATTTAAAGGAACAACTTTAAGCCTGTTAAGCAGGATATGTTCTTGACTCCAGTGTCTGTTACTTAGTTTTTTTGTATGTATTTTGTTATCTGAACTGTTTAAAGCATTTCTGCTGGAGGTCATTTGGCCATGTCTTTAAAAACGTACTAGTTTATGATAGCTCTTTCCAGCCAGGATCGTTTTCCAAAAATCTTTACAGCGAAGAACACTTAAAACAGTGTACTACGCCATATACAGTCATGTGCAAAAACTTCTCTGCTTGTATTTTACTGGCACATCCTGAAACATCCTCTACAGGGAACACAATATGGCATTTGTCTGCAAATAGTACAATTTGTATTTATTTGCTTACACAAACATCTTGGGAAATCTAAAATGTAAAACCTGAAATGCACCATAACTTTTGCAGAGGCCATCTTTGTTTTTTGTTTTGTTGTTATTGAATATGTTAAACACGAAAAGCCCAAATAAACAGTACATTTGCATTAACATGTGTAGATGTGTGTTCTCTATAGAGGATATGTTAACTTATTTTCACTTAGAAAATTAACAGAGCATGCAGTTCACGCCCAAACTTTTGCATAAGACTGCAGCAAATGATTGTAACAGTGTGAAGCTTTTGGGAAACACAGTTTTGGTTGGTTGATTTTGATTTCCAAAACACTTGCTTTATGCTTTACACCTTAATCTCTACCCACTTTGGACAGTTGAGATTATAGAAATATTTTGCATTGGTTTGCTATCAAATCTTTGTGTGTTTACAGTTTTGATGCATTAAAGGCAGGCCTATGTATCCTAAAACTACAAAAGGAAGAACATTTTCTGTCTTGTGTTGTATGGATTGTTTCAAATATGAACCAACAATTAACTACTTTAGCCATCTAACAAATGTATGTTCTTAAGTCTCATTTTAATCAAGTTCTAAAGGATATCTTTACATCAGTTACAACCAGTATAATATATATTCACAACAAAACTGTTTTTTCAAAAAAAAAAAACATTTTTTGAAATGATTGCTGCTGTGCACGTTGAAGAAAATGTAGAAGCAAATATAACATTTGGTCAATAGAGGGCAGCATCCCCATCCATGTTTGAGGAACTGGATCTCCTCACTGCACACAGCAGACTTTGTTGGTACTATTCCATTTCAGTAAACTTTGGCCACATTTCACACGAGGCATGACAATGTTTACAAAATATTTTATTTCCGAGACCACAGATCACAGGCCAGTAAACGTTCCTGATTCAACTCACCGACTAAATGTAAATTACACAACTAATTAAAAAGATCTTTATAAGATTTATTCATTGTTACAAGAGGAAAAATTCCAATAAGCGTAGCTGTCCAGGATCTGACCCCTAGGATGGGTCTCACCAAATTAAATCCCTTCTTAAAGACTTTACAGTAGATTGCGGAGTGGATTACTTGTATCACTACTTGTTTCTCTCCATTATTTAATGCAATAAGAACATTTAAATGTTTAAAATGTTGCTAAAACCTTTTAAATATAGTATGATGATAAGTCCATGTGATGGACAAGGCTCATGCTTTGGAATGTTCTCCCCTAATTCATATGGTTATCCAATCACAATCTTCATTATGTATAATGGCAGTTAAGTCTATGTTTAAATGGCAGCTAAGTTGATCCGTGTCAAGTGACAAGAGACTACAGATCTGGACCAAACTGTTTGAAAAATACAAAACTTTCATTAACACTGTAATGTTTTGTCAATCCATAAAATATAATGGTATAAATCTATGCTACTTTCTATGATACACAATTAACATTTTCCTTAAACATATATACTGCCTACAAAGCGATACTGAGACACTAGAACTACAGTAGTACATGGAGTGAATGTCATAATGAGGGTCCAACTACCACATCTTGGCATCTTTTACCCAAAAAAATTTCCAAAAGCTAAAAAAACTCATTTCCAAAAACCAGCAGGTGCCAATAAGGCCAACATGGAACGGGAATACACAAATTCTTTTTCAAATCACTTAAAAATCTATTTATTTAGGCTGCTGCATTTTTTATAATAACAAAATAGCTTTTTAGGAAGTCTGGTCAAGTGCAAATTGTATTCATTAAGCCACAAGCCATGAAAAGGCACTCTCAGTCTCTATCACAACTTGCTTTTTCCGTCACTGAGTAGCTGACGATAGGAAGCCAAGTAGGTCAGCCAAGACAACTGTGTCTTTGATCGTGACACACCCCTGCCCGCACCAACTGGATTGGCTCCTGTATTTGTATGCGTTTACTGCTATCTTAACTGGTCCATTCAAAAATGTTGCTGGTCCTTCTTGTCATTTTTCAAACTTTTTTCCCTTTTCTTCTCTGTAGTTAAGGATCTTTAAGATAAGGCACTGGTGGCTGCTGAACCAGTCTTTTAGAGCATAACGTCCTTGGTAGAGGAGAAGCCGCTACTTTAGATGAAGGCCACTATATGCTGCGATGTGTGAAGTAATGTTCTTAAATATACTTCTTGCATGATAAAACAAATGTTCTACAGCGTCACTGCATTCACATTGGCCTTAGGCTGGGATGTGGGCCAAAGAAATAAGTTACGACGCTCTTTAAACCCAACAGCTGTTTTCAGACATCAACAGCTTACATCCTTTTCGTTCTTTTCTGACACATATCCTTCTCTATTCTCAGCCAGTCTTGGTTTTCATTAACGTTGGCCATTGCACTAATCTTCTAATGACAAAGGCATATGCTTCAATGTCCTGATTGCTAGTGGCCTTTGCTCCCCGAAGCCTATTAACAGACTTCTGAATGGCAACAGAAAAATCAAAATGCACATACACATGTTAATCAGTAGACGAACAGGAGCGTACCATTCCTGAAGCACAGCATCCTTTGCTGTTGAGATAACAGCAACTAGCAGTTTGCAACAGTACCTTTTTTTTAACAATGAGGTCTTCTGTGGTAAGATCTACAGTCATTTAACACTTAAAGAGGAGCACCACTTTGACCACCGTTACAACTGGTGATTCTGTCAGTTGAGAGGAAGTCCGAAGGCTGGTGAAAGTGTGCTTTTAGGGGTATCTATGATTGACATAACTAGTGTCCTTTGTGCTTCAAGGATGTCCTTGCTGATGTTCAGAGCAACAAGGCCTTTAGTGCTACTGGTTTCACAGTGGCTCCCTCTGTCTCAGGCTCAAAGGAAGGTCACTTGTCGGAGTGCAGAGAACACGTAATCTCTAAGGAAAGCAAAAGTTCAGAAATTAGAACAGAATCATTACAGATAATTCATTGCATGCTAACAAGAGTGATTTTCTGGCAGAAGAAAATGTGGCCTAACTTTCAGTGTTATAAGAATGCAGTCTGGAATGCTGCAGACCTGTTTCAGTGGTCCACTGGATCTAAAGAAGGCGTAGATCATCCAAAGAGGAACCAATAGAGTCGAAGAGAGAGTGAACCACCAACCAATAGCATAACCCCACCAGGGATATTCAAATGTGTTGTTAAACTTTAGAGGAGTGAATTTGACCAGAGAGAAGATAAATGTCCCCTAAAAAAAGAAAATTTAGTCAAATTTAAACAGTGAGCTTTCAGTTTCAGTAAGCAAACTGTCAGAGCTGGTTTCATCTATATGGGTACTCACTGCGCACACAACAGGAGTGATGTACTTCCAGCAATACTTTGCTAAAGGCAATGGCTGATAGCCAATCATGTCTGCTATATTATCATATAGACGATCAGCACCTAAGGGAAATGGAGATAATTATACAACTATTATTATGTATTCTATAAACTACCCTATACTCTTTGAATATGTAGTACTTACTGCATAAGCACCCTTCACAAACATGTCTTTAATACTTTATGTACCCCCCCAAACTGGTCAATGTTTTTGTGGAATACTCACCATATACCCATCCTATACATACTGACTGTAGAATGGCAAACAGTAGAAGCGTCATTCCACTGCAGGCATAGTAATCAAACAATTGGAAGATATACAAGCCACCCTGTTGGACAATACCAACAACCAGTCAGTACATTTCTTTTCAATAAGAACACACACATGAGCAGTGCAAAGTATGCCAATTTGTGCCAAGTTATAAAAGGTGGAATAAAATCAACTCAACCCAAACCAACCCAACCCAACCCAACCCAAAACCAACCCAACTCAACCCAAAAATCAACCCAACCCAACCCAACTCAACCCAAAAATCAACCCAACCCAACCCAAAAATCAACCCAACCCAACCCAACCCAAAACCAACCCAACTCAACCCAAAAATCAACCCAACCCAACCCAAAAATCAACCCAACCCAACCCAACCCAACCCAACCCAAAACCAACCCAACCCAACCCAAAAATCAACCCAACCCAACCCAAAAATCAACCCAACCCAACCCAACCCAAAACCAACCCTGTTAAATGCACAGTTAGTCGCACATGTAAAATCTCTGCCCAAATTTTGTGCAAACCTCCCTTGAATGCATGTACATGATGAAGAGCATCAGTCCATTTTTTTTACAATGCATATGGCATATGCATATGCATAACTGTATGCTAAGGCTTGTGCGCTAGTTTTGTATATTATAATAGGCTACATTTAATTTAGCACCTGAAACTGGGCAAGAAGCTTTGGGCCCTCATTGATGTGAAGCACTGAATCTTATAACGGCTTATGGTGCATCTTGGTGGAGAATTTTAAGCCAAACGTTTGTCAAATATTTTTGTAGCTCCATTCACCATGAAAGGTCATGGCAGAGCAGTCTACATGTATAATATGAAAACCATTGTTATAGTGCAAGTGTAGTGCAACATGACTGCCCAGCTCAGGATAATGCAGAGAACATAAGCATAAGTACCTCTGTCACCATCACCAGACCAATGAGAAAGCTGCCAATGCAGATGAGGAGCAAGAGGAATTTACGCCGATGACCCGTGAGGAAGTAGGATGGGTACATATCAGTTATGGCTGTCATCAGTGCCTCCAAACCAACAAACTGAAAAAGGAGTTTGGCATAAAAAAGTCTTATTTTGATGTATTACTTACTTGTATTTACTACTGTACTACTAGTTGCATAAAACATGAAATTAAATAATGAGCGGTCAAAAAGATTGCATTTGTTGGGGGTTCATGCTAACCTCACTGTCCAAGCCCAGCAGAATGATCATGAGGAAAAAACAAATGGACCATAGCTGAGGAACAGGCATCATTGCAACTGCTCTGGGGTATGCAATGAAGGCCAACCCTGGACCTGTGAAAACATTCAACAAAAACTGTTTATGGACTTAACATTCGAAAGATTGTGGGCATGTGCACTAACTGTCTCAGAGCAGTGCTCACCAATGCCCCGTCCTGGCTACACCAGTTCCAGCTAATTAACTTCTGAAGAAGTCCCTGACTGGATGGATTAGATGCATCAGTGGTAGAAGGGGTTGACTGCTGGGGCAGCATACAGCATTCCCAGACAAAATCATTTAGAGTGCATTAGAAATAAATGAAGACGAGTACATAACATTTATGTAGGCTGCCTCTGATCATGTACAGTCTACAATCTGTATTTCGCATGTAGTTGTGGTTTTAGACATAAGCAGTGAATGTTAACTACACTGTTGATGTTCATTAAACCTAGATCTTTAACATTTTTTAAAAAAATCTGCTTTAGGGCAAAATCTGACAACACATTCATAACCATTTCAAATATTATCTTTCTGTGAGCAATTTTACATCAAACCACTCTAATTTGTATGACTTTATTTTCCTTCTTAAGGATTTAATTATTCAGAAATCTTGAAAGAAAAAAGCATGGGACTCCTTTAACTAGGCTCATTTAGTGACTGTTTTAATTCAAGTCCTCCTTTCTGTATTTTTTCCGCCTTTTGCACAAACATTAACTGACACACATTTTGTGCCTTCCTCAAGGTGTACACGCTTCACTGCATTTAACCCAATGTTCAGCTGAGGGTGCCAAAATTCCAATGTGTGCTTTAGAATGGGGTCAGCCAGCATGTTACATACAGCTTAAAAATAAATAGGAAAACAAATCTCCAGGATGCTCGCTGGTTTAGGACAGTAGATTAAGTTACCTGACTCTGCCACTGTTGCAATGTCTGTTCCCTGCTCATAGGCCATGAACCCCAGTACAGAGAAGATTGCGAAGCCAGCCACAAAGCTGGTCCCACTGTTCAACAGGCACAGATACACACAGTCTCTGCAAGTAGAAACATAACATAACAGAGACAAATTAAAATCTTAATTACCATTTTTCCCGGGTCTTAGCAAAATACTTTATTTGCCCATCCATAAACTGTATGGGTTGATATTAAGAAAACTTTTAAATGAAACAAAAACTCTTTATTATGATTTCTTATGTGTTCAACTTGCTTACTTATAGCAGTTGTTGTTGTACTTGTTGTAACTTCCCAGAGCAGTTAGGCAGCCAATGCAGATAGCGTAGGAGTAAAAAATCTGTGTTCCAGCATCCATCCACACCTACATAGCAAGAGAAAAAGAAAGAATCCTCACAATTCATTGACTGACTGACAGAGGACAAAACAACAGAAAACTGTGCATTGGTAACCAATGAAACCAGAACAAGTGAATGTTACCCACAACTGGAACACATTCTACTCTGTACAAAGGTTTCCATACAGTCTTGCCACAAAGCAAGAACCACAACAATGCTCCTCTCACAAAAAGATAATAGTTGGCAACAACCGGGGATTAGCACATTTCTCTCTATGCAATATATATATACATATATACACTGATTCGCCATAACAATAACCAACTTCCTTCTTTTTACAATATCTGTCCATTTTATTAGCTCCACTTATCATATAGGGGCATTTTACAGTCTTACAAATACAGATTGTAGTCCATCTGTTTCTCTGTATACTTACAGAGAATATTCTGTTACACTGTTCAACAGTCAGGGATGGACAGGACCACCACAGAGCAAGTATTATCTGGATGCTGGATCCTTCTCAGCACTGCAGTGATACTAATGTGTTGGTGGTGTGTTAGTGTGTTGTGCTGGTCTGTGTGGACCAGTGCTGCTGGAGTTTTTTTGAACACTCTCCACTCTATTAAACACTCCTACCTTGGTGGTCCACCATGTAGATATAAAGTCAGACACTATAGCCAACCTATAGCCACAACTCGTGTTGGTCATTACCTAGCCCTTCATCAGTGGTCAGCTGTTGGCTGCATAGGTTTGAGTCGTTGACAATTCTCAGTCCAGCAGTGGACACTGAGGTGATCAAAAACTCCAGCAGCACTGCTGTGTCTGGTTCACTTGTACCAGCCTACCACATGCCAACATAACACTGCCACGTCAGTGTCACTGCACTGAAGAACAAGGTATAGCAGCTGTTGAACCATAGTACTGTTGAACCAGTATAGCAGCATAGAGGCCAAGATAATAAGACACTAACTAAAAGCCACTTGACCACTTTCAGATAAAATATCAAAACGTATGGAACCGTAAGAACATAGTTTGTACTTGTTGTGCTTAGTTAGAGAATGAAGCATGTAAATATAATTTACAATGACCAGTAATCAAAAACACTACACTGTATTTGTCTTTCCACTGAATGTGGGGGGTGAGGGTCACCTGATAAACATCACACTGAGAAGTCAGGGCAGAGAAATAGGTCCAATGAATGCAAAGCTGCTGTCAACTGATGCATGTACACAGAGTACATGTAGCAAGGATATAAAACATGTTCCTAAAACCAAAATCTCAGTTTTAACTTCAGCATCTTTATCATCTGGTCAGTGTGAAATTTAAAAGACTTCTACCTGAGGGTCTTTGAGGCGTGTAGGATCAGGATAGAGGTAGAACACGATGCCATCAATGGCTCCGGGCAGCGTGAGTCCACGCACCAGCAGAACCACCAGCATCACATAAGGAAAGGTAGCAGTGAAATAGACCACCTAGAACAGAAAGAAAGGAGTGTTCTGTCTCTGTCGGATGCAGCAAAAGGAATTAACCTGGAGCTGTATGCACAAGTTATGAAAATTCAGCAAAAATTCCTTTCATCCTAAATGCAGTCGATCAGCCAAAACATATCTGCTGTACAAAGTTTGCTTCTTTAGTTCCGCACTGCAGGGTAATAGAGCTAACGAGCAATATAAGCCTGTGATTACCAATTGACATTAGTAAAAACTGCATAGTCAAGTCTAGCTAAGATTATTTAACCCCTTTTTAAACTAGCCATAAAACACTGTTTTGCCTGTTTTAGACGCCCCTCAGTTTTTGCACTACACACGTTTTGTTTTAAACACTGATGAAATGCATTTTGGTGGAAACGTGAATAATTTACAAAATCAAACTGGATTTTCACCTTTGTAAGCGAGCAAGCAAGTCAGCATCTATAAATGTGGTTTTATTTTCCTTAATTGTTGTTTTTTATTGTGGCAGCTATGCTTGATTTTTTTTTTATGCAGAAAGCTGCTGTTAAACTGTTTATTTTTTTCTCTCAGTGTGGCTGTTTTTGTGGAGAGCTATGAATTGTCCCAGCAGGGATGAGCTCTATGTCCCCCATGTGTTCCTACTCTTTGGTGAGGCCACAATAGCTCGGCTGATCGGCTGGAGCAAGAGCAATTTAAGGCTCTCACCTTGCCTGTAGACTGCACTCCCTTCCACACACAGAAGTAGCAGATGACCCACGCCAGCAGCAGACATAGAGCAAGCTCCCACCTCACATTGCCCAGCTCATACACACTGCCTGTGATATTTAGCACTCTCCTCCTGAAAAAATGTTTAGACTTGAGCATTTCCTTTGGTACACGTAATAACAATGGTATATATAATAATATATAATGCTGTTGTAACTATATAATAAAAAATAAACTCACTCCCAGAACTCTCTAACAGGAGACGTCACATTCTCTGGTATACTGACGTTGATAAAACTGTCCATACTGTCAAACTCAAAACAGGTTTCTGTAAAGAAAAGAGGCAGCTGAGCATTTGTGTGCTAATAATAATAATAATAAGCATAATTGAAAAATTCTGGGATTAAAAAATTGGACAAAAATCACGAGAAACACATCTACATTTCACTTTACCACTACAAATTACCTGTGTTCCAAGAGTTACTGCAGCTAGCCCATGGTAACTGAGAACTAAAGGAGGAAAAGAGGTAGAAGAATGCCCAGGCCAAGATGATGATGTAGTAGATGCCGGAGTACAGCACGACCACCTGACTCCCATAGCCCAATCCTGCAAAATATACATGCACAAAATAGGTTAAAAAGTGTATTTATGCTGACTGTATCTTGTCACACAAGTAATCTTGTGTTGCCATCAATCGGAAAAATCACAGTTCAACTCACAGTTCAACCTGTACCGCATGTAGTTCAATCCACAGACGTGTGTAATATATCTAAAGCCTTGACCTTATTTCAAGATCTAGAGCGAAGAGCAAAGTAACTTTAAGCACTGGCTGTACATTAATCTCTCAGCTTCAAAAACCAACAACTTGTCAAAAGTTAATATATTGACAGTGTAAACATAGAAACGGCGTGCTCGGCCTACAAACGTGCAGCCCTTAACCACTGCAGATAAATTAAGAAACTAAGAAAAATACTGTGGGCCCAAGCCCAAAGATAAACATGAAGATAAAAATAAACACACAAACAGGCTGAATAACGAGTGTAATGTGATAAAAAATATGGGGTACACTAGGCTACTATTGGTTAGCTAGGCTATAATTATGCAGGACAGTTCTTGTGCTAGTACTATATGTACAATGACATGCTGTCTCATAAACATCACTTAAAATGTCAAATCAGAACATCAGGCCAAACTGCAAACGTCTGTCCTAAAATGCAAGTTTATGGAGATACACGCCATCCATTTTAAACCCTGTAGCATGTTCTTCTTTTTCTTTCCTCATTTAAGAACATCAGTCCCAGGTTGATAGAATAATGTATATAGCTTAGGGAAATTAGAGGCTGAAATCTGATGTCATATAAGGACGTAAAGTCTCAAGAGGCAGGGTTAGAGTGAAATAAACAAATTACATTTCAACCATCTGGGGCTCTAGGCCACACTCTAGCTGGGAGATCCCACACCAATCATACTATATTGTATTCAAGAAAGAAGAAAAACTTCTATTTTATTAATCTTTTAAGGAAGGAAATGTTTAATAAATGCCAAAGTAAACACAATAAAACATTAGTGATGTTATGCTGGTATATGTGGTATATGCTTCTTGAGTTTTTGAAGCAACGACAGTGATATCTTAACAAGACATTTTTCTACCACAACAAAAATACAGCAAAATAGTCTAATTTGATTATTATAGTGCTAATAGCAAGAAACAGCCTTGTTGGACTTAAATTGGACTTTCCAGCAAAACAAAAATAATAAGAAAAAAACATCCATGCGATGTGTACCTTGTGTTTTTGCACAGAGACCTTTGTTAGACAATTTTTAGAGCATTTTACTAAAAAAGCTAAAATTATTTTTAAATATTGTTAGGGTCAATAAGGGTCAATTCTCACCTTCAAACAAAGGGCAGATTTTCCTCCAACAGGTGATGCCGCCCTGACTGGTGTATTGGCCCAATGATAGCTCCAAGAGGAACAGTGGAATGCCACAGGCAAACAGGAAGACCACATATGGAATGAAAAACACTCCTGAAGGACAAAGACACAGTTTTACTCTCATGTGTGGTCCAAGTGATTTAAGGTGACATATACTTTGCCTATTTCAGGCCTACAGCCCTCAGCAAGACAGCGCTGGAGTTGTTCTAAACCTTTACATTTTAAAACCGCAAACTAAACTTTGAACTCATATGTTCAATAAACCGAGTGACCCATTTCGTTTTCAGGTAGGAGATCATTTCAGTTCTCAGTAATAATAAATCATTTCTGAGCACCTTCAGAAAAACAGCTTAGTTGTTTAAGTTGGTGAATAGCACACAAAGGTTCTCTGCTAGGATGCACGCAGATAAATTGCTTTGACCACAGACAGCAGCTTCCAGACACAAGCCAGATAAAATCATGTTAGAATCTCTAGCCCAAAACACCAAACACTAACACTGTGGGATATGATGCTGAGCACTTTGTCCGGTGAGGTATTAAAGTATTTGAGTAGCTTTGAGCTGGATCAACAATTAAAAACAACATTATCTTCCTATTCAGCCCATCACCACACACTAAAATCTCATTACTTTGATTTCTTGATGACCTGAACATCACAAAGTTGAAAGGAGCGCTCCCGTTCAATCCCTCTACTCACCTCCTCCATTCTTGTAGCACAGGTAAGGGAACCTCCACACATTTCCTAGGCCGATAATCTGTCCGGCGACCGCCAAGAGAAATTCCAATTTACTTGCCCACTGGCCCCTCTCCTGAGTTTTTTGCTCTTTAGTAACTCCTCCTGGTTCTGCGTAGGCCAGCTTAAACTGCATCTCTGGATCATAGTGCATCGCAATGTCACTGCAAGGAGGTAAAATGGTTTTAGGCAACTGCATCACTAGGGGGCACAGATAAACGTCTAAATCAACGTAGGAGGAAACCCCAGTGATCACGCTGTCGAAGAACTGCAGGCCCTAGCTTTGGCAGCAATATCAAATGCTTTCAATCTCTGCTTTGGACATTGGATCGATTCTTATTCTATATGTGAAGTGCATCATTATAGTTGCAAAGTTCCCTCAAATAAAACACAATGAATATATTTTTATTGTAAACAACTCTGCCACTGTAAAGAATCTGAATCTGTAAGCTTCTCTACAATTAATTACTCTAAATGACTGTTTACAACTTGGGGCTGAATTATTAAAAAATAAAAATAAAAAATCGGTGGAATCCCCCTTTACATTAAATTATACAGCTTATACTGCAACAGATGTTTATCTAACCTGTTAGTCTGCATTTATATATGACTATAGTACGTGCCACCTGAGGAACAGGAGACAGATGTGATTAAATACTTTAGGTTCTAAAAGATTGTACTAACATGCAGTGGTGGAGCTCAGTTTGAAGCCTATGTCTAAATACAGCAGATTAGCGAGCCTCCCCACTGCGCGCAGATGTTTCTGTGAATGAAGAGAGTTCACAGTCACTGAGCTAAACTAAACAAAAGCTTTATGGGAAAACCATGACCTTCAGTTTGATTTCGACAGGAGTTATTCTTCATAACAATCCAGCACATTAACACACTCTCATAAAGCTAATGAAGTACTGAATGAATCTGCTCGACCGGCTTCATCACTGAAAAAAAAGGAAGCGGTTCAGTTCAGAACAGCGCGTGAGCAGCCACTGCATCTCTGGATCATAGTGCATTGCAATGTCACTGCAAGGAGGTAAAATGGTTTTAGGCATCTGCATCACTAGGGGGCACGATTAAATGTCTAAATCAAAGTAGGAGGAAACCCCAGTGATCACGCTGTCAAAGAACTGAAGGTCCTAGCTTTGGCAGAGATATCAAATGCTTTCAATCTCTGCTTTGGACATTGGATCGATTCTTATTTTATACGTGAAGTGCATCATTATAGTTGCCTCAAATAAAACAATTGCCTATAGTTTAAATGGATGCAGTAAAATCCTGAGTGTTAAGTTAACCCCTATGTAGTTAATATTAACTTGGGTACAATCCGCACAAATTCAGTTTATACTGGTAATTACACTCTAAGCAAACCATGTGAAGACCTGCCCAGGCGCTAGGAACCACTGTTACCAAGCACCTTTGTACAGCATTACAAAATTAAAGCATTCCTCGGCTTGTTTGACTTTCACTGGTCTTCTAAACAAAACCTTTGTTTCACACTAGGCATGAATATTTCCAGTAAGAGTCTGGGCAATGGCACGTAACACATGTCAATTACGTCAAAAATGTCCAAACTCCACTTACAATTTGAGGCATAGCCGGTGCTGTACACTTTTATCTCACGCAGGCAAAAGAGTATTATGTTAAGGATTGCACAACAAACAGAACAGCATTAGAATATTATTACTCCACTGTCAGCTTCACCTTTACAATGAGATCATTTTGAAACTGTGCCAGCAAAGCATTTTTACAAACTGGTATTACATAAAAGGCCCTTTATTATCAGCAGAGTCCCTGACGGCATTTCATAAGAAGTGTTTGTCCTTTCATGTTCTGGTGAAATTTCACACAGAAATCTCAGGCCAGAGTATTTCTTAAATATCACAACAACAGTATGTTTTAACACCTGCACAACTTGGTGAAGTACAAAAATGAGACACCTCTATCTGTCAGGGGGACAGCTACAGATGATGATACATAGCTATGCAAGTATACTAAAGCTACAGAAGCTGTTCATCTGACCTGTTCGTCTACTCTTTACAGGTGTCTATAGAACAGCCTGCCTAAAGAAAAAAAAATCGGACTAAATGCCCACATTACGAAGGCTTCACATGGGCACAAATAAACCTTTAACATGTTGTAAGAAGAAACCCTAATGACCACACCTCCAAGAAAGCGAAGGTCTTGGTCTTAGATTGGCACCGATATCAAATGCTTTTGATATCTGGACATCGGATTGATTTGTGTTTTATATCTGATTTGAAAAAACATTTGCCTACATCATAACATTCTAAGCAAAGGTGGAGAGTAGAACTAGATGTCTTGAGGGGTTTAATGCTCCCTCACAGAACGTTATTACACATAAAGCATATTGTTTTTATGAAAGTTTTAAGATCAAGTTGTATATAATTTCCAGATGACTATTTTACCTATATTACCATCATCAACATTATATAGAAAACTCAGAACATGTGTAAGTTCACTGGTGGTTTTTTTTTATAGTAAATACAATGAATATATTTTTATTGTAGACATGGAGACCCTGATTTGCAACTCTGCCACTGTAAAGAAATCTGAATCTGTAAGCTTCTCTACAATTAATTACTCTAAATGACTGTTTACAACTGAATTATTAAGAAATTTGAAAAATCGGTGGAATCCCCCTTTACATTAAATCCTATATAGCCAGTAATTCAGCTTATACTGGAACACATGTTCATCTAACCATTTATATATGACTATAGTACGTGCCACCTGAGGAACAGGAGACAGATGTGATTAAATACTTTAGGTTCTAAAAGATTGTACTAATATTTAGTGGTGGTGCTCAGTTTGAAGCCTATGTCTAAATACAGCAGATTAGCGAGCCTCCCCACTGCGCGCAGATGTTTCTGTGAATGAAGAGAGTTCACAGTCACTGAGCTAAACTAAACAAAAGCTTTATGGGAAAACCATGACCTTCAGTTTGATTTCGACAGGAGTTATTCTTCATAACAATCCAGCACATCAACGCACTCTCATAAAGCTAATGAAGTACTGAATGAATCTGCTCGACCGGCTTCATCACTGAAAAAAAGGAAGCGGTTCAGTTTAGAACAGCGCGTGAGCAGCCAACCCGCAGACTGAGCAGAGTCGCTATGGACTACAGGAAGAAACGCAGCAACAGCGCCTTCTCTTCTCTTCTCTGTGCCCTTTGGCCTACATTCAGCTCATTCAGCGCATTCAGCGGCGCAGATACACAAACAGGAGTTCTGGGTACTTTCTCTGGTTCTCCTCCCGGCGCGGAGGAAAACACCGGCCGGAGAAAAGAAGCCAAAAGACAAAGCCTCATGAAGAGGGACAACTATCCACATAGATTACAACTTGACTAAAGAAAGAGAGAGAGAGAGATAACAGTGCAGACTACCTGGTGGAGACAGAAGTCGTTCAGAAGTTTATGACGCCGCTCTTAAACACTGCGCTGAATGAAAAGAGGAGGTGTTCGCTTCCCTCGTGTTTTTGTAGTAAGGTCGTGAACCAGCAGCCCACTCTGTCTTTATATCGCGGCCGGTGGGCGAGTCCATAGACAAATTAGAGTCTGCGGACGCATATGCCTATATGAGCGAGAGAGTGTGTGTATATGTGTGTGTGTGGGGGTGTGGGGGTGTGTGACAGGGTGAGGCGGAGTCTAACACGAGCAGTCTCACTCTCATTTAGCACTATCTGATACGGAGGGGGTGTTTTGTGTGCTACATACAGGCCTACATAAGGAACGATGACACATGAATATGGCGGTGGGTCGTCTCCGAATTTACATACTCATTTGCATTCTGCTTTGTGATTGGACGCTCCACTTCCCCGCGGTTTAGACACAGGCGCGAAGTCTTTCTAAGTCTTGCTTAATACCTTAAGAAGTCACTGATTAATAACTCTATTATCCATCACATTCACAGAAATGCTGCTGCGTTTTGAAATCTAGCTGTAACATGAAGGCTATTTATGTAAACATGTTGTCGATGTCACGAGTAAAACTATTTATACAAGCCCTGACTGGCACTGAAGGGGGGCTGACTATTGTAGGTTATGGTCGAGCAAAAACAAAGAAGTGTCAAATAAGGTCACACACTTCTGTTGGTCTATTCATCAGGACTTTTGAACATGAAGTAAAGAGCAGTTGCTGCGCTCAGATGATCTATACAAAAAAAATACATTTAAAAAAAATCAGGAAAAGCATGAAGCATTATATAAGGCTGGTGTTAAAGTCATTGTTGTTGTTATTATAAGGCTTTGAAAACCTAAAAACACTTAAAAAGATGGTTCTTCAAGGTTCTTTATTAAAGAAAAATTATTCTTTGTAGAACTGTGAACACTCATATCAGAATCGGAATCAGAATCGGACTTTATTTGCCAAGTATGCTCACACATACAAGGAATTTGTGTTTGGTAACAGAAGCTCACAATGCACGATAACTGACATTACATGATAACTGAGTAAGAAGGTTGTTTGCATTTTGAAAGGGTTTATTGGAGAATGTGCTGTAGATGGTTCTACATGGCATCGAAAAAGGTTCTGCCATAGTTACTGTGTCAAGGTCACACCAATAGAACACTTTGTACATCATCTACAAAACATTCTCCATCAATATGAAGAATCTATCTGGGACACAAAGAACACTTTAATCATACAAAGTTTATTGGTTATATATATGGAACCATTCTCTTGGTAAGAGACTCCTTGCAGTACCACCTTTTTAAAGTATTCTACAACAAAGTTAATCTGTTTCTTGTAGTTAAATATACAACTGATTCCATTCTCATAACTCCCAGAGCACAACAACAGCTCCTATTGCCTAGCAGTTGTTTTTTATGTCATGTCTTGAATGCTTGACACTCGCCTGCTTCATCAGTATCTTAGATCCAAAAAATCATCAACACTGTTAGTGCTATTTTAGCACTACTGGACTTAAATTAAAATAACAGAGACTTTCAGCTTTCATTTACATCCAAATCAGGTGAACGATGTGGAAATGAATACTATTTTCCTACAAAGGCCCCTCAATTTTAGGGACTCATAAGTAATCAAACAAATAAACATAATCATAAATTCAATTAAATTAAACTGTTTTTTATACTCAGTTGCAAATTTGCTATGCGGTCAATGACCAACTAAGGGTTTGGAACCCAGAGATATTACAAGACACTGGATTTCTTCCCTGGTGATGCTCTGCCAGATCTTTAATGCATCTGTCTTCAGTTCCTGTTGGTTCTGAGGGCCTTTTACCTTAATTTTTCTCCTCAGTTTTGTCTTTAGCAAGTGAAATGCATTCTTGATTTAATGGATGTCAGACAATTAAATTGGCCATTGCAGAACATTATTCTTCTTTGCCTTACAAAAGCACTGGTTTGTTTTTGTAGTACACTTCAGGTCACCAGACGCACCAGACCCAAACGGAGTGTCACCCTCCTGCCTGAGGAACTGTGCAGACCAGCTTGCTCCTGTCTTCACCAAGATCTTCAATAAATCACTGGAGCAGTGTGTCGTACCAGCATGCTTCAAGCGCTCCACAATAATTCCTATCCCCAAAAAGCCAACCATCTCAGGACTGAATGACTACAGACCTGTCACACTGACTTCTGTGGTCATGAAATCCTTCGAGAAGCTGGTTCTTACCCACCTGAAGGAGATCACCAACCCCCAACTAGACCGCCTGCAGTTCGCGTATCGGGCCAACAGGTCTGTGGACGATGCAGTGAACATGGGACTTCACCACATCCTCCAGTTCTGTTCTTGGATTTCAAATCCGCCTTTAACACAATCATCATCGGACATCTACACACCAAACTGACCCACCTCAGTGTGCCAGCCTCCACCTGCCAGTGGATCACAAACATCTGGGACAGATCACCTCAGGAACCAGGACCATCAGCACAGGTGCTCCACAAGGCTGTGTTCTCTCCCCGCTGCTCTTCTCACTCTACACAAATGAATGTACCTCCACAGACCCTTAAGTCAAAATCCTGAAGTTTGCAGGTGATTTGACAGTCATTGGTCTCATCCAGGACAGCGACGAGTTTGCCTTCAGACGGGTTGTGGAGCAGGTGGTTCTCTGGAGCAACCACAACAACCTGGAGCTGAACACAGCCAAGACAGTGGAGATGAGAGTGGACTTCAGGAGAAGCCCTCTAACCCTTCCAGCACTCACCATCCTCAACAGTACTGTAACGGCTGTGGACTCCTACAAGTTCCTGAGCACAATAATCTCCAGGGACTTGAAATGGGACTGCAACATCAGCACCATCATCAAGAGAGCTCAGCAGAGGCTGTACTTCCTGCGTCAGCTGAGGAAGTTCAACATGCCCAAGCAGCTGATGGTGCAGTTCTACACCACCACTATAGAATCTGTCCTCACCGCATCAATCACAGTGTGGGGCAGCTCAGCCACCAAACACAACACCCACAGACTGCAGAGCATCATCAGGTCTGCAGAGAGAACCATCGGTGTGAAGTTACCCTCCCTACCGGACCTGCACATGGCCAGAACCAGGAAGCGGGCAGAGAACATCATCCGTGATCCATAACACCATGGACATCACCTGTTCTAGCATCTTCCCTCAGGTCGGCGTTTCAGCCAGTGGAGGATCAAGACCTCCAGACTTCAGAGAAGCTTCTTCCTACACGCCATCACACTCATGAACAGCTGAACATCACAACACTACATTCTGGATACAGTCTACTACATACATCCATATCCAGATGTTCTCTCACTCTTCTTTCTCAGAGTCTCAGAACACTCAGAAACCACCGTCTCCACCAGTGACTCCTATGTTCTTCATATTTATATCTACTTAATTCAGTCTGCACTGTCCTTCACTGCTGTACTTAGCACTTTTACTTTTAACATACAACTCTGCACATGCTAAGTTTACAAGTGTGTCTGTGTGTGTATGTCACTATGTGTGTGTGTGTAGGTTGGGTGTGTGTGTTAATTCTGTAATGTAAGTTATCGTGCACTGTGAGCTTCTGTAACCAAACACAAATTCCTTGTATGTGTGAGCATACTAGGCAAATAAAGTCTGATTCTGATTCTGATTCTCATTGTCCATCTGCATTGTGAAGCAACGTTAAATCATTGGCTGATTCTAGGCAAATAATATAGCTATATACATCCTGTTGCTTTTGTCAACAGCCACATCATCATTACATATAAGGGAACCAGTTCCACTGGCAGCCATTCATGATGATGCCATAACGCTACCTCCAGATGAGGCTGTGTGTTTTGGATCATGCACATACTCTGTCCTTTCTCTATACTCTTCTCTTCCCATCATTCTGGTACAAATTGATTTTTGTCTAGTCAATCTATAAGATGATGTTCTAGAACTGCACAAGCTTGTTTAGATGTTTTTTGATAAACTGAAATTTGGTCAATGGAATTTGAGTTACATCTTGTGTTAAATCCAAACACAGATGTATACTCTGATGTTTACCTCTAATGATTGCTGACACAGGTGGACTGACCCCTGGATGGTGTTCTTGGTTTAGCCGCTGTTGTGAAGGGATTGCTTTTACCAGGGAAGGAATTATTTTGTCGTCCACCACACCTGTTATCCATCGTCTTCTGGACCTTCATGCAGACCAGTGTGTTATTTTGAAGAATGTACCCAATAGTTGGTTGGGCACACCCAGTATTTTAGCTATTTCTCTGATAGATTTGTTTTGGATTTTAGCCTTCAGATTAATTAGCTTTTGGGGATTTCTCAATAACACACTCCAAATGCAAATGTTTCACTTGAAATCAACTCTAGACCTTCTATCTGCTTACTGCTAAGTGGAATAATATGGAATAACACATGAAAAACCCTCTTGAATAAGCCACTTCGTGTAGTTGTCTAAAAACAGTCAAATTGTGCTAATTTTCTATGTTAATTTTCTTTTTTTTCTATCTGACACCTGTCTGACAATGTGACTGTACTTTTACTAATCCTTTGTTTCAGAAGTCCTTCCTCCCCCTCCTTGACCTTGAAGCAGCATTCAGTACTGCATACCGCAGTATACTTCTTTACCATCTGTCGTCTGCCCCTAA
Organism: Megaleporinus macrocephalus; assembly: GCA_021613375.1. NCBI lineage: Eukaryota > Metazoa > Chordata > Actinopteri > Characiformes > Anostomidae > Megaleporinus > Megaleporinus macrocephalus. The sequence goes on along the minus strand of CM038704.1, from coordinate 18,430,353 downwards.
TTGGTTCATTCACTGCCATTATTGACCAAGTGGTGCCTTAAGGATCAGCTCTTGGCCTCTTCCTCTTTATATTACCCATAGCCAAAGCATTTTTTTCTCTCAGTCAGCTTGATCAGTCTCTACCCCCTCCCCCACCCTCCTTCTCAAGGTCTGTCTATTTTCTGTCTCTGCCTTTAGAACTGCTGCTGTTTTACCCATCTGTAAAAAACCTGACATTTCTATAAAATGTCTTGCTAACAGCAAACTAATATTCCCCTTTTAGTTAATGTGATGGAAAAACTGGTAGCTATGCAACATCAAGCTTTTCTCACTAAAACTCTATGAGTCATTCTAATCTGGTTTCCAAACACTGCATACTACTGATGCTACATTCTCAGAGCCTGCTGCAGATGGTAGTACCATTAATCTCCTTCTCATTGACCTAAGCAGTATGGACAAAAATGCATGTCATGATACCAAAATGTTGATATTTAGTATTTTAACATTTTAAGTGTCTATATTTTTGTCAAATAAAACCATTTTGGATGCATAAATAAAACGGTTTTTATACAATGACAAGGGTGTTTTATTCTGGATCTCCCTTCACTTTTATTAAGATCCAGATTTAACAACTAGTAAATTACTACAATTTTCCTACATATGCCCCTTATATTTAGGGGCTCATAGGTAATTAAACAAACTAACATAATCAAAAGTTAAATATGAAAGATTGCATTGTGTGAAATAATAAAAACTGACATAATCAATATATAGACAGACATTGCTTTCTTACCCTGATGAGATCAATTAAAAATTATAATTTGGCCAGCTATGTACGTATACAGTTCTCTTCTTCCTTTTCTCTATAGCATGTATGTTGTTTTTTATTGCTTAAATTGCTATTAATACTGTTATTATTTTTATTATTACTACTATTATTATTGTTGTTGTTGTTGTTATTAAACAGTGACAATATTAAACAACATTGGAAAATGTGGCACCAATTTAAGTTCCGCGCAACCGAAACTTCAGAGAGACAAAGATGTAATGCTTTTCTCTTTCTTTTTAATTCTAAAAAATACTTTATACATTTTTTATATACAGTACTATGCAAAAGTGAGAGAGCACCCTTCGTAAATATTCTGTCAAAACAATTAGGTAAAACATTTTTAGCTGAAATATTTTCAGGACATAAAGGAGAGGAGATATAAGACAATATATAACTACTGAAGTTAATGGATGTTAATTATATAGAACTTGTGGCTAAAACAAGGCAGCTTTAGTAAGAGTCAGCTGGTTCAATATAAAGCTTGCCAAGAGCAGCAGGCTGGACAGCAGTTGCTCTATAGAGGGGATAGTATTAGACTACAGTATAGTAAACATGTATGTTGGGTTACATTAGACTACAGAGTAAACCTTTAAGCTAAATTATAAATAAATATAATAAAGTATTACATACAATATAGCTGTGTGTTCAGTTGTTTTATATTGCAGTAAAATAAACATATATGTTTATTTGTGATAGAGTCGAAGTAAAGAGATTTTCTTTAGTAATTCTGGTCCATTCATCATGAATGTTTGACTCAAGGAAAGTTGTGCTTAAATGATTCAGCTGAAATGGAGATGGTGTTTTTTTCTTGGACTGTGTTAAAATAATAATATTTTACTGTATTGATAGATCATCTTGCTTGCTATATCTGCCATTATATGATAATTTAGTAAAAGGTAAAAGTTAGTAATGAGTAGTGTCATTAGTTTATCCGTAAAGTAATAAGTAATTTAATCCCATTACAGTTTTAAAGAAGTAATTACTAACTTGTTATAGATCACATTTATTAAGTTACTACCGCTTGGACAGTGTTAATAAAATACTTGTGTAACTGTTCCTTTATCTTACCTTTAAATAATGTTTTGAAGGAGTGGTGTGTTTGTCTGTTTTAAGTAGTTAAATACAAGCAAACAAACAAACAAACAAGAACAAAAAAACTAAATGCATTAAACAGGAACACTACCTTATTAGGCAGTAATCATATTTGATTGGCCCATGTTTGGTGAATAATAATTATTTCATGCAATATTTTTAGCTTATTCATTCAGAACACAGTTAATGTAAATGGACTTCAGTTACACATGTTGCATGTTATGCTCATCTTTTCCAAAGGGATCATGGACTGTGCCATACTTTGGGGAGTGTTACATACTGATATACCTGTCTTACCTGTTTGCACATGTCTATGATCCCTCTGAAAGAAAATAAGAGCATCCTGCTCATTGCTAAAGTCAACTGCTTAGCAGGCAAGTTAAGGCCTCAGGTTTCCAAGTGGCGCAGCCTCCCACACTCCTAAAAAATGGTAGTGACAAGTAAAAAAATCTCAAATATAGTCAATATATCTAATTGTTCTAATTGTTGTAAGAATATTTTTTATTAGTAGTATTTATTATTTTGCTTTTTTTTATCTGGGCGGCACATAATGTAGTGGTTAGCACTGTCGCCCCCCCGCACATGCTCTCCCCCTATGTAAATGGGTTTCCTCCGGGTACTCTGGTTTCCTCCCACAGTCCAAACACATGCATGCGAGGTTGATTGGTCACTCTTAATTGCCCATAGGTTTAAGTGTGTGCGTAAGTGTGTGTTGGCCATGTGATGGACTGGCGACCTGTCCATGGTGTACCCCACCTTCGCCCAATGATGCTGGGATGAACTCCAGCCCTACCATGGCTTAGTTAGTTTTTCTATAAGGGGTTTTAATACCATTTAGTAATTTAGTAATTTAAGTAATGGATCACTTTTCTTAAGAATAAAACAAATACAATTACTGGAGAGGCCAAAAATGTTCAACTTCCCATGTAAGTTGATCTAAATAGGTTATATTCCAAGTTGTTTTTGAGCATTTCTATTGGTCTATTCATCATGTAACCCTATTCATCACAGGGTATAAACAACAGCTGCCATGTTCACATGTTAGAAAAGGAAAAAAATGTAAAACATATAGATTCAAGTTTCTCTTTTGGCTGCGACTATATACTAACATTTGGCCTCCAAAATCCTCCTTGTGAAAGGTCCCAGGAAACACTGTCAGATTCAGCATGAGGTCTAATTAGTCAAAGATGTCTATGTAGCATGTTGCAGAGATATCTATAACGTTAGCATGCTAACCAGCTAACCTCGGTTCCTGCCTTATAAAGCCACTTTATGTCACCGCATTGTAAGTTAAATTTTAAAAGACATGTCTATGTTGGGCTGTTTTAGGTTCCTTCGTACAAGGACTTTCATGATGAAGTACTTGAATATGGGTGGAGTGGTATTTTTATTGGAATACAGCAGAGGGATATGTTTTTACCTGTTAGCGCTAAAGAGGCTGGGTTTAACACTGTTTTTCATTTCCCCTGGAAAAACCCCAAAAGGTTACTGTAGTTTGCAGTTTTATTTAGGTCCAATGGCAACACTAAAAATAAGTGACATTTGTGTTTTACCAAAAATGATTTTAAAAAAGTTACACATTGCTCATTTAAACCACAGAATTGTTTACATCTGTATGCTTTTGAATATTTGTATGAATCCCAAATAAAAAATACTGGTAAATGATTGAGGCCCAATGGCACAAGCATTGTGTAACATTCTGTTCTGATAGTTGCTACATTACAAATAACAGCTAGTGTAAATGCTATGGAATGCATTATAGTTTCTAGGGCCTTTTTTCTCTTGGGGGCCCTGCAAAGCTGCCTACCATTGGCTAGTGAAAAGACTACTACTGAATGCACATAGCTAAACACAGAAACGCTGGAACCAATGGCTGCATCCAGAAATTTTGAAAGTTATTGCTTTTTCTTACTGACCCACCTCCTGTACTTTGTGACCCAGCAACCAATTTTCATGATGCCATGTTAATGGCTGTTTGAGTACTACAGAGAAGCTTCCTAAAATACCCACCAAAGTGGCTTCCAATGGAGTATATACTTTTTTTCCATTCGCTCACACCTGACCCCACTCATTGACAGCCTATTATTAGATTTAAGTGGCTGTGTTAAAGCAAGAAAAGCACTAAAATGTGCAGGACAGTGGGTCTGTAGGATCAGGGTTGCTAAACAAATCTGATACTGCTCATTCTCTTCATTCGTACTGCTCCTTTTCTCTCCTCTGCCTTCTCATGGAGTAGGTAAGGAGCTATAGGAGAGGGAGAAGGAAGGCAGGAACAATAGCAAATGTTCTGGAACACCATTTATGACTTATGTATCTCTTTACTTTCACTTATATTATTAGAAACACTTTTCCCAAGAAAATACACTTATCTACTACCTGACACTCTACATTACATTTCAGCATCACTGCATTGCTGACAATGGTCCACCATCCAAATAATATCCCATGACTGTTGTGAAATATCTTCTTGCACACCCTGCTTATTTTTGCTTCCCAAGCCAAAGATAGTTTGGTAGGTTACTCAACAGGGTGACCATCACTGGTTTACAACCACAAATTGGAAAAGGTTGAGATAGTATGGAAAATGCAAGAAAACAAGCAATGAAATGACGTTGACTAACATGGTATATGTTAGGTTCATATAATACAATAAAAGTAAAAGTAAGAAACGTGTTTTTTTTATTTGTATTTTCCATACCGTCCCAACATTTTCTGATAACAAATCGGCTTACGTGTTGAAAATTCCTGCAAATAGTATGTAAAACAATATGAGCAATTTGTCTGCAGAGTTAAAATGGTGAATCACCTTTGGCTCTAAAATTTAGCAATACTTTGATTTGGTGGTTGTAAAGATAATAAATATAAATTTATGCAAATAGAACACAAATCAAAAGTTACAGCTAGAAGTGGAAAACATAGCTATGGAAACTGAAAAGTAAACACAATTAGGGTAAACTAATTATAGATGATACTGTTTTGTTAAGTCTGTGTAAGTTTGTCAACTCAGCCTGTTCCCTTGAGGTAATAGTGGAAAATTACAGAAGTAGAGCTGGTGGAAAACAAGTCTTCAGAATGTTTCAATAGAGTCAGGTGGTTCAGTATAAAGTGTGCCAAGACCAGCAGGTGAACAGCAGTTGCTCTAAGGAACGTTGAGAGTATAATGCTACAATGAAGGAAAGTTTTAAATTATATTAGGCTTTAATAGAGAAAATGTGTAGAGCGAGTTTTAATATGTTATAATAAAATACAACAGTTTGGTATATAGCTTTAATTTTGGGCCCAAGAATTTGAGCAGCTATATTTTTTTACAAATAGACTGCAAGAAAACCAAGACTAATTGTCCTACAGTCTTACAAATGGTTCTTACTATGTGGTTCTAAATGGTTCTAAATGGTTCTATACAGACCCATGAAGACTCAAAGAACCAATTTAACAAATCAATGGTTCTTTACATGGTCAAATTGATCTTCTTATAATGAAAACTTCTTTATGGTAAACATTGTTTTTGCACAATCCTTTTAAAAAAAGCAGCACAAAAAAGAATTCCCCTATAGTTGCCTTTTTTCGGTACTATATGCTTTTTCTGTACAATATAGGGCCCTGTATGTTTAACGCATTTTATATTGCAGATGTGTTGTAAGAGCTGTAAATGCAGACTTGCTGCCATCTAGTGGTAAATAACTAATACTTTCTCTCATGTTTGTAACCATACACCTGATCCTGTTCATTTCTCTCCATAAACATCCAACCACAAGGCAGGATGCGAATGAGTATGTGAATTAGGATATCATTCAGTATGATAGCTCCATGTTTATGATGATTTATCTGAGGTGAACATGAGAGTGACAGAGATAAACCTGCATATTGTTAATTCAACATTTGTATTGTTCATCTTAACTGTCTTAACTGTCTTTCTAGTACTACCAGTAGAAGATGTACTACTATATGTTATGAGTAGAAGATGTAGTACTATACTATATATATTTTTTGTGAAGAACAAATACAGGTCATATAAAACAAGGCAGAAGCATAGTTGAATCATTTTTAAACAAAGTAGGACCCACAACGCCTACCCCACCGCACTGCCCACACCACCAGACAACTCACCCCACCACATCCAACCTACCCACCACAACATCCCACCAACACCCCGCCCCACCCCTATTGTATTTTTTGACTACTTCTTGTGATTAAAATGGCCCCCTTTTAGTTTATATAAGTATATTATGTGTAAGAGTAGTATACTTTGAGTACACAACTAGTTTGCACCTAGATTTTATTATGTACTGCATTTTTATGCTTAAAGGAATGAGTTACATGCTTCTGGTTCACTTTATAGTTAATAGAATATATTGCAAGTATACTACAAGTAAAAATGTGTTATATAATACTGTTATATAATAATATATAATATAATACCACAGTATTTTTGTTAGATACTTTATTGGTCATATGAGGAAAATTTCTGATTTTACTAACTAACCCAATACTAACTATGCCCAATCTGGGTGCAACACAGCATCACCAGCAGAGCAGCGCCATCTGGGGTCTTGTACTCATAACAGGTATACCTTGTCAGTTGGGGGTTTGAACCAGTGACCTTAAAACAACTTTATAGTATAGATACTGTGTGAACTATACTAAAAGCCATAAAACAATCATAAATGTACTGCTAGTTCATTAGTTGTATACATAGTATACTTAGTATACTTATTATATGTTTTGTATACAAGTATGCTTAAGTATAATGGTACGAAAATCATCTAAAAATACATAGCTTGTGAACTTAGCATGTTCACATATTTAGAATAAAAATATTCCAATTGCACACTTGTTGCACACAAACTTTTTTGTAAGGTTACCTAACAGTGCATTTTTTAATTTTCCAGGCTATTATACAAACAGAACATTGCTGAATATCAACACTAAACAGGGGGATATATTCTGTATCAAATAAAGATAAACTTGTTCTAATTTTTATAGAGCTGAACAGGCTGTTAAGTTTACACAGCATCACCAGCAGAGCAGCGCCATCTGGGGTAATGCCTTGTACTCATAACAGGTATGCCTTGTCAGTTGGGGGTTTGAACCAGTAACCTTAAAACAACTTTATAGTATAGATACTGTGTGAACTATACTAAAAGCCATAAAACAATCATAAATGTACTGCTAGTTCATTAGTTGTATACATATATCCCACTTTTTAGTTTATTTGTTACAAAAAAATAAATTTACAAGTACACAAGTATTTACATGAATAAGTTTATACAAGAACAAGAATAAGGCAAATATGCTTGAACATTTCTGTATACATAGTATACTTAGTATACTTATTATATGTTTTGTATACAAGTATGCTTAAGTATAATGGTACGAAAATCATCTAAAATATTTAGAATAAAAAAATATTCCAATTGCACACTTGTTGCACACAAACTTTTTTGTAAGGTTACCTAACAGTGCACTATTTTTTTTTATTTTCCAGGCTATTATACAAACAGAACATTGCTGAATATCGGCACTAAACAGAGGGATATATTCTGTATCAAATAAAGATAAACTTGTTCTAATTTTTATAGAGCTGAGCAGGCTGTTAAGTTTAACATGTGAATTCTGCTTCTATACATTGCCTGTGGATTCAGTCAGGCTAGTCTTACAAGTGATTTTCATCAGCAACCAAATGCCTGGCCTGTGGTATGCAAGATGGTACAGTGCAATGGTCTGAATACAGCTGTGTTCATCTGGCTAAGGTAATTCCAGAAATGTGTCTTCAAAAACAAATCCAATTTACTGCCCCACACACACACACACACACACACACACACACACACACACACACACATAGAACTATACATCTTAAACAAGTGATGCAATGGGTGTAAAAGGAGCATCCAGGAAAGGTCACATTTGTTATGTGCAATAAAGGGTCTTTCACCATCACACCAAAAAAGCATCAGTAAAAAATACAACTGTTTAAAAATAATGTTTCTTGGTAAGGGATTGCAAGGCTTTCAGGTATCAAAGAATCATCAAAGAATCCAGAGAATGCAGGAAAATGTGTGTTTGTAAAAAGAAAGGCTGAAAATCCAAAACTGAATGACTGTAACCTTCTATCTCTTTAGAGAGCATGTTTCTGTGGGCACAGGAATACTTTTACCAACTGTTGTCAATAAACACAGTACTGACTCCACTAATGCAAGTTAAGACTGTACTATACACAGTGAAGGTCACACGTCAACAACATTCAGAAACACTGGCAAATTCTCTGGATTCAAAATCATCTAAATTAGACTGATGTTTGGTGGAAATGTGTATTGTTGTCTAATAAGTCAATGTTTGTAGAAAAGAAACATCGAAATGTCTGTAAGACATCTAGGTACGCGCCATCAACACTAAGCGCATTTTAGATCAATATAGTCTTTTAGACTCCACTGGATGTCCCTTACACAAACATGACAACACAAAGACACATTCTTCACATTTTACCACAGCATGGCTGCATAATCAGAGAATGTGGGTGCTACACTGGCCTACCAGCAGTCCTTCTACTGAAAACATGTGTGCTATTTAACTATCTGACAAGAAAGGCCCAATAAGATTGCACAGCTATCGACTTGTGTAACCCCTGATTAAATTAGTAAAGTCCGGCAAATATTCTACTTTTAAAACTAGATTAGTCTGTGTCTTTAAGCTCCAAAGAAGTATTAAGTGTTGTTAAACAGAGGTGCTGTAACACAGTAACATGGCTAACATTTTTGAAACTTGTTGCAAATTTGGAATGAGTGTACATTTACCAAAACCAATGAAATTCAAAGCATAAAACATAAAATAAATATTAAATATTGTGCTTTTGTATTTTTATTATTATAACCAGAATTAGAGTGTATCATAAAATGTATTTTATATATAATAAAATGATTACTTACTAAACTGGGTAAATATGCAGCATTACCAAACATATCTAATACAGGATTTCTCCACAATGACTATTTTAAAACCTGCTGGCTCAACTGCTGCCTTGGTGACTGCTGGTCCTTCTGTCTTGACCTCAGAGGTATGAGTATGAGTAGAGTCCAAAGTATGTATGTAAGACTTTCTGTCTGGGTCTATTTATAAAACGAACACAGAACCATTGAACAGAGTTTACAATTAATAAGTCATGTTTTTATTTGGGTCTTGTTGATTCAGCCTAAAATGTGCTAAACTCTGCCCAGAACATTAGGCTACTCATTAAATAAGGCAAATCACTGACTATATGTCTGAAATATTGAGATCATGCCTCCTATCTAGCTTTTGATTATTGAAGACTGATGAAAAGTCAAAGGAAAAAAAATAATAAATGAAAAACATAACACATACAACCAAGAATCTTATTGTCATTATTGGGGCATGGATGACAGTCACTTCAATCATAAACACTGCTAAACTGCTCAGAGTCTCAATAATAACAGAGACCAAAGTGACACCTGCATTTAAAGCTATGGGGATGACTTTGACTACGGCTATGATTTTTGTGCAATACGTAACGGTAAACACGAGAGCAATTGTTTCCGAGGTTACTGAGACTATCAGTTCAAGATGTGATTAGACTGTCAGTAGGAACAGACTGCATACAACTACACTGGTCTTAAGTTGCGTGGGCCTTGTGGAACATCAGGAGGTTTTTGGGCAACCTTGAGATACATAACAGCGATGGCTCACCTAGTAGACACAGCAAAAAAGGTTTTTACAGTTACAGTTAACCATGAGTTGTGTAACCCTAAGTAGCAACAGGCCTGAATGTTCTCCATTTCTAGACAATTTGTTGAACTGTGGATTGATGTACATGCAGGTCTCTATGCTTTTGTAACCTTTTCCAGCTTTCCAGCATCTTCTGAGATCTAATGAAAGTCTTTTGCACCGGGTTATATTTGCATCCCATTTCTTGAGAATTTGCCACTAAACAGGTTTTGTGTGCTGCCTTTATTTAAAGAGCGAAGCGCCTGTGCTACACCCTTCCAATAGTAACTGAAACATCTTTAGGCAATAAACTCATTAACACTCCACTTACTTTTTCTAGCCTGCACTGTGGATGTTTAATCATGAGATCTAAAAAAAACATGAAAAGTACTGTTTGTGTGTAATTAGTTTAGTTAGATTGTGTTTGTGTTCTATTATATCAAACCACATTTTATTAGTAATCAATGCAGAAATGCAGGTAATTCCAAAAGGTTCTAATTACATAATTACACTTGTACAACTACTCACTGTAAATTAGTCTATGCAAGTTGCCTGTCTGGTTATAAATGTAGGAGTACTTATTTTAATAAATAGTACAAACTCAAAACGACAAGCAGTACAAAATACATGGAGGACTTATGCAGAAGTTTTTTTCTGTTTACTAGAATTTGTTTTCCCTTAAATGCTGTTTTCGAATAAATAACACATTGCTATATATATTAAATGCAAGTTCACTTCACGTGTTTTAAATCTTTTAACCATTAATGTTTTCAGTGTCTCTGCTAAGCAGTCAGTTTGCAGTAGTTTGCAGTTTGCAGCAAAGCACCTTACATAAGTGCCAACTTATGTTACTCTGAAGACTAAAAAGTTTCATTGTACATTTCTGCTGGCAATCATTACAATTCTGTCCATGTCATGAAAATTCAAAGATTAAATAACGACGTAATGACTTACCAGTCACGTTTCTGCAACTTGACAACTTCAAAACGTTATTCTTTTGAGGCTTATCTGGGTTTCCAATGCACAGCAGTTTACCCCGCCCATTCACGCTGAAGGTTTAAGAGTGTTTTAGTTCAGACTACATTTTGAGTGAGTCATACAGGTCAGTTAATCACATCAGAGAGTAATTACATGTACAGGTGCAAAAGTGGATTCTAAAGGATAAAAAGAGGTCGCATTATTTTACAATTAAATATACACAGAGTACTGTTAATACAGAATTAAAGTGAGAGAAATATTAAGTCCAGATAGAAGGACAAAAATGCTTGAGGAGTCTATAAACAAACCTGTTTCCTCACCTGAGAGGCCTAAGGTAAGCCTGCTCTCTGGGGAAAAAATACTTTGAATTTGTTTACATATGCAATTCAGTTGCACATGAATAATATCTACAGAATTGCTGTTTTAGCTTTAATTGCAAATAAAAAATATTATTTTTATTAATAGCCAATAGACTGACACTTTTGGATTATGTCAAGAGTGCAAAGTTCCAGTTTTCTGATAAGTAAAGGTACATCCAATGCACCATTAGGTAAAGGAACCACGTTCCTAGAGTACTGATTCTCTGTTAAATTTATAATCCAAACAATGTAAGATTCATTTGTAGAATGCAACTTGCTTCTCATCAGCGTAGCAATGCAGAGTGAAGCACTCCAAAATGCATAAAGATACTGAAAGGTTTGAAAATGAACAGTGAAAATTTTAATGGTAAGCAAACTAAAAGCATTTTGGTGATTTTAATGCATTTAAATGTATTACTATAAAAGAATAGTGAGGCAACTAAGTGACTACAGTGTGGGGGACCCTCTATAGGTGGTGTAGCTCCAGGTGCAGGGCTAGAGAACTGTATCAAGTTGTGGTCCCTGCTCCCTGCCATCAGCAGACCTATACTTCGTCCATGAGTTGATGATAGCGGACCACTACGAAATCATGAAAACATGGAAACAGCTGGCAGCCTTGTTCTTCTAGGTGGGGAGCCACCCAAGTGTCATCTGCACAGCAAATAAGGACACACTGGAACATTTGCAAGCTCCCCTACAGCAGCTACAGTCAAGGATCCCCACAGAATGGGCAGCAGTGGACATCTTGGGCCTGTTTTCAAAGGCGGAGAACGGTAACCACTACATCAAGTAGCAATGGATTATTTATGGATTATTTTGGAGGTTTATGTGGTTCCTAAGCAGAAAAATTATGACCTGCAATTTAAGGGCCAGGAGTCTGGATGTTTAATAGTCTGGAAGCGTGGGATAGTGAATGGATAGGACCTCGCCTTGTGGTGTCACACATGATATATTAAATACACACCAAAACCAGGACCACCTGGCTCTGTATCTGAAGAATCGGGAGGAGTACACTAACTCCTGTGGCTTCCCAGAATGAGGTCCTTCAAGACCCAACATTCCCCAGCTGCACAGAAACCTCACCAGGATTCCTGACATCACCAGAGCACTGCCAACACCCCACAGTAGCTTTAGAATCCCTCCTGTGTGACATAGAAGGACCATGACACCTGATAGCTTTAGTGGACAGTCCAGAGGGTGAGCCTGTGGGGAGGCCATATACCCAAAGAGTTGGGAGCCCTTAAAGAGGAGGTGACAGGCTCCTAGATATTTTATAGGCTTTGTCTGGTAAGACTTGTAAGCAATTGGGCCGGTCGTCCTGGACTAAGTGGGGCCATGTGGCATCATAGCACGTCTGGGTTCGAATTAGTTCAAAGACAGTATCTAGTGGGCTTACGTTTTGTTATGTATGTTCTTTTACACTTGATTCGGTTGATGTGAACCCTTAAAATAGAGGATGGGCCTAAGAACTGCCCCCAGGCTGTGTGTGCAGAAAGACTGTGAGAGAGGAAGACCTGGGTGAGAGTGCGACTCACCGCTCTTGAATTCAGGCTGCTGAGATATAATCAAAATAAATCCACATGGACTTGCCAAATTTAAATGGTTTACACCCCAAGATTAATGATGTTTGGAGACACTATGTTGCCAAAAGTATTTACTCCTCCACCTAAATCATTGAATTCAGATGTTGCATCCACTTCTGTGGCCACAGGTATATAAAACCAAGCACCTAGGCACATAGACTGTGTCTACAAACATTTGTGAATGAATGGGTCACTTTCAGGAGCTTAGTGAATTCCAGCGTGATACTGTGATAGGATGCCACCTATGCAACAAGTCAATTCGTGAAATTTCTTCACTACTAAATATTCCGGTCGACTGTCAGTGGTATTATAACTAAGTGGAAAGGATTGGGAAACCAACCACAAAGTGGTAGGCCACATAAATGATTGAGCGGGGTCAGCGGATGCTGCCCAGATGCGCATAGTGCGCAGAGGTCGCCAACTTTCTACAGAGTCAATCGCTATAGACCTCCAACTTCATGTGGCCTTCACATTAGCTCAAGAACATTGCATAGAGAGCTTAATGGAATGGGTTTCCATGGCCGAGCAGCAGCATCCAAACCTTACATACACACATTCATACAGCAAGCCAATGGACGAGTCTGGGTTCGGCAGTTGCCAGGAGAACGGTACTTGTCTGACTGCATTGTGCCAAGTGTAAAGTTTGGTGGAGGGGGGATTATGGTGTGGAGTTGTTTTACAGGAGTTGGGCTCGGCCCCTTTTTTCCAGTAAAAGGAAGTCTTAATGCTTCAGCAGACCAAGTGATTTTGGACAATTTCATGCTCCCAACTTTGTGGGAACAGTTTTAGGATGCCCCCTTCCTGTTCCAACGTGACTGTACACCAGTGCACAAAGCAAGGTCCACAAAGACATGGATGAGTGAGATTGGTGTGGAAGACCCTGACTGGCCTGCACAGAGTCCTGAGGGTGGGCCGACATCATATTAAACCCTATGGATTACGTATTGGATTTCACTCAATTTCACCTACACAAGACTGGACACAGCTGTACATTCTCAAACATGTTATAATACTAGGCTGACACTAGAGGTCAGAGTAAAGTGCTGTTAAGAGACATCTTTGCACACATTATCATCTGGTCATTAGAGTCTGTTCTGTTAGTCACAGAATGTGCTAATAATCAAGTGGATTTCAAACTTGCACATCACTATTGCACATCATTCCTTTTGAGCAGTTGAGCACTTAATTTCAGGTAATGTCTAAAACTTTAAGCCCACACTGTATCCATTGTACTTCCTGAACAGCTCAGTAAAAATGTAAATAGACCATGTTCGATTCAGGTTCTTCAGGTTTAACTGAGGGGCCTGGGCAGTGCAGACAGTATCGGGTTTCCACTAAATTCAATGCATGTAAATAAAATTTGAACCCAAGATTACACGTTTCACTAATGGGGAGGGATTACGCCCCTGATCTTTGTGAGCATCTACATTCTAAAGCTTATTATTCTGCAACTACATGGACAAGGATGCAAAAAAAAAAAAAGAGTGAGTTTTTCTTATTCAGCAGGTCCGTGAAGGTAAGGAAATCATTCTGCGATGAAGTAATTGTTAGTCTGCAGTCTTTTGCAATTGAGTATGTGTCGCACAAAGGAAGTTAGCATAAGATCAGGTCTAGCAAACACAAGAAAAAGAGAACAGTTAGGTGTTTGTTTGTGAAACACAAAGAAAGTGAGAACGAGAGAGGGGGAAGTGAGGGAGAAAACTGAAACAAAAATAGAAGCCCATGCTGGTTGCCAGTAGGTCCACTGATAAGAAATGTCTGCATATCTCTGTAAAAACATGCAAAATAGTAGGACAGGGACAGACAGGGATAGAGAGAGCGAGAGAGAGAGAGAGAGATGGATGAGGGTGTGCACCTTTGGCTTCACAAACCCCGTTCAAGCTCACTTGCTTAAGCTAACTCAAACTGCTGATCTAGGATCAGCATGCTTTCTCTCTATTCTCATCTTGACCACAGTGACAGACAAAGCAAGAACAGTTTCAGAATCAGTGGCACAGAGCAGTTCTGTCTGCGGGGCTTTAGACTCCTCCTCAATTCTTCTCATTCCTGTTTTGTCAACCTATCATTCTGAGCTGCTACTGCTTCTAATGGACACAGTCATATGTAGAACCAGTCCTCCACACAGAAAACGTAAAAGGCAGACATCTCCAGAATCAGGTAAAGTTTGAGGTCCCTTTTTCTTTTTCCTTTTTTTCCTTTCACTGAGCTGCAACCATTAACAGAAAGCAATGTTGTGGTTAGTTACTGGTCTGTTTTTTTCTTCATGTGTTCATGTCTTCTGATTTATTTTTCCGGTTCAGTCATGCTTATTGTACACTAACAGATCTAATCTGCTGGTGACTGTACTGTTTCTGTAAACTGTACTGTAGGTTGATGAGGGATTATGTAATTTATGACACCAGCTTGAATAAACTCTTAGCACCCTAAAGGGACTTTTTAAGTGATGTCAAGGAATTGCTATTGGTTTCCTGAAGAGCTATCTTTTTTTAACTGAGTGCTTCTAATTGAGTGTTACGAAGAAACTTCAGGGAAGGGAACCAAAAGAGGTTTGACTGTGGCTCCGCTCCAAAGAGCCCCTTAGTGTGAAACCGCTGATTTCTTAAATTTAAAACACGTGGGTCTCGTCAGGAAAGGGATGACATTTGACTCTCAAAGGAGGTAGACGAAGGGCTATCCTCGGACAGATGTGGGAACGGGGTTGGGAGTCCCGCAGGATTTTATCCATTTAATTTTTTAAATCCACTTTCTCATGAAGCAAAGAACAACATAGTTCTAGTTGTGGTGCAGCAGATAACGACCTCAGACAGATCTGCTTGGCCTGTAATTAAATGATTGCAGGTTAAAGAAGCCTCAGTAGAGGTCATTCAGGTTTGGTCAATGATAACAAATAAAACTGTTATTTTTATTGTAGGTTTGTAATTTCATGACATCTTTAGGACTTGGGAACAAACCCTGCAGTTTATGTGACACATGCTTGTTTACATGCTTCATCTCTTTCCATCTCATCCTAAAGTAGCTCAAAACAGCTGTGATAAGGGGTAGGGTGCAACTGCTGATACTGCAGTACTTTTCCACTTGCAAAACGTGGGCTGGACTCCAGTGGGTGTACACTCATGAAGCAGTGGCTCTGAGCTACATTCCAGAACGTATTGAGCAAAGGGATGCCGTCTCACACAGAAAACAAAGATTCTTCTTTTTGTTATTCTGAGTGGTCTTACAAAAAAGCTTTAACATGCTGCAGAGGACAAATATACACTCACAAAGTTTCTGCATTTGCATTTTAGCCATTAACTGCAAAAGGGTAGCTCTTGATTTTGCTGGTAGAAGCGCCCCAGGCCTTACTAGCCTCATGAGGGTCACGTTAACTTCTCTTACTGACAGGATAATGAAGAACATTTTCCTGAAGAGTTGTTTAAAATATGTGTCAGAGTTAGGTGGGGCCGCATTATTAACTGAGGTGGCTATTTTATGTATACCGTGGGGAGAAGTGCATATATGTTAAGTAAGAACTTTAAGAACCGCTTTGTAGTTATCACAAACCGCAGATTTACTTCTACCTCTTTTGGGCCCCATTTGACATCATGTGCCAAAGATTGCATAACAAGACTAAAATATGTCATTATTATATTATATTATGTTTGGAAACTTCTGGCCAATTTTTTAAAGAACACACTTCTGCATATTTGAATCACAATTGCTATTTATATGTGGGATTTAGCTTATTATGAAAAAAAAAAAAAAAAAAAAAAAAAAAAAAAAAAATATATATATATATATATATATATATATATATATATATATATATATATATATATATATATATATATATATATATATAGCATTCACAGAAAAATGTTATATTTAAGTGCATTTTATAAAGAGGACGTGTTAACTTTCATTTAGAAAATCCACAAATTTTGTAATTTCACTGACGATATTATATTATATTATATTATATTATATTATATTATATTATATTATATTATATTATATTATATTATATTATATTATACTGCTGCTGTCTTTTCTGCTTTGTTTTTCTTATTTACCTCATTCCAAATCACCAGCTGCCTTTTACATTCTATGAAAATTTGATGATAAATGGAACAATTAAATGGAACAATTAAATGTTTTGTCCTCTCCTGAAAAGTTACTGTTTTGGAGAGGTTGTGTTCTATTAAGGCTGATTTTAAATGTATGTGTATCTGTATCTGTAGCTATGTGCGCAATGATCACAATTCAATTCTGTAAATTTCCATCCCTTTAAATGTACCTGTTATAACCTGTTTTTCAATGTACTATCTTTTTTAAATCTTCTCAGCAGCATTATGGAGCGTGGCTTTGAGCCAGCAGTGAGGTTAAAGCTGCTGAATGGAGCAGGCTCTATGGCTCAGCCCCAGCCCAAAGCGCAGCAGAGAGAACAGTGGGCCAGTAAGCTGGAGTTTTTCCTGGCCGTTGCAGGACACATTATTGGCCTGGGAAATGTCTGGAGGTTTCCTTATCTGTGTTACAAGAATGGAGGAGGTGAGTGAGGAACTATTTTTCGTGTAGTTTTGCATTAATTAATGCGGATTGCTAAACTTTTAGAACTTTGGGTTGATTACTATTAACCAAAATGCTTTAATTTCAATAACTATTACAAGTTATTGCAAATCAGTAAACCTAATATTGTAACATTATGTAAATGATTGCCATTTAAGAACTAAAGTGTTTACCCAGATGCCTTTAGGTTGTAAAGCCTTAGTATATATTTTTGTATGTACTTTAACTTCATGTGGATAATAAGATTAGTACAATATAAGTACAATGTTTTTTCATGCTGTTTAGGCTGTTTGTCAGTGATTATGTCTTAAACCAACCTGATCTGTGGCATGCTCTTCTAGGTTCTGCATATTGCAGTCACCAACATTGATATTATTAGATTATTAGAGTTTAGCTTTAACAGCACAGACTACTTTGAACTGCCTGACCTAAGAGCAGCGCAGGCCTCAGATCAGCATTAGAGAAAGCTTGGTACCTGGAGAAAAGCTTAAACATGCCTACTGTATGTGGTACTGTTTCTCTAGGACAGGGGCCGCATGAGGCGGTGGGTGAAGTTGTATAACTGCATACTTGGTTTTGTGGTAAGACATGCAAGTGACCTCAGTGACTTAAACACATGAGCAAGATTGTAGTAAAGTCTCCGTAAGCTTCCCTCTTTCTCAAATTATCTGAGGTGCATGATGCTTAAAGGAATAATTCTTGAAAAAAATCAAATGTATATCATGTCTCCGTACTCCAGGTGGAGCTGATCTGTCAAGACATGTTTGATTTAATTGGTTTACTGGAGCTATAAGGCTAATCTATAAAAAGAGACAAAATATGAATGAAGTCCAGGCCTCAGGATGGTAGCTACTATGGCAGACCAAGTTTCATTTTGTTCACTTTTACTGATAACTGTATGTCCTGTTTATCAGAAACATAAGCAAGCCTGCTTTCAGATTGCTTAACAACTTGGTTTGAGGTAAGATAGTTGGGATTTAGAAATGCGTTTTGCACAATGCCAAATTGTGAAGTATAAGCTTCCACCTGTTGCTAGCTACATTAGCTCTGTAGCTCCAGTGCTAAACTAAAGAAGCAAACTTCAAATGTCAAACATGTCCTGAGAGATCAACTACATTTGAGTTTTGGGTACAATTGTGTAAATTTGATTTTTCACCAAACTAGTCCTTCATATAAGCAAGGGTATGCATGTACATAACAAGAGTAGCAGACACTGTAGATTCTATTACACTTTTATGACTGAACATTGTTAGTTGACACATACAAGGGCACATCTGATTCACTTTTATTTTAACAACCATGTACTGAAAGCTTTGTTTTTATTGCCTCAAAGGAGCTTTCTTTGTGCCATACGTGCTCTTCCTGTTTTCCTGCGGGATACCACTCTTCTTCTTGGAGACATCATTGGGCCAATACACCAGCCAAGGTGGCATTACATGCTGGAGGAAGATTTGTCCCCTCTTTGAAGGTAAAGAAGGAAAATATCTAAAAAAAGTGTACACTGATAACAAAAGTTGTCTTTTTACATGTTTTAGATGTGTCAATTGGTTGTGCGAGTTTAAATGCGCCACATAATTCTATACATTTATTCAGTGTAACTAACTTGTAGTCATGTTGAAAAATGCACAGATGCAGTTTTCCACACCCATCTGCAACCCTATGATTTTTCTCTGGAATGAAACGAGCTGTTTTCCCTTTTTAGTAAACTTTTTAGTGAACTGTTCCAATTTGCTTGTTTACAGTGAGCCATCACGATAAACATGTCAAAACAGACTCGGACAGGAAAATAAAGTCAACCTCCATGTAAATAAACGAGGTCCCTATACAATTTAGTTAGCTATGCTAATTACTTTAATAATAAATGGTATTTAATGTTTCCTGTACCAGCTGCTAGCTGTCAATCTCAACAACAACATCAACATCAAAATGTAAATCAAAATGTTACTCACTATAAAACTTTCAATTAAAATAAACTGTCAAACAGTGATACAATCACACAGCATGGCTGCTACCTATAGGTTGTGATTAAGATTTTGAAGCTAATAAAGTTGAAACTGCACCTCTCTTCCATCTCTAAACACTGAGCCAAGACTGCTTAATATTGTCCAATGTTTGAAAAACTGTATTAAAACTGATTGAAATGTGCAGGGAAAACTACAGACTTTGAAGTTGTATAGGATTTTATTAAAGATTTGGGAGCTGTTGGTTCTCTATTTACTAGATTGTTTTGCTCATTTTTGTTTTACATTAAATGGTGCTGCAGTTTCATTCTGGCAAAAACTGTCAGATAGGAAGCCAATCTCAGCCTTGTTTAAAGACCAACGTCAGCCATGCTTGTTCACTGTTTGGTTCCTTGGGTGTGATTGAAAATTGCCAACATTGCCATCATGGCCTGAAATTAGATTTCTCCACGTTTGTTGCTGTTGCTCCACTGTCATTGTTTTGCAGGGCTAGAACACGAGCTGATATATGCACATCTTTGTAGGCATAAGTCAATGTTATGTAACAGTTTATGCTTTTGGAATTGCCCGGGTTACCTGAACTCTTTAGCAAATGTGGGATTTGTTTTTAATGGAGGAGACAGTGATTGAGGTTCACAGTAGGCTAGCTCTATGTACTGAGCTCTCCTTATTTAACTATGCAAATGTAAATACAGTTTCCCAGCCTGTGGCCCCTTAAGACTAATGTTGCAAAAAAGGTTCCAAGCTAAAAAAAAAAAAACATTTGGCCATCAGCCAGGTGGTCTTCTCTGAGTGGGGCAGACTAAAAACCTGCAGGGGAAAAATTGTGTCACATATTTTGCTTATTTAAAAAAATTCTGAGCCAAGATCAATTGTAAATTGTAAATATACGCTCCTTTTTTTCCTAGTAGTTAGAAACCGTGGGAAAGGCAAACACACTACCTAATCTGGTATTTCTTACTGAATAAAGTACTTGTTTTTTATTTCTTCTCAGGACTGGGCTATGGTAGCCAGGTGGTGGTGCTGTACACTGGAGTCTATTACATCATTATTTTGGCCTGGGCGTTTCTCTACCTGTTCTCTTCCTTCAGCTCAGAACTCCCCTGGGCTAGCTGCAAGAATAGCTGGAACACAGGTGACAATGCTTACATTGTAATTACCTGCCAGTAGAGCAGTCTAGAGTTGCACCATGTTCTTTTAATACAGCAAAGTTCACTTCAACCAAATAAAGTTTAATGCTTAACTTTGTACAGATATTTCCTTGTGTTAAGGTGAGGCACATGTTCTCAGGTCCGGCTGAACACTAATTCTCTTGTTGGTGGTGGTCTGCATGAATAGTCAACAAATGTTCTAGATTTGTTCTTTAGTCTATGTTAGATCAACTGTCATCTTTAGAATGTAGGTGTGACATTAACTTCTCAAAGAATGTCATGGTTTATAACAGTCTGTTTCCATTTCTCTGTTTGTAGAGCACTGCATTGAATTTAGTCAAAGCAACGTTACTGAAAATATTCCAGTGAAAGTGACATCTCCAGTTGTGGAATTCTGGGAGTGAGTATTTGGAAATGTATACAGTTTATCAGAAAACTCACTCTCTCTCTCTCTCACACACACACACACACGCACATATGTAAGTATGTATATATATATACACTGCCTTGCAAAAGTATTTGGCCCCCTTGAACTTTTCAACCTTTTGCATATATATATATATATATATATATATATATATATATATATATATATATATATATATATATATATATATATATATATATATATATATATATATATATATTTAAGTTTGGGGTAACAACTTAATTCAGTTTACATAAGCTTCAGTTCACAAACAAGTCTTGGGTTATGGAAAATATAACCAGATGTTGAATTGATGTCTGTTCTTGTAGGAGAAGGGTTTTGGGCTTGTCAGGAGGTATTGAAGAGGTTGGAAATGTGAGGTGGGAGCTGGCTTTGTGTCTGCTGCTGGCCTGGATCATTTGCTACTTCTGTGTGTGGAAAGGAGTTAAGTCTACAGGCAAGGTGGGTGCTAGGTGGGCATCAGTATGGTCTCTATGGGCCAATGCACACAAAAATGTAGTATTTCTCATGTATTTATCTGAAGATACTGCATTGAAATATAACCTCTATGTCTATGTTGTTGCAAACACACTAGAATGTATAAAATGCAGATATTTAGCACCACAGACAAAACTGGTCTGAAATATCAGGCTAACTTAAACATTTTTCTAAGCAATTATCTGCTGACAGCAACATGAATCAGGTGTCCAATGTGGATACTTACAAAAGGAGTGTGAGAATGTGAGGATTTTCTGATGCTCAGTAGGGTCTCACCCAATATATCACTTGGCTGGTAAAATTAAGAATCCACAAACTTATCAGCATTGACGGAAATCCTTCTGATAAAGCGCTGATTATGTCATTGGGGAATGTGATGCGGTTTTAAACAGCCAAACATACCACTCTGTTAATTTGTAAAGTACAACAGACAATGGGCTTGCTATTTGACCTTGTTTGTGAGTTTAGCATGGAGAAAGTTCATGCTCTTCACCATGTTCTTCAAGGTTTATTTTTAAGATATAATTTAATATATATATAAGTAAGACATAAAGGCTATATAATTGCTATGATTGATTGTTTAAGAGGCTTGTATGTATTATTTAAGATGCTGTGGTTTTTCAGGGCTTGCAAGTAAGATGTTCTTTGGAATAACATAACATTTTTTTCAAGCACTTAACACTCTCCCCAACCTTGTGGACCATTGATCACAATAACAGACAACCAAACAAAATTACCTTTTTATCTTGAAGGGTGAAACATTTCCCAAAAACCTCACTAGGAAACATCTGTACTGCCATGCACATTAATATACCCTTGGTCACAGTTTATGTTACCACACTGTGAAATGTAATAATTCAGTAACAATATTTCTTACTGCCGTGTCACAAAGCTAGGACTTGAAGTTCTTCACAGTTGTTAGTTAGCAAAGTTAGCTATCTGAGAGGAGCCCATGGTGGAAAAACAACAGTGAGAGATCAGCTCTCTCTCCTACTGCTGTTCCTCTGGCTTGGCTTTAGACAAGTCGCGCAGAGGTGTTTCTTTTTTCGGGCCAAGAAATTATTCCCCACCACTTTTGGAGGTGTAGTGCCACCACTGCTTCTGACTTTGATGCTTTTTTTCTTTTTATTGCAAAAGTGTGAGAGTGATTTCAGTACACTTATACACAAACATACACATATTTGCGACTGAAAACTGGCAGTTGTGTTTACAATTTTCTATTATATCAAGTCAGTAAAGCCCACTGTTGGAGCTTGTTTCATTATTGAGCATATAGAATTATATTAGCCAATATCATTTGTAATCTTCTCAGAGTCAATATTGGTCAAGCCTTAGTGCTCAGTGTAAATGCACTGTGTTGTCTTATTTTTTCAGGTGGTCTATTTCACTGCCACCTTTCCTTATCTGATGCTGGCAGTTCTGCTGGTACGTGGACTCACGCTGCCCGGAGCCATTAATGGTATCAAATTCTATCTGTATCCAGATCCTTCACGCCTCACAGACCCTCAGGTGCTGAACTTCTTTTCTTTTAAGTGCTTCTCAACTTTGATCTGTTTTTTAGCATTCTTGTAAATATAAATGCAAATAATGCTGGTCTTCCAACATGCATGGAAAACTTTGCATGTTTTTTAAGATATGTTCCATTTCAGGTGTGGATGGATGCAGGTAGCCAGATATTTTACTCCTATGGAGTTTGTACAGGAGTTCTGACAGCTTTAGGAAGCTACAATAAATATGAAAACAACTGTTACAGGTAAAAGACAATAAGGTTATCTTTTAGAAAAGCAGTTTAATTCTCAGGGTTATTATGTATGTGTATGAGTTGGAGTGAAGTATTTCTTGTCTTTTTATATTTTACAGAGACTGTGTGTACTTGTGCTTGTTAAACAGTATGACCAGTTTTGTAGCTGGCTTTGCCATCTTCTCTGTTCTGGGCTTCATGGCAGATGAACAGGGAATGGACATTTCAATGGTTGCTGAGTCAGGTATGACAAGTGTACTGGCACAGGGTCGACCAAACCAAGGTGTAACACAAAATACTTGTAATTATAGAATTATTTCTTTTTAAATGACACTGGAAACACTAGGATTTGGTTATTATTGTTATCATGGTCACACATAATATTCTAAATGCTATCCAATTCTCTTTGAGCATTGCACACTCATCAGTCTTTGTTGCTGTAGGTCCTGGTCTGGCATTCATAGCTTACCCTCGCGCAGTGGCCTTAATGCCTTTACCTCAGTTATGGGCAGTTTTCTTCTTTATTATGATCATTTTCCTTGGATTAGACAGTGAGGTAAGATTACACTCAATTCATTACTACCCTTCATCTGTTTTCATGTATAAATCAAAATCTTATAGATCTTATAAAAACATGCTTAGGATGAGTCTTTAGATATCTATGTAAGTATGTGGGATTGCTAATGAAGGAGTTCCTTTGTGAATACGCAGTTTGTCTATCATGAAGCTCTGGTAACGGCAATCTCAGACATGTATCCCTCCTTCTTCCAAATCGGACATCGGCGTAAAGTCCTGCTCCTCCTCATCTGTGTGGTCAGCTTCCTGGTTGGCTTGGTTATGGTAACAGAGGTGAGAGGCCATCCAGAACATATCTATGACGAGAGTTCCCTTGCTCAATTACATTCAACAAACAAGTGACTTAGTGGGGTCCAGAAACTCACTCTCTCTCTCTCTCTCTTTCTCTGCAGGGTGGTCTGTATGTTTTCCAGCTGTTTGACTATTATGCATGCAGTGGAATGACTCTCCTGGCCTTTGCCATTCTTCAGTCCATCTGTGTCGGATGGGTTTATGGTAGAGACTTCTGTTATGTCATATTCATTATGTTGGGTTCATGTATACAAAGGAAAGTGTGGATCCTGGCACATTGCAACTTGTTAAGTGATCTTAAAGTAACTTCAGTGACAGTTAAGTGAAAAACAGTAGGGTTATTTAGAGTTATCCAACAGCGTTTGTGCTTTCAGGTGCAGACCGCCTCTATGACAACATTGAGGACATGATTGGCTATCGGCCCTGGCCACACATGAAGTACTGCTGGAAATATATCACCCCTATTATTTGCACAGTGAGTCACATGCAGGCAAAACAGTTCTCTAGCAGAAGATGACTGAATGTACTAAAAATCTTGACAGTTTTCAGAATTTCAGACGTTACTGAACATAGAAAGGTTCCAATTAATGTTTAAGTTAATACACCATGACAAAAGCTTTTTCAGGACTATTAGCTTATTTAAGAGGTTTTCTTAGTCTAGTAAATATTGCTTACATGTCATAGTATACAAAAAGCAGTGCTTTGCTTGTTAATTGTGCCTGTGGCTCAGCTGTTTAAATGTTGATCCCATTGATGAAAACATGTAGTGTGCTTTATGGACAGCCTTTCTACTTTGTAGCATTGTGTGATGGATATTAAGTGAAATTAGGATACATTTAGGATTGGACACCTAATGGTTTCTTAAAGTGGTTCTATGGCATTGCCAAAGCACCCCTTTCTGGCACCTTAAGGCCAAGCTTTCTGTAGTTTGAGTATCTCAGACAGTTGTAAGTCTGTTTGTGACACCTGTCAGCAGCGTCTGTCTTTCTGAAAAAGACAGGTAAGACTATAAGACTTTGGCTTTCTGTAGTTTATGTGAGGAAAAGCCAGCCTGTCTGACTGCAAGCCCATCTTCCTCATCTTTATCATTGTCTCTCTGTTTCTCCTTTCAGGGGACATTTGTCTTTTCTTTGGTTAAGTACACCCCTCTGAAGTTCAATAACGTTTATGAGTACCCTTGGTGGGGTTATGCTATTGGAGGCTTTTTCACACTCTCCTCCACCCTGCTGGTGCCTTTATGGATGGCGTATGTGGTTTGCACAACCCCTGGCTCTATGCGGAAGGTAATTAAACACACTGTTCAAGATAACATTAAAGCAACAAATGTTTTGTGAATGGCAAACATATTTAAACTTAGTCATGAACCTTGGTTAGGACTTTTGTTATATTGCTTCCAAACACCTTCTTGTGTCTACACTGACTGAGCATTTCATCAGCTCCACTTACACTGTAGATGCATTTTGTAGTTCTGCAGTTACAGACTGCTGTGTATCAGCTTCTCTGCATACATTGTTAGCCCCCTTTCACCCTGATCTACAATGGTCAAGACCCTACAGGGCCACCACAGAGCAGATATCATTTGTATTTGTAAGAAACAAGTGCTCTCTAGTCTGTAATTGTAGAACTCCAGCGTGCACCTATATGGTAAATGGAGCTGATAAAATGAACACTGAATGTAGATACAAGCAGGTGTACTTAATAAAGGCGCTTACTGAGTGTAAAAGTTGATGATTAATTGGAGCTTATTAAAAATATATTGCTACAATATACATACATGCTGACCATAAGATGCCATGCCTTTAGGATTTTGCAATGAAAAGTCTGCAGGTGATAGTTTGGTGATAGATCAAATTTACAAAGATTTTCTCAAATGTAGTTTCTCAACATATCCAAAAGCAACATATGATTTAGTTATGATACAAGGGTAGACAAACACAGCATTATCTTTGGTCCACTTCTTTAGTTTTACACTAGAGCTATGAGGATAATGTAGCTAACAAGTACTGGCAGCATATATTCCACCAATTAGTGCTGTGCAAACTGCATGACCCTTCAAAACATGTAGAGATATTAAGCAATCTCAAACTGACTTACTTATGTGGCTTACTTGTAGCTTCAGTGCAAAACTAAAGAAGCAAACTTGAGAGATAGGAGGGATAACTCTGTTAACAGTAAAAAGCAAAATGTCGTTTTGATATTTGATGCATTTAAAAAATGAATCAACCAAACTGTACAATTTCTTCCTGAACCAGAGAATGAAAACCCTGTGCACTCCTGCTGAGGACCTGCCTAATCCAAAATCTCCAAAGAAAGAGATCTCCTCCAGCACATTTGAGACTTTCACAGACCTTCAGACCTTACGCACTGTTCACACACACACTCCAGCAGACGTATGACCTCTCTGTAGTACATAAACCTACATACAAATACACACACACACTCTAGCAGAGGCTCACTGCTACATGGTGGACACTTTCAAAACGCCCAGGTCGTTGCTGTCATCACCATAACCTTCCTTGTCATCATCATAAGCAGTAACTTTGTTTTAAGTGATCTTGGATTTCTGTTTACACAATGTTTATTTGTTACTCCCTTATCATGTTAACATTTGAAACTGTTATAGAAATGTTCACTGTTACAGAGAAATAGTGGTATGGATAAGCTATGTGAGCACAATAACAAAACTGAGTGTTTGTATAACGTGTAGCACCTATGTGCTATTTTTCATTCATGCCAATACTTATATTTATATGTGATCTTTATGGATCATTTTGTTTTATTCTTCATCAGTGCCTGTATAGAGACTGGTTATTTTTAAAAAATGTTTTATGATTGTATATTCTCTCATGGATTTTCTTTTGTTGCATGTAAACTGTTTGTTATAAGTTTGTATGTCTTGGCTTAAAATGTATTTCTGTAAGATTTCTAAGAGACACATGTACGGGCTTATTTTAAATACATGGAGTTCCCAGTTTGGGCATAATATATCATTACAATAACTACTGTCACTTTGGTCCAAATTGGTTCCTCTTTGGTTACTTTACAATAAATTTGGTGGCTTAAATAACACTGAGTGCACTTTATGATTATAGGTTTTAAATGGTGCTCATTAACTCAAAAGCTCATATCGTACACAGGCGTTTCCCAGTAACTGTGAGATGCCTCTGCGGTATTTTTTATCCTTAACAAAGGGACTAGTTTTTGTTGTACACATAGGCCTCTTTCACACACGCTCTTTCAGTAGTACAGTAACCTCTTGTCTGTCAGCTTTGGGAGAACAGTTCCATCTACTGGACAAATTGCATTACTGCCAGTTCCACAAAATATTCCAGCTATCTTCAGCCAATAGCATCACTACTAATAGTAGCTAACAAACTAACACTAATATTTGCAAGATTTGAAAATGAAACAGTTGAGGGTGGCAACTTATCCTGCAGTTCCTTGAAAAGATTTCTGCTTATTTATTTAGTAACCTACGCCCAGAGACCATTTTAGATGAATGCCTTATTTAGTAGACCAAGTTAACCACAAACACAGCAGTCCAGTCATATCCTCAGCATTCGGATGCATGTACGATAACCGCCAAATGTTTGTTTCCCTGATTTTCCCTGTTACTTTTTTAAAGGATGAAAACATGAGCAATTTACTTATACTTCATACACTATGATTCCCAGCTTCATGGTCATTCAAGGTTCATTCTTGCTATGGAGATCACAAATAAGACATTTTGTTTTTGGCCAAATTATTTCCAAGAGGCAAAATGCTAAAGGACTCTTTTAAATGTTATGTTATCCGTCTGTCTGTCCGTCCATCAATCCATCCATCCATCCATCCATCCATCTATCTATCTATAAGGCAAAACATAAGACAAGCAACACTCTCCCAACTGTGGACAAACAACAAATTACAAATATTTGCAAAGAATATGTGCACAATTTTTACAAATTTGGAACATAACATCACACTTTTTATTAGCTTTTTTTACAGGGAAATAAAATATACATTGTGGCATCTGATGAGCTCGGGACCATGCAAACATTTGTTGACTTCCCCAATGTTTAGCCTTAGACATTACTTTTCTGCTTGTTTTAGATTAAAAAAGCTTTCCTGGTTTCTTCTTCTTCACCACAATGTTAGAATTTACAGTATAGCTCAACAGCTCAATAGTCATACTCTTTATCATTTTATGAATTTCTATA
Organism: Megaleporinus macrocephalus; assembly: GCA_021613375.1. Classification (NCBI taxonomy): domain Eukaryota; kingdom Metazoa; phylum Chordata; class Actinopteri; order Characiformes; family Anostomidae; genus Megaleporinus; species Megaleporinus macrocephalus. The sequence continues at coordinate 18,402,428 of CM038704.1, read as the reverse complement.
TGTGAGAGATTTAAAATATTATCAGAGCTAACATTAAAATCTATGTTTGCAAAAGTATGAGAACCTTTGTTTCAGGACGTTGCGTGACTTCCTTGAGCAGCAAGACTTCAACCAAATAGTTCATGTAACTGTTGATTGCCTACATTGACTTGAAGGAAACTTGTCCCATGTCTTCTTACAGAACTGTTCCGAAAAGCCATATTTCTTCTGTTTCAAACTTTCTTTATAGATTAATAGTTGTTTAGATTTTAGTTCATGGATGGATGTCCTCATATTCTTCTGTATAATTTCTTAATACGATCTAGATTTCATAGCTCCATCAAATGAAGACAATCTGTCTTTGTGCAATAGCAGCAAAACAACCCCCAACCACCACCATGAGGTTCACATGCTGAAATGTGTTCCAGTGTTTGAATTTACAGTATGTCTCTCATTTATTTTTACCAGTTCCATCCAAATTACATTATTTCTGGAATGTTAAACAGGCACAAATGTTCTTCTTGGAAGGTAGAGTGTTTCTCCAGGCTATCATTCCATAAATGCTATTCTTGTCATCCTTGTCCACCTGATGGTTTTGAAACTTCTTGGAACAGCATAATGAGCACTAGCAAATACATTTCTGAGGTCTGACTGATACATGACATGCACTAACGAATGTGTGTGGTAAAGACCAGACTTTGAATAAATAAGGTAAGTTCAGACACATTCTCACTTGATTTTCATCCTGAATCTCTTGACCCTGATTATTACCTATACCAACCATCTACCAACTAATAATTCTAGAGGTTCACATGCCAAAAATACATATGATGAACTAATTTGTTAAAACTGATAAAAAACAATATAATTTCACACAGGTTTGTTGGTGGTGGAGTGCAGGGATTCCAGTGTTTCAGTGTGCGCTCATATCTATGTCACCAGCCAAATTCTGAAATTTTTCATATTCTATGTAGTCATAATCTCAAGCAGAACTAATTTTGTCTCTTTAATCCTCCTGAACTAAAGACTACCCTCCTATCCTACCAAATGCTGTTGAAAGACTGACCCTCAGAGCCTCCTTCTCACCCAACACCAGCCAGGTCCCCTCCTCATTCTTGCCATCTACTACACCCTCACTGTGTCATCGAGATGTACCAGCATTGAGATATGATGGGACTGTTTCAGTCCACTCCCACTTTTTACAAAGACTGAGCTTTTACCATCCAGACATCAAACAGAGATTCTCTTAGTTTTCATTCTGAATTTAGCTTGATAAATTGTAAATACTGTTTGACCAGAGGTGGATGGGTCTCTGCTTGTGAGTCTTGGTTCTTTCCAAGGTTTCTTCCTCTGGTCTAAGGGAGTCTTGCCACTGTTGCCTCTGGCTTGCTCAATGGGGGATACATGTGGTAACTGTATGTTTTTAAACTTCTGTAAAGCTGCTTTGTAACAACACTGTTGTAAAAAGCACTAGATAGTTCAACTTGAATTGAACTGAAAATATTGTATTGTCTTATGTACTATTAAAGGCTAAACGAAGAAGAACATTTTAGGTCCCGTCTATGTGGAAGTTCACTAACTATCAAGCAGCACTTCAATGTAACCAAAATGTAGAAGTGATTCAGTCTTGAATGCTTTAATTATCTAAGTACAAAATAGCCTACATCTGTGCAGAAATTATGGTTCATATTCTTTATCCAATGCGATCTCATCAACTCATGATCAGAATTCATCTTTGTCATGCTGGATTCACTGAACTATATATATCAGTTGACCAGTCTCGAGTTGAATGACAAGCTCACCTTATTATCTGTAATGGTTGTATTCTGGTCACACCTTATCTGCTGCTGAGCTGGTGATAAGCCCCTTGTAAGGAGTGAAAGAGAGTTTAAGAAGCTAAACTTGATTAAGTGATGTGTGACTTTCTACAAGCAGGTCACACCTCTAAACCCTGAAGATTCTGAAAAGCTTCTCCAACTGCCCTACTGGTAAGAATGGTGCTAAACTCGGATTCCTGTACCATTTGATAACATGTTAATCCCCTCTTGCAATGACTGCTAGTCCAACCTTTATAAATGTCTTTAACAGCGTGTCTCATTTTATTATAATCCACATCCACATAGCAGAACCTGCAGTTAGATCTACCAGCTCAAAATGTGAATAAAACTTATTTAATATTGCTATTTGTTGGTTTTCAGTTCACTCAACTCTACAAGCGAGATGAAATAAGAGAGTACATTTAAGATGATGATTGATGAAGCATTTATGCATTCTATGCACCACAGTCATCTGCATGTCATATACTTACACCCCTACATTTGAGGGTTAGGTATGTGGGTGACAGTGTTGCTTCATTTGCTTTAGTTGTGCAACACCACCTGCTTTTTCTCATAAAGCCCTCCCATGCATGTTTCAACAATGAGTGTCAATCAGTCAGTCAGTCTGTCAGTGACTCAGTAAAAGACAGCATAAAAGTCCACCAATTATTCCGGCAACTACTAATGATATTTTGGAGAAACATGCATCTCTTAATAACTTTGACCTATAACCAGTGTCAGATGCTTCAAATATTTAGAGGGGGTAATGGGTTCAGATGTGGGGGTGTTGGCATGGGTATAGCGGGGGTGGAGGCAGTGTGCCCAGGAGATTTGAAATTTAAATATGAAAAATGTGGAGATATGAAGAGTTATGCATTTGAATGCATTTGCAACCACTTTGAATACTATTTTAATGGTTTTGTAAGTGGACTTTACACATACAAGAAATACCAGTGCTAAATTATGATGAATCTGTAATAATAATATATGTATGTGCTATTGTTTTTTTAAAGCTGTTATTTCAACTAACTTTATTTTTTAACTAAGATTCTTATTCTTTCTGCAGAAAGGGGCTCTGTGAATGTGTGTCTCTTTGGGTAGTGAAGCAGGCAAGGGAACTTGTGATGGAAGACTTTGGGGGGGGAACAGATGTCATAAGCAGTTATGTACATTCTTTGCTTGACTCAGGCCGGCTAACATGGGCAAAGCTTATCTAGACAGTGTCAATCCAATCAGGGAGGATTGGAGCATTAGGGGGAACACAGGCTCCAGGAGTGTTAACAGCTTGTTAGTACCTATTTATGCCACTAATGCTACACTCAAGCTGCTAGCAACTGGAAATCTTCTTGAAAGTGTTGACATGCCAGCATGAGAGACTTTAATCTGACAGATGGTAGGGGTACATTCTTGTATCCACCCTCAGAAATTTGTTTGACTTTGTCAAGCTAAAAATATTATTAAATATGAAGTACATATAGTATAGTACAATTACCATCAGAAGAGGAGCATGCCATGTCGTTAGCATTTTTGTTATTTGATCTCACAGATAATTCCCATAACACAAAAAGATCTTAATATCCACCTGTTTCTGTATAGAGTGTTGTATTTTACACTATGTCTACAGGACCAGCTTTCTTTCCTGAAATCTCTTACTGAACTAGACATACAACAAGTGACTGTGGTCTGTAAGTAAGTTAAATGGCAATAAAATTAGGACAATTCTATTTTAAGTAAGTTAGTATTATGTTCATGCTGATCTGGCCCAGTTTATTGTTCAAACAGTACTGATCAAGCTGGTCTACAGTATTGTGCTTTTGCTGGCTGTCCAGCATATTCTTGGTACTGTTACTGTAAACATGATAAATGATAAGGTAAATCCAAAATTAGCACCAAAGCATCCACAACAACTACATTGGTCACCAGTAAAAATTCAACCTTTAAAACAAATAAAATGTGTAATGCAGAAAAAAGTATTTCTTTAGTAAATGCAATGAGATTGCATAGCTTAAACTTGCTGCTACATGGCTGCTAACATTTGGTTAAGAGGTTGCCATGATACACGGTGTTTACTGAAATGTTATTAGGGATTTGTCAAGAGGTTAGAAGTTGTTAAAAATGAATGGGTGTCTGTAGATTAGACACACAGGGGAGTGAGGGTTAGTATGGCTGTGGATTAGACACACAGGGGAGGGAGGGTCAGTATGGATGTGGATTAGACACACAGGGAAGTGGGGGTCAGTATAGCTATAGATTAGACACAAAGAGGTGTGAGGGTCAGTATGACTGTGGATTAGACACATAGAGGAGTGAGGATCAGTATGACTGTGGATTAGACGCATAGAGGAGTGAGGATCAGTATGACTGTGGGTTAGACAAATAGGGAGGCGAGGGTTAGTATGGTTGTGAATTAGACTCAAAGAGAAGTGAGAGTCAGTGTGGCTACAAATTAGACACATCAAGGAGTGAGAGTCAGTATGATTATGGATTGGACACACAGGGGAGTGAGGGTCAGTATGGCTATGGATTAGACAAATAGAGAGGCGAGGGTTAGTATGGTTGTGGATTAGACACAAAGAGAAGTGAGAGTCAGTGTGGCTATGTATTAGACACATCAAGGAGTGAGGGTCAGTATGACTGTGAATTAGACACACAGGGGAGTGAGGGTCAGTATGACTGTGAATTAGACACACAGGGGAGTGAGAGTCAGTATGACTGTGAATTAGACACACAGGGGAGTGAGGGTCAGTATGACTGTGAATTAGACACACAGGGGAGTGAGAGTCTGTGTGGCTACATATTAGACACATCAAGGAGTGAGAGTCAGTATAACTGTAAATTAGACACACAGGGGAGTGAGGGTCAGTATGACTGTGAATTAGACACACAGGGGAGTGAGGGTCAGTATGACTGTGAATTAGACACACAGGGGAGTGAGGGTCAGTATGGTTGTGGATTAGATACAAAGAGAAGTGAGAGTCAGTGTGGCTACATATTAGACACATCAAGGAATGAGAGTCAGTATGACTGTAAATTAGACACACAGGGGAGTGAGGGTCAGTATGACTGTGAATTAGACACACAGGGGAGTGAGGGTCAGTATGACTGTGAATTAGACACACAGGGGAGTGAGGGTCAGTATGACTGTGAATAAGACAAATAGAGGTGTTGGGGTCAATATGGTTGTGGATTAGACACAAAGAGAAGTGAGAGTCCGTGTGGCTACATATTAGACACATCAAGGAGTGAGAGTCAGTAGATTCAAGATTCAAGAGTTTTATTGTCATATGTACAGCAGAACAGACAAGAGTTACACTGTACAATGAAATTCTTACTTTGCTGCTCCTCCATTCACCAATAGATAAGATAACAAATAAAAGAAATAAAAAATATATATACAAAATATACAAAGTATAACAATATAAGTTGAAGTAGATAAAATTATTTTTTTTAGTTAAAGAATAAAAAATAAAAGTTATGTGTGCTTTTATGTGCAAGTATGAAGAGCAGCAGCCATAAAGTGCAAGTTGCAAGTAACGAATGTAAACAATAATGTTTGTGTGAGTAGTGAATGTAAACAGTATTCTGACAGTACAGTGAGTGTAAGGTGCAGTTTAAATCAGACCAGTTAAAACCAGTTCAGAAAGGAGAGGTTGGAGAGGTAGTGCGTGAGGTGTTCACAAGCCTGATGGCCTGTGAGTAGAAACTGTTTGTCAGTCTTGTGGTCCTGGACTTCACACTCCTGTAACGTCTGCCTGAAGGTAAACGTGTGAAGAGTGTGTGCTGGGGGTGTGTACTGTCCCTGATTATGTTGTGGGCCCTCCTGGTGACCCTGGTGTGGTAGATGTTCTGTAGTGAGGGGAAGGCTGCTCCTGAGATGGACTGTGCAGTTTTGATCACACGCTGGAGAGCCTTTCTGTCCTGAGCAGTAGAGTTTCCATACCAGACGATGATGGAGCTGGTAAGAACACTCTCAATCATACTCCTGTAGAAGGTGCTGAGAATTTTGGTTGGCATACCAAATTTTCTCAGCCTTCTCAGAAAGTACAGTCGCTGCTGGGACTTCCTGATGATGATCTGACTGTAAATTAGACACACAGGGAGTGAGGGTCAGTATGACTGTGAATTAGACACACAGGGGAGTGAGAGTCAGTATGACTGTGAATTAGACACACAGGGGAGTGAGAGTCAGTATGACTGTGAATTAGACACACAGGGGAGTGAGAGTCAGTATGACTGTGAATTAGACACACAGGGGAGTGAGGGTCAGTATGGTTGTGGATTAGATACAAAGAGAATTGAGAGTCAGTGTGGCTACATATTAGACACATCAAGGAGTGAGGGTCAGTATGACTGTGAATTAGACACACAGGGGAGTGAGGGTCAGTATGGTTGTGGATTAGATACAAAGAGAAGTGAGAGTCAGTGTGGCTACGTATTAGACACATCAAGGAGTGAGAGTCAGTATGACTGTGAATTAGACACACAGGGGAGTGAGGGTCAGTATGACTGTAAATTAGACACACAGGGGAGTGAGGGTCAGTATGACTGTGAATTAGACACACAGGGGAGTGAGGGTCAATATGGTTGTGGATTAGATACAAAGAGAAGTGAGAGTCAGTGTGGCTACGTATTAGACACATCAAGGAGTGAGAGTCAGTATGACTGTGGATTAGATCTTGGGAACCTGCACTGAGAGAGTAAAGTTTGGGTGCTGCTTGGCAAAGAATACAACAAAGCTTGTGTGGAGGCAAAAATAAATCTAGTTCTTCCTCGAAGACAAGAGGGATTAAAAAAGACAAACAAATAAGTGCATGTCTGCACAACATCTATTTCATGCTCAGGGCCTATTGCGTAATCACTATGCGTATTGCTTCTTGTGATCTCTACTACTAAATGTTTCAGTTATGCAATCCAAAGGTGAAGATCCTGTTTGAGTTTTTTCCCTTGCTTTCACACAGTGGTTTGGCAAAGATGCACTAATGAGGTCAGCAAAATAGCAAAACAAGATAAAGGCCATCTGAAGAGGATAAATGAAAGTATCTCTCAATCTTGGCAACCAACCCAGTTGGCAGTTAGCTAGAACATCTAAGGTAATTATACTAAATGCTGACATGTGCAGCTGCAAGAAAAGACAAGCCTGCAGTTCATATTTGGTTGATAAATACTTCCAGATTAAACTGACTAATTTAACTAATTTAACACGCTGTAGCACAGAACCAAAATAATAAAAAGTGGTTTACTGTCCAGTTTATCATGGACTGTGCCGAATAGTGGTTTTAGATCATGCTTTTAACATCAAGTCATAAAAAATGTAAGCAATTATAATATTATGGGGAATATCAGAAGGTTTAATCTCCAAAGCTGCCTTTACTATTTAATTATATTTACAAAGAATGTGTCAGTACAGGTTTACATAAAGTTACAACTTCATGTAGTATATGCTCCATATAAGAAAAGACTTTATTGATCGCAAAGGAAATTCCAGAACATAGTGCTCCATTTTTGAGAATGTATAAACACATCTCATGGTATAATTGATGATGTAATCAAAATTAGTTTTAGTAAGACATTTGTTGTTTATTGTTAAAGAAGCCTAACCAAGCCATGCACCTGAGCAGAATCATACCGTTTACACTGAACCTTCGAGTTCACTCTTGGCAAAGATTTGAATGAGAGGGCTAAGCATGTTAAACAATCCACTCTCAATAAAGTTAAAACCAATTGGATAATTAGATCATCCCTTATGCTCTCCAGGGAGTCTGTTTTTTGGCACGACCTCACTGGCAAAGACTAATTGCTGCAATAAACACATTGCTATAAGAAAGATGCTCTCTTACAAAACGCAGTTAGTGTTATGGGCCTCTGGATGGATATATTAAACCACAAAACACTTCTCTCCTGACAGCTTTCCTAGAGTTAGTTATTTACACAGTGAGGTTTTGAAGTAACATAATAATAATCTAAATATTTGCTAAACCACATAGACGCAGGGACCCAGAGTGACATTTGCATTCGTCATTAAGTTAGGGGTTGCTGGGTTCAACCGCTTGAGCAAATTAAATTACGCAATATATGAAGAATTTATGTTTCCACAACCTAATTCCAAAAAAGTTAGGACAGTAGACACACTGCAAATAAATACAGGGGTGAAAGCAGTGATTAGCAAATTACTTTCTTGACTCTCTGAGCTCCGTTCAATTCAAAACAGTACAAAGCCATGATTAATGTTTCAGTTAATTAGCCTTTTTATATATCAGAATTACATGATTATTCTTAATGTGAAATCTAAAAAAAATTGACAGAGGCATTTTTACGAAAGAAGAGATTTACATTACCCTCCTATTAACACAGTTCAGTAATTGTTTAGGAACTGTGGACATTAAGTGTTATAGTTATTATAATGTGTTTCTCAGTGTGCTCTTGATATAACACTGAGTCGCTCTCTGTTGTTGTATATTATAATTTTGTGTAATGTACCACGTTTTCAATGAAAGACACGTCTGGACTGCAGGCAGGCTAGTCTAGCACCTGCACTCTTTTACTACTAAGTTTACCTGTTGTTATAGATACAGAATGTGACATGCTGTTGTCTTGCTGAAACAAGCAGTGATACTTGTTTCAGAACACACGTCAAGTCAAGTCAAGTTTATTTGTATAGCGCTTTTTACAACGATGTTGTCACAAAGCAGCTTTACAGGAGTTTAAAAGCATGACAACATGAAATCACAACACTTTATCCCCTGTGGGCAAGCCAGAGGCAACGGTGGCAAGAACAACTCCCTCAACTGGAGGAAGAAACCTTGGGAGGAACCAGAATCACAAGGGGAGACCCATCCTCCTCTGGTCAAACAGTATTTACAGTATATTAACTAAAGTCTGAAGGTAAGAACTTTAGAAGTTGCACAGGTGGTACATCAGGTGGATGATACAGCGATGTTGTCAAGGATGGAGCAAATGGCACAATGGAGAGGAGAGCTGGTTGGTGCCGGGTGACGGGGGGGTGGGCACTGGTGGTATTTCATAAATCAATTACACTGTTGGACTCGTCAGACCACACCACACATTTCCTCTTTGTGTTAGTCCATCTCAGATGAGCTGTAGTCCAGGAGAAGTCAGTGGTATTTCTGGATGTTGTGGATTTAAAGTTTTCATTTTGAGTTGTAGTCTTACATTTGTAGATTTGTAGAAATGAAGTGTGTTTACAGAAGTATTCCCAAACCCATGTGGTTATACTCATTACAGAAGCATGTCAGTTGTTATGCATGGCATTTTAACGATTACAGGCATTCAGTTCTGTTTTTTCAGCCTTACCCTCACAAAAATGCACAATTTTATTTCTCTAATAAAGGTGATATTAATCATAATATAGAACTGATGTTATTAAAGGTCTATATTCTGTTTCAAAACAAAACCCTTAATTTAGGACTTGTGTTTCCTTGGGTACTTCATTCTCAGATGGTTAGAAATTCTGTCACTCTAAACTGGCTGAGTTTAACGATAGCTATCTTACTCATCAATAATGTCCTACTCTTCCACCACTCTTTAAATCTGGTAAAGCTTCAGACAGTTTTAAGCTCAAAGCTTTTCAAAGATAGATTAGCAAAACACTGTATCATATTCATTAGTGTAAATAAGCATTATGCCCACAACAGTTTAAACAATCACCAAAAAGATTTTATATAACATATAAAAAAATAGTAATACTAACCATCCAGGTTGCTTGTTTAAAACATGTTTTATGCTTCTGTTCTGAATATAGTGTTATATTTAATGAGACATTTGGTTTACTGTTTACAAAGGTCAGAAAAACAACATTGAATTGAATGTCCATGGTAGGTGACCATATGCTACAGTTTAGGCAAATGGGGATTAAGTTGAAAATTACTGAGCCATTCTATAAAAATACTTCTCTTGTAATTCTTCCACAGCTATAGCTCTGTTTTCAAATACTTTCTAATCTAGTGTAGGTTAACATATAATCTTTTTATAATCTGTCTTAATTTTTACCCCTCTCTAGCCTTGTCACATTTGTTCATCCTTTGTTAATCTCCTCCAAAGGTATAAATCCAGCCCCCTCATCTTGGTACACACAAGTGCAGACCACAGCCCCAGAGAACTTAGAGACTTATTAGCACCTAAGAAGACACTTTTTCAACTTCTCCTTTTTTGTCAGTTCAACTGATTTTTAAGATGAATGGCACAGAGGGACATAACTTCTACATTCCCATGTCTAACCGCACTGGGCTAGTGAGGAGTCCTTATGAATACCCTCAGTACTACTTAGCTGATCCATGGCAGTTCAAACTACTAGCTTTCTACATGTTTATACTGATCTGTTTGGGCTTTCCAATAAATGGGCTGACTTTAGTGGTCACCGCTCAGCACAAAAAGCTCAGACAGCCACTCAACTTCATTTTGGTCAATTTGGCAGTGGCTGGGATGATCATGGTCTGCTTTGGATTCACAATAGCATTTGTTTCAGCTTTTAACGGCTACTTCGTATTTGGAACTGCCGGCTGTGCCATTGAGGGCTTCATGGCAACACTTGGGGGTAAGCGAAAGACTTTAACAAAGCATACCTAAAAATGCTGTGATTTTGTGATGTTAATGTATTTGAAATTATCATCACCTTCTCTAGCATTCTCACTTTTCCCCTTTAGGTCAAGTTTCACTGTGGTCCTTGGTTGTGCTGGCCATTGAGAGATACATAGTGGTCTGCAAACCCATGGGCAGCTTCAAATTCAGTTCTACTCATGCTTTAGGAGGCATTGCTTTTACCTGGATCATGGCAGCAAGTTGTGCTGTTCCTCCACTTATTGGCTGGTCCAGGTCAGAAAATGTTTAGTTGATCTTAACATGAAATTTGAAAATAATGCTGTTTATTGGAAAATTAATATACAGAAGTCTCTAAGCAGTCTTTGAACATCTTTTGAGCAATGATGGCATAACAGGTTCTACTACAACAACAGGATTCATCAGCAGTATTCCATTCCATTAAGTACTTAATGATAGCCTCAGTTTGATTATTTTAATAAGCTCTGATATATTAATAACATATATATTTAGAAATATATAAGATATATAAAACTTTCATTGCTGACTCCCTGGCATCTTTTTCCAAACAGATATATCCCTGAAGGCATGCAGTGCTCGTGTGGACCAGATTACTACACCCTGAACCCTGCATATAACAATGAATCATTTGTCATTTACATGTTTAGCTGCCACTTCTTTGTTCCTGTCACAGTCATCTTCTTTACTTATGGAAGACTTGTGTGCACAGTAAAAGCGGTAAGGCATTCAAGTAAATATTGCTCGAAGATTTGTACTTGTCAGTCATTTAGTGACAGCACTGTGTCAATCAAAAGGACCATATAATACAAGTTATTCATTTTTAGTATGACACAAACATCAGAAAACTTAAAGTGGCTAAAAGAAAATATGAATAATTTTTATTTTATTCATGAGAGGTGGACGAGTGGAGTGGGGTTTAATTCCCCAACTTGGCAACCACCTTACTCTATAACATTAGTCCTTGGGCAAAACTCCTAACACACCTTTGTCTACCTGTGTACATGTAAATTGTAAGTCACTCTGGATAACAGCATCTGCCAAAAGCAATGGAAATGGTCCAAAATAGCATTACATTACACTCACGCTGGAAGTGAAGAATATTTATGTCCTCTTTGGAAATAAGTGTTTTTCTTTAGACAGTGAGATATTTGTGACTTGTTGAACAGAAACATACACAGAATTGCATTATTATAAATATAATATAAAATCCTAAAACTAAATATAAAATAAAAGCACTCAATATTAACACCAGTTGTTAATTATTATTACACTTTGCATTTATTTAGAAATTTGTTTTTTTTTTTTTACAATATTTGGAAAACGTATCTCCAAAATAGCAGATTTACAAAAGAAGGCAAGAGCATTTTCGACTTCTAGTGTCGAAACAACAACATATGTTGTTTACATTATTACCTTCTTTAGGCTGCAGCATCCCAGCACGAATCATCATCCACCCAGAAGGCAGAGAAGGAAGTTACACGAATGGTCATTTTGATGGTCCTGGGTTTCCTGGTGGCTTGGACTCCTTACGCTAGTGTTGCTGCTTGGATTTTCATAAACAAGGGAACTGCTTTCAGTGCCCAGTTCATGGCTATTCCAGCATTTTTCTCCAAAACCTCATCTATTTTCAACCCTATCATCTACGTGGTGCTCAACAAACAAGTAAGTCACCAGAAATATGTACTGTTCTGCATGAAAAAAATTGTTTTTGAAAAGCTGTCCAGTAAAAGAATTTTTATGAAACCAACAGTGGTTCTTTCGTAGCATTGACCCTTTTGGCACTTTTATTTTTAGGAGTCTAAATGATGATATTTGTAACAGATGCCGACTGCATCTCAAAAATACTTTTGCAGCATTAAGTAGCATCTCTATGTTTCTTTCTTTATTTCCTCAGTTCTGTAACTGCATGCTGACCACCCTTTTCTGTGGCAAGAATCCTCATGGTGATAATGACTCCTCCTTGGTATCCATAAACAAAACAGAGGTGTCCTCAGTGGCTCCAGCATAGAAACAGCTCATCATGTGTCCTCCTTTTCCTGCATCCGCTGGCCAAAGCTCATCATTTCTTCATTCTTCATGTTGAATGTTGGATTTATGTTCATCTCTGAGGTTTCTACATGTATCATACCTTCTTCTCGGTTACTATGTAGTTTTTTTGTCTCAAGCCTGCATGTTCAATTAACTGGCACCGTAACCCGTTTGAGAAATCAGGTTTTAACAGTGGAAGAAGCACAACAGTGCTTCAGACGAAGGTGACAGTTGGAGATCTTGAGTTTTGTATCTGCTTATTCACTTAAATACCACAAAATTACAGTCCAATCTTTATGAGGATGTTTTTCGAGCATCCAGTTGGCTCAGTCTGTGTCCAATCATTTGTCCCTAAAAGTGGATGACAGGCTTGTTCATCTTTTGTATAGTTATAGACACTTTATGCTGGTTTGATTTTGCTGTATATAATTTTGTACATAAATAGACAAGGCAAAAATACCACTAAAACTAAACAATGAGAGTAGAAATAAAATTAATTTGCACTTTATGACTAAGATTCCACATCAGGAGCTGTTACATAACTGCACAGACCAGCCCTCATTTTATGATGAGTTGAGGAATAGCTTGTCAGTGCGTGTATTTTCATTTTAATAGAAAGTATGGTGTAATATGTTATACCTGAGGGTTAGCAATGTTCCTGTAAATTAATTGGTGAGGTGGGGGGCTTGGTATTTGTGTATGCCCTATTCTGAAGTTTGTACACAATTCTGGCTTGCTTTCTGTGTAGGCTGGAAATGCGTTCTCAAACAACAGAGGGCAGTAGACACCATCAACCACATGCTTTCCTCCAGCTGACCAGCAAGCCCTAAAAATCAGCCAACCAGCTCAGCGTTTGCTTTTAAGTTCACAAATACTTCAGTATATCCACTCGAATATCTCCCACCATGCAAAGGCACATTCACACATGCATATGTGCACATGAGCCGGGAAACGACCACAGAGAGGATTTGCTTGGAGGATGGGGAGAATGGCCTGTTTTAGGGGTCTTTTGCCTGTAGCACAGCAGTAGGACTTGGAGAGTGACCATGTTCTTTGATCCTCATTCTCATATGCATGTGTGAAACAGCCTGTGCCAGAGCGTGTGCTCCTACTGGGAACTGCAATGATAAAAGCATGAATGAATGAATACATTTTCCTATTGCGAATTGTACAGATAAATGAATGACAAGAAAACAATGAATTATTCCAAAAAAAGCTGGGACACCGTGCAAAGCGTAAATAAAAACACAAGCAGCAATCTGCAAATAATACAAAGACTATATATCAAATGTTGTCAGCAACTGGCATATATTGACAACTACACCGAAGAAAGAAAGAAAGAGAGAACAAAAGAAAGTAACTGATAACTTATAAATTATTACAGATATTTTTCCTCAGAAATCAAGGGAGTGATTTATGTTTTTGTACATCATTTGCATGGACCAATCCTATGCCTAGATTACATGCAGTATATGTTTTTATTTATTTATATACAAACACATCTCCCATTATTTTATTATTTTGTCCACTTCATAATTGAAATAATGTATACTGATTTTCAGTATAATTTTCAGAATAAATGGACCAATAGAAATGCTCCAAAATAAGTTGGGCTCTCCTGTAAAGTTATGATTTGTTCTTTGGATAGTAATGCCAGATAGACAGATAGACAGATAGATAGACAGACAGACAGACAGACAGACAGACAGACAGACAGACAGATAGATAGATAGATAGATAGATAGATAGATAGATAGATAGATAGATAGATAGATAATCTCTAATGAGTGACTTCATTGTTTTTGTGAGTTCAGCATCAGACTTCATCTCTTAACTTGCCTAAAGCGTCTCCAGTGGTGGAAATGTTAACTGTTGTTTTGTTTCTATTTTCGTCATTTGTTTTCTTTGCTCTTGATGTGTTTCTTGTTGCTGAGAGTGGGCACGGTTCTTTTTCATCCACTCATATGGCAGACGTGGCACTACAGTGACTCACTATCGCCTAGCTTCAGTAAATATCCCCACATCATGATACGTGGACCTCTTTTATATAACATCTAACCCAGGGTGCGAATTATACAATGACAATTGGGAGGAGGTGAAGTTTGGTGTTAATGGAAACCAGTACAGCGCAGGCGTGTGCTTCAGTGAACTGTCTTACAGTGTCTTGTTCACTTACTGTAATGTCTGGTGTATACCACAAAACAACCTCTGTAGACAGGGCTCATAAACAATAACAAACAATATACTATAGAGCAAACTGACCAATCCCACAAACACACACTGGATGCTACCTGTCACCCGCTTTGCTTTTCTGAAAATTACATTTATATTCTACAGTGTATTGCTGTTATGTCACTGTAAAAACAGCAACTCATGTGTAAATACAGCAACTCATCCTCTATCATCAGTTGAACTGCAAAGCTAATTATTATTTTTTTCTGAAGCAGCAAATCTTAATCTGTAAACGTTTTAACTATTCTTTCAACTTTAAGTTTTTAGCATATTACTATTTATTAGAACGACCCGTAAACTCTATTTTAGCTAAACATGTTAAGTGAAACAACGAAACTTTATCTTCAGCATAATGATTCACAGCATGAATATTTGAGTTTACTGAAGAACTACTCATCTGGGCAACTAACTCTATACTTCTACAGAGTATGAAGCTTTTAGTTTTATGTTTACGTTTTCCATTCCACCTTAAATGGTGCATACGTTACATTGATCCTTAGTAGATACGTGTTTTATGAGTTTTATACGTTTCTTCTCAGGTTGTGCAGACATTACAAACAACCCAGGTAAAACTAAACCTGGATTCCTATTTAAATGTTCTGTTCCACCTTAAAAGCGCCTAAAAAACACATCTTCATCCTGAAGCCTGGGTTGCCACAGCAGCATTTAAGGTGGAATGTTAAATTTGAACAGTCTAATGTAACATCTTCATGTGAGTGATTTACTGAAGGTAATGAAGTGTATGTAAGTTTGCGCACCTTAGTGAAGCCACGTGACCTGTAATTAGCGGGAGACAGGCAGACGAGGGGGAAAGTTACTAACAAGGAATGGTATGGTCCATATTATAGGTGTGTGAAATCGTATTACAAGATTCTCCCAGGCATTGATCCTGTAAATTAATTTTAATGTTTAACATTATAGGTTACACAGATATATTGATGGTTTTTTTTACTTTACCAATAACAATTGGTTATATTTCCTTGTTTGACAGATTTTTCTTATTTCTCATGAAGATTAGTTTTTACAATGTTTTAGTATTGAAAAACCTCTCCATTAAATCTATAGTCCAGTGACAGAGTCTAAACAGTAGAATATTAGGAGAAGCTGAATGCTTCAGCGTTTTGATTCATGAGGGTCTGACCAGGAACCTGTCAAATGGCCAGCAGGGACAGATGGACGAACAGGAAGAAGAAGAAGAACTGACAGAGAGGCGAGGGGGGGGTTAACCTAACCCCCCCTTCACTCTTGTACCAGCTAATAACTAACGCCATGGAGTCTTATCATCCGCTCAGCTAAGTCTGGGATTAGCTTTTATGCTCAATTCCCCATAGCTGAATTGAAAGCCAGCACAAGTTCCCTAGCTGCACCAGAATCAGTTTGTGAGTCGGCAGTTCTGCCTTGCTGGAATGACCTGCCAAAGTACGTAATAAAACCTGTCTCTTGCAGAGCAGGTCTAACATATATTTAATGATATTTTTTTTTTCAGTTCATCCACCTGAAAATAGACCAAAATGAATGTATATAAGCTCAGATCTTTGCCAAGATGACAATGTGCAATACTCTTCTGAGTGCGTATTTATAATTAAAAGTGAAGGAATCACATTTGTGATTGTTATTTTTTGACATGTGGCTAATGCCTATCAATAGATTGCTGCTTATATCAACACCAGCTCACAAGGAGAGTACTCATTATATAAGAACACTACAATTAATGCCCTGGAGGCTCCGCCCACTCTCTCTGTCTCTCTCTCTCTGTCTCTCTCTCTTGCTATCTCTCTCTCTCTATGCAATTGAACCCTACTAACAGCTGCAGACAGTTCTTAAGTGGTAACCTTTCATTTCCTGTTATAAGCTAAATGGCAACAGCTATAGACCCATGGCCACCAAAGCTGCAATTTCGGAGGCTGGGCACCTGCAGGCAGTTAGATTCACTGCAGTGGGTCGGAGAATGGAAAACAGGGTCTGTAAGCATGAGGACAGGCCAGAGCTCTGACAGACCTAGAGATCCTAATTGCACCCTAATACCCCCTCATTAACGAAGCCTAATGAGGAAAACGTGTCTTCTTCCTCTCTTTATCTAGTGCACGAGAAGAAGCTGGAATCTTTACAAGAGTAGCCTTTGCGAAGAGCCAACCCTGGAGCTGTGAAAGAGATCTTTGTTTTATAACATCACTGCCATTGGAATGTCATCAACATTAGATGTAATGTATTAAAACGATCCTCCTCTCAATGCTTCATAAGAAGGAGAATGGTAGTGTAGAAAGCCTTCGGTAAGATCAGGATCAGCTAAATTGCATAGGATCCAACGGCTTGTTGGAATACTAACTGATTCTACCCAATTTCACCATTATACCAAATAAGGCACCCACACTGTGCATTGTATAGGTTTAAATGATACCATAACAATTAGCTGTAAGCTTGGATCTGATGTGAATATTAAAAGGCTTGCTCATTAAGAGAATTGTTCATGCTGATCCACATATGACAGTAATCACAGCCACTTGCTGGAATTGTTAATATCTTTATTCCCTTTTTCAGACAACAAGGCCAGATTACAGTGTTCAATGTTCAACTCTACAAGTTACAACATGATTGCATCACTTGTGTTGGCTTTCTACATCACAACACTTTACACACTGCACTGGACACTGTGAATATACTGAGTCATTATTAAATAATGAGCCATTAGTAATACAGCCCTCTGATAAGGCATCTTTAGACACCTCCCGACCTCAGACTCTGGTTTTGGCACAAACAATATCTCAAACAACCATGTTATCAGTATAGTTTTCAGAGAGATGTGACCATATTTATTGACTTAGTTACACATGAGATGTAGCCTAAATTTAGGTGTTTTGTGTTTTAGATGCAAAGCACCTCCTGGACTTGACTAACGCACTCACTCTCTCACTCACTTGTGTTTTGCAGACAATAGATTTCCACCAGATGCGGCCATTAGCCCTCAAATAGCTTTCAGTGCTTTGTAATAGCAGGTTTTTGACACTGTGTATGCTTGCTAGGCTAGGTTTACAGGGTGAAACTTTTATTTGCTTGTGACTTGATTACTTGACAACTTGACAACTTGACAGTTACGCAGAGCAATTTAAAAAGTTCCATGCAGTACATTTGGTTATTCCACTAATTTAACACATTTATTAAGCATCATATCTTTCACACAATTTTCTCACTGTCATCTGCAATATGTTATTTATATTTGCATAACCGCAGCATTTAAAACATTTTTGCATAAGTCGTCATTGCTATTCTTTTTCAATCTGCCCAGCAATGACACAACGTTGTGTACTTTCTTACAATGTTGTCAAAAGGTGGTGCTTTTTAAATTGTCTCAACTGAGCTGATCCCGAGAGCTGATCGATGACGTTAAACAAATGAGTCTAATTTCTGTATTTCCAGCTAGCGTTTCATCCAGGAAGAGAAACTCTTCGGCCAGCTCCCTGCAATTCCTATCTGAACCATTCGGTGGAAATACACACCCTTTCATTTTCTACAGACTAAAGCAGCGGCCTCGCCAGAACAGTTTACGTTTACCCACATGTGCTGATAGAAAACGTTGTCTGTCTGTGTATGTGACTCTCATCCAAGGCAGTTTGTAACATCTGTAAAATTAGTGAAATCTACTTGTCTTGTTGGGGAACCAAGACAAAGACATTTAACACTACTAATCTGACACGGCGCTTACACCACGCGGCTGATTACAGTGAGTATCAGCAAACAGCAGAGCTAGCACGCACAGCTAGCACAAAACAAATAACCCAGAGAACCGTGCAGACCAGATCTGACCACATAGACCAACTTCAAATTTTGACAAAAATATTATGCTGTTTCACATGAGCTCGTTAAAAATGGTAATAAATCAGTTTAGACCATGTTTCATGACTTGCTTGCGCTAATAACTACATGTAGCCCTGCCGTGTCTAATAGTCCCGCCCTCGATCGGTATCGGCTATCAGCCGATCGCGTTGAAAGGTGATCGGCGATCGGAATCAGCCTCAAAAACGCTGAACGTTCCATCTCTAGTATTATGACTACCTGTTGCTAATTTCATGGAGTTTCATGCAGATATAGTGGAACATATAAATAATTGTAGGAGGTTGTAACAATAAACCACTGCATTCTCTTAACATTGTCAGACAACACTGTCAAAACTTTCTGAGGAATTACATTTCAATGTAATCACAACGCATATAAGTGGGTAACTACAGTCCTTATAACGGTTGCTTGCCTAGAGTTTCATCCTTCATTACATTTACTTTTCCTTTCCTACTTTACTTGTTCTTAAACCGGGAGCAGCAGCTTCTACATGATTACAATATGTTTAGAAAATGTTGTAGGGGCAGTTGTACCATATGTAGTGACTCACTATTGCCTGATAATTTCAGTTATTAGTTTAATCTCCACTCTGTGTAAAACTGGGGGTCGTTAAAAGAGGAGAACATAAAGAATCACTCTGCACTGATCACCATAACAGCGGGCTGCAGAGAAGAATAAATGGTGTGCAAGCAGCTGTTTAACAACTGTTACTGTTGGCTTTCTAACTAAACCAGCTTAATGAAATGTAAGTTTCAAGCAACTAAAGTTGCATATAAGTTTCACCCTGTAAAGCTAACCTTAAATAGGAATGAGGCACATCTTTTATTTTTTTCTGTGAGCCGGACATAGAATAATACTATCAATAAATAAGTACATAAAGCAATCAATACAAACATTAGTCATGTTCACTGGACTTGTTAAGCTTGTTCATTACGTAACAGATAAAATGTTCAAAATAACATACATATATAAGCTAAATATGTTTTGATTTGCAGTGTATGCATGGTTACACTTAAACACAAGTCATCTTTCTGAAAAACATAAAATCACAAGACTGAACTTAAGGAAAGATTAGCCAAAAACACCTCAATGTTGAAAGTGAATAAAATAACCACTGACTCCTCCGCCAATGACTTTAATCATGTCGCCTCAGATCCTGACACTAGTCAAAGTTTTTTCAATTTCCATCCTTTTCTGTTCCCCATAGGACTTCCACTTCTCAGAACCTCATTTATTTTCTCTTTAACCTCTCACTTTTTATCTTTTTCCCTTTTCTCTTGTCTCACTTTATCTTGCACTGTACAGTATAATCACTCTATATTCTCTTATCTCACTGGCTCTCATTGACAAATATCAGAGGTCCTCTGGACGTGGGGCTCCCCATCTGTCTGTAAAGCATCGGTTGTCCCAGATTGGTCTGCGGCAGGCTGAAGTTTCCACTTGACAGGTCAAAACTTGCCTGGCTGTAGAGCCTCTGTCCAAAGCCTGCTCCGGATTGGTCAAAGCTGCTTTGACTGTACTGCCTGAAACTGCTGCTGCGTTTCTCCGAGGGGGTTCTGGAGAGGTAGCGCTGACCAGACTTGTGCAAGCCTGTCTCTTTGTAGGCAAACCAAATGTTACCAGCCCACAGGGAGAAGTTCAAGAAGCCAAAAGCCTGGAAGCAAGGAAGGATGCTTCAGTCATGAATGATCTATCCTCCTAAAATTAAATGGTTTTTGACTTGTATGTACAGCTCTGCTTTCACACTTCAGCACCTCATTCAGAAATGGT
Source organism: Megaleporinus macrocephalus (assembly GCA_021613375.1). Lineage (NCBI taxonomy): Eukaryota > Metazoa > Chordata > Actinopteri > Characiformes > Anostomidae > Megaleporinus > Megaleporinus macrocephalus. The sequence goes on along the minus strand of CM038704.1, from coordinate 18,382,197 downwards.
TCCATAAAGAATCATCCATTGAAGAATTATTTAGGGAACCAAAAGTGATTTCTCTCTGGCATTGAGCCTTGTACACCTTTATTTTATAACAGTGTAGAAGAAAATAATGAGAAATCATACACAGAAATGTTTTCAGAAGGTCATTATTAGTGGCTCTACACACAATGGCTCATGTTGTCCAAACCTTTTTTTCTAATTTATATCTACAAAACAAAGTTAGCTTTGGACCTGGAACAGAAGCCTTATAATGCATTCCACTGGGGTTTTATCACTTACTGAATCTCCAATTTCTCTATAATGTCACTAAAATGTGCCTCCTAAAAACAATATGACTATTTATGTTCTTAATTCATGGTGTAGACCCAGTAGACCCATATCCTCCATTCTTTCACCTTTAGCCTATTTACAATATGTTCTTATATACCAAATGCAGTCATTATTCATGTTTACATGGTGAATTCTTTTTACATACATATATTGTTTCTGTGACTTTAATAGTGATATATGTAAAATGATTGCTGTACTGATTAGTTTTAAGTAAATCTAGCATTTCATTTTCAGGTAATACCTGAAAAATATTCAGTTCACTTAATAAGAATTTACTCAAATAATTTTTAGTGAGCTTTTAATAAATTCATTAAATACATATTACTCAATTAAGAATTTTAGCAGCTACTTAAAACAGTTGCACAGAACCAGTTGACATACAATTCTTAAGTAAATTCAGTCAATTTTAATGTGCATTTCTGTTCATGTTTCTGTACAATAATAACATATACAATATTGTATTAAATATTTATTAAACTAGATGTCTATATTGTAAGTTTTTGGGGAACACCAAGAACTTCTATTACTATCTATTCACAATTGTTGTTGTCAAGCTATTTGTCTTAGAATTTGATCATCCCTTTGAAATTTAAGCATCAATTCTTGATGTTCATTTCATCAGAGCTCAATTACTGATGCTATCCACCTTTCTCAGTTATTATGGGAACCATCCATAATCTTATCAATAGGGGTTCTGTATAGTACTGAAAAGGGTTCTTTGATTCATAACAATGGAGATTTGGTTGCTTTTTTCCATCCCAGAACAGTACAGATTGTGTCTACGGTCATATATACTTAACTTCTTAATCTTCTAGATATGAACGCTGGCTGGGTATTGCTAGGTATTGCATGTATGCTGTATGTAACCCTGTATATTATTCTCTTCTCTATAGGTACTTGTATTCTTGTTAGGTTTTCCCAGGTATTGCACTTGTACTGTATTTAACCTTTTATTGTCCTCTCTCAGCGCTTCAGCACTGGCTCTTGTGTCTGGCAGTGTTTCAGCTCAATGGTAGTTGGGATTTAAACGTTTGTATTAGCTAGAGATACATACTCTGACCGAACACAAGGCACTTTTGTAAGTTGCTTTGGATAAGAGTGTAAATGTAAATATATATAGAATCATGACCTTTACTAAAGAGAACTTAAGAGAGTGTCCAGCTATATTAGTCATTTTGAACATTTAATTTTTGTACAACATTTTTTGTACTAACTTCCATTATATTTCCATTCTATAAGCTTTCGTTATGAAGCTATAGGGAAGCTTTCTTACAGCAAATTGTCCCTGACTTACAGAAAAAGTAGGTTTGCTCACAGAATGAATAGCCTGCACTCTTTGCTAATTATTCATATTGAAGTCTCACTGTACAGCAACTTACCACTGACATGTTCAGATTGGTCCAGGTGGGCTCCTCTAGTGTCTCACACAGGTTCTCAGGGTCTCTGCAGGCAGACATTAACAGCTGTATCTGGCCTACATCTATGGCTGTTTTCACTCCGGACAGAGTTTTAGCCCAGGCTACCGAGCTCACTAGCCACAGACCTGAGAAAACCACCGTTACCAGACAGTCCTGCAGAAGAAGCACATTAAGATTTAAAATGCAGTGATTACTCCTTTGAAAAATACTAGCTGTCACTAATGTCACAAAGGTAGTAGGAGCCAGATATTGTTATGCAAATGAGACAGTGCTAATTGCCCCCTGCTAGCTTCTATTCATTGTTAGCTACTTTAGCTTTTTTGGATGAAGTGAATTTTCAAAGGTTCTTTTCAGCTTATCCGCTGCGTGATTCTGAAAGGCACTCACCACTACAGGGCCTCTGTTCTTTTCTCTGTACTTGTTCTGGTAGAAGATGTAGACTACTGTAGCCAGAAGGGAGTAGAGAAATGCAAGAACAGACACAGTAACAAAGAACTGTGCTGAAGAAGAGTAATCTCCCTCAAGGAAAATCGTCTCATGCCTCTTACCCTCACAGAGAGGAGCATTAAAGTGCACCTGCTGGAATCTGGAGAAAGAGTACAGGAGAAATGTCAGCACATTTTAGAACTGTTCCTCTCATATTCAAATCAGAAAAGATTCATTCTGGTGTTTCATACAAGTAAATGTACTATATTGTCTATTGTGTTGTGACATAGGCCATACACCAAAATGGTTTTCTGTAAACAAAAATCCTGTTTATGCATCACCATTTAAAAATGTATTAAATTATTTCATATAGAATAAAAACTTATACATTGTAGATTTCAAAAGACTTTGCCCTGTGATGGTCTGGTGACCTGTTGAGGGTGTTTCCTGCCTTTTGCCCAGTGAGTGCAAGGATAGGTTCCGGCAACAGTTTCTTAAAACTGAAGCTTCAGAACATGTTCACACTAGAGAATATCCAATGTACATTATCAAATCTCAATCCGCCATAGAATCTGTAATACAATATGTTTTGAGTATTTGCTTCCTTTTATGAAACATCTTTCAACCAAACTATACATCCAAAACTTTGTAGATACCTTCATCCAATGTTCTTTCTGAAAGCAAGGTTATTAATAGGGAGTTTCTCCCCCCTTTGCAGCAAGTACTGTTAAAGCATGATTAACTCTAGATCACAAACACCATTCCAACTCCTCCCAAAATTATTAAATGGAGTTCCATCACTTTAGAGAATTCAGTTACACTGCTACAAAGCCCAAACCTGGCAGACTTTATACACATCTAGGTGAGGCTTGAGACCAGGCATGATGATCTTAGACTGCCCCAGAGCATCCCATTCTATTGACAGCGCTTTGACAATGCTGTGGAGATTGTACAAGCCTATGTGCGTCTTAGTGCCTGTGTCAGACTCATTGAGAACCAGACTCATTTGAAGGGGTGTCTGGATACTTTTGGACATGGATAGTATGTTCTAATGCACAGTGAAGATCATATTGATTAGACAGGCAGTCAACATATGCACTGTGTGCCTGTATACTCTATACTTAGGAACCAGAATTAGCAACATTTTAAAAAGGACTTCTAAATGAGATGTAATTTTCCAGTGTGGTCTAATGTACTTTGTAAAGACAAAAGAAGTACATTATTAACTATTCTTCTTGACATTTGAAACCCATTATTGATTGAAGTGCACAAACCTCTGTTCGACCTGATCTACTTCCAGGCCTTTAAGAGTCAGGCAAGTCCGCTCAAATCAAATCTAGGCCTGCCTTTCCAAAAGCAACAGAGCACTCAATACATGTGGTGTAGCATAACTGTTTCTTTTTTAAACTGTGTCTACAGTATAATGCTTTTTATTGGACGATGTTTTCAGGAATACATGTTTCATCAAACTGTTTAATTTTAGTTAGTCAAATTATTAGATGGTTGAGTCTAAATTAATTATTTATGCAGTTTACCTCACCCCAATTTAGAAATTCCCACTATATTTAGTCATCAGCCCTTGCAACTGTCACTTTGTATTACAGTGCAGTGCGGTCTATGTGGGTGGATGAAGTCTTCACACACGTCCTCTGAGGCATGACAGATCTGTCACCACATCTGTCTAAGACCCCACTGACTGCAAACCTCTGCTTTACTAAGAGTGGTCTTAGAGTGGACCACAATCCACTGAGAACAGGTTCTGGAATAATTTAGTCTTCATTTATCAGAGACTTTCTTTGCACAGATGTCATATCTGATGCCATTAAGAGGAATAATCATACTCACCTGAATGGATAGTTGAAACTGATACTGATGTTGCTTTGAGTTTTATCCAGGCAATCCACTTTAACCGTTATCTGGCCAGTATATCCCCCACATAATGCAAATGCAAAAACTGCAAAAAGCTGTGAAAGTAAAGCAAAGTACTAATGAAAACACATGAATGCTATGAAAGTGGTGATGTGGTGTAGAACATCAAAAGCAATATCAGTAGTCTCGTTCTCAAGTGATCAGCCAAAGATGCTGTACTTTAACTGAGATATTAGAATTCACCAGCACAGTGCAATCACTGCATACAATGATACTTTAATCCCCTGAGCCGTCTGGCAGAGTCTTAAAATGTGCAATTAATGCAATTAAAAATAGCCTGTTATCGTTGTTAATTAATATAGTACCTTAATACAGAATTCAGCAATACAGTTTTATCTTGGAACGTTTTGAAAATTAGAAACAAGAGACCATTACATGCATTACATAAGACCCAAATTAACCTCAGCAAGATTTGCTTTGTAAAATGCTGCTCTTTAATTAGCCTTTATCTACAGGCTGAAAATGCTATTTCTGCTTATTGCGTTGTTTAGTTTTGACCTGAAATCTCTATGTAATGTTTTGATATGACTCAACAGAATTTTCCAAAATATGAAAACATTCTGGATTTCTGGTTCACAACTAACTCTAGTCATGTGCTTAAATAATTGTTTGTTCACCTTTAGGACCCCAGTGAGTGTATTTGCATTATTAGTAGTTCAGACAAGTATACTGCATCATTTACAATATTAAAAATAAAGGCTTTAGATGATGCCATAGAACAACTCTTGAGCCCTCTGCTCTGCTTTTTTAGCATTGCTTGTACTAACACTGGTGTATTTAAGACTTCCAGATAAGTAACACCTTCTCATCCAGTTTATTGAAAATTAAAACGTGATTGGTTGATTTATCTGTTACTCTGATTCACCACTTAACTAGTAAATACGGCTACGCTCTGTTTGGGTGTTTTTTCATGCATATTTCCTACACATAGTAAAAAATTATGAAGATCTGGATAGTACAATCCAGTTTTTTCTTTGCTGTATTAGACATCTATCTAATATGTCAGCCACTCGAGTGCAATAGGGGGGGCAATTGGTATTTCCCAGTTTTGACACCACTTGAGTGCAGCATAATAAATAAGAAAGTCTCTTTAGCTCCTAAATGTTAATTATATTAAGCTTGTGTAGTTATATTAAGGTGAATACAACAGAGAAAAACATTTCCTTATTGTTAATAATGAAACAAGAGTAGTGCTGTTGTACTTGCAGAGTTTAAATAAGTGTGTGATTTTATTGATATGTATTTTTTTTAATCAGAAATCATAAAACTTACCTAAAAGGCCCTGAGGGTTTCAGGGGTGGAGGAGTGTCTGAGCTATACGAGTGTTTTGCCTGATGATAGGTGGAGGTAGTTGAATGGGGCTATTACTGGTTATTTGTCCTGTTGTTTCAGTTTTTTGCTATTTTACCCACCCCCTGGTATATGTTTATGTAATCAAACCAAATGTTGTGACAATACAATCGAAGAATATGGGAAAAGAACAGTAATATGTTGAGTTCTGTGGTCTATTAGAATAGGTTTACATGCTTCAGTGTTCCAAAAACACAATTTTTTTCTCGTACTGTACATCTGTATTCACCCTCTAATAGGGCTGGGCGATAAAACGATAACGATACTTATCACGAAATAACATTTCGTCGATAGAACTATAAGACGTAGTCGATAGAAAGTCGAGAACATTAGAACACGAACAGCCAATGAGAATGAGAATAGCGCCGCCCCCAACCAATCAGGTGACTGAACTACAGTTGAACTACAGTTGAAGCACACAGCACAGAGTGTAGGCGTAGCGGCAGCTTAACCCACGCGCTAGTAATAAGTTACTGCAGGCGTCACAGTCGAGCAGAGAGAACAAAATAAGAAAAAACAACGACAGAAAACGTTACTACTACTAAAAGAAACACGTTACACGTGTTAATAATCTTACAATAATCTGCTAAGATAAGATAAACAGGTAAACAGGTGCTGTCTTGCTGCTGTGTTGAAGCTCTACGGGGTGTTTGAGCTTCAAGTGCTGGTGTGTAGCAGCTGTACAGTTGTGTTGTGCAGAGCTGACAGAGCACCACACTGTTGTGTTTCTGTGTAAAACACTCCCTCTGCTTTAGATGTAGGTGAGTGATTGTTTGTAGCTGCAGCTTGCGCTCCGGATAAATCCATGCTTTCAGTAGACGCGGCCACCTTAACGACGCATCGACGCACGTTATGCTAATCGACGTAATTTCGTAATCGATAAACATAAACATGTATGCTGTATGAGTTCGAGTGAGAACGCTGAGACAAAAGTTGACTTTATAATCCAAAAACCCGAGCAGGGAAACTTTTTTTCTACCGAAACAGAATCGCTAAACGAACTCACCATTTGAGCCGATAGAGAGTCGACTCACCGCTACGAGTCCTTTCCTCAGACCTTAAAGGGCCAGTAACAGCCTGCTTAACACAGTGTCTGTGTGTGAATACTGTTCATACTAATACTGCCCCATTTACACAACATTACACAACTGTATTAAACACACACACACACACACACACACACACATATGTGTGTGTGTGTGTGTGGTTAATACAGTTGTGTAATGTTCTATAGTACATTTGTCTGAAAATAAAAAACAATTTAAGAAAAAATTTAAATTTTGATATCTTCATATCTCACTTAAGTAAAAAGGAAATAGTGATTTGATTTATATCGTGATATATATCGATATCGACTGATATGAAAAAAAAAGATCATGATAAGATTTTTTCCCATATCGCCCAGCCCTACCCTCTAACTAAACACTCAGAGTTCCTAAGGCTTTAAGCCTCCACTACAGATGAACCAAGTGTCCTCTGGTCAGCTCATTCTGTCTGTTCTGATTGGTCAACCACCAGAACAGTTCCGTCCCTGCCTCCCTCAAGAAGTTAGTTTTCATCTTGTGAGGGCTTGCTGGTAGGTGGACAATATGGATTGTGTTACGAGATGATGTCGCCTTGAAACAGAGAAAAAGGGCTCGAATTCCAACAAGGCGTTTCACGCAGTTGAGAAAAGTGGTTTGTGTGGGAGAGAGGTACTTCTCTGGCATGTACTTAGAGCTTTATAACTTTGCATGTAAAAAAACTTCTTAATACATTAAAGGAAAGAGAAAAACTAGATCTTCTTGTTTAAATATTATGAGTTGTATTGAATGTGCGCAGAGATTTGAAATAACACAACGAAAAAGGTTCACTTTTGATGTAAGCTTTAAATCAGGATTCAAAATCTGGCCAAGCAACCCATGTTTTAATATGTAAAATAATGTGATTAACAATATTTGTTTATATGATTTGAATGTCATTTCAGATTTGCGCATCGGGTTTGGCTGTAATGAATAGAAGGTGTATTTGTATACTGCAAGCAATTCTTTTGTCTTTTGTGGAAACAGGTGGGCTCTGTATCCAAGACAACTATTCTCTGCTGTCTCTCTCTCTCCCCCTCTCTCTCTCTGTCTTTCCCTCTCTCTATTCACAAAAATGAACTGATTATGGAAAGTTTTCTGTAAACAATCTTTATTACTGATATTTTCAGTTGTGAGACAAAGTTTCTAGTGAAATAACATGTTTTCTTCTACAGATTTTACTGCATAGTTAAATTAATTAATTACTTTTTTTACTACATTTAACCCACAAGAAAAAAAAGTCTAAAATATATATTCTTTCATAACTTTTGCAAATTTAACCATAATGCCAAATGAACAGTAATTGCGTATTAAAATGTTTAGAAGTGTGTTCTCTGTGGAGAATTTGTTAATATCATGAAAATCAACATGTCATTAGACTGAGGGCGCTTTTGTATCAGAGCATATAGATGTAACTGTTAACAATTAACCAGCAAATCAATGACAACATAACATCTAATAAAATTCACTGAATAATGTAGAGGCAACCCTGGGGTTGCCAGAGTACAAAAGCATTTGTAAACATATGCACAAACACACACACACACGCATACTCTTACACATGCACGAACAAATACACAATTGTTCAAAATGCATGAAAAATATGCACAAAGAAGAAAATCTGTATAGTGATGATTAAGGATTAGCATCGATCTCTTGCACATGTCAGTAAGAGCAGATGAATTATTCAGAAAGGAGAGACTACAAACAGGAGATGCTGGGACCCCTCACAGTGATTGAATCTGATGAAATAATTGAAGCTTTTCTTAGACATGCGCACACCCTACCACACAATTACATACACACACATATTAATATATTTCAACATATATGTAGATATATATGAGCTTATATTAGATTATATATGTATGTTATCCGCAACTACAGATACCTAAAATTATTGAGGACCACAAAAAGACATAATCAAATTTAAATTAAAGATAAAGAGTAAAAAAAAACATATCTTACCGGAGCAAATATGACCATACACATTGATGATGACGATTGATCATCAGTCTTTATATCTCTCAGTGAAGGAGTGACAGCTCCTCTCCCATCCAAGACCTCAGACACTGACTGAGAATTCACTACACAGACGCATCTACATAGGAACCCAGGCAGAGTGTCTGTGCTTGTGTGTGTGTGTGTGTGTGAGAGAGAGAGAGAGAGAGAGAGAGAGAGAGAGAGAGAGAGAGAGAGAGAGAGATGAAGAGAGAGAGAGAGAAATAGAGAGAGAGAGAGAAATAGAGAGAGAAAAAGATAGAGAGAGAAAGAGAGAGAGAGAAAGAGAGATGAAGAGAGAGAGAGAGAGAGAGAGAAAGAGAGAGAGATAAATAAAGAGAGAAAGAGAAAGGTAGAGAAAGAGACAGAGAGAGAGAGGAAGGGAGAAAAAGAGAGCGAGAGAGAGAGACAGAAAGACAGAAAAAGAAGGGTTCCGCTTTATATGATATATTACAATGTTAGCTTTCTTGTGCACATGCAAGCTTGAACCACCCTAAGTGAGATCATCCTATATATATTTGATTTCCTGTCAAAATAGCCATTAAGTAACTTATTTATTTTTTCAAAAGAAAATTTCTAAGGACATAAGATTCAAATCAACATGTGTGAGGAAGACAAAAGTCAAAGGAAAAGTGAAAACAGCACTTATATCTTGAGCAGAAGCTCCACTCTTAGATCAGATCTGAATAAAAATCCACAGGTGTTTCTGTCCAGCTGCTGGTGTTCTCTGAACAATGGACTGATCACCCCACAGTCCTGGCCTCAGCATAACTGAATGTGTTTTTGATCACTCACAAGAAGCATAAAATAATACCAGCTTCTAAGACTGAACTTTTCCAGCAGATTATATACTACCACACTACTGATATACACTACCACACTACTGATATACACTACCACACTACCGATATACACTACCACACTACTGATATACACTACCACACTACTGATATACACTACCACAGTACTGATATATACTACCACACTACTGATATACACTACCATACTACTGATATACACTACCTCAGTACTGATATATACTACCACACTACTGATATATACTACCACACTAATGATATACACTACAACACTACTGATATACACTACCACACTACTGATATATACTACCACACTACCGATATACACTACCACACTACCGATATACACTACCACACTATTGATAAACACTACTACACTACTGATATACACTACCAGGCTACCGATATATACTACCACGCTACTGATATACACTACCACGCTACTGATATACCCTACCACACTACTGATATACACTACCACACTACCGATATACACTACCACACTACCGATATATACTACCACACTACCGATATACACTACCACACTACCGATATACACTACCACACTACCGATATACACTACCACACTACTGATAAACACTACCACACTACTGATATATACTACCACACTACTGATATACACTACCACACTACCGATATACACTACCACACTACCGATATATACTACCACACTACCGATATACACTACCACACTACCGATATACACTACCACACTACCGATATACACTACCACACTACTGATAAACACTACCACACTACTGATATATACTACCACACTACTGATATACACTACCACAGTACTGATATATACTACCACACTACTGATATATACTACCACACTAATGATATACACTACCACACTACTGATATACACTACCACACTACTGATATATACTACCACACAACTGATATACACTACCACACTACTGATATACACTACCATACTACTGATATATACTACCACACTACTGATTTATACTACCACACTACTGATATACACTACCACACTACTGATATACACTACCACACTACTGATATATACTACCACACTACTGATATACACTACCATACTACTGATATATACTACCACACTACTGGTATACACTACCATACTACTGATATATACTACCACACTACTGATATACACTACCACACTACTGATATACACTACCGGACTACTGATATACACTACCGAACTACTGATATACCCTACCACACTACCGATATACACTACCACACTACTGATATACACTACCACACAACTGATATACACTACCACACTACTGATATACACTACCACACTACTGATATACACTACCACACTACCGATATACACTACCACACTACTGATATATACTACCACACAACTGATATACACTACCACACTACTGATATACACTACCACAGTACTGATATATACTACCACACTACTGATATATACTACCACACTAATGATATACACTACCACACTACCGATATACACTACCACACTACCGATATACACTACCACACTACTGATATACACTACCACACAACTGATATACACTACCACACTACTGATATACACTACCACACTACTGATATATACTACCACACTACTGATATATACTACCACACTACTGATATACACTACCACAGAACTGATATACACTACCACACTACTGACATATATTACAACACTACTGATATATACTACCACACTACTGGTATACACTACCATACTACTGATATATACTACCACACTACTGATATACACTACCACACTACTGATATACACTACCGGACTACTGATATACACTACCGAACTACTGATATACCCTACCACACTACCGATATACACTACCACACTACTGATATACACTACCACACAACTGATATACACTACCACACTACTGATATACACTACCACACTACTGATATACACTACCACACTACCGATATACACTACCACACTACTGATATATACTACCACACAACTGATATACACTACCACACTACTGATATACACTACCACACTACTGATATACACTACCACACTACCGATATTTACTACCACACTACCAATATACACTACCACACTACCGATATATACTACCACACTACCGATATACACTACCACACTACCGATATACACTACCACACTACTGATAAACACTACCACACTACTGATATATACTACCACACTACAGATATACACTACCACACTACTGATATACACTACTACACTACTGATATACACTACCATACTACTGGTATACACTATGACATTACCGATATACACTACCACACTACTGATATACACTACCACACTACTGATATACACTACCACACTACTGATATACACTACTACACTACTGATATATACTACCACACTACTGATATACACTACCACACTACAGATATACACTACCACACTACTGATATACACTACCACACTACTGATATACACTACCATACTACTGATATACACTACCACACTACTGATAAACACTACTACACTACTGATATACACTACCACACTACTGATATACTCTACCACACTACTGATATATACTGCCACACTACTGATATACACTACCACACTACTGATATACCCTACCACACTACTGATATATACTGCCACACTACTGATATACACTACCACACTACTGATATACACTACCACACTACTGATATACACTACCACACTACTGATATATACTACCACACTACCGATATACACTACCACACTACTGATATACACTACCACACTACTGATATACACTACCACACTACCGATATAGCACAAACTCCATGGTGATTTAGAAAGCAATGATTTGCATTTTAAACTGTTCTCTGAAAAAGGTATGTGGTTGGGGTGAAATATACTTAGTTATGCTGGTTATAACTGGTTGGACATTCATTATAGCTAACATTATCTATACTAGTTCAATCTTGACATCAACACAAAGTAAAATAATGTTATTTGCGGACAAAGCACAGCATGGCTGCTACTCTAAGGTTGTGATTGAGGTTGTGATGCTGATAAAGCTGGAACTGTTCTAAACACTAAGACAGGACTGCTTAATATTGTCCAAGATTTGGATATGGACTGAAACATGGAGAGTAAAGTAACAACTTTGAACTGAAGCTGTCCAGGATTCTGTTAAAGATGTGGGAGATGTCTCTATTTGCCAGATTGTTTTGCACGTTATCTGTTCCACCTTAAATGATGCAGCAGGTATAATCTGCTTCCTGTACAAGTTGTATTATTTAAGGTGGAGTGGTTAATTAGGAAGCCAATGTCAGTCTGAACAAAGTTGATTTTATCCTGTAAGTATTGTCATGTTAATTGAGAGTGTCAGTGGTTTTAAAGAGCACAGCATGGGCTCATCTGTTCAGATGGCTTGTTCTCCTCTCGACAGTGCTAAAGGTTTTGGGAGTTTTTTTTCTCGAAGTGTCTGAACAGATCTAACTCCTGTCGCATATCATCCGGTACTGTAAGATTGTGGGTTGGGATATACTGAATATATTGAAAGAAATGATTTGGAAAAAGTCTGGTTGCATTTACATTGCATTGATTACATTGATTTACATTGTAAGTATAGTAGGTTTTTCTATTTTCTATAAAATCCTAATTTCTGAAAGGTTTTGTTCTGACAGCAGTGATATACATAGCGCTTTTGTGAAAACCATCTTTGCCATTCATGAATTCCCTTTGCCAAGAAGAACAGTACTAGTTATTCTTATGCACATGGAAAAAGGATATGAGATGAATCTTGCATGTAAAGACCCTTACAGTCTATTCACCTTTTGCTCGCTCTGCTCTTCATTGCCTGATAGATCAACAAACTCTGTCTCGTTTGTGCATTTCTTGACATGATTTTTAATGACATTGATAAGTAACAATGTTTGGCATGATTGTACTAATGTATGTGTACATAAAATACCAAATTACATGCTTCATTTAAGAAATTATTGTAAATAATTCCTTTTTTTCCATAATTAAGCCATTGTAAAACTTGTAAACCTGGTATGTCACTGCTGGATTCTTTGTATTTAAACTATAAGGGGTCATTTCAATGTAACTGAAGTACTGTTTGGTTTTTTAAAGTAAAAGATTACACAAAATAAGATATAAAGCAAAACAACTGATAATCCTAAAAAGCGTGGGTTAGTGTTTTTTTTCTGTTAAAGGGGCTGAATATTTTAATAGGCAGTATTTTAATTCTTCCTTTCATATAATGGAACTCATCAGCTTTCCTGTAAAAAACTTAAAATGATAGGTAAGTGATTGCACAGCTCAAATTCACCCAAATGTAATTGAATTTAATTTAACTGGACTATCTGCCTCTTGTGTTAGCACACAGAGGAATATGACCTTCGCATTAACCCATCCATGTAGTGAAACACCCACATACACACTCTAGTGTACACACACACTATATTCTCTTAGTTGATGTTTAGTTCTGCATTTCAGAGGGGTATGCATTACGAAATTGGTTGTTTGCATTATGTTTTGTTTTCTAACTAGCTGGGAAACTTTCCATCACACAGGCATTTTCTCTTCTAGAGCTTCCAGTTATGGTTGGCTGTGGCAACACTGGAATTTAAATTCACAACCTCCTCATGTTGTGGTAAATGCTTAGATATGTTACTTTCTGTGCATTGCTACTTTACTGTGCATTAAGCATTTATGGACACAGAAATCTGAGCAAAGATGGGGGACCTGAATGATACAACAGTCTAAGCATTCACTCAACAGCAGGAGGTTGTGAGTTTGAACCCCATTAATGCCCAGCCATTTTTGACTGGGGTCTTAAGAGAGAAAAAGCCTGGTAGCATTGTGTGCTGCAAAGTGGTCCAGCTGTTGAAATCAGGGGAAAAACAAATTCTATACTGTTTACTGGCATGCAGAACCAAACAAAATGAGTAAGAACTCAGCACCCAATTGGGTAAACTGTAGTGTTCTCAAGCTATTAAGCTTTTTGTTTCTACAGGGCAGTATATTCTAAATTCTCAACAAGAATTGTATAATCAGTCAGTATAATCAGTATCATGTTGATTTAAAGAATATGTTTTAATGCCCGTGTTAAAGAAAACATGTGAAACATTACTTATTAAATGCTTCTTTATTAACCGCCACACAGCAGGGACTGCAGGGTAGGTTATTAAAAGTCCTACAATTCTAGTAGTTGGTGGCCACGCAATCCATTGTGGCCACCCACAATGTACACATCTTTAATCTGACAACTTATTACTGCTTATTATTATGACATGTTATTATTGAAGTCTTTCTCGTACCATGGGCACGTTTATCCCGAGGGCATGTGTATGTTAAAACCTTGTTGCGCACAATGAGCATGAATATTAATACTGTATAATTAATAGTGCTGTATCAATATATTTACACTAATAGTGCAAATGTTTAAAGATTCTGGTCAAATTACATGCTTTGTTATTTTTCTAAGTAATAATAAGTTATCACGACCCTTACAGGGCACAAACACAAATGCACATTTTCTATTTATTTGCATCGGAAACACAGTTTAATATATTCAACAACATGTCATGACTGCCATGACTGTGTTAAGTGTTAAGTTTTTGCTTATATATTACTTAAGGTGAATAAGTATTCATAAGCTACTAATTCTTCAATTTGTTTTCCATATTCTAAAGTATAGTTTCAGTTACTCAACTCTTGGAAGTGCAGTATTCTTAGTGAAGTATTCAGTCTTTTGGCAACCAGAATACCTTTTTAGACTTAATTTTCATTCAATGTTACTGCCACTTATAAAACTGGAGAATGTTACAAAAACAACCCAGTCATTTTTATAGCAAGTAAAATAACCATACAGTCACAAGAAGATCTCATGCAGATCTTCTGCAAAATATACATGGGCAAGGATGCAGCCTGGCTCTCTCTAAGTTTTAAGTAAGAGCTTAATCCACAGAAGTGCTAACCCAAATTTACATTTTAAATTTAAGTACGTGTCTTTTTACTGAATATCGACTGGACTAGACTGTTAAACTTTCATTTCAGAGACAAAGAGAGAAACAAACTTTAACTACTGCAGATTGGACTCACTATTCAAAACCTCATTTTATCTCCATCAAATCAGTGAAATGGCTTATAGGAATACAGAAAGGAATATAATGTACTTAAAGTCCAGCAATCACACCTGATGAGTAATTGAGTCCAGTACTGTTAAGTTATATATGATCGCCCCCTTGAGGGCACACATATACATCACAACATGGGTTACTTGCCTAATAGTTTATTTAAGCAATTATAGAGACCCAATTAGACAAGTGTCAGATGCAAAGAAATTAATAAAAAAAGACCAAATGTTTTCTTAAATTACTCCACGCAATCCACCTTTGTCAGATACTGGCTGTGTAATACCTGTTTCTTCTACCAAAGTCATGTAAAGCCCTTTACCTGCAGAGTGGCACAGTTTGTTAGTAAATCATAATTTTATAGTATTTAAAAAAAATTTGTTATCACAATGACCCCCATAACTGTTTCTGTTTGGGGCCTATAAAATTCTATTTAGGCCACTAGTAGCCACTAGTGAGCTACTGACAGGCTCATTACTGGACCTTCCATATGTACCTCTTGGATCACTACTGCCTACGGCCATAGACAGCATCACTGCATCAATGTTGTTAACAACCACATTAACAACTAATGTTTCAAACAGCTATTAAATTACATGCTCGCAGAGTGTTCTATTGATCATTCTACTGAATTAGGTGAGTAGAATTAGGTTAGTAGAATTAACTGCAGTCCCAGAGTAAAAAATTACACCTTATATATTTACAAGGATTGTGTAATGACTGATTTAGGAAACCCAATAAATAAGATAAATAAAAAAGAACAATTAATAGGATAGTTTCTGATGGTGACTGTCACAAACAATAACCCCTAAATTTCAACTTTTAATAAAAAGAGAATATTTATGTATTAATATTTTTTGTCAGAAGTTTTTGTCACTACTGAAACATACTGATGAAGCTTTGATGGTG
This sequence comes from Megaleporinus macrocephalus, assembly GCA_021613375.1. Taxonomy (NCBI): domain Eukaryota; kingdom Metazoa; phylum Chordata; class Actinopteri; order Characiformes; family Anostomidae; genus Megaleporinus; species Megaleporinus macrocephalus. Next base: position 18,365,838 of record CM038704.1, on the reverse strand, counting down.
TCATTATTGTATTGGTTGTGAATATATATATATATATATATATATATATATATATATATATATATATATATATATATATATATATATATATATATATATATATATATATATATATAGTTGTTTAATGCTTGTTTTCTGCCATTTTTTCTGCTGTTCAGTCTGAACAGTTCTGAGAGTTGGGAGTGGATCCAGACCCTAAGTAATGCACTACTACCATCTACTGTTCTAGGCAGGATTGTGCATGATATACAGACTTCTTTATCATATCATGAGCAATACGCTCAGTGGCACCAAAACCTATATATATCCCTCTTTTTAGAAAGGTATTAATTTTAAACTGTTTTAATCTTAATGCTTGATTTCTACACAAGCCTTCATCTGACAAACATGTGGGTTAACCTGAAGTCATGAAGTATTACTACTACTAGCCACCACCAGAGGAGCTGTTGAGCTTCTAAAACCTATAATACTTGTTTATCAAGACAACAAGACCCAAAAAATCTGAATTAGGCCTAATATTACTATTACTAATATTAAAAACAAAATGCTCCTTTTTTCAGTCCTAGTTTTTGGTGACTTACCTGTTTTATGCACATGTGACTAATACAGGCCTCTATCACAGGCCTGTGTCTCTAAAATCAGCTTTTCTAAAAAACTGTCAGAAGGACTTTGGCCCATCCTTTATCTGTAGTTGAAAAGGCCAAGCCATGGCAGGAAGAGGTCATCTGCAATCAGCTTTTCATTAAGTCCTTCTTATGTACCTGACTGAACTAACCCAAACTTTTTTCATCTGCCTTGAAACCAGCACAAGCTGTGCAAATTTGATTCAAAGGCTGGTTTTACCACTCTTATTTGCTGCTGTGGAATTTTATTGTGGCTTGAGATAAATAGTTGGAGGTCTCGGACTGTGGTTTTATGCTCAAGCTGGAGTCCTGTTTATGCTTTTGCACAAATAAATAGACTTTATATTGGAATTGTATCCAGCCACATTCAAAACCTTGTCCTCCTCTTGCAGTACTGCGACACCCCTGCCTAAAACATTTACTGGTCGGCTGAATTTACCAAAACAGAGTGAACTCAAGTTAGAGACTGCGTAGTTGTCTATACTTTCATTGAAATGATTTACTTATTGGTCTCTGTGTTTTGTGTGCAGGCCATTTCTTTAAAATACCAATCACCATCACACATCTCACTCTCTCTATCTTTCTCTCTCTCTCTCGCCTTGTGCCAGGAACCACTTAAAGCTAATTTCATTTTGGCTCCCTTTTGCACACATGCCAAGAGATTATTTTTTCATTGTGGTAGACAAGCAATACGTTTTTCTAAAGCAGACTGCAGCCAGCGACTGACAAACAGTCTGAGAAAAGGTGAACTGATGATAAAATAGATGCAGATGATTGGCTGCAGAGGATTTTTGGGAAGCACATTATTTACTACTCTATTTGTGTTACGATGCAGCATCAGGCTGATTTAGCTCAGTGCACTGAATCACTTGAATAGCTGAAGCACCTACAAATTTGTACCTACAAAGGCAATATTTATCTGTCTGCATCTCCTCGCTCCAATCTTGGAAGAACTAACTGATCTGGCCTATAAAAGCACTTTCAGGAGAGCTGCAAATCAAGACTAGTTTTTCATTGAGGGTTATCAATGCCTGCAGGAGACTGTATGATATCACAGCAGAATTTACCTCTCCCACAAAACTGTTCTTTTATGCAGAAGACAAACAGTAAACATTGTTTACTGTCGCACGGTTGGTTAAGCTTTACAGAAGGCTGGCAAAGGTCCCATTCAATCTGATTAGAAAGTGCAGCACACAATTATTCACATCACTGTGTTTGTTTGGAGTTGCAGTTTAAAATGCTATGCTAATGGAACTGGACTATGGGGCTGTAGCCATAGACATATACCACAGTGGCTGCTGGACTGTTAGTCAGTGTCACTGCCAATATTGATCCAGGCAACTTGACATAACTCTTAGAAGACTTGATTTCAAAAATGGAGGTGTACAAACTGTAACACAATCTAAACCAGATCTCAGCGAGTTCCCTTTTAGGACTGAACTGTTTTAGTTGTTTTTGGCTATTGTAACATTATGATATGAACTAACTAGCTGGTCACCAGAGTCAGACTATTAAAAGCTACTGTAAAAGTTGAGACTTTATAAGAAATCATATTAACTTAAAGACTTTTAAGATTTTCTTCTCTATAAACATTTGTCTTTAATCTGATTTTTATGACATGCCACTTGTGTCAACCGAGCAACTGACGTAAAAGTATTCGGCTGTAACTATGTGGCTGGCTAACTATTCTCAAACTCTGAAGGTTTTAAAGAGACATTATTTCTATATTTTTAAAATAGTTTTAAGGGAATGAGCTGGGTTCTGACCAGGAGCAGAAGAAAAGCTGAAATTCTGGAAAAACCGGCAGCAAAGCCCGCATATGTTGTGTTTTGATGTTGGTATGCTGGTCCATCAGCATGACCGTTCAGGGTGACCAGCTAAATCAGCCCCAGACCAGCACTACACCATCTTAACACTCTAAATATTGAATGTCCATTTAATCATATAGGAATACCACTAAAAAGAATTAACCATAATAATAATTAAATAAAAATTTTATATGACTTTTATATGAATTACTTTCCACCTCATTAGTAATTCAGGTTATGTGAGCCTAACGCTCCTCTTCTCAGCATCTAGACACATTTGCAACAAACTGGTGACAAAACTATTCTTTTGTACCTCACATTGATCATTTACCCTTGAATATAAGGTTAAAACAGGTTGAAACAGGTTCAGAAACTTTTATTCAGAAAAAAAAAATTGTTTACTTAATTCTTAACAGGCCAGTCCTACCCAAGGTTATAAACTTTGCTTGTTGTCTTTTGAACATATTTATTAATTAAATAGATTCATTTTTTTCATTTACTTCTCATTTTATAGCTTGATCATTTCAGTTTTATTCTTTTATTCCTTTTTCTCTTTTAGTTGTATTTTTGCTTTTTACATTACTTATTTCTGCTCCAAGTAAAATGCATTATTATTATTATTATTATTATTATTATTATTATTATTATAGTTGTTACTATTAACTTCTCTATGCAGTCCTGTACATTATGTTGCTGTTGTGTGTTGTATTTACTATAGAACAACATAATATGTATAATAATGCTGATTCTTGCTTTAGTATGACTGTTGCACATTCACTTTTCCACAATTTAGTCTTTAAAAGTGGAAAAGCAGTCTGTAATAGGGGTTCACCTGACACTATAACCCCAAACACAACTAACAAAGTGTGTTATTATTGGCACTGTTTGGGTTCAATCTGTTCTACTCTGTTCTAAAATGAACTACTTTCAGCACTGACCATATGTAATTATTAATTATTAGTTATTAGTAGTTATTTTCCTGGAAGTATCAAACATTTTCCTGTATGTTTACAAATCTTTTATTTGGGCATGTAAATCTTGTCCAGTCTTGCAACATTAGATATGGACAAACATATCTGTGGGCAGAGTATGATAGGTCAATTGATGCCTTCCACTTTTTTTCCTAATGCCGGCTATCCAGCTTCTGTGTTTATAGGGATGTTTGTCCAGGCTTGTCTGTGTTTGCCCGTGCAGGCTGATTAGTGTCTGTGCGTCTCCAGCAGATGCCGTCTGGTATCTCCTCATTTAAAATGGGGCCGACGCTCTGACAGCGAGGAGGTTTTCACCAAGCTGAAGTGAGGAAGGCCGCTGCTCCTCGCTGCATAATTAAAGCCTCTTTTTTTGGCTTTCTCTTCGCTCCTCCGTCACCCTCTACCCCGAGCAGCAAAAAAGTGAAAGTGGGAAAGAGTGGCAACACAAAGAAGGCTGTGACTGTGAAGCTGTGATCAGGCCAAATGTTCAGTTTCAGAGCATCATTGCAGGAGTTGCTTCCTGGGTGCACTTAGATCGGCACTTCCTTCCCTTTTTCTGCTCTGAGAGGGGAGCTGGAAGGAGGGAAGTACTCAGATAGCAATCACAGTCCTTATAAAACTCAGCGATCTGGCTCAGAACAGAGCAGAAATGCACTTCTCAGCCAGCCCTGCCTGCTAATGTGACAGATCAAGGAGCAGCACATGGTAGAACTCTATATATAGAAATGATGGCACTCTTCAAACCAGCCCTGCTCCTCTCTGAGAGAGGGAGAGAGAGGTAAGAGACAGCTTCCTAAAAAGGCAAAATAGACTGAGACATGAGCCACAAAGGCTTAAGTCCTATGCTCTTTAAGGTCTTGTTCCTATCCTACATTTTTCTTGAACATTATGATATAGTGGGTTTGTACATGACATCACAGACACATAGCAACTGTTGTTATGCCACTGAGTAGCAGAAAGACTAAATGAGAAGCAGTGAAAGGCAAAGAAAAGAAAAGCAAATGGGTCACACAAGGCTGAATTAAGCTTTCTGTTCAATAGCTTCTTGTCCAAATGTTCGCATTCTACCTTAAATGGTGTTGTAGTTATAATTACACACATAGTGCCTAGAATGTAACTGCTACACTATTTAAGGTGCATTTAAGAAGCTCACGAATAGGAAGCCCACATAGATACTGCAATTAGAAACAAGTGGAATTTGAGATATGCAGGTGTTATTTCATGTGAGGAATGCAGGACTTTGGGCTAAAGTGAGAGCACAAGTTATAGATTCTATTGACTACTCATCAATTAAATATTACATCTCTATTTATATGCTGTGTAACTGTAACATTTATTCAGCATTTATTAACAACATCCTTATAGTTTGGCAGCGTTACATTGTTTTCTTTGTAAGCCCTTACAGAAAATAAGTACACTTAAAGTTCATTTTATTAAGTATTCTTTATGAAGTTACTATACTAATGTCATTGTACTAGTAGTACACTTGTATATGTACTATTTTAATACTTCTTGGGACTAAATTGGCTCACTTTCTAGTTTTTTAAAGTATACTTTTAGAAAACTTTTTAAGAGAAGTAAACCAAGTATACAACTAGTTTACATATTTTGTACTGCAACTACACTAAAAGTAAACTTAGGGGTTTACTGTTAGTTTACTAGCTTGTAAGTTTTCTTTAAGTGAACTTAACATAATACTTATAATTTACTGCTTATATTATTGTTGTATTTTAAAGTATATGACTAGGTTTACAGGGTTTTTTCTACTTAAAATAGAACTTAACAACATTTACTTGCTCACCAGTGGACACACGTAAAATAAACAAGACGCACTCAGATTAAGAAACATATTTGTATTTTTATAAATCTTTATAATTCAAATTTTAAATAAATATTTTACTGGGTGTGTTTTTTGTGCAGAAAAAAGAATACTTACTTCTACTATCTCAATCAAAAAAATTAAGTACAAGTAAAGGCCAAATATACTTAGACTGTCCTATACTTGTCAGTATAACCCAAGTATACTTAAGTATAACTGTGTTTAGTATATCACTGAGAAGTACATAAAATGTAAACTGAATACATACTCACTTCCTTTTAGTTTAAAAGAGGTAAACTAATGGTACACTTAAATAAACTTCTTTTTTTGTAAGGGAGGGGACAGTGTAAATGTGTGGAGCTAAACTTCTTGGTTGAATAAGTGGATCTACAAGACTGTGCAAAAGTCTTAGGCACCTTAGCTCCTTGTTTACAATCCTTTATTTTAGAAGTAATTGTATTTGCACCAGTAAGAACATCAGATATCATTAGAACTAAATCTAAATAAGCATAAATACAGTATATGGTAGTATAAATATCTTATTCTGAAAGAAGGAGGCAATATCTTGTGCACCAGTTTGAAAGACAAAGTTTAGTTCCAGATTTCTCCTGGATGCCCCAGACATTGCATGAATTAATTAAATTCCTTCAGCGGCAATCTTGATTTAGCTTAATGAAGTACTGAGTAGTCAAAGCAGGTATTAGATCATAACTGTAAATAATACTGGGTTGCCAGAAGGAAAATCTTAGAAAAGGGTTAAATACACACAGAGACATAAAACCACTACTTACTGTATTAATACTATTTGAATATTTATAAAAATAAAGTGTTTGGCTGAGTAATTAATACAAGCTGTATGGATAAATAGGATTTTAAATCAAAATGTCTCATAGTTCTGTTTGTAAATGTGTTGATTTTTGTGACATGACAAAAACATTTATTTAAAAAATGGGCTGTTTTTATAACCTAGGTTCTAAATATGGACTTCATTTTGCTTTAGAAAATGTCTCTTCATGTGACTAGTGTCTGGACTGTATGGTGATAAGATTTTAACCACATGCATTTACCCTTGGCAGGCAAATGCATCTCCAGTTATTCAGACTGAGTCCAGTTGCTGCGCATCCGGCAGAATCCACCCCCTGCCATCTGGCAGAAGGTACCAGAGCATCCGTTCCACAACCACCAGACTCCTCAACAGCTCCTTCCTCGAGGTGGTCAGAATACTGAATACACTGATACCACCCTATATACATATGGAATAATCCAGACCTCTTCTTACACCCACCATAGTGTCAACATGTCGACACACCACTTTACCATCACTTCACACTTTATTTCTAATCTTTTATTCTGCTTTTATCAGCCATACTGGACAGTTTACAGATAACCACTTTCTTAATCACTACCTGCTGTTAATGCCAGTTCCCCATTTGTATATTGTCCTGTAGAGTATTTATTGTCTTGTATATTTTTTGTATATTTGTCTAGTGTACTTTTTGTATGTTGTACACTGTGTATCTACACTCTGTGCAGTCCTGTTTATTATGTATATTATGTAGCTGTTGTATGTTGCACCATAAAGCCTGAAGATCGCCATTTTCTTCCAAAGCAGAAGAATTATTTTGAAGAATAACAATAAAAAAAAACACTTAAATTGAATATGCAAAACTACTCATTGCATGACAACCAATTAACTATCACTTATCTTCTTTTTTACAGTAGTGTTTGTCCATGTTGCTATTAAGTATTTAATTTCTTCTGGTCCTCAACAATGTGCATCCTCCATGATCAAATTCCTTGCAGACACAGATCATGTGCCCTGTGGTGTACTGCATGAGGAGGAGTTTTAGTTGTGTAGGAAGTGGTTTTGGTCGTTGAATGTGCCTTGCAGAGGGACTGATTTACACTGTTATCATATGAGGCCCAAATGCGTCTCAGACCACCATGTTAAATGTTTTGTGAGATCAAATTTGAGTGATCTGTTTTAAATGTGTCTTGAGTGCATTCACACTTGTATTTGTATGTGGCTTGGTCTTATCCAGATATAATCCTGATACTCATACACATGAAGTTATCAGTGTAAAGAGTGTATTTGAACCTTTAATAATGTTTGCATACTATACCAATCTCTTTTAGCCCATGAAAGCAAGGACAACTTTGATCAGCTTCCCAAGGGACCTTTCAAAGGATGGTACTTTAAAGACTCATTATGAAAATGGCAGATGCATTAGTGTAAACACTGCCAGAACTTGTAGTTTGACAAGTGAAGGCAGCCTAAATGTTAGCCATGCTGTTTTGCCTTATGAGATTGTATTAGGAGAGTAAGATTACTAGACGTTTTAAGTGGCACAACACAAGTCTAAGCATTGTCAAGCATCTCTGTCTTCCATTATTAAGCACAACGCTGGCCAGTGTGGGCTTCTGTTAGTTGGCATAATACATTATGCAGTTAGCACTCTACTCAAAGCGTGTTGATTGACTAATAAAGTAATATGTAAACTATGTTAAATTACAAATTTACTACCCAGTCCACACAGTCCATTTAAGAAAGCTGCTTGATATGATTTTATTGTAGTCTTCTACTTATTTTCATCTATTCAACCTACAGCAGTTTGGCCCCATTTTACAACACTAAAGTTCTAAGCAGTGTTTCAGTGCTTTTTGAATGAGGTATAAACCAATACAGCCAATCAGAACAGAACTCATTTTCCTGGATATTTCAGTTGATAAAATTACATACTAGTCTAAATCTTATCATCTGCTTTCAAAATATTTGTTACATTATCTGTAACATTTAGAATGCCTCCAATTGCCCTTCTTTGACAGTGAAGAACCTTCTTAAAGTTTTAAGAACCTCAACTTACGAATAAAGTTTTTTCCTAGAACTTCACATTTAAAAGAAAGAACCATTTAAAAATGTTAAGAGTGCATCAAATCCAGCAAAGCAAGAGCAAATCAAGGAGCCTAAAGAAAGATACAACTATACAATAGTCAAGCCAGGATCACTCAATAGAGTTTATAGGCATGTGCCCAGGGCTGCAGCCTCTAGGGGGTCCCACAAGCAATTATGAGAAAATTTAAATTGACTCGCAATGGCATCCTTACTGGTGGCACAGCAGAAAAAAATGAACAAATTTGTGTTACGGATGATCATAATCCTGATGCCTTCAACGTTTTTTCTAACTGTCTGATTCATTTTCTCCACCAGTCAATGCTTAGCAACTGGTACACTACCCCCACTGCCTCTGTCAAGCTCTCAGTGTTTTTTGCAGTGAGCTAATGTTCCTGTGAATGTGCTTTGAATGTGAAGCTCCAGATATTCAGAAGATGTGTCTGGGGTTTATGTAAAGGAGACATCTGATACTTCTACAGAGTAGAGGATGCCCACAAAGCCAGATATGAAATGATGGCCATGTTAAATAAATCAGGTCCACACTTTATCTGAAATGAAGGTAGAAGGGTTAACACATCTCTACCACTAGCTCCAGGCTCTCGCTGTTAGCTGGCTAGACTGTCTGTTGAACGCTGTTGAAGAACTGATCATCAGGGCCTCCACCCCACCCATCACCAGCCAGCTCACCTGTCCATCTGTGTCAACTGCTACACCCTCAGTTACATCACTGTGCCATTCAGATGCACCCGCATTGAGATAGGATGGGACTGTTTACATAAAGTCTCAGTCATAGACTGCCTCAGTCATAGACTGCATCTACCTGTGCAGCTTTTAAAGCTTTGCTATCCAGATTTCAAACAGAGACTCTTTTCTTTGGTGTTAATTTTATTTAACTGTAAATACTGTTTGACTAGAGGAGGATGGGTCTCCCCTTGTGAGTCTGGTTCCTCCCAAGGTTTCTTCCTCCAGTCTGAGGGAGTCTTTCCTTGCCACTGTTGACTCTGGCTTGCTCACTGGAGGATATATGTTGTAACTGTCTGTTTTCAAAACTCTGTAAAGCTGCTTTGAGACAACATTGTTGTAAAAAGCGCTATACAAATAAACTTGACTTGACTTGACTAGACTGATACATTCTGCTGCTTAGGTACAACCACCCACAGCCAAATGTAGCCACACTTTTCAAAATTAGAGACCCTGAATAACAAAGTATGACAAATTAACCAAATAACCTTTAATGAGCATAAATACAGTTTCTCTGTTATTTATATGCTACATAGAACAGTGGCTCAGGTACTGCAATACAAACAAGAACAATACAAATATTCCACAGCCGACGCAGTAGAATGCCTTAGCTGGATTTTTTGAGACTTTGGCTTTTTGCGTTTACTTTATTTTATCTTTATGTACACTTCAGCCATAAGCACATTTCTGTAGTAAACGGCCCATCAAATATCTGTGCCCTGAGGGCTTATAATTTAATGATCCTGGCCAGACAACAGTGATTTGTCAGAACATGCTATAAAGGGCCGGAACGGGTTAGTCACCTTCCTGAGCATGAGGGGACAAGACTCATGGTCATTGCCCTTCACATAGGATGCTGAACAATAGCTGCCTTTCAGCAGCTTGAAAAGCTGCCTTAACAAAGCACTCTGCAGCAAGCCTACTGTACACTGGCCTTATTCCATCAATCTCGTGTGTGCAAAAAGAAAGAGTGAGAGAGAAAGAGAGAGAGGAGAGAGAGAGAGAGAGTGAGAGAGAGAGAGAGGAGAGAGAGAGAGAGAGAGAGAGAGAGAGAGAGAGAGAGAGAGAGAGACTCGATGTGTTTTAATATTTCAGATAGTCACTTGGTCCAGGTTTGTGAGCTTTCAGACTCAGCACCCTGCCTCCTTCATGGATCTGTCACTCCCACAGTCACAGTGGCCTATGCGTGACCTCTCTCACCCGAAACATCTGCCACACACACACATTGGCATACATACTTTCTTCAATAGATAAACATATGAATAAAGAAAGCAATGCACTTCATGTATATTTCATGAATGAAATATTTATAAGAATTAGAGTGTTCACAACGAAGCCTTAAGTCATATGTGCAGCTTGCCTATATACGCCCACAAGCGCCTGGAGTTGCAATGGTTTGTGGGATGGCTTCATGAATATGCAAATGAGGGTTGTTTCAGTGATTGATTACCACTCCAGTGATTTTTCCCCGTTTGTGTTTTTCCAAATGGATCTATTGGTCTTACACAGAAAGGAGGAGAAAGGAGACAAGATGCTTGTAGAACATCCATAATTCAGCCAGAAAGCTTTAGAAGTGCATTTGTTGACCTTGGTGAAGGTTAGTGTGGTATTGATTGAAACAGTTTTGGAGCAAATATAATGTGTGTATACATTTTACATGGAGCATTGAGTTACAAAATTCTACTGAAAGTCCAATTTCATGTATTTTTCCTTCTTGTGCATCACCTTATGTATTGCCTTGATGCATTTGACACTACAATGTACAAGAAAAAAACTGTGCTTTGAATTTTCTTGATTCAGATGTCTGCATTGCTCTCACATTAAGGGAACAATTTACAGCAAGTATTTCAAATAATAACAGTTTTGATGGTACATGAAAAAAAATCTGCAGAGATATCTACTGAAGCCAGCATGCTACTCAGCTGGTCCCGCCCATCCTCTGTAGTGTCATCTTCCATCAGTCCAACATGAGAGGATTAAGAAGCAGCACTGCTCTGATGCCGTTTAATAACATCTTGTCAATCAAGCTGCTTCCAGTTAAATTATTTAAAGTTAGGTAGCCAATGAAAGGAAGAGTAAATACAAATCTGAAATTCTTGGCATTCCTTCAGCATCAGTAAAACCAGTTAACATTGGTGTTGCTTTCTACTGCTGGAGACACTCTTGGTGTGTAAAGGGATGAAGTTTAATACTAAATTCACAACGTTTCTTCTAGACTGATAAGTAAACAGATGTTAATGCTAATGATAAGAAGGAGGGACTGTGCATTTCTTACCATAGGGATAGACAACACAAGGTTCTGGTGATATGTTGCCCCCTGTTGTTTGGGGTAGAAATTCTACAGGTCTCATCATCTTACAAATTGCCTATATCATGTAAATCTTTTTTTTTTGCTTTAAATAATAGAAAATAAAGAAATCTGAAATAAACAAGTCTGCAGTAATACGTAAACAAATTTTACCATTTACCATTTATTCCCTAGTACATACCATATATATAAACTATGCTTCAAAAACAGCCTGTTTTGATTGTTTTGACTAATTCTTTTTGTGAAGTCAAAGAAACAATCTAATGTACATGTATTCCCGTTTATTCATTTACATGTCACCATACTGAAGATCAAGGAATTTTCTGAATGAGACACAATACTGGGCAACCAATCAGAACAAAGACGTTGTAAAAACTTTATGTTAAATTATGAATTAAATTGGGAATTATGTCCTTGTTTGGTGAACAAAACCATACAAATGTTACTAATACTTTAGTGTCATATTTACTTCAATCTAATGAAAGAGTCTTATTACATTAGCAAACACTTCTTAAAAGATACTGAAAAAATAGCCAAGAAAAATGTCCAAGACCTTGTGGATCATCAAAACACTATTAGTATAAAATCAAGCTTCGATCTTACTTCAGATGTGAGAAATACCATGTGTTATGTCCTTAAGGAAATAGAAAACAGAACATTTGATATGTAGAGTGAGGCTATATGGACTGATGTAATAGAAGGCAGTAAGTCAAAGCAGTCAAAGACCCATTGAACTGTCTACAACTATCAGTCAAACTTGGGGGAGGATCAGCGCATGTTTTAAGATAAATATCTGGAACTGGTGATTCAATATGTCCAAGCAATGTTGAAACCCTTTGTGATATCCTTTGGAAAACAATTGACTGGGAAAAACATAATTCTATGGCAAGATAATGACCCCAAACACACTGCTGAGAAGATCAAGACGTACTTATGAACACAGAAGCTGCTGATATTTTCAGAATAATGGACTGGCCACCCCAGAGCCCAGAACTCATTGAATATGTTTAGGATTACTTGGATCAAGAGAAACAAAAAGTGTAACTGGTATCAAAGGATGAACTTCATAAAAAAAATATCTCACATCAGAAGAGACATCTAACGTTCGAGGTTAGCTGCTCTATCCTCTCTTTGCCTAACTCTAAAGACATCACTGGCTAGAAGAAGAAGGGGCAATGTTGAAAAGGGAAATTACGCTTTCTCAGGCATGGGATTAGTATTCCCTTTTATTTGAAGCTGAGAGAAGAGAGACTGGCACATGGCTGGGGAGGGGAAGGTGTTAAACTTCTTTGAAAATGCTGCAATTATGAAACTGTCATTACTGAGGTATTAAAGTTAGATGAGCTTTAGAAAGGAGGAAAAGGAGAAAGAGGGAGAGATAGCGGGAGGTAGAGGGGTCAGAGCTACAGTCTTCTGTCATCCTATAAATAGCTCCGTTTAATTTGCTCTTCATATCCAGAGAAGGAGAAAGTGGTATATGTGCCATTTGTGTAACTGAGCTTCACGCTTTTGAAAAATGACTTTTAGCAGCATAAAAACCCATAATGTGCTTAATATTTTCCCCATTTCACATTTTATTACCCCCCCCACACACACACACACACTGCTGTTTAAGTTGATTTAAAGGGTCTATATAAGGAAAAGCAAAGCTTCACTTTTTGGAAAAATAAAAGGGTTTGATGTGGAACTTACTTATACTTCAAAATATACAATTCACTCCACAGTAGATATAATACACATCTGAAAACTTTTTTTTGTGATGTCATAAAACTCAACACATTTACATAAACAACACCCACTTATTGTAATACAAATGATTGGAGTTTAAAGTTATTCAGTAACAACTCATACAGAGTACACAGAAATAGAAACTAGCAGTATCATAGTATATAACAATATAAACTAGATACCAAAATTTAAAAGGGGACCTGTTATGCTTCACTGTTATGCAATCCATTCATTTGTTTATCTATAAACATTGTTAATGTATTTAGTGTCGCAAAAAAGCTAGAAGACGATAAACAGTAGTTCTGTAATTGCTTTTTAATGTGTTTCCGTGCATTTACATGCTTTAATTTTCCCAAAATACTGTAGATTTGTATTTACTTTGTCTGAAATGCTATGTTAAAACGCCTGTGTCTTTAACCCCGCCCTTCCGATGAGCACAGTGTGCTCTGGTTAATCAGGTCATTCCCTCTGTTCTGATTGGCCAATCCCTAGAGAAGCATCCTGCTACAAGCTCCACCACTTATCGTTTTGGTCATTCTTGCAAAGATGTCTGAACACCTGTATCAGCTTTCTGTATGTTGTGTGTGCCAAGCTTGCTGGTAGGTGGGCAAGAAGAAATGTTTTATGAGATAACATCACCTGTAACAGAGAACAAGGCTGGAATTCCAACAAGGTGTTTCAGGCAGCTGAGAAAAACGGTTCTGGTGGGAGAGGGTTTCTTCCTTGGTGTATACTTTGGGCTTAATAACTTTGCAGACCACTGAAATGTGCAAAACATTACATAACACTAAAGGCAAGGGACAAAAGCATGATTGGTCTCTTTTAAACCATTATTCGATTGAAAGTGTATTGCATTTTGAAAACAACAAAAAGTTATAACATGGTAAAAATATGGAGGTTTAATAATAAGCTATAATAACATACAGTATCTAACAAAAGTGAGTACACCCCTCACATATTGTATTATATATTTCAAGGGACATCACTGATGATATGACACCTTGCTACAATGTAAAGTAGTTGGTGTTCAGCTTGTATTACAATGTAAACTGCTGTGCCCTCAAAACAACTCAACACACAGGCAGTAATCACTGGCAACAAAAGTGAGTACACCCCTTAGTGAAAATGTTAAAACTGTGCCCAATTAGCCATTTTTCCTCTCCGGTAGTGTTACTAGGTCTCTGGTGTGAAGGGGGAGCAGGTGTGTTAAGTTTGGTGTTATTCCTCGCTCATACTGGTCACTGGAAGTTAAACTTGGCACCTCATGGCAAAGAACTCTGAAAGGAACTCTGAGGATCTGAAAAAAAGAATTGTTGCTCTACATAAAGATGGCCTAGGCCAGAGGTCTCTAATATGCAGACCGCGGTCTGGGTTTGGACCCAGACGTTGTGCAATGCAATGCAGACCCAAACTGATAAACTATTGAGAAGGATTTAATTTCCACAGTGTTAATTTTAAGCGGCAGAACTGTTTTCTGTATATGCGTTGTAAGATCACCAAAGGCACTTATCAGCCAATCAGATCTGTGCAGATTCGGGAGTGTGGCACACACAGGTGAGGTAAGAAACTAGAAGCAGCAGTTGGATAATAAAGCAAGTTGGAGAATAAAGTGAGTCAGAGAAAGGCAAATTCAGACAGTGTGCAGTAAAAGGTATTATTTACTTTTTTATATAGATAAAACACTTCATGATGCACTTTTTTTCAAAAGCATTTTGTTTTTTTAATGTAGCCCTTTTACTTGAAGTGAGAAAAAAACATTAATTTGAAGTTTCATAAATATTTCATTCAGTTCAGCATTTAAACAGTAAATATTGTTGAAATATACTGAACTATATTTGTAATTTGTTGGTCTTTCAGTTGCTGATGACATTAACGCTGATACTAGGCTACTTCATTATACAGGATGTGGCACTCAATCATAACACAAGAGGAAATTTCCTCTAACTGGACCTTACTGAATTCTAATGAAAAACATCTGGCCTAGGCTATAAGAAGACACCCAGAAACTGACAACACCCTGAAACTGAGCTGCAGCACGGTGGCCAAGACCAGCAGTGATGTAACAGGACAGGTTCCACTCAGAACATGCGTCGCCATGGTCATCCAAAGTTGAGTGCACATGCTCAGCGTCATATCCAGCGTCATATTTAAAATAGAGGTATAAGTGCTGCCAGCATTGCTGCAGAGGTTAAAGGGGTAGGCTGTCAGTGCTCTGACCATACGCTGCACACTGTATCAAATTGGTCTGTATGAATGTCAGTCCAGAAGGAAGCCTCTTCTAAACATGATGTACAAGAAAGCCCTCAAACAGTTTGCCGAAGACAAGCAGACTAAGGACATGGATTACTGTAACCAAGATAAACGTATTTGGTTCATATGGTGTCAAAGGCGTGTGGTGGTAACCAGATGAGGAGTACAAAGACAAGTGTGTCTTGCCTACAGTCAAACATGGTAGTGGGAGTGTCATGGTTTGGGGCTGCATGAGTGCTGCTGTTTTGGGTGCAAAAAAATCATATAAACCTCAAAATCTGAACCTCTGAATCTGAAAAATGTAAATGCATTCAATCAAATAAAAACATTGTTAATAAAACAGTTTCATATAATATGTTTAGTAAATAAGTGAGGAATTGGGCCCCTGATATCTTATTTTTATATCGCTGTGCTTTGAGAGGCTCGCAGAGGGAGCTGAGTTACACCATGATAACATAAGACTCTTTTGAAGCCTCCTTTGGAGAACAAATTCTCCTTCACAAAAAAATAAAAATAAATAAATAAATATATAACAACACAGTGACTCGGTACATCACACTGGCAGCCTGGATTATTCACAAATATAGTGTGTACATGTGGGTGTAGTAGTAACATTTAATGCATGGTAACAGTTTTGTCATGACACAGTCAAACAGCATCACTGTCCCTATAGCTGGACCTGCTTGGCTTTTAACTCAGGTCCTGCACACAATTAGCTGCAACATTCTCCAGCACCTACAAAAGCAATGAAACATACATTCAGGCAGAAGTAGAGCAGGGGAGAGACTCAATCAATTATTAATGGTTAAGATGCAGGAAGAGTGCTACTGCAGATGAAGCAAGGGGAATCTGGAGAGCCC
This sequence comes from Megaleporinus macrocephalus, assembly GCA_021613375.1. Classification (NCBI taxonomy): domain Eukaryota; kingdom Metazoa; phylum Chordata; class Actinopteri; order Characiformes; family Anostomidae; genus Megaleporinus; species Megaleporinus macrocephalus. Next base: position 18,349,837 of record CM038704.1, on the reverse strand, counting down.
CCTGGGCCAACATCCAGTGAAGAAAGAGAGAGTTAGCAAAGCAACTACTAAACTATTCAATACCACATTCTACACAAGGTCTACACAGGATACAAGCGTATTATACATACTAGCATTATCACAGTCTCACATCCTGTCATATACCTTTAAATGCTAGATGCCCAAACATTGCATTAGTCCTTAAAGATGAATAGCACCAGTAGATGAACTGCACCAGTAGAAATACAAAAAATATGCAACTAAAATCTAACTAAAATCTAATACCTTAGCATATGTACTGGGTTTATTTTCTTTCTCCTATTAAATTGCAATTTTGGAATTTTGGAGGTTTTGTTTGACAGCAGTAATTTGCTTCTTTTTAACTAAATTAGTTGCATTAGCGTCCCTGATACACGTAGGAGAAAAGTAAGCTTTAGAATCAGGTATAGATCAAAGGAAAATAGTACTGTTGCTCATAAGATTTTTGTTAAAGACGCAGTGCCTATAAGCTTTCAGTTTTAATTTGAGGATATGTACGTCTATATCAGGTGAATCATGTAAGAATTCCAGCCCTTTAAGACACGCTGACCCATTTCTAGAGGCCATAAGCTATATGGCCGCCTGACTGTTCAGCTATTTTCTTAGTATTGTGCTATTGCATCACTGCCTTACGCACAAAAGAAGTAACAAAGAGTTTAGAGCCGATACGGGACAAATAGCCCCCTAAAGCTGCAACGGAAAATGTCTGAATTGAAGCAAGGATAACCAGCATCTGTTAATGTCCGAACAGCAAATTTCACTAAATCTGGAATCTTTGAAAATCAGTTGTTTAGTAAGCAATTGCCATAATACTATTTTATATTATTGGTCACCACCACTGTGACAGTTAAAGTACTGCTTTTAAAGTGCTGTGCACAGCAACACACTGAACTCATTATTCTTCTAAAGAAATGTTCCTTAATTCATATTTATCCTTAAGATTTTGTGTTTCCTGTATTTGTACATGTAGTACCATCAGTATTTTATCTATGCTGGACTAAAATGGTTATGTTTCACCTGATATTTTTAAATAAATGCTGGGTATTTTACAGTAGTTTAAAATTGGAGGTGAGTCATTGGGTCATTTTTCCAAATAGGTGCCATTTCAATATTTCATCACGCTTCATGGCTTAAAGATATCATTATCAAAAAGGTAATACCAAAGCTGATATGAGGTAACAGGGCTGATTCATTGACAGTATGCAATTATTCACTCTTTAACTTTTTAGAAGTAAGCGAATAAGGTTTTATTTTTTACCTTTTTCTTTGTTCAAATGTATTCTTATGTGCATCCCATTTCCTTTTGTCTCTTGAAATGTTTGACTCAGCTTAGTTACATCAATATTTGTTCATACATTGAGGCAAATTGTCAGCACTGATATCCTGCACTATTAGATTTGATGTATCAAGGTTGACATTTCTGGATTGTGTCATTGATTACGTCTCATTTAATAATGAGAACATACCACAAATCACAGTGGTATCTCTCAAAAACATTTAGTAGCCCCCAAAAGAGTGCTGAATTTACAAGCATTCTAAAAGAGGATATATTATTTATTATATACAAAATGAGGCTGAAAAGACTACTTACAGTTATTCTTTTAAGAAAATCATTTTTTTTATGTGAGTTTTCCTAAAAAAAGAAATAGGGTTATATTCAGACCAAAGGTGTGCTGGTAACACTGGGGATTTGTCCTCAGTGCTCATTTCTGAAATGCCCCAGATTTTCTTCACCTCTTTTTCATTGAAGTGGGATAAAATGGGGCATTTGAAAAAATGCATAGTTTACTGAAAATATTCTGAATAAATAGCAGAAATCTGTTCACACTGCCTCTAAGTCCATGAAGAGGAAAGACGTTTCAGGCCAGACAATCACATTTTCATTTCAGCTTTAGAATTTAGCTGACATTTCTGGTTAGTGTGAGCCTGATCGAGCATTGAAACCACTACAGATGTAGACTAAACTATTAAATACTGTATTATGAATAAGTGTAGTCACTTAGACTGAAGCTATTTTAAAAGAAGAAGTATGCCATTTGTTGGGTGAACATATTAAATAGGCTGTCAGATAAGTTGTAATTAATTCCAGCCGAGTTAAGTAGTAAATTAAAGTGATTCAACTTCTAGTTAACATCCGGATTCAAATTAGTATTTAATTCAGTAATTTATTTTTTCAGGGCATTTATGTTTTGGTTTAAGAATGTTCCTTTTAGTATATTGTCATTATCAATGCTCCACAATTACATGGAATAAAGTCTCTTTACACACAATTCTATTAGGGCAGTATTGCCTTCTCCTCTACTACTATTACAGTGCTACATATTTTTGTGCTTGTTTTTTATTATTCTTAGTAAAATGTATCTTTTTGGGTAGACAGTCTATGTCAAGAACTTACAATGAATGCAGAGCAGACAGAGCATGCTATTGCTCTTGTTGAATTATAGCAGGCAGGATAAGGTCATCCACATAAAGCAAGACCTGTATCATAAAATGTGAGGCCAGGAGCTGTAGCTGCTATAGTTGCTATGTTTTACACCAGCTGGCTAATCTCTCTCTCTCTCTCTCTCTCTCTCTCTCTCTCTCTCTCTCTCTCTCTCTCTCTCTCTCTCTCTCTCTCGATCTATTTATTTGTTTGCCTCTCTCTGTTCTTATCTGTTTTCTTTCCTCTCTCTGTTTGTGTTTATGAAGGGTTTGTGTGTGTGTGTGTGTGCGAGTGAATGTCTTTTCTAAAACCTAGAACAAGTTCCTCTCTCAGGGTGTGTCTGTGTAAATTAAACCAGTGTTAGATGAGGTTTGTGAGCAGTGTGAACATTTAGATGTTCCTGCAGTGCTTCCCTTTTAGGGAACATCTGGCACAGCACTTCAGTATCTTCAGCTGTCAGACATTCATATTTATAGTCTTAAGTGCAAAGTCTGCCTGGGAGCCCCTGAACACCTACTGTGTGTTCAAGTCCAGGCATCAGTCTCTCTCTCTCTCTCTCTCTCTCTCTCTCTCTCTCTGTCTGGTAGCCTTCGTTGACCTGTGAAACCTGTGAACTTGCCTCTGGTAACAATTATATATATATATATATATATATATATATATATATATATATATATATATATATATATATATATATATATATATCACAAAATAAAATATATTACTGATATATAAATTTGTATTGTAATACATTTGCAATTATTAAACAATGTTTGTCTGGCATATGCAGGGAGCCTAAAGCATCAGCAGCAACTGAGAACTCCACCAGCTGTAGGTCTTTACAAGGAGGTTCCTATTCATAAAACCTGTTATGGAAAAATGTGTGATATTGGGTCAGTCTTTATAGATGTGTCATGTATGCCTATAAAGTGTCATACAAATGCACAGGATAGAAATTCCTGAGATTGCTGTGTATTCACTCTTTTACAGAATGAAACCCTGACTTTTCAGTGGCAGTGAAAAGCACATTGACTTTAACAAAGCAGGCAAATAACAAAAGACAAGACTAAAATTAAATACAGACAAACAGCTTGCATACAGGAGTAAGATGACTAATGGCTGTGTGCATTGTGTATTTGTGTTAGTGCTCCAGACCAATGAGGGCTTGCGGGTGATTATTGAATCCAAACAAAATCAATACAATCAATGCAGAATTTTCACTGTCTGTCAAAAGAAAATGTTCCATCAATGGCCTTTTCACTAGAGAATCTCAGACGTTTGGAGAGATGAATAAATGTATGGACTAATTTTGGCCATAAGGAATTAAGCAGGGAAGGATATTTTTCACAATGTCATAAGAGGGCGAGTGTGTTTATCACTGCTGTCAAATCCATGTTTGAACCACATTTGTGCTGTTGTTTTTTTCTACAGGCAATAGATTATGTGTGCATTGGCAGGCCTGCTCAGATTACTATGAATAACCTCACATGTTTCTGAAATGGAAAGAATGTGTGTGAATGTGACAAAGGAGAGAAAAAGAGGGGGAGGAGATGCAAAGAAGGCCATATATGGGGACCACAGGAGAGAAGAGACATAAATAAGGGGAGTTTATAGCCCTAGATACACTGTAATAGGACGTGGCTAAGCCTAACTGTCATATACATTACTGTGCAACACTCAGAGACCACCCTTGTTTATTTCATTTCCAGACAAAATGTCCATCAAATACAAGTTAATTTAATTAAAAAAAGACTGGGATCTGATGTAAAATAACCCACTTGCATAAAGACATGAAGACAAATGTGTGAAAAACTAGAATTTCCTAAACTGGAGTTAATAAAATAATTAATAGCAAAAGAGAAAATTGGAATTTAAACAACTACGCAAGACCTGGTAGACCACCAAAACTGTCACCTTCAGATAAAACATTAACTACAATTATGAACAGGAAATGAAGAAAAACAGTTTTGACTGTACATCAAAGACATCCATGCAGTGTTTTTTAGAGATATCTACTGAGATTAGCATGCTAACCAGCTAGTAGTAAAAGCACTTTATACTTCAAGAAGTGATAGTGAGTCACTGTAGTTGAATCAGCCCAGTGTAACAGGATGAGGAAGTAGAAGGCATTTCTAATCCAATCATGTTGAAAATCCTGGTTAGATCATTTAAAGACAGAAAACGAATGAAAAGAGAAGTAAATGCAGTGATGACTGAAGCTCTTGGCAAGTGATCTTTATAGCAGCCAAAGTCACCTATTACTGGCAATAAACCCCATTGGGCAGCGAAATAAAGAACTGACATTAAAGCCAGCAAAACAAAAGTGGTGCTGTTTTCCACCGCTGGAGATGCTCTTGATACAAAAACGGATGAAATTTGAAGCTTAACTAACAACATTCCTTCTACACTGGTAAGAGTGAGGAGGAGGGACAAATGATTTTTGCACCCTGTTGTTTGGAATATGAATTTGACACCTTGCATCATCTGATAAATTGCTTTTTTGAAGTTTTCATATTTGGGAGAGAGGAGAAACTCAAGTTCTACTTTTCCTTCACACACAGGTGTTTCTGTCCATCTGTGAGAAAACATCTTAATGCTATGGGTCTGAAAGGATGTGCAGCTGTAAAAACGCTGTTATTGAGAAAAGGAACCAGAAATGAAACAAAGAAGTTGCTAATGTTGTTATAACAACAGACTGACCATCCCAGAACCTCAGCATCATTGAATGTGTTTAGTGTTGTGAGAACCCAAAAACATAACAATACATAGATGTCTTTGATGTATTATCAAAACAGTTTTTCTTCACATCCAGTTTTTAGTTCAATTTAGTTCAAAAGTTTTAAACTAAAAATCTTGCGTATTGGTCCTTTAAGTGCTGTTTATCTAGAGGTGACACTTTTGGTGGTCTACTAGGTTTTTCATGTTTGTTAGGAATTCAATTTTCTCTGTAGCTTTTAATTGTTTTATCAACTCCAGTTTACAAAATTTTTATTTATACTTTTATCAGTCCTTATTCAAGTGGATCATTTTACATCTACTCACAGTTTTTTCCATGAAATGAACATGTATTTGATGGGCACTTTGACTGGAAAGTACAGCAAACTTAGATGGAGGTTGTAGAAAAACATCCATGTGGATTTCTTTGACAACACTGAAAGCAAGTCTGTGGAAAAAAACGGAAGCTATAATAAAAGCAAACAATCAACACAATAAATACTGACAATTGGAAAGTTATATATTTCTATGTATTTCTCTGTTGAACATGTTTTTGTTTTTTTTCCTGACAATGAAAAATGTATAACTCAATAATCCTTTTGCTTGCTGATGCTTACCGCTCCACAGTCCGGCCTCAGAATGACCTTTACAAATATTGCTCTAACTCTGAAGGCAGACATTCCATTTTTGTGAGCAAAGTGTCTTTTTCTACAGCAGAGAAAAAAACTCTTTCGTCCTATCATTACAGGCAGCAGTGCATGAACAGGTCTAACACCACCATTTCAGAAAGCATTTTGCATTTGATAGCATGACCTTGTTTACAGGCAGCTGTTTCATCTCCCCACTAGAACAAAAGCACTGTGAGCCACTGGCTTCTGACAAACACTTGAATGTAGGCCCAGGTACACAGACCTTTACTGAAATTATATTATTATCATCTTGTTTAATATTCAAAACTCAGACAAATACCATTGGTTTCTCGCAGCACCTCGTGGGGTTTTGCAGCTGAAAGAGGTTTTAATGTTGGGAGACCCTCTTTAAGTCAGTGTCTGAATCTTAAAAAACTTGGATTATGAAAATCTGTAGAACTACCGTGCTGTCCGAGCAGCTGCACTACCGGAACAAGCATCGCCCGCATTCAGCACCACGGACAGCTGCTGCGCCTGGCAGGAAATGGACAGCGTTTGTTTTTTCCCCACCCGTACTCCGCCAACTGCGCTCCTATTGGCTGGCAGTTCACGCTAATAAGCCGCCGAAGTGTTTGTGTATGAATTAATAGCCAACCCGAGCACAGGGGGCGGGATCTGCCGGAATATGGGCGGAAACAAACGCCGTACTGAGCGCGGATGTCGAAAGCGTCTCCAATACGGGTGTGTAATAAAACGCCGTTCGTTTCCTTTCATTGAAAGAGCTAGCTGCGCGCCCCCACCTCAACCCCCGCCCCTTATCTCTCTCTCTCTCTCCCTCTCTCTCCCTCTTCCACGCGCATCCCTCGCACTGACTGGCCGCCTGAACACACGTAAGCAGCGGCGTCGCTCCGGCCGCGTGCAGAGCGATTGCAGCGTCCGCACCCGCAGACTCCGCGTGCGAATTATTACAGCATTCCGACAATCTTACGACCATCGAAACCAAGACTCGCCCCGAACGCGTCCGGCCGATTAGTCGATTAGTCGAGCTCGGATAGCCTCGCTCCCTGGTTTGCACGCTCGGTCGCTGACTCGAAGCCAAAAAGCGAAGAACAAGGAGAGAAAAAGACCCAAAATGTTGGACCCGTCATCCAGCGAGGAGGAATCGGACGGGATAGTGGAGGAGGAGAGCAAAGAGGCGCTGGCGCCGCAAGCGAGCTCCTCTCGCCTCTCGCCGAACCGGGGCAGCGAAAGCTCGGACAGGCTGCAGCCCAGCAGCCGCGGCAGCAGCGCCAGGCCGGCCAGCCCGAGCCCCACGGCCGCCGGAGAGCAGGAGAAGGAGGATGCGGAGAGGCTGCAGCGGGAGGAAGAGGAGAGGAAGAGGAAGCTGCAGCTCTACGTGTTCGTCATGCGCTGCATCGCGTACCCGTTCAACGCCAAGCAGCCGACCGACATGGCGCGGAGACAGCTGAAGGTAAGAGCGCGCGGATGGGGGAAGGTGGAGCTAGCGCTCCTCTCACCTTCACAGGCTCGCTTGGTTTACCAACCCCCCCCACCTCACGCCCCCCCCCCCCCCCCCCCCCCACACACACACCGTAATCATCAACACCAAAAATAATAACAAGGCCGCGTCTACAGTTGTGCTGTTATATAAGGCAGCACAGCAGCAGCGGCAGGGATGAACGACCAATGTGCGGGGTGGTCGTGCAGCCTGCTGCTGGTGGGACAGTACTGTGAGCTGCCGAGGCGTTTTAAACGCAGCCTCGCGCCCTCGCCCGGGACAGCTGCCCCGCTTCTGCTCTCCTCCGGAGGCTCCTGATGGAGCGGACCAAAATAAAGCAGTGTCATTGCCGTAGTAGGGGTCACGTGACCCGTGCGGTGGCGCGCGCGGGCGCGTTCGCCCCGTGCAGCGCAGACCCACTTCGCTCAGCGCGCGCCATCCACCGCCCCGCTCATTCATCTTCCAAGGTGACTTTAGGGCCAAGATGCAAAGGCGAGATCCGCCGCGTGCGCAGAGGGCCGCGCGCTACAGCACTCACCTCCAGCAGATGGATGTGTTTAGCCAGTTTAAGTCGAGGGAATTTATTGGCCTAATAATAACTCACACATTTTCCTGTTTTTCTTAGCCGTTGCCTAAATTACTACATTGTTGTTATTTTTGTCATAACTTATCATTAATTGCTTATACTGCAGTTGTTTTCTTTGCTAATAACAAAGTAAACACAATCAATTACATGCATTCACTTATTATTATTATCACCATTATTATTATAATTATTATTATAATAATAATTATTATTATTATTGGTTGTGCTTTTCTCTACATAGAGTTCCTTTAATTAGTTTTTACTAGTCCTGCACACTTGGTCACAACCTAAGGTTATACTATGTTATGTATAATTTTTATGTATACAGCCTAGTCTATTTTTTCTATTCCTCTCTTCATAGCCTATTTTTCCCCATATGTAGCTTTTGAAAAAAAGAGAGTCTAATAACACTGAGCTATGAAGCCTCACCTTATCCTAGTGTGTACCACTGCTCTGCTGCTGTATTTGATCCTTCTTTTCTCGCTTTCATTCCTCCCCCATCCTCCCATAAGAAGCTGATTTTGCAAATCCCTCAGTGTTTAAGGTAGAGGCACACAATTTGGTATATACCTTAATGCTATACAAAGCAGGCCTGTTTTTGCGCTCCCACTCAAATGCATTCTTTTCATTCTCCTATTCATTTGGCTTATTGCCTCTGTTGACTGCAAAAGCCTTTTCAAAACTGCCCCGTGTTTACGGTGTTAAATCTAGAACAACCAAACTCTGTATTAAGTTTTAGGCTATTGGACAAATACAGAATCCCACTTTGCATACAGATTGCCTCTTTTGTTATCTTCCGACTCTCTATTTTTTTTGTTTGCTCTTTCTTGCTTTTATCCGAGGTTTGATGTAAAGCTGCAGGCTATTGATCACAGTATGCTGCAGAGTGTCATACTGTTACCACTCCTGTGTCTGATCCTGATCTTGCATGGACGCACTACAGCGCCCATCTAATTCCCCTCAGTTATTGATCCAGGTTGATCACTTACAATTTACAACAAGCTCTTAACAGCTGGAGGTCACTAGCCTACTGCAGACAGCGCCAGATGGAAAAAATCAATTAGACCATCCTTAAAAATTGGATGTACAAGGTACATGTGACCAACATAATAATCAATTTTATATTAGTGTGAGCAATTAGTTGGATTATGAAATTCACCTTCACCCACATATTTGACACAGTTGTCTCATCTTTCAAATACGAATCCTGCATTTACATGATAGACCAGTAAAACAGGCCTATTCCAAAATCCTATCCTAGACTGTTATGGCACCAAAATGCACCATAATCAACTTCAGCGTCTACGTCTTTAACAAGACCTTGAACAACTTCATTTCAGGGTTGCTAGTTTGTGTTGTATACTTCACTCTAGACAGTTTCTCAAACCTTGCTCAATATTGAGCTGTTCCACCTTTATTAGCATCACAACCTTAACCCACAGGTGATGCTGTGGATTTTTTACAGTGAAGTTTCATATTTAATTGAATAAAAACTTAAACTTACACTGTGTAACTAGTATGGGTAAGGATAGCTAATAGCAAGCCCCAAGCAACTTTTTATGACCTGGCTTATATAGACTGAGGTTCCTTTTATTAACCTGGCTGCGTCTATTTCGGCATGCTGCTTCTGTGTGATCATCACATTGCCTTGCGCTAGTAAATCAGACTAGATTAGAGCAGCGCTCATGAAAATATTCTTAAGCTCATAAAAAAACTCCTCTTATTCTGAAACCAAATCATAGGGTTTGAAATGGGCATATAAAGCTGGGTCTGGGCATTTTTCACCCTGATCAAGGTCACATACCTTCTATGTCGGCATGCTGAATGAATGCATTCTATGGCGACTTTAAATGTCTGAACAGACCAGTCTTACCCAAACAATCCTTGAATTTGTGTTCATTTTGTGGAAGAAATGAAGGGCACTGTGAACGATGAGCAAAACATATTCTGTATGAGAATTTCTTTGTTAAAGCCGACGGACTTTGAATGAAGTCTAGTGTCTGACCTAGACATAATTTGACCTCCATAGCACATACATTTTTAAAGCACTTATCTCAACTAGATGGATGTGTTTTGCCCGTTTACTTAAGTCGAGTCGATAGGTCGCCTCTGAGTCACGACTTTGACCAATCATTTTTCCTTTTTTTTCCTTGTTGTTTGTTTTTTCATGGTAAATATTATTTTCATCATTATTAATATTATCACTACTGTAATCAACATTCATTTTCTTGCCCTCATTTGCACAAAATAAGGGGGAGATATGGAACAAGTAAAGACAACCATAGTAGTGTTTAGCACAATAACTTGTTAGGATGCCAGATGGACAATATTACACCAGATGCAAACTCAAAGAGCTGAGTCAAACGCTGTGTACACATTAGCAGCAGCGCAAGTCAGGCTTTTTGATCTTGTGTGTAGTGCTGTGAACTTTGACCATTATATCAGTTGGTGGAGTAGCTGGTGCGATTCAGTAGAAGACATCAAGGCTCTGATTCTCCCACTGGGAGTCAGTTCAGTTTAGTGAGTCAGTGCTGGTGGTATTTGGGTCATTGGTATGAAATTTTAGCATTGAGTCACTGCTAAAGTCTCTAAAGCGCAGGAGAGTCACTGCAGTCAGTCACAGCGTTGATTCAGAGTCATGTGTGTGAGTCATCATGTCCATCAATTGCAAGCACAAAATGACACATCTGCTATTCCGCTCTTAATGTTTCTTAGACACAAACTGAATGCACATCAAATTCCCCCACATTTTGTTTCGTGTTAATTTCCCATATATCAAATCAAATTCCTTTCTTGAACTCCAGTAATTTGCCAGTTTGAGGATTTGAAATTAAACTGACCCCAGGTCTTATAACAGGCACAAAATGTTCATTGAAATGGATTCAGAATGTTGTTAATTATCATGGCTGACTGTGAAAAGAGCTTTATATGTGTGCACAGACCAGCTTTACCCAAATCAACCTTGAAATTGTATTAGTTTTGTGGAGGATGTGATGAAATAAAATGAGATAAAATATTATATACAATAATTCCTTATTGAGGTTGATAGATATTGAATGAAGTCTTTCATGGTTGACCTAGATATAGTTTGACCTCTACCGCATAGCAGTGCAGAGCTGCACTGAGGGGTCCCAGACCAAACATATGATTAAAGGGACCTCGCATTTAACAGACAAAATTGAACTTAGGGGGTCCAACATTATTTGCCTGATTACATTTTTCATTTTATAACAAAATGAATGCCCTCACATGAGATGACAGTATAATTTTATTTGTTTTCATTTAGTTCAACATTCAGTTCCTCCTCCTGGATAAATTGTAAATTCATGCTGTCCAACTTTGTAATGTAGCCTCTAGTGCACCTAGCTGCGTTGCTACGCTTTAAAACTGGGCTTTAAACTGCTGAGAAACTTTAAGATGACCCCTTAAATTCATGCTCCAAACAATAGGGGACAACTTATCACCAGAAAACTGCGAAGTCCATCATAAGAAACGACCTGTCCCTCATTAGCATGAACAGCTCTTTACTTACCAGTCTAGTAGAAGTGTTGTGAGTCCAGCATCAATCTTTATCCCTTTACTCGCCAGGAGCGTCTCCAAAGGTGGAAGGCAATGCCAGTTTTAACTCTTGTTTTGCTTTTTTTGTTTGAGCAAGCAAAGGTGGGCATAATGATTGCTTGCCAAGAGCTTTAGTCTTCATTGGGCTTACTATACCTTTCATTGGCTGCCTGTCCTTAAATGATCTAACCAGGAACGGTAACTTCAACATGACTGACATGATTGACATGATTATTTATTCACAGTCTCTTGGTAATTGTAATTAGTCCTGGAATGTTTTAAAGTAAGACAAATCGTATGAACTGCACCTTTACAGCAGCAGCAGCAGACATAATTAACAGACATAATTTGGTTGTACATCTTATGAGACTCTCAAAATCATTTACTGCCTAAATAATGTATTTTAATTAACAGAGAAAATGAAGGCTATTAGAGCTACTTGCAATGCCTTCTCACGAATGTTCAAGGACAGAAATCATTTGCAAATATTTGGGGACCTCCTTCACAGTTTGTTGAACCCTTTTGTCTGATGGGATGAACTGAACTTGAGCTCTGTGCCAAATGCATTTGGTATTTCGTATCAGCATTAGCGAATCAGAATGTATGGCTTATTATTATAATCTCCTTCTAGTATTTTGCACTTTCAGGGAAACTCCCATAAACGTTGTTGCCGTTCAAGTATCTCTAATATTTACATCATTTGAGCATCCGCTTTTTACATTGGCTGACATTGTTTAATGATGAATAGAAATGCTCCAGAATAATGCCAATATTGTAACAGCTCCAAATATTAGTACATCTAGTTCTCTACGTCCAGCAACATCTCTGCATATGCTTGTCCTCTCTCTACGCTTATGCTTCTGAGCTAATTCTTTTGTGCTGCAAAATATCATTTTGCTGATGTCTGCAGAAGAAGCCTTTTCTATAATAGCCTGTTATTGTATTTTGGGCTCTGTCCCATTGTCTATTCACTTGATTTGCCATGCTTAGATGATCATTTACTGATTACTCATGTTGCTCATCAAATCAAAGGCCCCTACAGCACAAAGAGCTTCCCACTGTCGACCCTACTTTCCTATTCACTTTAACTGAATTAAGCCCATACTTTGTCTTTAAAGAAGATAGTGTCCCAAAAGTAATTAGGCATATGATTGTAAATTCAAAGACCTGGCGGAAGCAGTGTTTCTTTGAGCTGAGAATATGACTAATGGAATAATACTCTAGACAAAGCTCAACAGTTATGTGCATTGTCATAGGACTTGTGTGCCTCTGTGTGTGTTTTTGCATGCCGACAGGCCTTGTTAGCTCTTTGTATGAACTGCACTGTTGTGCCTTGAAGTAGTAGTCACTGACCTTATGAAAGAGAACACATAGGAGCTATTACACTCTGTCACTAGCTATCGGGCCCTTTGAGAAATTCTTTTAGCTCATGTAATCGTCTCCCTCTGAGTCTCCATGCACAAATGCACACACATGCATTTCTTCTTTCCCTGTAGCTCGGCACGATGGTATCATTACTGCTGTCTTGTTGGAGTGTTTCAAGTGTATATCTGCATATATATGTATATGTAGTAGAAATCGGTGCTATCTAAACAAAAGCTCACAATTGTTTTTCACTTAGCTATTTATTTATGTATGATTTGTTTTGAAAATGCCATCTGCCCTGTACACTGTATGAACATTTCATGATGATGGGTGGTCCAGTAGAAATGTCCAAACGGAACTGTAAGTCCACATATTTAGTTTAAGAATGTTTCCTATAAAATGTATGTTTTGAAGACCTTTTTTGTTACGGCCATGTCAAAATGCAGAAATGTGCACAAGTCAGAGACCAGCCTTCCAGTCAAAATCAGGTACTTATTCATTTCTCATCATCAGGAAAAAGTATAAAATATATATTTTGAAAGAATTACACAGACACCTCAACATTCTGCAATATATTGTAATGTTTATTGTTCTGAGAACACCAGCAGCTTTTTTTGATTTGCAAAATTTGTCTATTGCCTTTTCTCAGTGAGGGCTTCTTGAACAGCTACACATCCTTTCTAAACCCATAGTGTTGAGTTATCTACTCACAGTGCAAGTACAGACAGAGAGGCCTGCTGATGCCTTCGGATCTAAAGCAAGAGATAAGTTTGATTTTCCTCTTTCTATTTATCTTGTGGTGTATCTGATGGTGGTCTCTCAGCATTTGAACGGTTGTCGTGAGCCCCATTTTTATTTTTACTAATTTTTTAACTCCAATTTGGGACGCTCATGTTTTTCACTTATTTTCTTAAGACTTTTCTTTTCTTTGTGCAGGTGGTTTATTTTAGGGGTGGCTTAATGGCACCTTTTTCAGGACCGATACTGAGACTGCAATCCTGAGTATCTGCCAATACCAGTACTAGTCTAATAACATATTATCCCTCTCTCTTAAACAAATATGCCATTAATAAGAAATGCTGGATGCACTTTGTTTAATCTTTCCATATATCAACAACATCATCAATAGCATCATCAATATGAAGTTCAACTTGTGAAGGGTTAGTTTAGCATTTATGTATTTTTTTTAGATACTGAATATAGTATCAGCACATCCATAGAGTGTTTTACATTTATTTTCCACAGAAATACAAAAATGAACATCCTAATGCCTGTTATAGCTGGAAATTAAATAAATGAAAGAAGGTCTCTGACTTGTGCACAGTACTATATAATATATAAGGGTTTCGCTTTGCAAATGAAATTACTTTTTCCCCAAATTACCAATTTTCAGAGCTTCATGATAAACTTTGTTTAGAGTTAGCAAATTACCCTGCTGTTGATTCTTGCTTTTAAAGGCTTTGGATTCTAGCTCCTTTCAGTTCTTACTGAAAGCCAGAAAAAATCATTGCTTTTCTAAATTCATATAGTTGTATATTTTACATTATAAATTATATAGTGTATCTATAATAATGGACAAAAGTAAAAAGTAGTGTCAGCTGTATTGAAACCTGAATTCTTCTGGTTGTATGTTTATTTATGTTTATAGTCATACAGTGCCAAAAACCACATATTCAAGTCTATTCAAGATTACTGTAGATCTTCACATAGCTTGAGGCAAGTGTGTCACTCGCTGTGTTAGTGTGTATGCTCACTAGTGTGTGTGTAGGTGGGGTTGTCACTGCTCAGATAAAAAATGCAGAGGTCAGATTTCTCTGTGTGCAAGGACAAATGGTCAGGGTGTGGTTTTCTGTTTAGACTGCAGGTCTCACAATGCTAACAGTGACTATAGGCTTCTCTTATTTGTTAGCTACATTAGCCTCGAAGCTCTGGTGCAATATTGGCCAAACATTTGCTGTAAGATCTTCTTAACTTTTCTCACAAGTGCTCAAGGAGAATGCTGTCTTTCATCTCCTGATGATCTTTGTGCTGCGGTGATGTTGTAAAGCCAAGCCCAGGGCAGTTTTTCGTAACGTGTAAACTCTTGGTGAATGAGAAATGAGTTACTCAATCAGGCCCCGTGCTTCTGACTGCTTGTTACAATGGGTGGTGATGAGAGCGACTCCATTACCCTCCGCTGCAGTCAGAGCGCAACAGAGTGAGGCTGCAGGCCACATGATTATCTCCTTCTTCAGAGCGGGATGCAAATCAGGGCAGCATTGTGTGGTGGGTGAAGTTAGCGTGGCTGTAATAGTAGCCAGTCTGGCGAATTCACTTTCATTCTCCCCTGATTTCCCCTCGAGATCCTTTTATGGAGCTGCGTTTGCACTTAGGTGTTTGTGCGTGCATGTGTGTGTGACGTGTGTGTGTGTGTGTGTATGTGTGTGACAGTGAAAAAGGCAGCATGTG
The DNA here is from genome assembly GCA_021613375.1 of Megaleporinus macrocephalus. Lineage (NCBI taxonomy): Eukaryota > Metazoa > Chordata > Actinopteri > Characiformes > Anostomidae > Megaleporinus > Megaleporinus macrocephalus. The sequence goes on along the minus strand of CM038704.1, from coordinate 18,334,598 downwards.
CAACCTCAGCCCTTCGCCACACTCATGCACTCTGATGGATCAATATGTCAGTCACAAGCCACGCGATCAACATGAAACATGAGACGTTAAGGTAATCAGAGAGGGACATGAGGGGGAAGAAGAAGAAGAAAAAAAAGAGAGAGAGAGAGAGAGAGAGCGCAAGAAGCATGCAGATGAGTCTCAGGCCATAGCAGATCAATGAAAAGATTAACTGAAAAGCATTTCTTTGATCTGCGTCCATTCGAAAACTCCAAAATACCACCGGCTCATAATATGGAGCTGATGGGAGAGGAGGTTCGGGATATTTTGTTTTCTCGCAGCCGCTCGGCAGTGAAAAGGGCAAAGATAAAGACGTTTCGAGTTTAGCTGTACGAACAGGCTGAAGACAAGCTGCGCTCCCGACTAACTCATTTCACTTCAGCAGGTGAACAAGCCGAGCAGAGTCTGAGATTAGAATAGACCTGACAGCACACTATCTACATGGTATGTAGTGACAGCAGTGATTCCATACAGGATAGACTTGAACTGTAGCCGATAAAACGTTGCACGAGTACACAGAGCCGCTGCTGTTGAATATGGAGAGACTTCAGCCATTTTTATTCTAGCAAATCAGAGCCAGGATTAAAAAGCAGGCTGGGTTCAATTAGGAATTCATGCGCATTCTCTAAAATGGGTCCCCAGTGGACAATTAGTTTGTCACAAGCCAACCAGACTTACTTATACTTTAATCCATTGCTATAGTAAACACATCAACAACGCCTTGTATGGAAGTCAACATCTTTAAACTAAGGCACTGAATCTCTTTTATTGATCCAGTTGAATGTATCTGATACACTTCAGGAAGAAACAGACTGAATTTCATTCTCTAATATCCATTGTTATTAAGAAACACATATTAGAATAGACATCTTTGCTTTCTTGTCACTGCTAAATAAATAAGTTAACACTGCTTGCTTCAGGGGCTCACTTGTAAGGACAGGTATCTGAATAATTGAAAGCAATGGAAGCCAATCAGATACGACTGTATTGAATTCTAGTGTAAACATTTCTAATCAATAGTGTACAATCTCCATAAAAGCATTGCCAGCAGAATGAGACCCTCTGGAACAACCACACCATCTAAGGTAACCATGTCCAATTGGCTAGAGGGGTTGGTGTTCTCTGGATGTTGGAGCACCATCACATGGGAACCTTTGGAGCAGCTTTTGTAATCCAGAACTAATCACCCAACATCAGTACCTGACCTCACTACTGAGGCTAAATGCCTCCGATGCCTCTGATTTCAGAAGAACCTATTGGACATATAGCGCGCCATGAAGTCTAAAGACACTACTCAGGATCAACTGCAGATGCTGCTGATAAATCCATAGTTCGCTAAAGACACCCGCAGCTTGCACTGTGGCCTGAAACAAGGAGATGGTTACACCAGAGGAAATTAAATCAGACTCACGTAGAGCAGATAAAGAGGAATGAGATAAAAAGAGAGAGAGCAAGAGAGAAAGGGGGGAGCATAGAAAGAGCGATAACCGTAGTAAAGCTTGGTGAATTGAGGGTGATCAGGTCAAGAGAGGATTGTGTGCAGATATGGGAGGCCTGGGGTAGAACTGTATCTACTGAGAGATGTTCTGGAGACGAATGGCTTTTTACGAGAAAATTGGCCGAGTTAATCAGCAAGCACATTAAGGGGCAGAGAGGAGAGTGTGGACCTGTGATGGTTTGATAGGGGGCAGCATGTGCAGTTCTCATAAATACAATCCACAATTATTAAACAGCGTGCAGACCACACTAAAATTTGCTTAAAGTTTTAAGAGAGAGAGAGAGAGGAGAAGCTTTGCTCTCTTAGACCTGAAAAAAAAATCCCTGTGTGTTATTTTCCAACCTTACACTGTATGAATTTAATGCTATGGGTCTGGAAGGATGAGTAGCTGTCAAAGGAAAAGGAATTAGACAAAAAATAAGGAGAACAGTGCAAATCAAATAAAGAAGCTGCTGGTGTCCTCAGAGCAATGGACCCCAGAGCCCAGACCTCCATATCAACACGTGTCTGCGATTACTTGGACGTATGTTAAATATCCCACCAGGTTCATTTGCAAGGCTGGTCCCACTTAATTCTGAAATAGTTTATATTAAATATATTGTAGTTGTTAAAAAATATATATTGTTTTTCTTTTTTTTCGCACAATTTTAGCTTAGCAGTTTATTTTTTATATGACATATAAAGAGTTTCATTATACATATACCTATATATGGATGGTCGTTTGGACTGTAAATAAATCAAGAATGGTATATGATTTTTGCATTTCATTTACATATACAATGCTTTCACACTGTACACCATTGCTGTCACATCAAACCTTGTAAGTAAGTATTGCATTAGCACACATTAAAATTAAGAACATTTATTTACTTCTTCTATAAAGTCACAATTTCGGACTAGGTTTTTGTCACAGGTTTTCAGTTTTTAGCTTTATTTGTAGAGCCATGAGCTCCTGAGCTCCTTTCAAGTCATATTAAAATGAACTGGCCATGTTTTTCCAGTTCTGTCTACTGTATGTTTTACTGAGGAAACTATGAATGTATACAATTTGCTCGCACAGCTGGGTTCTTACAGATACCCTACTTAAGCTCCTATAACTGTACTAATGAGAAGCCTATTATTCTAAAAACAGTAAGTCCCACTGCATTGCTAATTATAGGCAGACGTACAGTATGTCCAATTTACGTTGTTAGTTGGAACTAATAGGCTTCTCACTCTCCCACTCTTTGAAGCTAGACAGCTCAATTAAGATTAAGAGCAAGAATAATGATCTTATCCGGTAGTTGCACTATATATTAAACCTACAGTGAGAGGAGTGCATGAGAAAGTAAGCATTTGGACTAAATCTGGGGGTGTGCAGAATGTTGAACTGCAAGGTATCTTGCTGGTTCTTCTTTGGTGAATGAAGAAAATGCTGACTAATACTGGCCTTAGCATTGATTTTTTTTTTCTTTTTCAAAGAACAGGGCTATTTGTGTGGGATACGGACAGTAATGTTACACAGCTATTATAATGAGAAAAGAGGCAGGATCCATTAAAGAAGAAAGGGGGTGGAGTGTGTCCTCTTTACACTAAGAGCAACAGCACACCAGCTGTTTTTAGATCAATATGAACACACGCACATGCTCGCTCACAGTAGGCCTTATTCTAAAGGCCAAAGACTCTCTTACTCAGGCTAGTGCACAGAGGGACCCCAAAGGTTTCTTGAGCCCCTGCCCTTTCGCCCTCTAACTGTTCAAGTGCCCTCATGTTCGCGGTGTATAATAATTGTTTTATACAATCTCCATCATTGTTTGGGATTCATTTCAGTGGGGTTTAGTTGACTTAGCCTTGTCCTGTAAACAGAGGTAGGGTTCCACATGCTTTAATGTGCTTCAGTCTCCTTTCTACATTTTTCTAGGATGCATGAATTGCCACAGCGTTGGAAATCCCACCCATAAAATATCAATAATGTCTCCCATTCCGCAATGTGATGCTATATGGATTTCTAACAATGTTTTTGTTCCTCTGAAACATGATTAGACTGCATATGTCTGCCTTGTGTAAGAGATTTTTTCGTTAGTGTCCAGGTGGCCATTTTTCCCCTTAAAACCCCATCCCCCCCAAAATGCCTGTGGATGGGCCTGCTCCAACCCAGACCATCCCCCATCACCACCCCTTCCCTACTCCCACACATTCATCCTCCCATATTGCCACGGGCACCATACTGTAAAAAGCTGTCATTGGTTTTTGGCCTTTAGAGGTAAACAGTTTAAACAATAATTTAACATTGCAGTTTATCATTTAATACGCTGGTGCCTCAGGCCTATGTACTGTCTCCAGTCTGTCTATACTAATGATCTGGTGTCTCACAATGAATCTGTTGAAACTGTGAAAAATACAGACGATAACGCCACAATAGGTCTTATTACAGATGATACCGAGTCCAGTTATCGACAGAAGATGAATCAATCAGTGCTAACAATAAAATTCTAAGGTCATTAATATACCAAAAACCGTGGAGATCACTGTGGATTATAGGAAGAAATAAAATATTAATGTCTTTGTGTGTGAATGTGAATTTCAGACTATGGTTCAAATCACAGAGATCACATTTTTCCACAGTTCTAATGATTGATGTGAACGTTACCTGAAGTTGCTGGCACTCATTAGCATAACTTACTGCACTGCCCCCACATGATTGGCTGATTAGATAATTGCTTGAATAAGTAGGTGTAGAGGTGTTTCCAAATAAAGTATATCTATAGACCAAAATCTTAACCTGATTTTTTTTATGTAGTCGAAAATGTCATATAGCTGGAAATGACATAGTCATCTATTATGAAATGTAGCAGCTGTTTTTTGCTTTGCTCTGACTGCTAAATACTTTAGAAGTTTGTTCTTCTCCTTTGCTTAGAACCTTTAAGTAGCTTGGCCCCTCTTTCACTCATCAACCCATCCTCCACCCCCCTATCCCTCTACCGGCAGGCAGGCCTGCCTGACCTTCTCCGTTGCTCAAGGTTGAATATAATAATAAACACAAGCACAAGGTCTCACTGGCTGGGAGGAGAAATAAGGAAGCGTCAGTGGTTGATTTGCGTGCGTTTAGACTGTAAAGCTCTCTCTGTAGTGTGTGTGTTGAGAGTGGTGCGTTCTGCATTTCTGCTGTCTCTTCACTCAGAATAAGTATGTCTCAGTGGGGAGCCATTTTACCGAGTCTGCCATGTCACATGTCTGAAATCCTTATTTTTAGCTGGATTAGGAGAGTTTCAGGCAAGTGCTCTCACCCCCGCACACACATTAGCTCTCTCTTGCAGACACACACATTAGTTCTTATCTCATGCACGGCCTCCAAGATACACACACACACACACACATAAGACATACAACTGCCCTTTCCTGTCTATAGGAAGGATGCCCGAATAACAGAAATTCCTTATGAATAATATACAGTGCACATATAAAAACAGGGATTAGAGCACTTCATCAGGTACACCTCCTTGTATCTACACTCACTGTCCATTTTATCAGCTCCTCTTATCATATAGGTGCACTTCAATGGCAGAGTATAGTCCTTCTGTTTCTCTTTGTTAGCCCTCTTTCACCCTGTTCTTCAGCTGCCATGACCCACACAGGACCAGGCATTATGTGGGTGATGGATCATGGTAGTGACTTGGTAGTAGTGTGTTAGTATATGTTGCGCTAGTGCGAGTAGATCAGAAACAGCAGTGCTGGTGGAGTTTTTAAACACTGCCTCCACTCACTGTCCATTCTTTTACATACTTCTCTCTTGTTGGTCCACCTTGTAGCTGTAAAGTCAGAAATTCTGAGAGTCTGTTTTTGCACAGTGTTGTGTTTGTGTTGCTCGTCCTCTTGTCCTTCATCAATGGCCACAGGACGCTGTCAGCAAGATATTTTTGGTTGGTGGACTTTTCTCAGTCCAGAAGTGACACACACACACACACACACTGACGTCACCACCACGTCAGCGTCGCTGCAGGGCTGCGAATGATCCACCACCCGAATAAGAGCTGCTCTGTGGTGGTCCTGTGGAGGTGATAGAATAGACACTGAGTGTGGATACAGTGAGGTTCACTTTATGTTATTTTTATGTATTTACTGGTGAATTTAGCTGCCTTAAAGAGAAATTCCACCCTTTTAAAAAGAAAAAACAATAAAGTCAAAAGTTATTTCAATGGAAATGTTACATTCTGTGTCAGAACCATTCAAATAGAACTAAATAGAACATTAACTCTTCATATCGTTGCTGTCCAATGAGAAACCATCTCCAAACATCTCCAAAATGGCAACTTTACAGGAGAGGGTAAAAACTGTATTTACTTTCAATGTAAGTCAATGGAACCAGAAATTTTGAAGCATTTCTATTGGTCCATTCATCATGAAATTTCCCCACAATGTAAACAACAACTGCTGTGTTTAATTGATGGAGAAAAATAGAATTTGACAAAAATGAACATGTTTTTCATTGGACGGCAACGATATGGTTGTAAACATACATCAATGATTGATCTCACTGCTCCTGTGACTGGATGCAATCAAATCCTCATAGCTATGCTCCAACATCTAGTGTAAAGCCTTCTCAGAAAAGCCAAGTCTTCTCATCATACAGTATTTCTTGTACCTCCTTTTTCATTCACCATCTTGTGCTCTTTTTCTCTCTCCCTCTCCCTCTCTCTCTCTCTCTCTCTCTCTCTCTCTCGCACAACTCTCCCCAGGAGGGGGGTTAAGGATGTAGAATTTGTCTTTTGGATGTTAGGCGGCGTTGATGGATCAGTGCGTACTCAGCTCTACAGCTACAGAACGCCAATAGAGTCCTTTTTTTTCTAACAGAAACACTACCTTCTGGTTTTCCGTCCCAATTATTTTAGCATACCCCCAACCAGGGATGGACAGATGCTCAAACAGTCCTTGATGTCACATTCACAAACAAACAAACTTATGCATGCAAACACACATGCACCCACCACACTGATGTCCATGTGCATGCATATGAAAACAAGCACAGCCAAGCAAACTTGCATCACATGAAATTTTGCATCAACTTGCAATATCTGTTCCTGTCAAATAAATATAATTCCCTCGCTCAGTCACACCAAGCGTTTTGGGAGCTGCTTTCAATGATGAATAAGGCATTGCAGTGTGTGCATGTGCGATGCAGTCTTACATAAAGCAAACACAAGCTTGTTTCTGGGGCAGCGCCTTGTGCATCTTTTTGTGGCTTAGTGTAATAGGCTGCCTATGAGAATCATTATACACAGTGGCTTGCTCTTGCTGTAGGACGCTCATTGAATGGACCTGCTTCGAAATGATTCATCATTAGTTGCATTATTTTGTGTAGTTAAGCTTGATTATTTGCATGTGTCTCATTGCAAATGTTTCTTTGAAAAAGACGTGCATTTTTATAGCTAAATTAAATAATAAAAAAACAGAGCAGCAACTCTCCCTGTCATGCATTTAGCTGATGCCTTTGATGCCTTTCGTCTTTCAGTGTTGTTTTTTAGTTTACTGCTCATTGTTGTCATATGACCACTGACCAGTGTAGTCTGAGAAAAATCCATTTAAAATTTTAATTACATCACTGTGCACCAGCTAGCGGGTAGAAACAATATTAACCCATAATAACCTTATATTTCTTAGTCATGTAGCCTCTAAATACTGCATTTGAGCAAGAGCTCTCCATTTATAACATACAGCATACAAGTAGCTGGCTTGACTTCCGCTTCTGGGTCTAAAAGCTAGTAAAATATGTTAACAACATTTTAACATGTTGGTGTTAATTTATTGCTTCATTAACACAAACTTGGACAGTCCTGCTTTTTCCATAAACGCACTCTTTTTTCCACACGTACACGTAATGAAGAGTAAGAATGATTTACTCACAAGCTGAGTCACAACCCGTACAGATCTCAGATTCAGCTTGTATTTCTAACATTTAAACACAAGGTTTATTCTTAACAGAGTCTATTCTCAATGGTGATGTTGGTTAGAGGCATTGCATTAGTTAGAAGGCTCACAGTGCAGTGGCTAGATATTTCTGGGCTCTACCAGGGCACTCATTTACTCTGTAGCACCATTTCTGATTACCAATGCTTGATTTTAATGTAATGGCTGTACTACTTAATGGAATACAATAACAGTGGCCTTTGGTGATTAGCTAATTGCAGGGGCCAAAGTTCTGATTACATTTCATATGCAACTAATTGCTCAGCCCTAATGTTCATTGCACATTCTTATGCATAAGAATAAGAATGTGTTTTTCAACCTATAATCTATCTCTAACATCTACCTCATCTGAATTGGACTGTTGATTACCATGCACACACAGTTTTAATCTGTTTCCCAGTACCTAGACCAACACCCACTGACTAGAAAGTATATTATAATATATGCTATTCAGACATTGGCCATCAAGTTATAGTGGACCTGGTTACCTGGCTACCTTTTAGTTAAGTAGCAAGTTTTATTGGGGCTGTGCAGCACTGTGGTGGTAGCACACTAATTATGGCACAGCACTACTATAAATGTTTATTTATGTTTATTCATAATGTTAATGCTGCATAGACAGAAGCATATGGTATGGTATGCAAAAGTAAAACCAGGTTATCTGAGAGGTTCCAGACCCTGGCACTGGTACTTTCCTCAGGTAAATACAGTTCCTGTTGGGTCCAGCATCCAGGTGCTGAAATGAAACCTGCATATTTTAAATGAGACTAATACCATTCTAATGAAGCTTTATCCATATTTTGAACACTGGAGTTACAGTTACAGTTATCTCCCCAAAATAACTTTAGAGTAGATAAAAACAACACTCTTAAAGGGATATTATATTTTAAAGGGATCCACTGATTTGTATATATTTTATATAATTCTGTGTTCAACAAAGTCATTCAGATTTGATGTGTTAATTTATAGAGAAGTGTACGGACTCAGATTTCTTCACAGTGGTTGTGAAAGAAACATTGTGATATGTCTACAATTATTGTAATTTTCCCAAAACCACGTCTTAACCTACACATCTTCTGAATTTTTAAATGTAATGTTGATGTGGATTAATTAGCAACTAACTAACTTTAACACAAAACTACTATAAAACTATGTGTCAGGCATTATGCAATGTATTTAAAACCATTTCATGAGGGAGCTTTTAGAGATATTAAGTTAATCAGATGTCTGGTTACCATCAACACCACTGTAAACAATTCTTACTCTTATTCTTACTTCTCTAGAATAGAGCATTTTATACCAAACCACCTCAAATGATTGTTTACATCATTGCATCCTTTCCTCTTCAACTTTCAATAGAAGGTCATAAAATAAGATTTTATTTTGGGTCATTCTGGATAAATTCCAGTGGTCTGTTTAAAAACTGCAGTGTCGTATAACCGGCCTCTGGAATTTTTTAATGATGTTCAAAAATTGAAACGGTGAAAAAATGGCTACACTACACATTCTTCACCATGGAAAACTAGTTTGTTGACAATTAATTATACATATTTACAGCTTTATTTACAAATCCCACCGAAGAATTCATGAAAGTCTTATAAATAGCATGTGTATCACATAACTGTTTTAAGTGATGGAATTTGGCAACTGCCCATTTCCTTCTATTACAAGTTCGTTTTGAGAGGACAGATTTTTCCTCGTTTGCTACGCGCAGGGAATACTTCAAAATTATTGTCCATATGCTACAGACGCTGCAGGTAGAGATTAGGTGGAAAAATGCTGAAGTACTTAGCTCCAATGTTTCAAGGTGCATTAAGGTGAACTTAACAGGCTGAACGATGCATTTAGATAAGATCCAAAAATGGAAACCTTGGCACTGTCCTGTCCCTGGAGAAAGCTCCACTGCAGACTTTCTATTCGTGGCAGAGTGGTGGATTTGCATGGTTCCCCATCTCAAATTTGAGTTGTATGTGAAAGCAACACAGTGTGTTTACCCTTTGGCTCAGAGTGTACCACAACTCCAGCAAACCAGGCGCTCTGAGCGCCCTCATCCTCAGGGTGGAAAGAAAGGACGGAGGGTAGAATGGAGGGAAGGGGAGAATGAGCTGATGAAGAAGTGGAACACAGTGTTCTTCCGTTGGCAGAGTTCTCTAAGAGTTCAAGAGCGGCCGGCAGATGGGTTAGGGTGCTGGGCAGCTTTGTGACGTTTGTTCTGTCTCAGTTGTTTCCCGTCGATGTGAATTAAATGAAGACGATGCTCTGCTGAATTGGCCGTGGACTCACAAAGGGCTGTTCTGTTTGCTCGCGGCACTGTGTGTTTGGTTTGCGAGTGTGTGTTTGTGCCATAGAACAAGCCTAGAGTAAATATTAGGAAAAGACCCGCAGAACTTGCATTGCTGCAGGATTGCTTGCATTATTTATACAAAGACTCTGTTTTCTTTGTGCGGCTGTTATCCGCTCCAAGCATTGTTTGGCTTTGTCTGGTTTGACTTTTGGCCCCGGTGTCAAATGATATTCATGGACAGTGAAGCGATCAAATGGAATTACAGCAACCTCTGCAGGCACATATGCACCTCCGCTACACCTAACGTAAACAAACACCTACTTAAGTCACATCACATTCACGTGGACCTGCACTGAAACGGACGCTCTATGCCCTCCATTCGGTGGCCGTCTCTAAAGCGGGCAAGTGTCCTCTCTGAAGTCCTGCTGGACATTTGCACGGCACAAAATGTGTCCCACTGAATTTATAGTCATTTGTATGGCAGCTTTTCAAACCCACAGTGACCAGCTGATCAAACAAGGCAAACTCTATCACTGCCTGTTCATATCAGTGAAAGGAGACTAGGCTTGTGAGTCAGCACAATTTCAGCATGAGGATGATATCAGGTTTGATATACACTCACTGGCCACTTTATTAGGTACGCCTTCTTGTATTGACTCTTATTGTCTATTTAATCAGCTCCACCTACCATATACAGACTTTAATTCACTGCCTACTTTGTTAGCCCCTTTCACCCTGTTCTTCTGTGGTCGGGACCCCCACAGAACCACCACAGAGCAGGGTAGTGGGGTAGTTCTTTGGGTGGTGAATCATCCTCAGCACTGCAGGTATGTTTTACCTGGTGTGTTCTGCTGGTGTAAGTGGATCAGACACAGCAGGGCTGCTGGAGCTTTTATACACTGTGTCCACTCACTGTCCACCCTATTAGACCTCGCTGGTCCACCTTGTAGGTGTAAAGTCAGAGACTGCACAGATTGTGATTGTAATGCTCTAGTCTTTCATTAGTGGTCACAGCATGCTGCCCACATGATGGTGTTGTCTGGATATTTCTGGTTGGTGGGCTATTTTTAGTCCAGCAGTGACACTGAGGTGTTTAAAAACTCCAGCAGCTCTGCTGTGTCTGATTAGTACCGGCATAACACACATATACACACCACCACCGCGTCAGTGTCACTGCAGTACTGAGAATGATCCAGCAATACCTGCTCTATGGTGGTCCTGTAGGGGTCTAGACTATTGAAGAACAGCATGAAAGTGGATTTATGAAGTACGTGTAGTCTGTAATAGGGAAACTACAAAATGCATCTGTATAGTAAGTAGAGCTGACACCATTCATATAGTCTGCAGTGTTTTCAGAATTTCCAGAGGGCCTTCTTACAGAATCGGTTCCACTCATTGTAAATCCAAATGCAACTGGCTGATTCCACTGTCAGTTCCTAATTACATTGGTGATTATGCTGCTTTCAAGTGGTTAAGTGGTTTTATTAGGAAAATTAGGAGATGCCACATGAAGGTGCCCTTCAAAGTGGTGAAGTCGGGTACATCACAGTTTTCGATGCAGTACAAACTGGCTGAGCTGTGACAGCAATGCCAGTGTCATCATAGCAACTGATAAAAGCAAACAGGACTACAGCGAAAAGCACAATATAATAAATCTATACTAAATATAATCAAATAATAATTAGTAATGGCAAATTGAATTTGAAACATGTACAGTTAACCTATAATTTATACTTGCTTCATTTAAACACCAGTTACATAGGCAGGCCAGAACTGCCATCTCACATTCTCAGTGTCCTTTTGTTTCTATCCAACAGTTTGGGAAAGGATAACATGCTCATTCATCGTTGTGGTTCATTTCTTAGTCCTAGTGGACCAACAAGGACTATGTGGGAAAAATAAAACGACAGCTAAAACCTTTAAATTTGTGAGCATAAATGTATAATTAGGAATAAACAGTCATATTAATAATGCTGGACATGATGCCAATTCATTTTGCTTTATGGATTTGAAAATGGTAAATCAGTTGCCAAGGGATGGAGACCGTGAGCAGTTGTAATTCTGAGTTTTGTTTATGTTTTCTTAAATTTTTATGCTGAAACTATTTTATTATGTCTAATAAAAATAAATCACTGGATATTATACAGGTGCTGTCATATTTCTCTTCATTTTAGCCAAAACTTAACAATGAAATACCAGTTTGATTACAAAACACATCATAAATCTATAAAATACACAATGAATTTAAATGTACTTTTCTTTATTTGCAGAAATGATTAGGCCTTCTACTCTACAAAGAGGGTTCAGAGGTCACCTCATTCTCGAGATTAGCTCTTTGATGAAATAAGGGTGCGTCATGCACATGCGGCCGCTGCACTTGTATTTCGTCTGCCTGCTTCTAAATTTGGCAAGCACCTCCATTTTCCTTCACCCGTTCGGTTACATAATATCTAGGGAAATGTTCTCTTTCTTCCTTTGTCTCGTTGTCTCTCTGTGGCTGATGAGCCAGTTAGGGAAGGTTCAGGCCCGTCCAAACCAAATGCAATTTCAGGCGAGTTTAATTGATTTAGCTAAAAGTGGATTTCATTAGAATGTGCTACAACAATCAAACGCTCTATTTTGGATGCGACCACTACATTTTATATCTGCGGTGTCTCATTCAAAGTCTCTCGTTCGTTTTTTTTTCTTTCTGCTTCTCCTCTCCCCTGCTTTCTCTCTGTCTCTCATGCATCATCTTCTGGCCCTTAGCGAAAGCTGCTGCACTCATGCAATTATCATAATTACTAACGACTCTGCAGTGTGCTTCTGCTGAGTACGCATGCACGCACGCACACTCACTCACACACGCACACAAACACACTGTTAACGTGGCTTTACATTGCACGCAAAAGACTTTCTCCCAATGCACTTTAGAGAAAAAGTAATGTTTCTTGCATATACAATAAATGCAAATTATTCAATAAATGCATAAATTACTCATATCCTGCTGAAGTGCAAACGTGGAAATCATACCCTTGGAGGAGAAAATGATATTTAAACATTGTGATACATGAAAAGCAGATAGCACATTAGCAAGTATAGCTTGGTGAGGTGTTTTTTTTCTGTTCAAGTGGAATGAAAGAAAAGAAATACATAGAAATGCGCATATGGAAACAGACCATAGGTTACAAGAAATGTCTGTTGCTACTGAATGTTGGATCAAAACGGAATTTCCTGCTTGGCTACCATGCCACACTTGATATTCAGGCCTTTAGCAACAATTAATGATGGAAAGTCACACTTTCCTTGTGTACTTCTCACTAACAGAAACGGCCCATCTGTGCAAGCCAGCATGTACGTGTACTGTATGTTCTCTGCCCTTGCGCTGACATATAGAGGGTGATGTATGTGTTTGTCCTCTCTGGTCCGCTGTTCTAAACCTGGCTGCCAGCAATCCTGATAAGCAGGCTTTGGGAAAAAGAAAGGATTGATGGAGCTCTGTGTGGGTTAAATGTAGGCGGAGATGCAATGAAATTGCTGAAGAACATTGGCTCCTTCTCCAATCTGTCAACGGGATGAGCAATGCCAGGCCTCAGCAGCGAGCGAGCGAGTGAGCAAGCGGAACAACATTAAGTGACCAGGGCTCAAGTGCTTTTAATGTAATTAAGGAAGGAACCTAGCTGACCTATGCTAGCCTTCTGACTCATCACACTGCACTTGCTCACTGGTACCCTCACATGCAGATAGATGCAGATAGATGCAGACAGAGGGAAAAGGATTCAGGAATTTTCTGTTATTCAGAGAGTTTTGAATTCATTGTTTCTGTGATGTCATTTCATTTACATATATACACCTTCAGCACTTTAGTCTCCTGCCAATCATACTGAAGTTCTATGCAGTGTTCAGCTACTTTTTAAATGAGACGCAATACAAGACAGCCAATCAGAACAGAGGTCATTTATCTTATATCACGCTTAAAGGGACAGTAACAAACAGGCTGTTTAATTGTAATGGATAGAAGCAGGTCAGAAAATGGTGATATTAAAATGTATTATACAATATACAGTAATATAGAAACAAAATACAAAATATATACAACCTATTAACAAAGACAAATCAATAGGATCAGCCAATAGGATGAGCAAAATTAGCTTTGTAAAATTTATTGAAGCAAGTGTTATTTAATTAGCCTAAGTCTCCTAAAACATTATGCAAATGTACATTTAAGGAGTATACAATGCATAATAGTAAGATTAATATAAGTCTATTTATAACTCTCTTCTACACTCAAACTAAACCTTTGTGACCTGGCATAAGTGTTTTATTGTTCTTCACCCACTAAATTCAGTACTACAAAGGCTTTCAAATAACATCACATACCATCTTAAAATCCTCGAGGGATGTAAATGGAGGCTACGGATTTAATATATCTATCGTTCGTGCTTGTCTTAGGAGACAAATTACTTAAAATATGGCAAGCTTTCTATGGGAGACTGATAAAAGGTAGCTGTTCTTAAAATAAACAAATAATCCTATAGTGCTTTGTAAGACAAAAAAAGATTTATTGCCTTCATATGAGAGGCAATAAATCAGTAAGGTCACCCTCTTCAAAGAACAAAGAAAACCACAGACCATCTTTAATCTCACACACATTGAAATAACCACACACACATACGCAATCACCCCACATTATTTCCACGATTCATAAGACAGAACAAGGACAAAATGTTGGCCATTCTGTTTGAGTGGCACTGCTAGCCAATAATATTCAGTGGCGTTCACAAACTAATCCAAATAACCAAACAGAATTTAAATTAGACGTTACGATTACCTTCACCGACATGAACACAGGCTCATGCAATTATTACACAAATCCCACCCTACATAAACATGTTAAAGGTTTTATCTATTTTCACATTAACCTTGAATAAAGAACATCTATGCCTACAACTCTTTAATTCTGTAAAACAAGTAGCAACCAACAGTCTTGCAGTCAAAGCAAAACCATCATTGAAAATGTCAACTGTGTTTTTAAAGTTTAAAGAAACTCCACACTACATGAAGATTCTTTAAAACTATAAAATCAGTGAACTGTTTCTCATACTCAAAAACCTCTATTGCAGAATTAGAATTTTTTTTTATTTATTTAACCAGGTATTGTAAATGTTTCTTATATATTATGCCCTCTGTTAAAATGAGACACAGATTGCCACCACACCAAATGCTACAGAGGTTACAAGAAGTTTATGGGTCAGCAAATCCCTTCATTTTACGACAGGAACCCCCCAAAGAAGCCAGTCCCAAACCCAGCAGATAACGACTTGGCAGGACGGGTCACATGGAGGCAGGCCTATAAGACTGTGCAGTTGCCTAGTCGAAGTCAAACTATTTTCACACCTCTCATAGAGCATGTCTGTGCTGCGGTATCTTCAGGAACAAACTGGTCTCTCTCTTCATTTTGATGACAAATAAAGAAGTAACAACACATACAAGGAATTTGTCTTAGTGAGTGCACAAATGTATGAAATGTAATATACTGAACAGACCAGACAAGCACACAGACTGCTAACAAATATTTAAGTAAGGGACAAATAAAATCCAAATATATAGATAGAGAATAAGCTGAAGTAAATAAAACAATAGTGAGTGTAAAAGAAGCTAAAGAGATCTGTGTAAATATAAGTATATCAGAATATTAAAACAGACTAGAATCATAATTTGCAGAATATTGCAGGATGAAAAAATAAGATCTGCAGTGAAAATAAGCATTATATTACAGAAGAGTTACACTGTAATACATTAGGAAAGGTTTGTGGGTTTGGTTTAAATTTCAAGTGTGAGGTGTCCACTGTGGTTAATGAACACTACAGCTCTGGGGAAAAAGCTGTTAGTGTGTGTTGTTGTGCTGGTTGTGATGGCCCACTTCTACCATAGGGGAGTGGCTGGATGAGGCGATGTCCAGGATGAGAGTTATTTAGCTTTAGGATGAAGCGTGCTTCGTCCTAAAGCGTCCGCAGACCACATCCACTGATCTTCTCAGGTGTCCTGATTATGTGCTGGAGTTTGGCTTGTTCTTGTGAGGTGGAGGAACTAAAACAGATGGTTACACACAATATGAGGATTCACTCAATGACCACTGCATAGAACTAGATCATCAGGGTCTGCGACAGGTTGAATTTCTTCAGCTGTCTCAGGAAGAACTTTCTCTACTGTGCTTTAGAGGAACTTTAAGTCCTTGGATACGGTTGTGCCCAGGAGCTTCAGTGACTTCACAGTGGAAGCTGTAGAGCCACTAATACTGAGCGGGGTATGGAGGTGGGCGTTACACCTGGAGTCCACCATCATCTCTGAAGCTTTTTTGCGTGTTCAGCAGCAGGTGGTTGATGCTGCACAAGGACATCAGCTGTTCGACTTTCTGTTTGTAGGTAGACTCATCAGTGTTGACTATGATGCCCAGCCTGGTGTTGTTTGCAAACTTCTGGATCTTCCCAGCTGGTTCCTCAGAGACACAATCATTGGTTGTAGAGACTAAGGAGAAGGGGTGAGAACACACAACCCTATAGTACTGAGGTACTGAAGGTCAGGGGGTCTGATGTGTTTATCCATTGCTGTCTTCTTTTTGTCAGAAAATTCATGATTTGCTGGAAGACAGGCAGCTCGGACAGTTTGCATGAACTCCAGCTCTATGGTGTGGAAAGCTAAGTTAGAGTCTACAAAAGAAGCTCTAGCAGACGTTTTAGAACTATTAAGATGCTGTAGCATGAAGTGCAAGGCCAAGTTGATTGCATTTCCACAGACCTGTCAGCTCTTTATAAAAATTGCAGAGGATCCAGCAAAAGCTTTTTAATGGCATTCAGGTGGGCTAGGTTTGTGCACCCAAAGACCTTCATGACTACTGAGTCAAAGCTAGAGGGCTTTTAGGGATTGAAATGATGGCCAAGTTTAAAGCATGTGGTAACAAATGAGATTTCCAGTGATTTGTAGAAGATCTTTGTGAAAACTGGTGCAAGGTGATCAGAACTTTGATGAAGAGCCTGATGATGTCCTGCTCATTGGTACTGAGATGAGCAGGGAGCAGAGGTGAGAGAGACCGTGTGGAGAGGATGACCTGGGATAAGCAAGGAAAGGCTGAAGATTGTCTATTGTGCATTCAAATCTGCAGTAGTTGATGTATTTTGTAATCTCTTGGAGGCCTTTCCAGATTAACGTTGGGTCATTAGCAGCAGTACTTTCCTTTTGCTGCTTTAACCCCTGTCTCCAGTTTGTATTTGGCCTTTGTATGAGGAATTCTCCCTCCCGTCTCAGTTCAGTTCAGTTAAAAACATGGTTTATCATTGCTGTATTTCACCAGTGCTGGAGTTGAAATGCAGCTGCCCTCATAAAAACTGATGAGTGACGTCTCAGTGTCTGTGTGTTCATCTGTCACCTCTTCAAAAACAAGCCAGTTTGTGGTTTCGAAGCATCCCTGTAGCTTTTTAATATCTCCACTGGTCCACCTCTTCACAGGCTTTTTTTTTTTTTTTTTAGTTTATGCCTGCATATGGAGATAAGGTGAACAAGACTATAGTCATATGGTGTACTGGTTTAGCAGTGGTCCAAAATGTCCACTTCTGTTGTAGCACAAGTCACACGCTGTCTTCAGGCATTTTCACTGTTGGATTAATACTGACAGGGTCTCTCAAATGATGAGGAGTGAGTCTGAATTCTCTCTTTCTACTTTAATGATCTGATCAGCCAACAGTTTCACTGCACCGCTTGGGCAAGCTTCCGGCAGTACATAAACAGCAACCAAAATCAAAGAAGAAAACTCTCTGGGAGAGTAATACGGTTTGCGGCTGATGAAAAGTGACTCTAGATGAGGAGTGCATGATTTGAATAGTACAGTGAGATCTTCAGCATTCTTTGACAAAGCTGCAGAATCCTCCTTCCCTGGTTTTGCTGGTGTGTCTCTGTCTGCTCTGTGCAGCTGTTTGTGCAGCGTGCTCTCTGGGGTCAGATATGAAATCCTTGTTGGTTTTGTTGAGCACATGTAGTTCTTGTGTTTTGTGCAGCAGAGATCCTGAAACAGAGAGTCATAAAGATGGCAAAGTGGTGCAAACTACACACCGTCTCAGGAGTATGAGCACACCGGCACCATGGCTTCAGTGATGGTAAAACATTGTCTCTGATGGTCAGTAACTGTTCCCTGCTCCAACTGACTACATCTGACGTACAATAAAGGATATTAACAAATATAAAACCATCCATGGCACTATCTAGAAAATCAGTGCTCCATTAGTGCTTTAAAGAACCAATGGTATTTAAAAGAACCTGTTATGGTACACTTTCTGTTGTGTGGTATTTGATTTTACAATACAGAACTAGATACAGTGTATTAAAAATAAAGATTTCTAAATAGTTCTTAGTGTAGACAAATGGCTTAAAGGAAATAATGTGCTGTTATAGAAACTTTACATTACATTAAAAAGAATTTCTAGAGGATTGACGTAACTTTGACGTTTTTTGTCGTCAGAATGAAGAGGGAGACCAGTTCAGAGAAAAAAGCTTTTATTCGAAGGGCTGCAGTACCAACGTTCTCTGAGCTCTCTAACCCTGGTCCCAATGATGCCTTTGACTGCATTGTCTTTTATAGGGTTGCCTTTCTGCTTTTTTTGGCCCAACAGTACACCTGGCCACACCATAATTCTTTGGGCGGAGTGATTCTCAAAAAGTTCCCGAGATAATGCTGCAGGGTATATGGCCCTATATGGCAGGGGTCCCAAAAAAGCCCTGACCTTCCCGCGAGCCCGGAGCCTTCTTGGCCATCTGTCTAATAAGCTTTTAATACATGCTATTATTTATATAAAAAAAAATCACAACAGGATCATATTTAGAGAACAATTCATGGTTCTTTCACTGGCAACTAAAGGTGGTTCTCCTAGAGCTCCACAATTTGGGTACCAGGATTTTTAAAAGTGTAGAAAGATCCAAAGTAATAACACCTATAATTTTGTAAACGATAAAACATTTGAGTGAGAAAAGCTTTGATTTAGGCTTAAATGATTTTCTCCAGAACCTGAACACCCTATTGTCTCTCTGTTAAAAAAGTAAACAAAACTGTTTTTCCATGCTGAAGCGTACCTCTCAGGAGCTCATAGCCGGTACACACTAAACCTCTGTTTCTCTCTGAGCAAAAACATTTCTGAAATATTGATCACATTTCGCTTTTGCTCGTGTCCAAGACAGACTGAAACACTCGGGAAGGACACATTCTCTGCGAGTGAGTGCCTGTATGTCCATTTCTGTGTGAGGGAGAGTGAGGACAGTAGCAGAGAGACGAACACACAGATGGTGCTGTAATGCCTCACAGGCACACTACATGGTACTTTTCCACCTTCCTCCCACACCAGAATATCTCACGCGCATGCAAACACACATGCACACACATGCGCATACACACTCTCGCTCGCTCCCTCTCGCACAACCCGGAATTTAGATTTCTCTAGACAACAGTAGGCCACGACCGATTAAACACTGAGGGCATTCAGGCAACGCATTCAAGCTACAATGCGTTCCATATTTTCATTTACCAGCTGGCTTGAATTGGCAGTCAACCCCTGAACCTCATCAGCGTCTCCAAAAATTCCTTTTCTTCACATAAATCCTTCTCTGACTGAGCCTTTAAGGATAGCCGGAAAGTGACAAATTAAGCTATTTATAGATAAGCAGATACAGTTATGAGAAAATATTTTGTGAACCCGCTGAGATTATCTGGATTACTGCATGAATGCCTCCCAAAATGTGATCCAGTCTTCAGCAAGTGATAATTCTAAATGACGCTGAGATCATATTTTAGTAGCCGTTCATGCAGAACTCCAGGATCTGAAAGTGTTTTCTTACAGCTAGATTACAAGAATAGCAAAATATGGGTAAATATATGAACACACAGCTCAAAAGGAGAGTTAAACAGTTGGGGAGTGGCTTCAGGCAGAGAGGAATTAAATGAATGATGAATTAGAGATTGATAGACATTGATAGAGAATATGGTAGCCAATGTTGAGCTTCAGCCATAGCCATAGCCACAATCTTAGCCAAGTTTACTCTTCCTTTCATTGGCTATGCATCTTTAAATATTTATAAGTCATTTTATTTCGTAAAGGTGGCGTTGATTAAATGTAGCGGGACTTTAAACATGACTGACAGGAGGTTAGCTACAAAACAGTTGTCGTTAGGTAGGATTAATACTGAATTATTGAAGACTTTTGCAAACTAGATTTAGATCCTTGCTGCCTCAGAATACTGTATAAGTAACCAGCATATATGACTCTAGCTAACGTGTCTGAAACATCGTAAATGCTGCCTACTCATACAGTTTTCTGAGGCAACAAGGCACCCAGTCATGTCCGGATCTAATATTTATAAGGTGGCGATATGTTAGACAGAACGGGAAGCTGCCTTTCGTTTCGGTTGTGGAAGCAAGATAATGTCTGATGACCGTTAATCTTTTTTTGCACTTAAGTTAAAGACAATATATTGTCTGGAATTTGGCTGTAGTTTAGTTTAGTTACTTAACATTTCCTTTACATGTAGTGTTTTACATTCGGTTTCCTATCAGAGATATTAAACCCTCTGAATCACTCTTGAGGACCAACTTGGGTTTCGTAAACTTTTTTAGGACAGAAACTTAGAAAGGCGAAGGAAGTCTAAGGCCAAGGGCCCAGTCTACAGCATGGAGAGCTACTATACCAACCACTCTATACTATGTTTATACATATTTTTAATATGTGGACATTTGAAGAGTTTTTATTAAGTGTTGTGTGTATATTGTTCATCACATGATTAATATCTTAAGATTTCTTTGCTGATAATGGCCTGAATGACTGAAGTATATATAGTTTTTTTTTTTTTACATAGAATTAGCAGCTATGGGTTGGTAAGGACATGAAATAGTAGAAAAAAATAATCATTTCCTTTTCTCCACATGACCTTCAAGAAATTCAGATGCAATTTCCTGTTAAACAGGACTTTATTCAGAGGGGTGAATGTGTTCAGGTGACTGGGTTAAGTGAATGTGGTGGAACACAACTAAAAACTTAAATTTCAGAACTTTTAAAGACAGACTCATGTGAAAGCTTCCTTCAAGTATGGATTCTTACATTAATGAAAAGAATAATGTGATTTTTAGTGATTATAAAAGTGGATTGGTATGTTTAAAAAAGTGCTGTCAAAATGCTGTTTTATTAATGTTTTAAGTTGGAAATTAATCTGAAACGTGTACATAGGTTGTGGTGATGCTTAACTTACGTGTAAATATGGTGTATAAACACTGACCTGTTGCACACAGCTTGGTTTTTATGACACTTTGTTTCATAAAGGTTAAGTTGAGACATAATATAACACTGAAATCTCCTGTACTAGCAGCATATATCACGAAGAAAATTCATAGTGAAATTAAAGCCATTTTGGAAAATGCCTTAAACCCATAAACCCATTATTTGTAGGCAGATGACGTTATTTTAATAACCACTTGCTGTTTATGTCAGATAGCTTAATAAGTTGCGAATGTACTAAAAGCTCTCCATTCTCCTGGAAGTCAGCATATGTGGTCAAATATTATATCAATACTGAAATAACATTGGAGTAAAGTAACACAAGTTCTGAACGTGTAGCCATGAGAACTGAGTCATGAGATAAAAATCAATAATGCTCTTGTTTCAGAATGAAGCTTTCACATAGATGCTTGTGTGCTTGCACATCAGTGTGTTGGTGAAGGGTTCTTAGGCAAGCCTCATTCTCCTTAGACAGTTCACAAAATATCTGAAGCCTATGAAGTTGCAGATCACTAGTATTAGATGAGAACCATCGCATACAATTGCAGCTGCAATATAATTGGTTTTATGTTGTTGAAAATGTTTCATTTTTGTTGAATAGTACTGTACGTACTGCACAGCTCTCTTCTTAAAGGAAAGAGAGGGGGGAGCTTTCTCTCAGAGGTGGACGCTTCATAAATAAAGTAATAAATCTCATATGCCTGACTGCTCACTTGCTGGTAAACAGCCATACAGGCTCTTGATCATGGAGTCACCTGTACGCTTAGTGAAGAATCAGTTGAAGGTTTGCTCTTGTACAGTGAAACCACCTCTCAGTGTGCACATCACACTGTTCAGATTTAGTTTTATTTAAACAACCAGGCAGCTCCCTGGTACCTCCGTTCAAGTAACAGATCAGTCAAATGTCTACATTTGGACACATTATCAGTAAAAGTAGCTCATAAAATAACTGACTGCTGCCCTTTTTAATGGTGTCAGACAAGCCTTACAAAGTACTGCATGAGTAACAGAGCTGCGGAGTTCCTGCAAAACTTTTGACGCTGATGGAATTCTTTAATTATAATGATGGTGCCTTGAGGCGGGAAATATATGAAGTACATTTTGATGTGATTTTCTCCTTCGAGCGAGGAGTAGATAGATGCTGGTGGGGATGTTTCTCTTTAGTTTGCTTTAAACAGTCCCGCTGTATACATTTACTGTAACAAGAGTTGTCTTGCTGTGTAGGATTGCCATGTGTATAGAAGAGAGAGAGAGAGAGAGAGAGAGAAAGAGAGAGAGAAAGAGAGAGAGCAGACAGTCACTGTTGTTGCTCCGCTCATCGCCACTGCTGTGCGAGAAGGAGGAGGATGCTGCTTAGCAGCTTGTCATCCCTGTCTCTTGCTCGACACCTTTTTCACTGCCTTGTTTGTTGCCGATAATCGGCAAGGGTGACTCATTTACATCATCTGTAGCCTAGCCCGGTCCTCAAGGACTTCAGAGTGTCCGTGTTTTAGCTCTGTTCCAGCTCCCCGCACACCTGAGCCAGGTAAACAACTGCTGTGGAACTGCGATTAGCTCGCTCAGGTGCGTTTGGAGCAGGAGTAGAAATTTGCAGACCGACTCGAGGCCCTCGAGGATTCGGCTGTAAACCTCTGACTCATGTTTTTTGGTTTTTTTTGGGTTTTTTTTTTCCCACACACCTGTACAGAAGGACATCAGAGAGAGATGGCTTTGTTGAAGGAGAAGTGAGCATTGAATGAATCGTTTTCTTTACGCTTGGAGCTCAAATGTGTGGCTGGTGGAAGAGAGAGTAGATGAGGGAGAGCAGAGAAGACAAATGTGCTTGGGATGGTTTCACAAGATGCTTTAAGGGGGCGGGGGGGGGGGGGGGGACATGGAGGATGAACTGCTGTGAAGAAGTTGCACTGATTAGGAGCGACTGGACTGCGGAACATTTCCTGATTTACTACTCCGTTTTTCTTCTCATTGCCCAGGGGACCTCTATAAGCCTTAAAATCATTAGTATGGGAGCCATATGGGACTACTCAGATTTGAAACTTTTATTACATATCAATAAACAGTAATCCACAGTCTCCGAGTGGGGGGTGGAGTGGGGGTGACATAAAAGGAGACCTAAAATAGCATGCCGCACAAATCAATGCCCTAAGAGTGAGAAGTATTTATGGCTTTTGTCATTTGGCCTACCAGAATCTACAGTCTCCTTCCAGTCAGTGCTCTTTCTCTCTCTCTCTCTCTCTCTCTCGCTCTCTTTGTGTGCTTGCGTTATCGTTGATTAGCTACTGAGGCAGCTTTGTTTTCTCTTCCCCTCCAGATCACCAAGCAGCAGCTTCAGACCACCAAGGATCGTTTCGAGTCGTTCCTCAAAGGAGACACTCAGATCGTGGCGGATGAGGCCTTCATCAATGCAGTTCAGAGCTACTACGAGGTACAGTAGCTACCACATACCCAGTGCCTAAGAAAAAGCAAACAGCTCTGAAAATAACCACCCACTGTTTAGTTTCCCATTAGAGTTCTAACTGAGGGTCAGTGTACTTTGGCTCCACAATAGAAAAATAACACTCCGTGTACCGCAGTGATAGTCTGATAGTGAAGTCTAATAAATGCTCTTCTTACATGTAAAAAAAACCCTCATTCATAGCTCTTTGGTGTTAGCACCGATGAGCCATTAAAAGGATACGCAAAAGTTTAAAAACGCCAACAACATCTCTAGCATTTTAGAACTACATTTTTAGAAAGACTTTAAACATGATTGACAAGAGGTTAAAAACAGTTGTTGTTAAGGTAGGATTAATACTGAATTATTAAAGACCTTTGCAAACTAGATTTAAATCCTTGCTGCCACAGAATACTGTATAAGTAATCAGCATTTATGACTCTTCAGACCGAGCCTACATTAGCTAACGTGTCTGAAATGTCATAAATGCTGCCTAGTTATACGGTTTTCTGAGGCAACGATAGTCTGATAGTGAAGTCTAATAAATGCTCTTCTTACATGTAAAAAAAACCCTCATTCATAGCTCTTTGGTGTTAGCACTGATGAGCCATTAAAAGGATACGCAAAAGTTCAAAAAAGCCAACAACATCTCCAGCATTTTAGAAATACATTGTATTTACTTAGTGTTAGAAATCCATTTCATTGTGTTATCTTATAGCTGTATCAGATTATAGAAAACATTTTGGTGACGACATGTCTAAACAGCCCTCAAGGGACATCTAAAAGGCTCTTTTTAGCTCGGACACGCAAACACACATTCGTTTGAGCATGCACACCCACAGCGAGGACATTTCTATGCTAATGGCCTTACTGATAAAGTATTGTTGTGGTAAGGTCACTATGTCATTCTCTTCTGTTGCTATGGTTTGGGCCTCAGTGGATGCTAATTAGCCTTTGCTGCTAAATACAAGGCAGGATCCCAGACAAAGGCACTGGGACAGTCTTTTAGTCTTGGGTTAAACATGATGCTGCCTCACCTTTCCAAAATCTTCAGCAGCACACACTGTTGGTGTCATCATTTGAGGAGATGATAAGCATATAAGAAGAACATATGTTTAATTAGAATTAATAAAACATTCTCATGTTATAAATAATGTGAGCTGAAGTAAAAAGCTTATAATACGTATGCAGTGAATGGAACATGATTTAGTGTGTACATTCTTTTGATGTTAAAGAGAAGGCTATAGGCAGACTGCATGGTAAATATGTATATTAGTTGTGTGCTGTTGTCATACTCCAAGGCAGGGAAAATACCAGTTTGATAAAAGTGAAAATAAGCTCATTACACCAAACACAGCAAAATGACTTCTTTTCCTGGGTAATTTCAACTAATTAGATTACTCTGATAATAGTCCATTATGGTGTTCCCTTTATCTGGTACTTATCATTTAGCATTCAGCATCAGGCTCTTTGTGTCTTTTACTTGATTGTGTCTTCGTAGCCACAGGTGTAAAGCAGTGCAAAGTAAAGTCTAACATATAACGGTAATTCTGGAACAACAGCAGATTAGGACCCATTTAAAAACATTTGGAATATACTGCCAGAAACATTTAGGGTTTCATTTTAGTGATTGAAATGCTACATAGAGTGTAGACAGACAATCATATTTGAAACCAGTAAACAAGGTTAAAGCCTGTTTCTGTGAAGTTTGTCTCTTTACTGTCGTCACTTATCAACATGCCTGTGAACTGGACATTTCTTTCACGCACCTCAGTGTAAGTGCAGTTTTAACCCACAATTCACTTCATTTTTGAGTGCTTGAGTGTTTAATCCCCTTCTGTTTGATATCTCCTCATTATTTTCTTTCTATTCATAAAGAAACATGGATGAAAAGAACTGTGAATGATAAATTCTGATTTGTTCCCAGCTGATGCTAATGGCCATAGTCAATAAACCTTCCACTGTGGTCTCCATAATCCAACACCTTAGCCTAGTTCCGAGGTCATGTTTGTCCAGAAACTGGGGTCCTATCAGACAACAGTTCATTTTCGAAGTGGTTTGTCACTGTATGCGCAGGTAGACAGAGGCTCATGGGAAATCGACGTCTGGATTGGAACCAGACAGCAATTTAGAGCTCCATCCGTCTTCTTGAACAGAGCAGTGTAGGGGGACTTTTAAAAGCAAGGAAAAGCAGCTGCCAAACAGCTCTACCAGCCCTTCCAAATGTAGAGAAACAACATAAATCAAATTTTACTCGCACCTCCATAAAACTCAATTTGAAACAGAGGTGGTGGTGCTGGTGGTGGTGGGGAGGGGGCAGGGTGGGAGTCTGGATCTTAGTCAGACTCTTTACACCGTACTCAACTGCCAGTGCAGCAGGACCACGAAAGAAATCACTTTTTTTATCAGCCTGGTTTCAGTAGGGCTGGAAGGTCTGAATAATTCAGAGAGGGGAGGAAGGAGAGAGATGGAAAATTTGTGGCCTTATGAAGGCAACGTTTCTGCCCACACTGGCCCCATCATTTTAAAGCTGTGAAATTTTAAAGTTTCCATTTCTTCTTGTGACTGTAATGACCTTGCTATATTATTGCACTCTATCACGATAGATGGAGGTATATCCATCATATGCTAGAATATTAAAGCATAACACTGAGACATAATTTCCTCAAGCAGACTGGAATCGGTCTCATTTCGGATTGAAATCTTGGTGAATATTGAGTCATGTTTACTTTCCAAAGGGGCAGGAAACCAGGTAGTAGTACATATGTGCTCACAGGTAGAAGAATTTATTACTAAAAAGAAAAAACTCATTCCTTAATAGCATTTTTTGCATTTTCTTTCCCTCTTTTTCCAACATCCCTCATTGACATGACAAGCTGTTTAAACATTTATGTATCCTATCTGTAAGGTGGTTTCACCATATTTGAAAAGGCTGCATGATGAAACCCCAGGGCTGTGATGTGACAATGCCTCTTCACTTAAGGCCTGTTCTTACATGTTTTTTTAATGAAACTGATATATACAACTACTGATATTGATTCATGCTAAAAACATAAAAGGGCAGAATGATTTATTGTAGGTGAACAGTGATGGGTTGGGGAATTTCAATTCAGTCAACAAAACCTTTGGAAGAATTACTTGCAGATGTGAGTGTGTTTTGACTGGAATGTGTTTTGACTGCTAATGTGCTGTGTCTACAAGCAGTAATTCTAGATAACATTGTTAAACCAGACCAGTTTAACCAGCACCATGAGATCCATTCCAGCCTCATGCTTTAGAGCAAGCACGGGACACATTAAATACCCCTCTCTGAATATGTGACTCATAGGTGTTTCTGAAGAGTGACCGTGTGGCTAAGATGGTCCAGACCGGAGGTTTCTCGGCTGTGGACTGCCGCGAAGTGTTCAAGCGCCACATCGAGAAGCGCGTTCGCAGCCTGCCTGAGATTGACGGCTTGAGCAAGGAGACGGTGCTGAGCTCCTGGATGGCCAAGTTTGACACCATCTACCGCGGTGACGAGGACCCACGCAAGGCACAGCAGCGCATGACAGCCAGCGCCGCTTCTGAGCTCATCCTCAGCAAAGACCAGCTTTATGAGATGTTCCAGCAGATCCTAGGCATCAAGAAATTCGAGCACCAGCTTCTGTACCAGGCCTGCCAGGTAAGGGTGTCTTGCAACCACACCTCTGGGGTGAGAGAATTTTAGATTAGCAAATAGAGAGCAATATTTAGAATCATTTTAAGACACGAAGCTCCTTGTTACTGTCACCCCCTCTCACGTTTTGCAGGCACTCCTCAGTGGGGAACTATTAGCACTCAAATATCTTTTGTTCATATGTTTGAAAGAGTAGAAGCTTGCGTGGACCCACACTAGCAGGATCTCACATGAGTACAACAGCAGTAGCCTATAGGATAGGCTCACTCTATCAGAGTAATAATAAATAAAGGTGACCACAGGGGGAAAAACTGCACCAGAAACACTATATTAGAGTGGTTCTTCACGTCAATGACAAGTGTTGTTGTAAAAGTCTGTGTTCCCTTGACGGATGCCGGTGGTTCCCGTGCATTTGTTTGTGGTTTATTCTCCATTATGAACAGAGTTACAAAAATAAAGAAGACTGCAATGTGTTTCCATCTTAAACGAGCTGTATATTCTCAGGAAAAGGGGCGCTCTGTGAAGGATATGCAACGTTTCAGTGTCACCGAGTTCATAACTCATTATTTCTGCTCAGAGCAAGTTTTCACAGCATTTGAAGTGAGCTCTGTGAATAATAAGCACACTGGTGCTAATGTGTTCTTCCAAGGCCATGATTAGAAGCCTTGTCACGAGGCGATTAAGCAAGAAGCAGAAAGAAATTTACATCTCCTCATCAGTTTAATGCATTTGAGGGCCCTCTTCTCCCGTGCATGTACTCATAATACACGTGCCCTTGGACACAACTGAACTATAGTAATGCGAGGACCACAGTGAATGTGATAATGCTTGCTGCATGCGATAGCTTTTGGCATTGTTTTCATTCGCAGTCAGTCTATCGTCAAGCGCGATTCCAGGTGCAAATGTGAGTTTTCTATTGCTCTTTACACTTCCTTGCTCTCTCTGTCTCTTTTCCTTCAGTGATAGAGATATCATCTAAGTCCCCACTGTTTAAATCTATCTTCCTCTCTCTCTCACTCTCTCTCTCTCTCGCTCTGTCTCCCCCACTGTTCTTCTTTGAAGATGGCTAACCCACTTTTCCCTTGCTGCTGGCTCAGACTTCAGGGTCAGGAATTAGCATATAGTCTCCCCACAAACATCTCCCAGAAATCCAAACAGAGTCGTAGAACAGACGCTGCAGTGCATCGTGTTTGGTCTGTCTAGCACTGTAGAGGTTAGTCACCGGCCTATCATAATGCTACGTGGTTCAAAGAACAGTTTAAAGACTTTAATCACTTTCCCCTTGTAGCAGTCAACTGCCTTCCACTTACTGGAAATAGCCGCAGGGCTCCAACAGCTACTAAAACAAGATGGTAGACGAACGTTAATTGCTCTGCGCTGACTGACAAACACGTCTGTACGTCGGACCAAGAAAAAAAGAGAGAGAGGTAATGGACGAGAGAGAATACTTTAAAGAC
Source organism: Megaleporinus macrocephalus (assembly GCA_021613375.1). Lineage (NCBI taxonomy): Eukaryota > Metazoa > Chordata > Actinopteri > Characiformes > Anostomidae > Megaleporinus > Megaleporinus macrocephalus. The sequence continues at coordinate 18,306,000 of CM038704.1, read as the reverse complement.
GGTGTTCAGCCCTAAATCTTCCCTTTCCTGGCAATGTCAGTGCAGTCAAAACATCACAGCGTAGCCGAGGAAAAAAAATCGCCGCATCTACTGACAGATAAGTCGAATAAGATCGTTCATGCCATTTTGAAATGACATGTACTGCCTGAAGCTTAGGCTGTTCATTTGACACACAAACAAGGTCCTACCTACAATTTGCTGACAGTTTAATGGAAAGTCAGTTTGTGTATCATCAAAACCAGACAGTAGGAACTTTAAAGCAAGTACGAAACTTCAGCCCTGGTCTGTCAGGTGCAACATCCCATACATTTTCCTTCTAGGAATTACGACAGGCTTGAATTTGTTGCGGGTGAGGTTAACTCGGGAGACGTTTTTTGTGAGGGTCATGCTGGCATTTCAAAATGGACTGAAATGCATCATTTCTTTTCCTTAAGGCAGGCAGAGACCTTAAATGCAGGATAATTCAGTAAGTGTGGGACAGCATAGAGCCTAAAGCCAGTTTGTTCAAAGAGATCAGGTGGAATCTCTTGCAGTTGCCCCAGGGTGCCAACATCGTGGCTATATTCATCCTTAGATCCAGGAAGCGTGAAACAATCCGGAGACCTATTTTTGTCTCCTATCAAGCGAAGCAGGCAGACATCAGGAATGAGTCAGAGGCTTAGCTGTCACCATCATTCCGCCGACTATAGGAGCAAAAACATTTCTGATCATAAAGCTGTAGCAGTCTGGCTGTTTGGGCAATTAGTAACCTTGTTTTGAAAAGCCTATCCTAATGTGCTTCTTTTCGGCATGTTTAGCTCTGTAAGAGACTCCAGCTAGACCTGGATTTACAAACAATGCTGTCCTCAGTAATTAGGGCTGTGTATTGGCAAGAACCTGGCGATACAATACGTATTGTGATACAGCGGTCACGATTCAATATATTGTGATATATTGCGATACTGCAAGCAAAGTGATGTATTGTGATTTTTCAAATTCTGGTATTAAAACACACCACTATATGAACAGGTTTGTCAATGCTTACAATATAGCATTGCGACCTTGTGCTGCTTGTTGCTGTTGGAGTGGAGCTGAAAATGGATTACAACCCTGCCATCTAGTGGCCAGAGGTTTAAACACAACACACAATGATTCACTGTCTGCCAGAAATCTGTGTATCAATACTGTGTTTTTGAGAATCGATACAGTATCACTAAACAAAATATCCCAATATTCGATATTTTCTACATTTTCTTACACCCCTATCGGTAATATGTAGGCTACAACCAGTTTGAAAACAAACTCTCGCTGCTTTGGAAACGCTAGCTCAGGGCCCAGAGAGTCTTAATGTTTAATATGTCACCCACGTATCGCTGCACAGCCTGTTTCAGTAGATTTCTCCCCAGCAAATAATTCGCTAATCAATTGAATTTAATGTGTGGGATTAGAAACTGAGATGTTAAAGAATGTCTGATATGGATCAGAGTCATACTTTCCAGCATCTCCCTCATTGCAGCTGCAGGCTAATCTCAGTCTGTGTCCTGCACCCCACTGTTAAGCTACACTTTGTTGAGTCAATAACCTGCCTTCGTTGCAAACTCATATTCTGCTCACATCGCCAACGAAATCAAGTAAACACACATAAAACAGTCTCTGCACATCAAACGCAGCTTGTCTGACTTTTGTAACTGTGTAAAAAATATTTGGTTCGTTAGTTTTCTCCCAATCCGCAGGAAGGACGCTGCTGTATGGATCTCAAGGCCACGCATGGAAGGGCCTTTTTTTTCTTTGCCTGCCAATAGATGCCTCATACACCACCTGGGGTGTATTTAATGAAAGCACAATCACACATAATTGGCAGAAATTGTCTGGCGCTACACACACACACACACACACAGTCTAAGCAACTGCGCTGCTGCCTGCCCTGCGCACGCACACACACACACACACACACAAACGTTCAACTCGTCACAGATAAAAAAACAAATGGCCCATCATCTTACATTAACAGCTCTTCTTCTGGCTGGAATTTCTGAGGAGAGAGCTACTGGAGCCAAGATCTTCAAACACTGTGTCACTGTTGACTCTGCATATTTCAGTATCAGATATTCCAAAACGCACACTTGCTGAGCCACTGAATCTAAAAGACAGTATAATGATCTCCCACCTGCGCAGCTAATGAGGCATCCGAAACCTTTGTTTGAAAATTGGCCGATTGAGCCTTCACATAGGCAAACAACTCTTGCAGTGCTCTTGTGTGAAAATTCATAATAAGCCATGACGTCTAACTACTGACCATGTTTTTCTTTTTTGCCTGATGTTTGTTAGCAAACCACTGTTTGCAGATACCATGGCAACTGACAGCACAGTCAACACAGTCATCTGTCTCCGCTCTGCAGAAGCATTGCAAATGGATGTTGTTGTTGAAGTAATGATAAATATATATTCACCTTAGTCGTCTCTCCTGACAACTGGATTTTGGGTGGCAGGCCACTCTAGAATTAGGTTTAATAATCGTATAATATATCCCCGAAAACAACTTTGTGACAACATTTTGACAACATTGTGACAATGTTGAATTGTAACTCCTCAGGAAGTTGTGACAACGTTATCTGACAATGTTGTGATAACGTAATTCCAATTCATTTAGTTAATTTTGCTCTAAACATTATATTTTCAATTTAATTTTAATGTTTATGAAATATGAAATCTTAATTGCAGTGTTTTTCTCTGCTAGTTTTTATTTTAGTAATAATTGTGTGTAATTGTTAAATGTAATATCTCTGGCCCTACAAGTCTCAGCTAGACACTCCGCCCACGTGCAGACAGATATCTGATATTTATAGTGCATTAACCATTAACTATGTCATGGCTCTGATATTAAGATTCTTCTATACATCATGCTCGTCAGCAGGAATGTCCATGTTCATTATGTGTGTCTGTCAGATTTCCTTTTCCTATAGTAGTAGGTGCTTCCTGGCCATGTAAAGTGCTGAAAGCATCCTGAACACTACCCAGGCCTTCCACATTAAAATCTTCAAAATATGTGGAAAAATACCTAGGCAGATTTTTTTATGTCAAAACTGAAAGCAAGTATCTCAAAAAGAGTGCGCGCTATAAATTATATAACGGGCCGCCACACTAAATAGGGAAAAATTTAATATTTATTTGTTGAGGCTTCTATTTTAGGTTCCGTTTAATGTTAGTTTTTTTCTTTTTTCTGATGCTGAAAAAGAATCACTTATACTCAATGGCATGAAAAATGCTCTCTTTTGCTGAGTATTTTCTATCTGTGTAGAGATTCAAGCGCCTGCAGTGTAGTACCAATTCTCCATCTTTCTATATTACCTTTAGTTTTTTTTTTTCTAATTTTTTTAATGACTAAGAACATCATAACTCCCGTTAGACTTTCTGCTCCTGATGGAGATCAAAACACAGGTATGTGAACTGATATACACGCTTTATATACACCATAGCACTCAGCAGCTGACTGACACTGGCCTGTTGTTATATAGCTTGCTACATCATTCTACGAGTATAAGCACCTCCATGCTGTGATGCGCTGACTTGAACGCTGTTGAGTATTACGTCTTGGTGAAATGCTGTCGCTAGTGCGTAAATCGCTGCGTTCACACCCATCTCCCTGCAGTCATGAATATTTCCCCTCACGGATTCACTTCGTAACACACTCCTCTCTCTCCAGCTCTCTTGTGCTGATTGAATTAGTTAATAACCAGGAACGGAGCAGGAGAGCAACGAGAATGTCAATCTCTAACTGTATGTGAAGAGGTATTATAATTGTGTGTGTGTGTGTGTGTGTGTGTGTGTGTGTGTGTACACAGCGTCTAGTTTCTCTCTCTCAGTGCGCTGTGACAGCTCAGTAGATCTTGCAGGTTGCTGGGTCGCCAGCCGTGTTATTAAAAACACGCTCAACCCCTTCAGGAGTATTTTGACTGCTGAGGTGCACCAGCCTAATTAGGAATGAGCGTACACATTATTAATACTGAGTATTAATAACTGGGGTAACTAGGTTGGAACTTGACATCTGAGCATGCGAGCGATGCTCCGCCTGGCGATGTGCGGATTCCCTCAGCATTGAGGTCGACGCGAGCGGCAGCGGGACGGATGTTTCTGCATGCTCGTGTGAGGGAGAAAGATGCTGGGAAAAGCTGCAGCAGAATGAATGCAGTGCAGACTGTCTGTGAGAGAGAAAGAAAGAGGGTGGTTTGGTGCAGCTGGTGGCTAGAGCTGATTACGTGCTCCACTAACCAGCAGCTCAGGGAGAACCAGCAGGGTTACAGCACGCACACATGGACACATTCGCATGCGCGCACACACTAGACGTAGTTACAATCACACACGGTGGGTGCTTTATTCGGCCTGGCTGTGTTCTTTATAGTGGAGCAGACCTGGGAGTCCATCAGTGAATTAGGTGGAAGGCTACTGTAGATACCGGCCACTTAATAATTAAAACCCCCCTCTCTCTCTCCCTCTTTCTCTCTCTACATTTTTCCTTTTCTCTCTATCTCACTCTGTTGTCTTTCTCTATCTCTTTGTCTCACTTTCTCTCCCTACAACCTTGCTTTTGCTTGCAACCTCAAGAGGCTGTACATAAAACCATCTCCAAGACAGGAGATCGTATGCATTGGCTAATATTGATTTTTATTTTCTTTGCTGGGCTTTGGGTCATGTTGTAGTTGGGATTTTTAAGGTAAGGCTGCAGAGGTGAACCAACCCGTGAACAATCCAGACATTGCATTTTGTTATACATATATGAGTGATACATTCATTAGAATGTATTTTTTTTTCCAGCAATTTAGCCTAATTGGACATGAAAATAAGGTGAACTCATTTTTAGGTTTTTAGCATTGATGTCCAGGGGGAGATTGTAGCCCTCTCCTTCTCATACTATACTGCTACAGTGATGATTTGTTACTGTGTTAATTACTTCTGTTAATTTGCAGCCAGTTGAATTATATATAGTCCCCCAATGGCTAACATTCCTGATTTTACTAATACTGCTGCATCAGTGGTGTGTTTTGCATGTAAAATGATATTTTTGACTGGCGGCACGGTGGTGTAGTTGTTAGCACTGTCGCCTCACAGCAAGACGATCCGGGTTCGGTTCCCAATCCGGGCTGTTCTGTGCATGATAGGTTGATTGGTCACTCTAAATTGCCCATAGGTGTGAGCGTTGGCCATGCAAAGGAGTGGCGAACTGTCCATGGTGTACCCTGCCCGATGATGCTGGGATTGGCTTCAGTGACCCCAACTAGCAGGATTAAGATGTCCTTCAGTGATAAACACATGTATTGCATTGGACTAGCTCAAAATAACACAGCAGCAGTGGGCTTTATGGAGACAACAAAAGAGAACCCAAAACAAAAGAGAACAAGGAATAAAAGAACAAGGCACTCACATCATGCTTGTCTTGGGCTTTAAAAATTACATTAGGTTCATTTTTGACTGCTAACAAATTGCAATGAGCTACAACCTCAACACACGCAGTCAGATTAAGACCATACCTGTTTGGTGTGAAAGGCTTGTGGCAGATATGCAACAGCACGAACTGGAGTGCCCCCTGTCAAACAGTGAGATAACACCCCTTTTAAAGCAACAGGTCAAGCCAATATAGAAAAAGATAAAACATACGCTCACACACGCCACCTTCTAGTATCTTGTGCTCTCTCTCACTTTCTCTCTGCCTCTCTCTCTCTACCCCTCCCCTCCCTGTTCAGAAGTATGTCATAGATGATCGCGGTTATGAAACAGACATCCAGAAGATTTTTAACTTGTCACCGCAGCACGGTTGCTCTCTTCCCCTCTCATGCACTAAGACAGTTCTGAGAGAGACAAGTGGGTGGAAAAGAAGACTTCCATCTCTCTTAGTGAGAGGGTGAGAGAGAGCGAGAGAGAGAGTCTGAGGATTTGGTTCTGTCGTCTCTATCCTGCTGTCAGCAAATCTAAATGTGTGGATTCATTATTAATGCACAGAATCCTCAGTGCCCTCCATCAGCGTGTGGATGAAACTAGGCTAACAGCTGCCAGGAGCTCCCTCTGCTGAGAGACAGCCACTAACCCAGCCACACAGCCATACTCAGTAGGTGACAAGGCGGCCACTACAGTGATGTTCTTGAACCAGGTGCACTTGGTGTCTTTCAGACATCCACTGCTTTATTAGAAACAGCGACCTTGTATTTATACTCATTGGCCACTTTATGAGGTCCACCTTTCACATGGGTATTTTATCTTGTTGTCATGCACAGTTGGACACAGCAGTGACACTGACTTAGTAGCTGTGTTGGACTACCACGAGCACATCAGAATCAGAATCAGAAATACTTTATTGATCCCAGGGGGAAATTGCAGTTTTTACAGTAGCAGCCGGTTATATAGAAGAATAAACACTCTAATAATAATCTACAACATAAAAGAAATTTGTAGTATGTACACATATATAAGTCATATATTACAATAGAAGAATAAAATGTAAAGTGACTGTGGCTATAATAATAAGTACAGATATACTGTATACAGCAGTAAGAGTTTTTGAAGTAGGAAAGTTATTGCACATTTGAGTTCTTACGCACATAATTAAATTATAGTTCTACTGGTATCACTGTACATGTGAAAGGTGTCGTACGTTAAGGGAGGAGTTATAAAGTTTGATAGCCACTGGTAGGAATGACCTCCTGTGGCGTTCTGTAGTGCATTCTGTAGTGCATGTTGGCTGTAGTGTATCAGGCATAGCACAGCTCTGGGGAGGACATGACATTGATGAGATTGGCTAAATTATGGCGAATACAGTTTATAATATGAAATTAATCTGACAGCACTAAAATTTTAATGTTTTTTATTTACTGATCTCACATCAGGAACAAGGCCTTCCTAAGAAAAATTAAAAAAAATTGCTGTACAAACATTAAACTAACATTTGAAAAGGGTCGTATTATGCTCTGCTGGTTTTTCCCTTTTCTTTAATGTGTTGTGTAGCTTTTTGTGTATGTAAACTTCCTGCAATGTTATGAAGCCCCAAGAGAGGAAGCCTTGTTGGAAGTCCAGCACAAACTGGAACAGCAGAAACAACGCCATTGTAAGAGGAGCCACAGGGTGGAACTCGGTGGGCTGCCGCTCTTGTGGTTGACAAGACAAAAGAGTGGGTGAACTGACCTGTCAGAGCACACTGGGCTTATTGGGAGGCAGGGCTTAAAGACGGGGAAGCTCAATCAGAGTGTTTGGGACAGAGTGTGACTTTAGATGTTTAATATGAGTGAAAATTACTAGCAGCCCTAGATGTTTAGTGCTGCTAGCGGATTATGTGTTTCTAATAAAGTGGCTAGTGAGCAGGCACCGCTTGCAGAAGGTTTTGTAGGACTGTGAGTTCAAACACCAAAAGTATTGTGGCGTCCTGCTACTGGCTTGCTCTGATGTGGACATATGGAAGGTGTGGCCATGTAGACCGGCCACTGGCGCAGGCTAACAGCAGTCGCTGTAAATAGTTGTGACTATATGGACAGGTTGTTGGAGTAACTGTGTCAGTGGATGGTGGGCTGTGTGTGTGTGTGTGTGTGTGTGTGTGTGTGTGAGTTGTCCACCCTCCATGTGTGTTATGCGTCTTATGTGTTCTCCTGCACCAGCGTCACAGTATTCCAAGTTTTTCAGAATCTCCTTTAACAAATTTTTTCTATGCACAGAGGTTAAAAACAGGAAAGCGAACACTCTAATGAGGTCTCTGTTTATGTTAGTGTACATGAGACCACGTTTATTGCCAAGGTTTATTGTTCATGGATTATCTCCATAGAAACGACCACTGTGTCTGTAAAATAAACAAAGCTGGTGAAAGCTCCTTCAGGTGCACTACAGGCGGAGAGGAGCTGAGCTGCAGAAGCACTGCAGTCAAGGCCAACTGCTAGAGCGAAAGACATAGCGCTTGTGCTGCAAGCAAGATGGAGTAATAGAGTGAGCAGAGAGGAACTGGAAGACTTTTTTTGCCCATCTGTAGCTTAATTAAGTCCCCTGTTCAGATCCAGGCCAGTGGTTTGAGTTTGTTGTTTTTACGCTATCATTTAACCATATGGTAGTAACAGGCTGATGATCTGACTATGTAACAGCACCCAGAGGTTTCCTGCATTAAATCTCTTGTTAAGGTGTTGCTTGCTGTGGCAGAGAATGTCTCATTAGGACAGGTGCCTCTGAGTAATGTTTTCCAGGTTTGTCAGATGCTAAAGGGCGCTCCCGAGCAAGTCGTAAATGAATGACTTCCTATTGTGCCATTTATCAAAACCGTAGTTTGTAAATACCAAAGAATGCACTGATTCTGCCAACACGCCGCTGTCATGTTTTTTGAGCTGTTGTGAACTTGTGAACTTATAACTGTAATTATAGGACTGGGGCTTAGGCATATACATGACATCAGTGAGCACAACCTGCTTAACTCTCTAGCCACTGAACTGATCAGTATGCCAGCCAAATAGCTCTTAGTAACAAGAAGGCTAACACCCTACCACAGAAAACCTATTTGCTTTTTATTCTATCTTCTAAGGAATGCATGCTTCTACCTTCCAAAATAAAAGGAACTCCTTATAAATGGCTAGAAACGTTCTTAGTTTTAGTCTTTAGTCCATTTGTTTTTAATTTTAGACCCATTTACTATTATTTATTGAGCATTTGCTTGTAGGGGCCTGCTAGCATTTCACAGTCGTGCTTTTAATAAAATACAAGAAATAAGAAGTGACCAGGCTCCCCCTAAACTGGATCTGGCCGAGTGGTCTAGTTTGGATACTGCCCCCTAGTGCACAAGTTCACATTACATTTTTTGGGCCAAGGATGCAAGATCAAGCAAGGTTAGAGCAGACGTGCATTATCAAGTGTGTAGGTGTATCACTTCATACTAGCAATAGAGTAATATTTTGAATTCCTTTAAACGTTAATTGTACAGTTTGTACAATATTACATGGTTCCCAAATCTGAAATAATAATTGATTTCAAAAATTCACTTATGATCTGTTTTTAACCTATTAAAATGGACTTAGTTTGTGTCAAAAGCTACCTTCCTTTTAAAATAAGAAAAAGCAGTAATAGCAAAAGAAGACACATTACATATTTCGATACTTTGATCTCTGATTAAACAAATCAATAATTAGTCTTACCAATCTGTTCATTCAGATTCCCCAATGAAGGATTATCTAGCAATTATGTTTTATCCAACAGTGCATGCAACAATAAACTGTATTTTTTATAGAGTGATATAAAACATATTATCCCACAGCTTTAATTTTAAAACACAGCCTTAATATTACACACTAATACATTTTGCTATGCCCACTATAGACATGCAGATCCCATACTTCATCTTATGGCAAATTTAAACAGGTTCAAGGGGCTTCAGAATGAGACACCTGGTTCAGTGGGGTTAACTGTAAAAGAGGCCCAAAGGAGACTTTAAATATATGCGTTATCATCATGCCAATTTTCAAACAGCCACTGCTAATTCATTGAGGTCAGTTGTAATTAATGGTTGTAATTAATGTTTTTTTTTTTTTTTCTGTTTAATGAAGTAGCACTCGTGACAGCCCTTAACTCTTCACTTGTGTTACTAGACTACACGAGTGCAAAGCTTTGACTGGGTTCACTGTGAGCGCTCTTCCTGTTTGGCAAAGCATCACCGCCCCCTCACTCACAGCACTGCCCTGTCCTTCGCCGGAGCCTCAGCCACATTCACACACGGACGGAGGGTTCCTGTGGATGCTGTGCCATGCTTAATTAGAGCGGAGCCCCAGGAGAGCTGTCCGCAGAGAGGGGGCTCTGGGGACACACACTCCGCCGTGCCCCCGGTGATGGGGTTTCCCACTCCACGACGACAGTTGCCACAGTGAGGGTTGTCGTGGCGCTGTAGCCCCTGGACGCTGTGTAGGCGAGAAAGCAAATGACACAGACAGGAAGTGATGGCTGAGGGGGTGGGAGGGAGGTGCTAGTTATAACAGTACACACACATAACTTCACACTGAGCGTGTGTGTAGAGTGATGAGCATGCACTCACTCATGATCTCACCCTATTTACATGCAGACTCACATATAACACATGGACATGTGCAGATAACTACGCTGGTCCTCCTGTGAGTCTGTAGTTAGTATAGGTTTACCTAAACAACATTGAACAATGGTGAACAAAGTGATGGTAAATTTTCATCAAAAATGTTTTGGTGTATAAGACATCATCAGTTACAGTGCCCTCTACAATTATTGGCACACTTGTCAAGATGTGTTCTTAGGCGTCTAATAATAATAAGACAGCACTTCATTTTCTCCTATAACATTTCACAAGATAGGAGAATACAGAGAGAGGCATCTTCGACCATTCTTCTTTGCAGTCCTGGGACCTCTCGTGTGTACTCTTTCCTTCTCAGCTCACCCCACACTGTCAATCTGGGGACTGAGATGTTCATGGGAGGAACTTGATTTTGTGTCTGGTGAACCATATTTGTGTAGATTTGGTCACAAGTTCAGGGTCATTATCTTGCTGAAAGACCCAGTGATGACCCATCTTCAGCCACCAGATGTTGATTTAAATGTCCTGGTCTTTCAAAGAGTTCATGATGCCATGCACCCTAACAAGGTTCTCGGGGCCTTTGGAAGAGAAAGAGGTCCACAGTATCATCGATCCTTCCGCATACTTCACAGTGGGCATGAGGTGCTTTTCCACACACAGTCCCAGTTGAAGTCTCAGTCCCGCTTAGTGAACTCCAAACATTTGCGTTTATGCTTGTAAGTAAGAAAAGGCTTTTTCCATGCATGCCTCCCCAACAGCTTGTTGGCATGTAGATAGTGTTTGATGGTTGTTATGGAGACCTTGTGACCCCAAGATGCTACTCTAACAGTGAGCTTTGGAGAACGTTTTACTTCTCTTATCGTCCTCCTTACTGTGTGTGGTGGCAAGATAAACTTGCATCCTCGTCCAGGCTTGTTTGTCGCTCTTCCAGTTGTTTTAAACTTCTTGATGATTCCTCTGGCTGTAGATATGGGGTGCTGTATATACAAATGTTTATTAATACATGAATAAACCACAAAAATCACATGTAAAGGCCTTAAAATAGTTTAAATACAATGTTAGGGAAACACAAACACTCTAATGTAGATTCATGGAAAGATCATTGTTTTGATGCTTCATCAGTGATGTAGCACTGGTCTGTCCCAGGATGGCACAGCAGCAAATTGGCTTATGCAATTGGTCCTTCAAAGCCTAGTAACTGTAACTATGCCCAACATACCTCTAAAAAACTTTACAATATGCCGTAGCATATTTGTAAATATGAAGTTGCCCATTTTCACAATTTGGTGGGAGGAGTGAATTGTTACTCATTTCTCAAACCCAAGTTGAAGTAGAGAGTGTGGTTAGTTAGCAGGCAGACAATGCTGGAGTAGCCAGCCAACATGTGACCCCCTAATACTAGGGAGTGTTCCGCATGCTGTTAGTAATTACTCATTTCATAACATATCTGTGAACTGATTACTGTATTTTTTCTGTAAATGTAACAGAGTTACCTTTTTTGTGTCCTGGTTATGTAATAGTAGTGCTGCTTTGTATTCACAGTTCTTGCCTTTCTCAATTGCCCACATCTCCAGTAATCCTGGAATCATGGTTCCTTAGCTCCTTAGAAAAATCACTGTATGTAGAATTAAATGTATTTCGGCAATTAAAAGATAGTTTTAGCTAACATAACCATGCCCTCTATCTAAAGATGCTTGTGGCATATTCTCAATCAATAGCACTCCAGTTTAATGAGCTGGCTTAATTAAGTTATAAATTAAACTCTGTAATTGCACTTTGACCTCTGTCAGGAAACAACAGACGTCTTGCCTCTGTTTAAAATGAAGGGTGACCTTTGGTGTGAAAATCTTTATTGGAACGGATCGCTTGTCCGCTGGAAGTATGAGATTTTTATTTTTTGAAAAGCAGTGATGGGATATTTATTCTACCTCTGTTTGATTTGTAGTTGGATAATCTGGATGAGCAGGCAGCTCAGATCAGGAGGGAGCTGGATGGGCGTCTACAGATGGCTGATCAGATTGCCAGGGTGAGTTTAATTTTCTAATCAGTAGCATACCTGAGATATTGACACAAGAGAGTGTGAATTTGTTTGCATGCTCTGTAAACCTGAAAATTACCAAAGCTGACACTTGTTCAATACTGTTGTATGGAGCTTGCTGGTTGAACATCTAGATCCTAATATATTTTTTCCTGCTGTTTTTTAAACCACAGGCTGGCAAGTTCCCCAAGTTTGTGTCTAAGGAGATGGAGGCCATGTACATCGAGGAGCTGAAATCATCAGTAAACCAGCTGATGGCCAATTTGGAAAGCATGCCTGTGTCCAAGGGAGGCGAGTTCAAACTTCAGAAGCTGAAGAGAGGACACAACACCTCCATTATTGACATGGGCCAGGAGGACGAGAATCAGCTGTCCAAGTCGGACGTGGTCCTCTCTTTCACTCTTGAGGTATTGGAGTACTGGCTGTCTTTAGTAACTATGTTATATATACAGTGCTGTATAGCAGTTTTAGACAGAGCAAATTATACCTACAGCCATTTTCTATTTTTAAAGGCAAAGTATTTACAGTTCATGCAGTCATGCAGTGCATAGATTGGCTAATTGGTCCTTCATTAAATTCACATATGTGTGCTGGTGAAGATAATGGACAGATATGTACAATGACTGGAGTGCACTGAGTAGCCAGGAACTATGTGTAACGTGTAACTGTACATGGATTTTAAAAAACACTAAAGAATGTTCTATGTTTAACTGCATGTATGCCTATTTCAGATGTTATATAGTGTTTTACAGGCAAAAAGCACACTTGCTGCTGAGAAGGTGTGACTGTTGGCTGTTTGTTATTTTTATATATCACTGCTGTTGGAGCAAGATCTTCAATATTTTCTTTTCATTTATTTTTTTTGTCAAGGTTCAAATAAAAATTTTAATATTTATTTTTTTTTAAATTTAAAGGTTTAGTGCACAGTGTTTGCATATTGGACAAAAAAACATTAGTAGATAAGTGTGCAGAAGTGATCTTCAATCATCAAAAAAATATTAAATCAATAAAACATTGAACTATATGTAAACAAGAACATTTGGCACCACTAGTCTCCTCTTAGGAGGTCAGTTGTAAGGCAGGAGGTAATCGATAATCCAGCATGCTAAAATGAAATTCAAATACTATACAAAAAGGACATGCACAGTCACATTACAGTCTTTATCCAAGGAATGACATGAGGACAGAGCTGCTATCTTTTTACGGTGTACAGAGCCCTCTTTATGCAGGACCTAACAGCATTGTCACTATGTGTCACTGTCACTTGCCTTTTTATAGAAATATTGCATTACTCATTGCCTACAACTCTGCTTTTCTGCTTGACAGCACTAATTTGTCAAAAGGAAGGATCAGCGTAATGTGCTTTTAATGTTTTTCCCATTATGTGCCATGTCATTCAGACACATCAGGGAATATGATTCATTGATGTGTCTTTTATTTAGCTCTAAAACTTGATTTAGAAGTACAAATTAATATGGGCCCTGATGGGCGCATATGTATATGAGCAGAATGTTTTTTTGCATATGTATGACACTGAATTCAAATATCCAGCTCTTTGCTTCATTTACACAGAATGTCCTCTGAAAGTTTTAAGGTTTGTCTCTCCGTATTAGAAATTCATGAGAGCCTGCTGATGATAGAGAATCTGAGAATCTGAGAGAGTGATAGATTTAGCTAGCAGCTCCAGTGTTAGTTTGACACATCTGAGGCTTCAGGATTCTCTAGATTTCCACACTTTTCTTTTGAATAAATGAAATGAATTGTGAGTAGAGAATGCTACAGTATGTTACAAAGAGTTATACTGCATTCCTGATGAATTATCTTGGAGATTATTAAATACCCTGAAGAACTCTCTCACCCAAAAGTTGTTGCTATAATTATAGCATATTGTGCTAACTTGTTCTCCGAGCTGTTCATTATAAGATTGCAGGGCAATAGTCATTAGTCTACCTGGCAAAGCAGTGGTTTATGGATTTGAGAAGCAGAATTGAGTCTTGGATGTATGTTTTATGTTAGTGCTCTGGTTTTATGGGGGATGCTGGGAGTGCGAGCATTGATTTTTGTTACGTTGCTTTCAGCAGTGAAGTGAATAACGCATAATCAGTGCAGTGCTGCAACCGAGTGGGGTTATTGCAATAAGGATGCGGAATAAAAAGTGCCTCAGCAGCCTTTACAAATGTAATGCATTGAATAATTCAGATGTGTAGGACCTACATGATTGTCACATGGAGGTTTTGTCTTTCAGTTCATTGGCTTTTGTCAGTACCTGCATAGAGGTATGTTTTATTTATTTGAAAATTCATATATTTGAATCGATTTAATTCAGTGCAGCACTTTTTTTGCATGACTGAATAAGGGCACTTTCAAGCTTAGCTGGTTTGCAGCAGACCAATCAAACTTTCACTTTAGTTTGGTTTGTCATGACAGGTGCGAACACCCCACTCATGCTATAGCATGCACCAGACAAATAAATTGTGGACCTCCAAATTGTGGTTCTGTAGGGATCACATTTTTACGATAGTCCACATCAACCATGAAATCCAGAATCTCATCACGAGCTGCATGGAACATTTTTAGTGGGGCATTAGCATTCCCAATCTGGTTCAACTCTGAAGTTGCACATAAGATTTATTTTAAATTTTTTTGATTGTGCTTCACATACATTAACGTTCTTTATTGTAATGCAAATTATGGGTAGCATAATTAATTTCTAGAATACTAGTGGGGGATATGACTGAGTTTTATGCAGTTATAGGCTTGTAAAACTTAAATAACATTGATTTTTGACTTTACAAAACCAACTATTAAAACAAGTTCAATCCACTTGAAAGTGAGCCCTGTTCCAGTTCTCTGCAGGTGGGGATGCATTTTTAATTTGGTCTGCACCAAATCAGAGCTTCTACTCCTTTTCTTCTAGCATCAGACTTGCACTACACTGTCCATGTAATCTGCCCTGGCCTTAAAAGATGCTTATGTTGTTCATGCAGCAGCCGCTGCAACTGATAAGAACCAATGAGTAATAAAATAACAGCAAAGCCAAGCATTTGATTTTGGCACACTACATAATGTGTGTCTGGCTAAACATAACCAACTGAAACAGATACAGTGACACAAAAACCCAAACTCAGGAGTCGACTTTATTAAACAAACTAGGTTTAAAAAATTCTCACTTTGTTCTTTCTTTGGTAATTCAGCTTTACTGAAGTCTTTAAAACCTTTAAAAGGTTTGTGAGGATTTATCAGAAAATGAGAACCTGAAGTACTCAGATGTGACCAGATTATTAACACTGAAATATTAGTTAATGATGACTATTCTAAAAGTGTTCATAATAACTGCTGTGCAGCCTGTTAAACCAAATGTACCACAAGTTATTTCATAAGAGTTTCTAACCACCTATGTATGTATGCATGTATGTATGTATTATGTATAAGTGTTAAATGTGGTCCTTCTGTGTAGGTTGTTATTATGGAGGTGCAGGGGTTAAAGTCTCTGGCTCCAAACCGCATTGTGTACTGCACCATGGAGGTGGAGGGAGGAGAGAAACTCCAGACTGACCAGGCTGAAGCCTCCAAGCCAACGTAAGACATGCTTTATACTTTCTCTTTTATTTGTTTATCGTTAGTGTGACTTTTGTACCAACTGAGAGATAAAAACATGTAGTACTGCATTTTGTTCATTTCTTACCCTCTTCTAAAACTGATGCTGATTTTCAAGCTATCCTCATACATTTAAAATAATCATAAAATCATCAGAATCAACCGTTTATTTAACAGTTCTTTACCACTTAAAGTCCAAGTCTCTATGTGGACCCACACTTCAATCCCTCACTCTTCTAACTACACAGCACACAGATTAGTGTAATAATATTTTATTGAATAATTGAGCAGAATCCTTGATTGCAGGTACTAAATAGTAAGTCTTACACTCTTAAAATAAAAGATCTCAGCTGGAAGTAAAAAGGGTTATTCCAAACCAATACTTATTTTTCTTAAAGGAGCAATTTCATGACATAAGCTGTTGAATTATTCCCTAAACAATAGGAGGCACCATATCACCTGAAGATTGTGGTGTCCACCCTTAACGTAAAAACCCCACAGTTGCTCTTCCACCTCATTAGTGTTAGCATCAAGGATGGGCAAGAATATAACAGTAAACTACTGTAACCTTCAGGATTCTCATGAAAAAACATACCTCTGAACGAGTTTCTCATTTCCTCACTTTCTGTTGATAGAATTTGCACCTTTAAAAACTTTTATATGTAATTTTTTTGTGTATTTTTTTAAGCAAACTATTGGTGTAAATGAAAAATATCAGTGTGATGACAACCACTATGTCATATGAAGATTCTGTGTCAAACACAATGTTTTGTGGGTAATGCTGTACTTCATAAGGCTCCATCCCACCTACAAGGCTCCATCCCACCTACATACTCTCTTTATGACAACTGACATTAACCTACATAAACATTTTCGACTTTGATATCTAGCTACCTACGTCAGGTGACCTCGACCTTTTCTGCCATTGGCTTGTGTCATAGCACTTTTTGGATAAAATGATCTAACATGATGTAGAAACTGCCTTTACGACTTAGTGTGTGCTGCACTAATGCAATGACATCGCTTATATTTTAGGAATGATGAAACAGAACTCTTTTAAACTCAGGGCCACAGCAAATGCTCATTTTTGTTCAAGCGCTGTTACGTGGCAAGCTGTATAATATAATCAGCATTATGTTACTAAGCTACAAAAGTGTCATGACGATGGTAAAAATGTTACCTGACATAGATGGTAAATCAGCTTGAAGTTGTTATGATAAATTATGCTAATTGGAATAACAGTTTATAAGTGTTTATGTAAGTTTCATTTAGCCTTATGAACACTGGCAGACGGTAAAATGATTTTACAGTTTGTCGTTTGAACCATACGCCCAAGCCAGTAATTTTGTAGGAACAATTATTTTAAGAGTGTATGATTAATAACTGAATAATTAACCTGTCATTTAAGAGGTTAAATACATCAT
The DNA here is from genome assembly GCA_021613375.1 of Megaleporinus macrocephalus. Classification (NCBI taxonomy): domain Eukaryota; kingdom Metazoa; phylum Chordata; class Actinopteri; order Characiformes; family Anostomidae; genus Megaleporinus; species Megaleporinus macrocephalus. The sequence goes on along the minus strand of CM038704.1, from coordinate 18,288,914 downwards.
AAATCATTAAGAATGTTATAAACACTGTAATCCTTTGAAACACATTGCAAAACACTGCTGCTACCCTCTGAGTGGAGGTGAGTGAACATCATGGCAACGTCGCTTCAGGTGCTGTGTGTTCAGCCTGCACTGGTTTGGACACACAGCGGCAGAGGCTCTGGGGAGGAGCACATGATTTTGAGCTATTTTTGGGCCCCCTCTTCCGTCACTGGATCAGGTGCCAATTTATAATGAACTAAAGAGGGGGAGGGGAAAAGAGTGTGGGGGGGTAAGGCAGAGAGACAGTGTGAAAGAGAGAACGGAAGAATGAAAGAGAGCGCAGCCTCTGTTTCCCCTCACAAGTGCAGTCAGCTGTGGAGAAACTGATTAGAAACGAGGAGAGAGAGAGTGAGAGAGAGAGTGAGAAAAGAGAGAGAGAGAAAGGGAAAAGCAGGAACAGGCTAGAGGAAAGAGTGAGAGAGTGAAAATGAGAGAGCCTCCAGCGCTCAAGAATAATGACATCACAGGAGAATTGACGTGATCCATCATTGCACATGCAACGCATAGTTTCACATGCAACTGACTGACTGTGTGCTTTAAACTCCAGCACAACCTACAGCACATCTGTGGACGGTCCACTATATCCGGATGCTGGACATATAATGTCTTTCTGCCCATCCCTGGATGCACAAGGTCACCTTCATGCTCTGCGTCATTGGTGACAAACCCCAGCATGAAGCCGCACCAAGGACACTCTCTCCTCTCTACTGCTTCCTTTCTCTCCTCACTGCCCCCTCCCCCCGCCCCCTTTTTTTTTTTACAACTTTCTATTTCTCCGCTCTGACCTGTTCCCGCAGGAGCGGCGGTGTGCCTGCAGCTTACATAGAAAGGTTTGCAATGACAATCAGAATCAGTTAAGTAAGACGGAACTAGAAATAATGTTTTTCACTAAGCCGCTTGTATCACACGCACATACATGCAGCACAGGAGCACAGCGACATTCACACGAGCGCAGTGTTCAGCGATGTGTGCTGTAGTGCAGTGTCAGCACCCTCTTTGCCGTTTACCCTTAGCGCTGTCAGAATGCTAACCGCCTCATCGCCGTGGGAGCCAACCACGCTGGACCAGAAAGAAACCACCTGACCAGCTGCAACCAGGCTCCATTCATTCTCATAGTGATTTAGTGGAGGTGACTTCTTTTGAAGCACCTCATGTCAGCCCAGCTTAATATTTGAACCCCATAAGATTTAATATGTCACTTGTCATATAGATACAAAACATCTTACAAAGCTGTTTTTGTCATGTCACAAAACATGTATATATATATATATATATATATATATATATATATATATATATATATATATATATATATATATATATATATATTTGGTGACATCACAAAACATCTTTAGAAATTTCCTCTACTTTTTTTAGAGAACGAAAGTTGACATAATATATAAACCTATAAAAATATATACATATAAAAATATATACAAATATATAATGAAAGTTTCACAATGTACTATGCAGTGCTCAGTCCATACGGTATATGGTCAATACATGCACCCATTCTGTAATGTCACAAAAACAAACTCATCTAATATCCACATATTCAGCCTACAGCAGTTTAGCCCTGCTCATGTTTTTGGGTCCAAGAAATGATTCTGCTCCAACTGCTTTTTGAATGACACTCAACAGTGCAGCCAATTGGAACAGATATCATTTACACATATCAGTCTTAACAGCCTGTGAAATTCTAATGAATAAAGATTGGTTGGTAGTTTAAACCACAAAAATGTTATAAGTAGACATCAGTAAAAAACTAAATTACTGACCCTTTCAGCCTGGCCTGCGTTTTGGATGAGACACGAAATAGAGAAGCCAGTCAGAACAGAGATCATTTACATGTATAGGTTTTAAAGCACAGTTATAAAAACAGCTCTTGTCGTTCTGAAGGATGAGGAGAGGTTGGAAAATAGTCATGTAAAAATACATCATGACGTAAATACACAAATGAGTGTACTTACATACTGAAAGCAAATTGTAAGATAGGAAATCTTACTTCAGCAACTTCAGTGGATAATTCAGTAGATACAGTGAGATATGGAAGTTCGGGACTTGAAGGCAACTATGGCTATTTATTATTTAGCCATGCTGCCATTCCAGTCATGTTGTTTATCAGTTGTACCTCAGTGCCCTTTTACAAGCACCCAAACGCTAGTGTTCTTTAATCTTTTCATTTTATGACTGTGTTTTACGGTCCTGTGAGTGTGTTTATGGGCTCTTCCCAGTTGAGTTACTGTGAAGCCCCCCATGTGGTTAGAAGTGAGACTGGTGATATTGTCTTCAACGACTGCAAACCCCGACGTCCTGAGTCTAAATTCGTCACTCTCACACTCTCACAGAGACATTTTTTCTGCACACAGATAAAACACAGTTCACACACACACACTTGCTCTCTCTCTCTCTCTCAGTCTCTCTCTCAATTTGACTGCTGTCTCTGACACGTGCAGCCTGTTTCCACGGCAGCAGATGATGTCACGTGTTCTGGCTTTACTAGGCAGCATTTACTTTGCTGCTTCTCATTGAGGCTGTGTATGTATGTATGTGTAGTTACAGACTAAATGATGGATGTTTTTTTTGATTAATATATTATATGTCTCAGCATATTAGAAGTGTTTCAGTTCTGTAAGTGTAACTTTGAGTCTGCAGCAATGAACTCATCCTTGATAGTACGAGGATAGCGAGCCGCTGTTGGCCAGCTGATGGGTTTTCTGGGTGGCCCACTGGTGGTTAAACAGAATATTAGACAATATACCAATTTATTGCACAATTTTCAATTTGCTCTTCCTTTATAAAATAGATTAGTTAATAATTTTCGTCTAGCACAGTTTCAGCAACAATTTTGTTTGCAATATTTGTCTGTTTATTTTCTAAAATTAAAGTTTATGCATTTACATTTTGTTTGAGGAGATTAAAAACTAGTTACACCTTGTACACAGGACAGTAATTTAGGTGGTCAAATGGTGGACCAGCAGTGGCATACGGTCAGTCTGGTGCTGACATTATCAAGCAAACAGACTGGTGCGTGCTTGGTTTCTGGGATACTGAGTGATTCTGAATATACAGAGCCGGGCAGAAGTTCATTCTTTCTATATTTCATTTCCATTATGGATACATTACTCATTTTTCAAGACACATGTTGGAGGATTAGATTAAGTAAAAGTAAGTAAAAGTTTAACAGAATGACTAAAAACCTCTAATAACCATCACTGACTGTTTTGTGGATTATTTGGATTGTGAGGAGAAAATTACAACCAAATTCTAACACCAAACTTTGAGAGGTGTAAATATAATAAATCCATGCTTATGAAAAACTGAAACTAAGTGTTCTGGATAGGATGGACGCTGTAATAAAATCTGAGCATAGAGATAGTAAATACTTCATAAAATAAAAAGAATATTATTATATATTATTGAAAGTTCTGTGTGATTTTGTGTTAAATACACATTTTCTCTTTGAAAAATAAGTAATATTTAGCTGCTTTGTCTGAAATTAAAATAAATTAAGTTGAATCTGAACAGTACTGTATGGATTTGTTAGTATAGATTTTTTATTTTTTTACTGTCTTTTGTGCATTTGAGCATATTTCCTTCATAAGGCAATCGATCGAAGTGCGATATAGGTGCTGCATAATATACCAGCTATTCAAAGCACTATACATCTTTCTCTCTCTCTCCTTTTTCACACTGACTTTCTTCTTTGCAGTATGTCTCTCACACACACACACACACACACACACACACACACACACACACAACTGCTCCTCATTGTTTTCCTCCCCTTATGATGGCTTTACCCAGAACAAGGATATATATCTGAGGGGGGATGAGAGCATGTAGAATGGAAATATCTGAAGGTGGGAGTAGATAGAGAGAGAGATCAACCAGGGAAGCTAAAGATCCCAGGAAAGGAGTGAAGAAGGTGGGGCTTTGAAAGAGTGTACTATCTGCTCTGTGTGGATATTATGTAGTGAAATGTTTAAAGTTAAAGAAAGTCTTGGAAAGGATTTATATATGGTCACTGTCTAATGAAAAACATGCATCTCCATTTTTGTCGTTTTGAGTTTTCTGCATTATTTGAACACACCAATGGTCCTTTACATGGTTCCATTGACTTACATTAAAAGTAAAGTATGTTTTGGTTTTTCCTGTAAAGTTGCAATTTTGGAGATATATACAGTGTACAGATTATAATTAAGCGTGTCACAATCATAAAATTTTAGCTGATTTGTAATTGCCAGAACAGTTAACTGAGAACAGTGATTTAATCATCCTGTTGTGTCTATATTATTCTATTAGTACTATGAGTATCAGTACTTTGAGATTTGGCTGATACGCTGATTAGCTGTTTTGTTTCCTATTTTATCTTTAAAGCTAATACTATGTACTGATATAAATTATATACCATTCAATCAAGTGAATATGTGATGAATAAATTCTTGCTCTGCAAGCACACATGCTTACAAGGTTCGTCTCGGCTACCTAGTTGACATTACTCAGTGCAACTCTTTGGTAATGTTCTCTTAATCATCTTAAATAATTGCAAACAGGACATTTTGTAATTGAGACAGGCCTAGTAAGCATTTAAAATAATCATCTGTTTCAAAACATTTAATTCACTCCTCAGTTCATATAATGCAGCCTGTTTTAAATTATTATGAATTTAATTAACTATGAATTCACAAAAAACAATATTTAAATGTCATGTTCACCATGGTTTAGCTTGTGCCTATTTGTGCTGAAGTTATAAGGAGCTTTTTAGCCTGGACTGCTTTTTGAATGAGGCACAAAACAGGGCAGCCAATCAGGACAGAGATCATTTACATACACTAGTCCTAAATGCACAATAAGAAAACCAACCAGTTGAATTCTAAGGGATAAATAAAGGTTGGAACATGGTCATGTAAACATGAATTGTGGCACATAAAACACACAAACTGCAGGTGGATATTAAAGGAAACAATACAGTTGTTTTTTAAGAATGATGTACGATATAGAACCATGTAACACAACTTCAGTGGCACAGTACCTCATCCACTGATATGATCCTGCTGCGTTGATTTTGTTGATTTCCTGTAACTCATCAGAAGCAGACAATGTGATCGTATTTGTGTGTGTGTGTGTGTGTGTGTGTGTGTGTGTGTGTGTGTGTGTGTGTGTGTGTGTGTGTGTGTGTGTTACAGATGGGGGACTCAAGGAGACTTCACCACTACACACCCTCTGCCTGCGGTCAAAGTCAAACTGTTCACTGAGAGCACAGGAGTGCTGGCCCTGGAGGATAAGGAACTGGGCAGGGTACGGGTCTGCTTCTGCTTCATCTGTTTCACATTTGTGTGCTTGTGCTTCACGTGCTCCTGCTTTACTGAAATGGAAAGAACTGATGATGCTGTCAGCTTGTGACGTTCAGTGAAAAACAGAACTATAAATCATAAATGAGTGAATTTATATTAATACAAATAAGTGTAAGCATTTTAGGTGAAGGGAATATATCTAATATTTCTTATCGCAGCATGCTGTAAAGCTATTAAATTATTATTTAGTCTGTTTCTTTATTACTTAAATAAATGACTGACTTTATTACTTACATAAAGTGATGTTTTGTGACATTGTACTGCGCTGGTAGATTTACTTTCTTCAAGAAATATTTTTTGAATGTAGGTTTACTAGTGCAGAAAAAAAAAAAATTACTGGTAAAAAAGTAAATATGTCTAGTAATAGGTCACATAACTGTATTGATAAAACTATCCCATAATAAGAAAATAGATATCGTCCCTGTTCAAAGAAAAACATGCATCTCCATTTTTGTCAGTCATTATATTTCTATATCATTTAAACACAACAGCTGATGTTTACATTGTCTGAATCTTTCATAATGAATGGACCAATAGAAATGCTCCAAAATAGCTTGGAAATCATTCTGGTTCCATTGACTTACATTAAAAGTAAAGAAGGTTTTTTCTCTCTCCTGTAAAGTTGCCTTTTTGGAGAGACAGGTTTTTCTTTGGACAGTGACAATATATTGCTTACATTTAAAATCTTTCGCTTTTTTTCAAAGAGTCACATTTAGTTTACACAGAATAATGCGGTCCAATGCCGTAGTATTTTATACATGTAAATTAATTGAGAAATCATAATTTCACAGGTAACACAGATAAGCATGTACTCACTGTACTCATGGGAGAATTTAAAAATCAGTTTAAAGTCAACAGGCTTGTGAACTTTTAAGACTAGGCTTGTCTTGATATTGGCAACCCCTAATAACATAGCTCTAAGAGATAACTATGCAGTGCTATAATATTTCCACTGTACATCACACAGAGGGCGACCACACCACCTGTCCTTTGGTTCTTAGTCGTTTCGTTTGCTCTGATAACTCGCAGGGTGAATTAGAAAAATCAATAGTAATTCATTATTTAGATGTAGATTCAAAGATAACTGCTGTAACTGAATACTGTATAGATATTGTGGTCTGCTGGAGGTTGATAGCTAAAATTTGAACACCGGCTACTTTGTACACATTAAGGTTAGTACACAGAGAGGCCATTTCAGCATCGTTTCAGTGCTGCTGGTCGGCTTCCTCTGTCTTGCTTTTCTTTCGGTGGGCGGAAAGAAAAATGAAACTATTCAGTTAAAAAAGAAAGACCAGACGCTCTGTCCATTTGCTGACATCACTCTGTCCTTTTTGTGTTCCCCGCTGACACACACACGGACGCACACACATAGTAGAAAGGTCTATCTCAGACTCAATTAACCTCCCTGTGGAGAGACAAGTCCAGTTCAACCTTTAAGTCTAAACTCTATTGTGACATTCAGCGCTGTATGAAAAAGCCACAAGTGGAATTAACTCAAGCAAAATTGTGTTACGTGACTTTTTGTTGTGTCTCTAGCGCTTTGTGAATTTTGAAAGTGACCTGCCAGTTTTAGTTGGCTTTAGTTTTAGTTTATATATACACTGTGGATGGAATTCTTTGACACTATGTTGTCTTGTTTATTTATATGTGAAATTTAAATCATATATCAATTATTTGTGAAAATAGGAGGAAATGGAAATTGGGTATTGTTAACACAGGATGAAATATAGTTGGATGGCCATTGATATTCTTGAGGCTGCCTCTTAACTTAAAATGTGGCATCACGAAGCTGAAAATTTTCATTTCTTTTTCATTTCTGTCACAAAGTACTATTTTAAATAAGCAAACACATGAACGTGAATGTGCTTCAACCTGTTACTTTGATTAAATCAGTAATAAGTATTTATATAGTGATATGAATTACATTTGACATATTTTGAAAATACTGACTTTCTTTTACACAGCGCCTGAGTCTCTTGACAAATGAACCAGTAGAGATAAGAGATAATAGAGAGTGCAAAATGTATTTGAATCATTGTTATCTTAAAGTACCTTGCAAAAGACAAAGACCACCCTTCATTTATTCCATTTGCAGTCATAATTACTATTAAGTGCCAGATATTTATTTTCCAGGAGGTATTTCGGAGGAGTTTAAGTGTAAGATAGTGAGAAAGTTAAAGGAAAGTCTATGAATATCTAAGAGGAATGCAACTTTCTTCTGAGGAAAAATATCTCTGCATATTTTTTTGAAAAACTTCAAGCAAATCTATAGAAGCTGTAATAAAGGCAAAGGCTGTACACAATAAATACTGAAATGGTTGATATTATGTTCAATTTTTGAGGTTTCTGTGTAATTTTCTACTTTTTCCTGGCACTAAAAAAAATATAACTTGTACTTAATTGCATATCTGAAGACTTTTGCACAGTCCTGTAAACTCAAAGTTAATAGATTACTAATAAATGACTAGCAAACAGAGCTTTGAACAATTGTACATGCATAAAATCATGATATGTTCATATAAAACAATGGTTAATTGATAAATTTCAGAAATATTCCAAACAGATTTTTGTAGATTTGGGGAAATAAAATACAAAACAATTGGATCTAACTGCTCACTGTGTGGCTGTAAGGGACAGACAGGGATGTATTCCATTTTCTGATCTTAATAAAGGGGTATGGCTTAAATAGGGTTTGTGAACCAAAACTCTAGGACATAAAAATGTGATTTTTAAATTTAAAAATCACATTAGTCTTTCAGCCTTACTTTAAAATAAATAAAAAATATGTTTTTAAAACCAACATTAAAAAGTATTATTTTTACAAATAGGAATGTATAGAGCAGCCACCTCCCAATATCAAAATTAGATTTTTTTTGTACTGTGGTTCTGCTATATGGTATCTATATGCACAGATAAAAACATATTAGCACTTGGAAATGTGCAATTACTAAGCTCAAGATTTCATGCAGCTCTTCCACTACTCTAGCTAAGGGGGGCATAGTGAGTTTGTAGATATACCAGTAGTGAGAGGTTAGGTTACATAGGTTTACCAGTCAACAAATCATAAATCAGTGCTGAACAGCTTATTGCAGGCCTAATTTCAAGTCAGGTTAAATGGTTTCTGCAACAGATTCAGCATCAACCCACATGCCTCCCCACAAACTAATACAAGAAGCACGAATGCTGAAGTCTGACTAGACGCTGCCTTTTGCTTTTTGACCTTGCCTGCTGACAGGACTGTGTGATGTGTTTCCTCTGAGGCTGAAGCAGGCAGCCGTCTCGAAGCTCTTTAACTCTGCAAAGAGAAAGATTACGCCAACTCATCAGAGAGAGGGAGGGGGGAGGGGGAGCTGGAGACCAAGGATGAAAGAGTGAGCAGAGAGACAGACAGAAAAAGACTGCGTGAGAGAGAGGAAGCGCGAAGGAGAATGAGAAAGAAACTCGCTCCACTCTGATAAGGTGCCAGAGGAGCAGCAGCACATTCAGCCTCCCCACGCACAGCGGGATGAGTGAAAATTAATTGAGTGTCGAACATTTCTCCAAAAACGCTGACTGGCAAAAGTAATACGTTCATATCGAAACCACTCACACCCACATCCTCGCGCTCGCAACCTGTTTATCCTTTTAGTGGAGCTGCATGCGTGAAAACAACTTGAACACAATATGGTAACATTATGGCTTTGGTGGACTTAAACTTAACTGCTGTCCTCTCTGATTGGTCAATTAGGTAGTCCTACACCCAACCCCTAACAGTCCAAAGCAGTCAGAGCTGCATAAGATGACCGTGACCAAGGCCTGCCCGGACCAAGACCTAAAGATCAAACTGGCCGTTCGCATGGACAAGCCTCAGAACATGAAGGCCTGCGGGTAAGTGTAGATTTTGTGTGGGATTTAGGTTTAGGTGGTTGGTATAGTGTATTGTGTTACACCACTGCCTTCCATGCTCTAGACTGGGGTTTCTATTCCCTACCTGGGTACCCAACGAACACTATACCAAAAGACTCCCAACACTACCTTCGCCTACCTGTGATAATGTAACTGTAAGTGGCTCTGGATAAGAACAGTAAATGTTTTTTTAGGGCTGTCAAATTATGATTCAATAATAATAAAAAAGGATTCAAATAATCAATTACCATTAAGCACATTTGGCTTATTTTATACAATCTCACCCCAATTTGTTTGTATTAAAAAACCTTTTGTTTTAGCTGTATAAGCTTAATCAGAATGCATTTACTAATTCAAAATGTAATAACATTATTTTCATTATATGAACACAGAGTGTACGTGAACCTGAAGATGAAGTTATGTAATTTCTAAATAGTGAATACACTTTCAACTCATCTTCAGTTCATCAGCAGCATCCAATAAGAGCAACAGTAGCTGTGGGTTTTAAACAGTGAGCTAATATATGATATTTACAGTCAATACTTTATGAATGTTTTATTTTGACAGCTCTATATGTTTCTGACACCCTTAGTGCAGGCTTATTAGTCACTTTTTGTTTTTTAGTGACTGCTAGAAATTATTTGGTAATTACTGTTCATTACCAACTTTAGGGAAGAGGCCAAAAACTTACTTTGCTCTTAATGTAATTCAAAGTTATTTGGAGCATTTCTATTGGTCTGTTCATCCTGAAACTTTCACACAATGTAAACAAAAACGTAATATGTAAGTTATGCAGTTCTAAGAAAAGAGCTGAGGTATGGCCCTGTGTATGGGCTAATGCCCATAATGCAAAAAAATGGTAGAACTAAAAAAGGTCTATTAATATGAGATGTCTTCTGTGTTATGATACATCCTCTGTTTTACTGTATAGGTATTTGTGGGCTTTTGGGAAGAATGTTTGGAAGCGCTGGAAGAAGCGGTTCTTTGTACTGGTTCAGGTAAGTCATCAGAGATTGAAATGTTATAAATGGAAATATGTTTATATATCACATTATAGTATATGTATATAGCTTGATATTAAATATGATGTGCTTGTTTGTGTTGCAGGTGAGCCAGTACACCTTTGCCATGTGCAGCTACCGGGAGAAGAAGTCTGAGCCTCAGGAGCTGCTGCAGCTGGATGGGTATACTGTGGATTACACTGACCCACAGCCAGGTACTCACATACACACACGTGTCTCTCCCGTTACTCTTTTGCATGTATTGTTACAGCAATATATATTTTTTAATTTTTAAATGACCTTTTTTTTTTAATGGTCATTACTTTTCTAAACATGTACAGTAACACTGAGTAACCAGATAAGGTCTTCTTTTTTAAATACTACACAGTGAAACAAAGAAATCAATGTTACCATGATAAAACATCACACTTTTTACACTCCAGTCATATTGTAACATAATCACATTATTTTTTTTAAATAAAATCAAAATAAAACATACTGCATGGCGACTGCTACATGATTAAAGTGACTGGGACATACTATTAGCATATAATACTGCATGCACATTAAAATTAAATACATTACAACAATAAATCTAAATCAAAAACTAATTTATAACTGCAGCGTTCTCTGGTTTGGTTACATATGTGACACTGTCTGCAACTGGCTAAATTCATGACAGCGTCACACTGTGTTGCTTAGAGGCAACACATTTCAGCAGTTTTGCATAATATAAAAATTTTATTTGTTTCTGAATTTTATTAGCCCTTATATTCTTGCAAGATGTTAATCATATTTTTATATAAATGAAAAAAAGTCAGATTTTGCTTTTCTGTAGAAAATATGCTTCTACAAGCTGTACAAAAAATAGCGTGACCAAGTACACTCTTTATATTGGTTTATTTAAACTCTTAATTTAATTTCGTTGTCATTAAATATGTATGTTGGTGTAAAATGAAGAGAATGGACCTGTTACCCCGAGGCAACAGCGTTAAAAGAGATAATAATCTTTTGGTCTGATGTTAATTTTCTGGCCAGGGTTAACATATTTTTGCAGAAACACTTCAATTATGCACTACATTAAATGGTCTGTAAGCTCTTGTATGTATGTGATCTCTCGTGTGTCGTGAACGTAGGCTTGGATGGGGGCCGTGCATTTTTTAATGCGGTGAAGGAGGGCGACACTGTGATCTTCGCCAGCGATGATGAGCAGGACCGCATTTTATGGGTGCAGGCCATGTACCGGGCCACTGGCCAATCACATAAACCGGTTCCGCCCACCCAGGTCCAGAAACTCAACTCCAAGGGCGGAGCTTCAGCACAGATGGATGCGCCCATCTCTCAGTTCTGTAAGTTAGGACACCGACAAAGCATATTCTCACACACAAATAGAGAAACACCGTGTCATTCATTTGACCTTCTACGTGTAAATCAGGGCTGAAAAAACTTTTGTTTCTTTTCTGAGCGGCTCACTATGCCCTAATGTTAAACTAACGCACGTGATATAATTCTGGTTTGGGATCGTGTTAACCTTGAGTCATGTCAAGCTAGTTTGCAGCCCATGGGGGAAACAGTGACTACAGATTCGCTCAGAGTCATGCGGAGACACAGGCATGCATACACAATGACATTCAGCCATTGTAATATCAGCCTAACACAGTATGTGCCTTAAAGCCTTTACACAGGTAGCATTTCAAAGATTTTTAACTGTTCAGTTCACAGAATCTATTAAAAATGTATCATTTCGATATTTAAGAAACTGGTCAATGTTAAGAAACTAATACTCTAACCCACACGGCAGCTTAGCGGACTACAGTGGTAGAAAAGGGAAGGTAAGAGTGTGTAGAGTGAAGCGTATGTTCATTCCAATGTCCCCTTCTCTGTCTTATTTGTTCTCTTTGCCCTCTGTGTTAGGTTTTAGTCCGCCCACCAAAAACATCAAAAGATGGAGCCACTTTCAAAATAGAAGCACTGAATGTTGTGAATATAAAAAAAAGTGCTAAATTATTTTTTCTATGACTATGACTAGATTTCTCTCTAAGCTGGCACAATCTCTGAATTACCAGTACACAGTTTAGACTAACCCGTCTGTGGTAATCTGAAAGCTGCTCTATCTTTTAAGTATCGACTATGAAGTCTTGTAAAAACATCATATTGGTAAGCACCCTTTTAAACGCCCAATAACAAAAGACAGAATTACACATCTGTCCCAGCGAAACCAAAGTCATCAACAGGGCTTTAATTAACTCCTGAATTCTCAAAAGCCTTTTTATATGTTTCACCCTCCAACAAGCGAGTATTCCACTTAAGTTACTTTAGAGGATATAAACAAAATAGATCCTGCTATTCAGAACCAAATCCATGTTTTTGGTGTGCATCTTTGACTCCCAGCATCTCTCCGGAAGATTTTTGTCAAAAGCGTATTTTGAAAGCTACTGAGATGTAAACACCGTTGCCTTTTTCTTGTAAGGCCGTGTCGTTTTTGAAAGCAGTAAATACCTATGAAAGGCAGTGTAGCGTGTGAAATGTAGTGGTTTTAGTTCTACAGGAGTAACCAAATACATTTATTGAGATCGGAAGGTTCAACCACAAAACAAATCTACCAACAGAGATTCTCTGCTACTTCTCCATTAATTTTTTGTCCAGTATGTGAATGTTTCTTGTGGTCAGTTGATTCCTGACAAAGTTCAGCTGATGCCATTCAACTTCCTCACTAAAACACAGACCCTAACCCCGCTCCCCCCCACCCGAAACATTATTACACAGTGTAAATGTTTCACACTGTCTACACACCCAGGTGGTTTTGAATGGCATAGATAAGTAACACACACCATGTATCTTATCTTAAATGCACCAGACAACACTGTCAAAATTGTGCTGCAGTTGATTTTGCCAGATTCTAGAATGCTATGAAGGTCCTGTTTTGTTGTAAACAGCGTTTGCTAAAGGATTTATGCTGCGTTCACATGCTCGCAGCAGACAGACGACGGCAAACTAGATATTTTATTGTTTGCAATGGAGCCGCACTAAAATATTTCGCCCTATTCGGCAACATTCAACAGAGCACAGGAGTTCAGTTTTTACAAGTTAAGTTGGCAACCACGGTGGAGAAATAAACCAGTGTTAGTGTTATAGAACCACGGACTACAAACGTCTCATAGTTGAATTCCAGATAAACCCTGTATTATACAGCAAAACTAAAGTAAAGAGTGTCCTCCTGACTTAGTCCACCTTAAACAATCATCAACAATCTACACTGCTAAAGCTGTCCTCTGATAATAATCCATTTTCACCGATTACGGTCTTGCCAGGCCAAACTTAGCTCAGTCTCATGCCGCTGTCAGCAAAACATGTGAATGCAGCATTAGAAAACAAGCAACAAACTTTAGATGACGATACAAACATAATGGGAACAAATTGGGCCCCCAAATAAAAAGCTGTTTAGTCTTGCAGACCTTGATTTACAGCTTTTGGAATGTTCTTAAATTCCAAAGTTTTATTTTAAAATATGAAGTAGAAATGGCTATATCCTCCAATACCATAAACCCATGCAGTGCCTTCATAGAATCCTTTTAGATGCTGTTACTGGCATTAAATACACATTTTTACTAGCATTCAAATATGGATGTCTAAAGGTAAGTGTATTTGCCAGTACAGTATTAGTCACTGTTACATGTCAAGTTGAATTGCTCTTATCTTCCTCCATGTAGATGCTGTAAGTGTTCATGATCCAATACACTCGTGTGGATTATAGAGCAAAGAATCCTGTTAAAAACAACTGCAGCAGAACAATGGATACAAGAAACAAAAGACACTAGTCTTTACCTCTCTCCCCATCTTTCCCTCTCTGTCTTACTCTCTCTCTCTATCTCCCTATCTCTCTCTCTATCTCTCTCTTTTTGTCTGTCTCTCTGTCTCTCTCTGACATTGTCCCACACCAGCTCAGACTGCACTATCATGTTGGTACAGGTCGTTGTTTTTACGTTGTGTTTTTCTTCCTTCATGCTTTGCTTGTACCCTTTTTTAGTCGTGCAGCTGTAGTGGGGTCAGGGTTTTCGTGTCTGCTTTTTTCCTTCAGCCTTGTTGCTAGTCTTTATGTTATTCTGGTTTGTCCCTTCTTACCCTGCTGTCTTCTAGCTGGACTTAAGGGTAAGTGCTTCCCTGTTAGCTAGCACCAGTCAGATAATCCTAAAACCATTATCTGACAAATGCAACGTGCTTTTTTACTCTCTCTGTTCCTCTTCCTCTTTCCTTTCCTCTCTCGAATCTCGCTTTTCATGCCTTAGGCCAAAGTAGACTCTCTTTTTTTGTCTATTTAATTTATTGGTTGTAGGTCAAATTCTATATACTTACATTATCCTCTGAGTTTAGGATGCATGAAATTTGAATTCGTCTCTCAGTGCCATAAAGCTCAGTTATTATGATTGATTTATTTGCATAATTGCCTTCTCTAGAATATTTAATGTCACTAACGTGAGAAGACCCCTCAGACTTAAGATGAATCCATTTCTTATATGTTTTCTGTTGTGTGATCTTCACATCCAACGTTTGTGACTGATAGCCATTTTTAATTGGATTTTCAATATTATTGAAAAACAAATTGGGAAAACAAATACCTGAGAACACATTCTGTTAAGAAAAATATATAGTTAAGAGTTATGGTGGTAGAAGAACTGTGAAAACAACATGTCAATAAAATAAAAACTGGACAAACAGTTCTTTTTAGTGTTCCACCATTTTGAGCAAAATTGGAGAAATGTATGTGTTGTGAAGTTTTGACCTATTTAACTTTTTCACTGATTAAAACAAATCTTTGGTGAAATCTGAAGTGCTTTACTGCTGAGGGTTCTGTTGCGTTTTACCTTTAGCCACTTTCCTTCTTTTCGGCTTTGGTGCACAAGAGTTGGCAAATATGTAAGTGGAGTATTCTGAATGCCAATGCCAAAGACTAGGTATTGCCATGCTTTTTTACCATGAAATACTCCCGATTTTGTAATATTTTTCAGATTTTCTGGGCCTATTTTGGATAGCTGCTTGGCCCAGCATAGCACCTTTAACAGCGAGAGACTCCATTTTGAATTTCTGTTTTGATTGCCCATTTATTGCTTGAGTAGAAGAGCACTCAAGTGTCACGTTGTCCATTTAGGTGGTGGCAAAAGGGCAGGATTGTTTTTTTAAATTATTATTAGTAGTAGTAGTAGTATTTGTTTTGTTATTCCCCATTTTCCCAGAGAATGAATGCCCCACTTTTAGCCTCTGTTGGCTTCATGCTAAACCCATGTACTTGCACCAGAACTGTAATGCTAGCCTGTTAGCGTGCCACCTCGGTGGCTTGCTTGCTAGTGTGCTCAGCGATTGTTGTGAACACACTGATAATTTCTCAAGTATTGTCAACTTGCAAATGCTAATAGAAAATAAGGAATGCATACAGTTAGCCTTCAATGGAAAATGTATCAACAATTTGTTTTCCTGCATGACATTGGAAAGCATAGTGGTTTTACTCGCTGCCTTCCCGCATGTGATTGTAGTTTACCATGGAGCATTTACATACACTCATGTTCCAAGAAAATTAACATGTAAATAGACTTAATCTGAGACAGTCTTTAATAGTGAAATCACAGATTGTCGAGGTCAAACATCTCAGTTGTTGGGAAATTAGCTATACTGCGATACTGTCATAGCTGTAATATTAACCCCCTCTCTCAAGCACACTTCTTTTGTCCCTTGTTTTCTCCACCTTTTTTCTGTTCTGTCTTCCACATGTCCTCCCTCTCTTCCTTGTACAGTCTTCTTTTTGTAACCCATGTTCTCATGTGTTCCTATTTTCGTTCTATCCATATTTTTTTGGGCAAAACTGATTTTAATGTTTCATTTGTTATTTATTCTTTCTTCTCTCATGGTTCTGTCTTCCTCATTATATTCTTTATTCTGTCTTACTCCCTCTCTGCTTTTACCCATGAAGGAATATTGATTTTATTCCTTTTTTGCCACCTCAGCTCCCATTTCTATGTTCTTGACCCTACAAAATATATATTTATTCACTAGGCTTGAATAAAATACCTTTAGTGGTCCCATTAAAACTAAATTTTAAAAAGTAGCTCCAAGTATTACGTTTTACAGTCCTGTCTTCTCTCTATGTAAAAAGTTGTTATTTTGTCCACATTCATAACCATTTCTATCTGTTTATGTGTCAAAAGACATGTTGAGCTACTATTATAATGCTCAAAGACACATTTTTCTCTGTATATTGTCTCTCATAAGTACACAATCATCACTGCACTAGTTTGTTTTGCATCATTCTGTTAAGTAACTTTCTTCAGTGGCTAAGTAAAGACATTTGATATATGTTTAAATAGTATTCTATGGTAAAATTTTAAGAAAGTGTGTTCTCGATAAACCTCATTTTTATAGAAAAACAAGGCTGATGATTCTTATTTCTGACAGCGAGAGCGTTATTATATATTATCAGCTCCCAAACCACACATGCAAATCGACTATGTTGGTGAGGAACAACCTCACAACCATCACAGCTGCAATGTTTCTGAATATGTGACAGGAAATAATTTTCTATGTGACATTAGTAACTTTTCGGCCCATCACACCACCAAGAACAGCAAAAAAAAACTCATTGGAATTAAACACAAAATCTTGTGAAAAGGATTACTATTGTTTTTTTTGAGTGTATCTTCATCCAAAGGGTGTTGGACCCACAGCAACAAAACATATAACTACTAACTAACTTTTAGCTAAAACTTGATCAAATCCTCCTGATTTTCTGACATTTCCATTTTTGCAAGCACACAATCCATCATTTTTCTCTAAGTGAGTGGCATTAACCAGTTGCGAATGGCAGAATCTATTCAATTCATGTGAATGCACAAGCATTACAATTCATCCTCAAGATCCGTAATTAGTGGTGTTCACAAACAAAAACACAGTGAAAGGTTAGAGAAACTGCACCCAGATCAGTCCATGCATGTCCATCCAGTTTGAATGTGGGTTGATGAGTTGAACTTGAGCATCGCCCAGTTCCATATTGCTAGGTCCAATTGAACTCTGCTTGACTTTTGCTGCAAGTTGACAATGTGAAAGCTGAAAGTCTTTGAGTTGCTGTAGAGTAGTTGAACGAGATTGGTGATCTTTTTTTTTGGAAGGAAAATGTATCTCTATAAAGGCTGTTTTACTAACTTCCTCTTCCTTACGCCACCCTCCCCCTTTCCCCACGTCTTGCGTGATTGACTGGATTAGATGCTGACAGGGCACAGAAGCATGGCATGGATGAGTTTATCTCAGCTAACCCCTGTAGCTTTGACCACGCCTTGCTGTTTGAGATGGTGCAGAGGCTCACACTGGATCACAGGCTCAATGACAACTTTGCATGCCTGGTAAGTGAGACATTCTAATACAGGCTTTGTGTGAAAAAAACACTATTTGTCCTTTTTCTCGTTTGAGTTTATATATAGTAATCTCATATGTTGTTATTTGCAATGTGTTCAGTAGCAACTAGCTACATGTACATGTAACAAAATTGTAATAAATCGATACTTGTCTATAAAAATAACAAAAATAGCTCATTTTAAAGCTTGAAGCAAATACCCGATTGGTATTCGATATTGGTAACTCAATATTGGTGCTGGAAAATAAAGTACAATAGTTGTGCCATCTCTAATTTTATTACTCGTTTACAATTAGTTCTTAATTGCCTGCTGAGTTTTATTTCATTGTTTTCTTTTGGTTCAGTGCCTGGTTTGATTAGCTGTTGTTCCACTTCTCATTTAACATTTTATTTTAGGCCAATTGCTGTGGCAATAGTTGCTGTTGAACAAAGATGTTCCACAGTGGTTCTCTTGGGAACTGAGTCATTAGTTGTTTGACCTGATACTTTTTTATAACTCCTACTCAAACTGTTAATTCCAAGGCTAATTTAACCTCTATTTTTTATTCAATAAAGGAACTAGTTTTTCTTGTGCTTGGGTTTAGGCTTCTGTAACCAAATCTTATTCCTGGATATCATTGTGTCATATCCAACTCCTTATCCTGTCATGATCTAGTACCACTTGAAAGGATTAAGCTTGCAACACCTTTGCAAGATGTCATGCTGTCATTTGTGTTCTGATTCCCAATTACATCACTACTGTGCCCACAGCCCCACAGTGACCACAGCCCCACAGCCGTGAGGAGCTGATGGCATCCTTTAGGTTTACAGGCACTCCTCTAATAGTACATGACTCCTCTTTAAACCCTCTTTATTGTTTTACTGCTTTTCTTGCAGGGATGGTTTAGCCCAGGGCAAGTCTTTGTTCTGGATGAGTATTGCGCTCGAAATGGAGTGAGGGGGTGTCACAGACACTTGTGTTACCTTGGCGACCTGCTGGAGCGAGCGGATGTGGGGAACATGATTGACCCGACGCTGCTGCACTACAGCTTTGCTTTCTGCGCCTCACATGTCCATGGGAACAGGTACACTTATGATTTCCTCAGCACAAGCAGTAGCACATTGGTCTCAGAGGACATGGCTGGAGGGATGTTTAAACGAAGCTTGTGAAAGTTTGATGGAACTTGTTAGAGAGGGTTTTTTTAAAAATCACCTTTGAATCACCTTTTGATTTAGTGTTTGTCTGTTGAGTTGTTTGTTTTTTTCCTTTAAATGTCATGCATGTTTTTGTTTTGTGGCATTTCACATTATTAATTTCGATTTATTATTTGTTCTCCCTCACCTTAATCCATTTCTTCCCCTGTATTTCAACAGTGCTCATTAAACCATAAAGGCTCCCCTTCTCTTCCCCTTTGATTTGCTCCCTGAATCTCATTGTTTTAATGTTGCTCACCTCATCATATGTTCCTGATAGTCAGAGGGGGTCTGAGTTACAGGGGTCTGGTTCTAAACCGGGAGGGAAAAAGGAGTCTAAAAAAAAGAGGAACTGTAAAGCTCAGCCAGTCCCTGTGTGCCTAAGGTAAGAGGGCTTTAAATGTGGGGAGGAAAAGATATTAAAACTGTTTAATTAAGAAAGATGTGATAACAAACTCAGGGGAAATAGCATTAAAGTAAAAATAAAAAAAGATTAACTTTAATAAAAATCTAAGGATCAGGACCAGAAAATCTGACAGTGCACATGGTGGTTGTGGTTGATATTAGCTATTATCTGTGCCAAATAAGCCAGTTTTAATATTGAAATTTCAAAAGTTTAGTCAGCTCAACCCACAAACTCACACCCCTCATCAGCGAGCTGTGCAATTGCTTAAAGTCATTGTATTTCTTAATTTCAATTTGGTTAAATACACATTAGGAATTTTGAATCATAAACACAGTATCCTGGATCAAATACAGTGAGGCCACTCACTGGTCTCGCAGCTTCCGTTTTGAAGAACAGGCAAATTGGTCCGTTCCTAAAATAGAACAGATTTATTTTCATGTCAGGAGAAGACAAGGTGGGTGGAAGGCTCCCTCTAGCTCTTGCAAAAGAAAACTTAAATAGCTTCTGGATGGCATTCTTGTCACAAATAAGGCACTGTGGCTTTAACAGGATAAAGACATGGTCTACATTTTTTCCAGTGTTTTGCAGCTGTTGTGTTTAACTGTACGTCTCATAATTTTGTTTTAAATGAGTTTAGAAGGAATAATATTCCTTTTTACATGTTGTTTTTATTAGTTTGTCTCTCTTAATAATACCAATAATGCAATCAAACTAGCCAAGATTTAATAATTAGTCATTCCTCTACCCCCAAAGTCAATCTTTCACAAGGATTTGACTCTGCTGCCACCTCGAGGATATGTTTGCTGTAATCTATATTCAAGCAGCAATATCATTCATGCATATTTAATCCAAAATATTAGATTAAATCCATAAAAGCAATCAGTCAACTAACTGACGTCAAAACTTTGTTTTTCACTTGGTAATATTGGTGTTGTAAATAGATGGATTGCATGTGACAGGCTCTGGAGGAATGAGAATACTTAATAATTATTAATGACCCTCTCCGTCATGGCAATGAAGGTGATCCAGCGTGCAAGGCGCAATCACAATGCTATTTAGTGACACATTAGTGACAGGTTAGGAGTTTGTTCAGGGTACATATGATAGTGGCCAAAACTCAAGCCAAGTGTGCATTGAAACTGCATGAACTAGAAACAGAATATCATCACCACTGATAGCTGTAACAGAGATACAATGTGCAGTGTAGTCCAGTGAGGTGTCCAACCTGCTGCTTTGAACAGAAAAAACAAAGAGTTTAAATAAACGTACTAGCAGTTATAACAGGTGCCTTATTATTAGTTATTATAGTTATTACAGTTATTACCATTTTGCTTTATTGTTTTTATGTTGTATGAGGTATTTGTGAAACATTAATTGTGAGATTAACTTAATAATTCAATACTTAATTATATAAATCAATAAAATTACATGGCATCTTATGCATCTGTTCTGATTTTCTAAAAAAAAAGAATTTACTTCTCCAAAGTCTTCTCAGGTCAGAGAAAAGGAGCTAAAGAAAAGTTCTTGCCTTTCCAAATATTCTTACAATCAGATTATTGTGTATTGTGTATAGTAATAGTATACACTATCTAGACTGTTGAAATCAATGTTGTCTTTCTGAACTAGACCTGATGGTCTTGGAACAGTAACAGTGGAGGAAAAAGAACGCTTTGAGGAAATCAAAGAACGGTTACGTGTTCTGTTGGAGAACCAGATCACAAACTTTAGGTGAGTAGATGCTTAGCAGGCCACATACTAATTTTTATTTTATTTTTTTAGTTTCATGCTTTTTTGGCACATCTGGTGTGATTTTTATTTTAGCTTTGCATTCCAAAAATATGCCACCTGCAGCACTGCTCATTGTGGTTTTGTTCCTGCCGTAGGTATTGTTTTCCTTTTGGTCGCCCTGAGGGAGCCCTGAAAGCCACTCTGTCTCTGCTGGAGAGGGTAATGACACCATTGTTTTTTATAGCTACATTGCTGTAGGTGAGATACTGGATGTACGAGTGTGGATCTGTGTTCAGGGAGAGAAAACGGTCTCTTCTGTTGATCCTCAGGTTCTTATGAAGGACATTGTGACCCCAGTCCCGCAGGAGGAAGTGAAGGGTGTGATCCGTAAATGCCTGGAGCAGGCGGCTCAGATCAACTACCAGCGCATTACTGACTACGCTAGAGTCGAAGGTGACTATCATTGCTTTCCCAATTCACACTGTGCTTTTAACTCTTTTACCCAGCAGTTGGATCTGAGCTACAGATAGAACAGCTATTTGCTTTTTTATCCTGACTTCTGTCACTGCGTCGTCAAAGTGCTGTGGATCTTAAAGATGTAAACAGCCGTTCAGACCTCAGTACGTATGACAAGAAGGAATATTTTCACATTTTCTTTTGAAGCTGCATTTTCTGGCTCGCTACCAACCACATGGGTGACTTATTGGAGTGTTACCGTAACAAGAAGCTGTAAAGTCTACCAGGATGACGGGGTAAATGAAATTGTATGTAGATTTAAATCAAAATATAGATATAAATTCAGTATTTATACATTTCAGTACATTCTTAGTTTTTTCTTGACTACATCAATTATATTTTGTTCTTTATCCACTTAAGAAGTCACTGAATTAGTTGGTACTGGGTAACTCAGTTCTCTGCCTGCTGGAAGCAGATCAACTCGAAACCATATGAAAAAATAATGTGTTTGTGTCCAATTAATTGCAACAGTATTTCATCAGTACTTACTTTAATTTTATCTTTTGTATTTTCAGAGACTGTTTTAACTTGCGATCAAAAGAAATGTTATTAAATGGAGGCTTAGATGTCTTTGTGTGCATTCTCTTGCTGTAGACTTGTGAGTGAAAATGCATTCAAATTCATAGAGGAGACGAGCTTCTGATCCCTTCCATTCACTTGAGGTGACATGGAAAATGGAACATAAGGACTTGACATAAAGCTGTAAAATATCCTCCATTACCCTGCACCTTTCTCTTTCTTTGTATACAGTTCTGCCCAATTCTAAAGCCAAGATCTATCCTTACGACTATTCTTGCACTGGATGGGTTAAAGTAAATCTACCAAGACCTCTGTTTGGCCTTGTGGAGTTTCCTTCCATTCAGGTCTTCATGCCATGTCAAAGACTAGCGAATTGGAAAGAGACTTGAGGAAGGGGTTTAAGGTAAGCAAGGAAGTTACAGAAGAAGCTTAGGAAAGAAAGTCAGTGACAGAGTTTACGGGGGTGTTACCTCTGGATCACAGTTAGGAAAAGGGTTGGCCGGAATGATATCTATTGATCCTAACCAGGGAATAGAAACAACAAAATCCCAGTAAAGGAATAAGTGGGCAATGGCAAGAACCTCAGTGGAAGGATCTAGGAGACGAAATTGTGGAAACAATACAGGAATGTCGTGATGGTCTTGTTGGAATTGGGCTTTTTTCCCTTCAAAAAGACAGGGGACCCTGTTCATCTGAGTACTCCCTTGTCTTTTGACCCCGACTCACCCCCACTCCCACACCGCCAACTAGTCATCAAGTCATTGGCCCTATCCCTTTATATTTTTTCTTCCTTGTAATTTGTGGTCCCCAAGGGTCACAAATGGTGAACCAAACAGTAGCGTGCTTATTTTACTCTTTCTGGGGCACTGTCTGCTTCTTCCCTTTTCAAATGACTTCAGTGCCATTCACCATCTTTAACCCTTAACCCCCCCTGACTTCTGACCCCAAACTCTTGCATGCCAAAATCCTCTTTTTCTTCAGGAAAAAAGAGGGAAATGTATGATCACCCTGTCTACTCCTTGGCTACACAAGTGATGGATTTAACCATCCGTGAGTAATTTCCTCATGCTTTTCATCCCTTACCCTCTTCCTTCACTCCTGTTCACCCCATCTTTCATGAAAGTGTCAATCCTGTTGTTACTTTTATTTCTTTTGTTTTTGGGAGAGGAGGTGAAAGGAACACAGTATTAAAAGTGGACACTCCAAGATTAGGGATTTTCTTTGACACTTCTTGATGTACAGTTACAAATGCTGCAGCAAGCTGTCAGCGTGATTAGCTAAATAGGTCACAGCTACTTGGGCAACAGTGCTACAGTGAGGTACCATATATCCTCGTATATGAAGCCTTTCAAACAACGTGATTAATAAAATAATACATTATTAATAAAAATGGTTCAGCAAAAGATTAAACAAGCCGTAGCTAATCAGTCGTTGACCGTACTTCTTTAGATTACTTTTTTAGATTAGACTGCTGCTACAAAGCTAACATTGCTAACAAACACTAGAAGTCAACAGTCACCCTAATTTTTTCTTTAAAGAATCATTCAGGTCTGTATTAAGGTCACACCGGCTTGACAGTGTGGTTTAGGGCACAGTATTTGCTGTGAACTATAAAATGAACTAAACGTGAACTTGTAGTGGACAGCCACAAACATCTCACAGGTATATGGATGCTACTGATGACATTAATGACTTCTGTTGTTTCTATTCATGAATGACTGGCAATCTTGAAATGTCTAACATAATCTAACCTCCATATACCCGTATGGCATGCATGCTCTTAAAGAGAAGTTGGAATTTAGCACAGCACCTCCTAACTAAAGAAATAGTTCACTGTATGACCCATTGTATCCCAAACCACATTAGGAAACCTGTGTGAGCTTAAGGAAGATCTATATGCAGTTTGAGTGGATTGAGAATTTTTTTGTATTCACAGAAACACTGTGGTTGACTATTGATTTCTTGTTGCTTTTGATAGCAGTATTTGGACAATAAGCATATATTGTGTGATCACCCACATGTAGGTAAACACGTGCCAGTTGCAGCCACATCTGTTTGTGACATAACACGATTAAACGTCTGTTCAGCTTCTTCTTGTCCTTTTTCTTTTTTTTTTTTGGTTTGAAGCTCATGCTCATGACTTGAATGCATTTTTGCTTTTTTGCTTCTCTCTCTCAGTTGTCTGCTTGTGTGTCTGTGCTGTAGCGTGCTAGCTGGTTTCACTGGGGATTCCAGCGCACTTCAGCAGGTGACTCAGCTGCCAGTAGGACTGGACTAGAGCAGTGGAGAAATGAGTCATACGTGTTTGAGCCAATGTCATAAATTCGTCCTGTTCACGACTACACTCGCCGCTGTCAGTGTTTCGTTTGGGCGAGCCACGGGTCTGTGGTTTCTATGTTGAGTGTGTCATGTTGCTTCTTCACTGTGATTTTTTTTTCCTGCCAGGTCTGTGTCCTTGTGTGTCGCTGGATTTTTTTAGTTAGTTATGAAGAGATTTGTCTGCCATCTAATGCCTTAAAAATGCCCAGTGCAGTAAAGATCGCTAATTCAAGGAGTGACAGCCATCGCTGACTTCGGGACTTAAACCCCTCGCTCGGGAAATCAGTCTTAATAATCAATCTATGTTTCTCTCTTTTCTTTTTTATTTTTCTTTCATTCTCTCTTTCTTCTTCTTCTTCTTCTTCTTCTTCTCTCTCTCTCTCAAGTTGAGAAATCTCTAAAGGATCAAAGGGATCCAGGTGAAGCCATATTTGACATCAACCTCTGTCCCCTCCAACATATAACCCAGCATACCTGATATAGAACACTAAAACACAAACATACTCTCTCTCACGCTCATGTACAGCTGACTGAGACCCAACCTCACCAGTGAATGCTTGTAGTGAATGCTGAGGACTGTTTGTGAAGATAGTATACTTCTAAGAACTTGCACAGCAGTCGTGTTCGACTATGATTTTGGGGCAAATCATTACTTTTAAGTTACCAGCAATGAGTTGTATAAATTCTTTAAGTAATACTATCTATCACAAATATCTCAGTGACAGCATTTTCAATGTGTTAAACTGTAAAAACATATATGTTTTGTAAGTATTCCACAAATGAAGCAGTTACCATGTTTCACTAATGTGGATTAAGACCAAGTTTGTATCTCTTTGCTATTATATTCAATTATCTTCTTGACTCCAATTTGAGGAATATAAGCACCTGAACAAGAGAATAGTAGTAAGAACAGTTTAACACCCTGAAAATGGATGAAGTATGAAAACTGGATGATGATAATCATAGATTATCATTAATGCCACTATCATTACTTCATCGTGTTGTGTTGATGACATCATGACTTCAGGAGGCAATCAGCGGTAACTTTTGTCTTCTGTAGTACTATAGTTTGCTCTGAACGTCCCTATACACATATTATAAGAGAGTTTAGTCTTTAGTCTTAACCAGAAGATAAAATGCCGGGAACTAAGCAGTCTTTAATGGGCCAGGCACCGTAAATGAAAGTGCAGTGACAGCCATAAAAAGAGGAATTAAGATTTCAGTCAGTGTTTTCGGTAATTGGTGCTGACTCATGTTTCAATGAAGAGACATTAATTTTGCTGCTCATCATTATTATGTATTTTTGTTATTCTGTCTTATTAAAAATGTCTTGTTCAGAGAATGTTTTATTACGTGTTATAACCAAAAGCATTTTATGTCCTGCATTCATTTCATTGAACCAAATGTCTCACAGTCTGATCTACTGTTCGTCTCTGCTGTTTGTGGTATTTCCACAGATTTAGCAGTAGTTGCCACTATTGGAACCTTAACTTGTAAAGAAAGGTCTAAAATTAAAGTCATGTGTAAGTTGTAAGTTATATTTTACTAAACTGGCTACTCACCGAAAACAAAATTGTCAGCAAAAAGGTTTTTAGGCGAATATTTCCAATTGCCTCATTCCTCGTTTAAACAATGCGCACTTTCAGGATCACTAATTTGATCAACCGGTAAGGTCACCAAAAGAATACACAGCCTTAGGCCCCTAAAGAAGGCTTCTTTACTTAAGACGTTAAATTAAATGTCATCAACCACATTACTGCATGCAAGACTGGGGCCGTTTGACTTTAGCTGCTTAGGTCTCATCTAAGAGAATTTCATTGCACTCCTGTTGACCTCTCTTCTTCCACACTTTTCTGCTCCAGAGAATGTAGCCAACCTAGCTACACCTGCCAAAAAACTGGAGCACGTCATCCGCCTGGCAGAGTTAGTCATAGAGGTTCTCCAGCAGAATCAGGACCATCACGCGGAGGTGAGCAAGGCTTACATTACTATTGTTGTCATCACTTCTCCCTATGCAGCCAGTGTCTCAGACCTTATGTTATGAATAGGGAATTTCCTCTTAACAGCAATTGCACACTTTTTAAGTTTTTTAAGTTTGTTATATTGTACTTGATGGAGATGCTTTCGTAGGATTCAGTCTCTTTCACCCTCTGTTTCTGGATTTCCCTGTACAAACAGCTTCAAAACGTAGAGCAAATATTTATTTTCACCAAATACAAGGCAGCTTCCCTGGAAAAGCACAATGCTTAGCAAAAAGAAAAAAAGAGCAAATGGGGTTGACATGAGTTTTACATTTAGTGCATCATAACAATTAGCCAGTCTGCATGATTCATTAGTTGTCCTGACCAACTGGTCAGAAATATCCATGGTTGGCATGACTACAGTACATGCAGTTTATATTTAGATAACCCGTGGTCTTCCTGAGCTCTACAGATTTACTCTATTTTTTTGAATATGCTTAACAGGCTGCGGTCACAAGTACAGGAGACCAGTCGGTACAGTATCCATGTTTCCTTCCTTCTCAAGTCCTCATCACATAGTGTATCTTTCCCCTCAAGCATGTCAAGTCACGCTAGGGGCTTTACTGTCATTTTTGGGGTGGGTGGATGGGGCCGATAGGTAAAGAAGGTTGAGCGTGGAACTGATGAGATTGCATCATTTGCCTAATACATCTGTGAGGGTCTAAAACCCCTAAAAGGCTGTTTTTGTTATTATTATTATTATTATTATTACTATGAGTCACGCTTGAACACAGCATGAAAGCTTATATTAAAAATTTAAGCAATATATGCCAGAATAACAAGGTGTAAACAGAGGTCCTCCCTGGAACAATCCAAAATATCCCATGGTTTTTCTAATGCCCGGAGTTCATCTTAGTATCTGTCATCACTGAATATTTCCATGTCTTTCTCACCGCTCAATCCATCCTTTGGGCTTGGGCAGGGAAAAGAGGTACGTGAGCAAACTGAATGCAATGAATTAGCCCCCTTGTTCCCCGACAATGGTTTGTGCATGAGCTGTGTGGGGCCTCTATTCCTGTAATTCCCTATTCCTCCCAGTATGGGGAATTTTAGCATTGTGTCTGACTTTGGTGCGTCCCAGTTTGCTAGCACTGTCTCTGTCCAGT
Source organism: Megaleporinus macrocephalus (assembly GCA_021613375.1). NCBI lineage: Eukaryota > Metazoa > Chordata > Actinopteri > Characiformes > Anostomidae > Megaleporinus > Megaleporinus macrocephalus. Next base: position 18,261,448 of record CM038704.1, on the reverse strand, counting down.
CTCTCCTGGAGAAAGTGTTTGTAAGACGAGTTGCGGGGGTCGGTCTGGTAGAGATGTTTTCTTTTTCCAGTGGGAATGTATATATAGTCACACCACCCCATCCCCTAGTTTTGTCATCCTAGCCTTGTCCCAGTTTGCCCTGTCGGTTCGTCCCTTCCTGCTAGTGTTCCTCTGCTGCTCCCTTCCAAAGTTGAAGTCTACTTTCTCTCTATACACTGTAATCCAAAATCACATCCTAGCTGCTTCCCTTGAACCTTTCGAAACAATTTCCAACTACGTGAGCTCAAATCTGATGTTATATTTGTCACCTAGCTAACCACAGGGCACCATTTTTCCAGATTGTACGATTGGATTTAGAGAAGGAGCTTGGAGTTGATTGGATTTGACATCGCTACCCTTTTTCTATTTGTGTGTCTGATAGAGCTCGGCCATATGCGTTGCCCTGCTGCCCCAGCAAATGCTTTGTTTTTCTGTTCATAATTTGAGATGTTGGTCAATGTAGGTCAAAGGGTAATTGTGGATAGGCCAGGTAAGTGAAATCGTAAACTTAGACCTAGTTTAAAAAAACAGTTCCAGCCAAGTTTATCTTTTGGGGGGTTGGTGAAGGGGTATGTATGTGTGGTTGATGGAAGCTTTGGAGTGGGTTTGCCGGATATAACTACAAAACAGCATGCTACCAAAAGGGAAGGAATAACCTTCTCAAAGGCTGATCAGTTCCCTGAATGACTGGTCAGGTTTTTTTTTTTCTTTTAGCAAGGAGAGAAGTAATTGATGCCAAGACTGCACGCAAGTTGGTTTATCCCAGAGAGCATATGAGAGCCATTTTTCCTTCAACAACCCACCACACATGTCCTCCTGGAGATCAGATTTAAAAAGAAATATTTATTTGCACCAAAAAAATAATAAATTCTGCTCTCATACCTTTTACGAGAAGCCTGTTGCATGCTTGCAGTCTTAGGCATGGCAGGTTTTGCAAGGTTGCATGATGATGAGACACATCCCCATCCTAACAGCAGGGATGCAGTGATGTGAATGGTTGAACAACTACATCTTCCATCTGGAGAGCGAAAGCATGCAGCGACTTTTACTTCACCTGCATGAGAACTGCACCTCTTCTGGCATCTTGACTCCACTGACTGTAGATTTGACTGTAAATCAGAAAAGGTCCTTATGAAAAGCAGTGATTTCACGTTAGCATATTTGCAACACAAGTCTGAGGAAACGCTGGTAGTGATGATACATGCTGATGCAGACTGTTAAAAATGACAGTAAATATTACTATAGATCCTCTAACTATGGGTCCTCTCATGCAAAGACCATTCACATGTATGTGTAACCTCAGTATATTTGTGATTGACATTTGTACATATCTATTCAATATCTAGCCAATCTTCTGCCATTCATTCAATCAAGTCATTCAGCCAATGTCTGCCTATTGTTATACACAACATAGAAACAATTTATAGAAGTACATGTAAGTGCATGTTGTTGTTTTTTTCTGTGTTGCAAATTCACTAAAAAAATAAACTAGAGGTCCCTTAGACTAACTGGAAATCTTTACTGGTGTAAACTGGTTAAAGGAGTGCCATATTTTTTTAGATATCCACTTCAAGATTCATTGATGTTTATATTTTATCTACAATACTTATTACAACAATAATACTACCATTAAATTAACATAGTACAGTGTAGATCCAATAGGTTTAGACTTTTAAGAGAAGCAAAGGGTTCATTGAATGCAGGTGTTTTTTTAAGTAACGCCACATGAAAGTAGCTTTTAAGTGGCTCACCAGCTTAGAATCTGACCACACATCTTCCTGTTGCAACTGCTCCTAATGGACTTGCTCAGTAACTCTTTAATTCTGTGCAACTTACACATCACATGGCAGGAACCAGTTTACTCCCTTCCCCTTGGTTAGACCACCTCATCTCTACTCTAACTAACTTGACTCTCCTTCTGTGCTTTTTTCCATTTTCACTGTCTGTCCCTGGCAAACAAGGCCTTTGCATGGTGGTCAGATCTGATGGTGGAGCATGCTGAGCACTTCCTGTCCCTATACGGCGTGGACATGGACGCAGCTCTGGAGATCCAGTCTCCTGAAAGCTGGGACAGTTTCCCTCTCTTCCAGCTCCTTAATGACTTCCTACGAACTGACTGTAAGCATCCCTGTGCTAGCTGCAATTAACTGGTAACGTGGTCACACAGCATTTGCGGTTGTTCTTACTGACTATGTTGACAGCATACAGAAGTCACAAGTCTTTGGTTGAATAAATCTTAGGTTGTCTCTTTCTCTCCTCGTAGACCATCTGTGCAATGGGAAGTTTCACAAGCACCTGCAGGACCTTTATGCGCCCCTGGTGGTGCGATATGTCGATCTAATGGAGTCCTCCATCTCTCAGTCCATTCACAGGGGCTTCGAACGCGAGTCATGGGAGCCCGTGAAGTAAGACACCACTTCCTGCCCGCTATTCAGCGCTGGGTGTGACTGTAAGGCAGGGTCTTTCGGGACGCAGTCGTTTAGAGCCACCAATGCCCCAGACAGCAGTGTGGGCAAATACAGGATGATGCGTTTCATCCGGTGATGGGAGGCATTATGAACTTCAGCAACTTCAGTTATGTTTTCACTGATGTCCATGTCAACCGGTCGTATCCAGCTTTCGAGGAAATCACGTAAATTTTAAGGATCTGTTTAATTTTGTTTTCTTCAACAGTAGAACTCTTCAAACAGTATCGATAACTGTGGGTCTAAGTATCTCCAAAGAGATTGACCCGCTCTCTTTCATTGAGCTCTGTTTATTGTAAGCAGTGAGTGACCATAGCTACCTTTAGACCAAAAGAAACCTCGATGCCAGGCTAGACTCCAGTCAGTGCCTTTCATGTTTTCATCTTTTTTGTTTTGTAAACTAACCCTCATAATGCGTGCTTGAATGAAATAGGATGCCTTTTATGTGCTAATCAGTTCTTGTGTCTTTCCTGCCTCTCTGATTTTGCTTTGCATATTGATTTGATTAGCTAGACATAATGCTTCTTAGAGGAGAGTTCGGCAAGCTTTTTTTTATCATATCTCATCAATATTTTTTTAACTTAAGAAACGCTAATTTGATGAATGGCTGTCTTGAGCCAGAGCATAAGCCCACACAAAAGGGATTTACAACCATGCCCCCATAGAATGCCCCCTTAGAGTGCCATAGAAAACAGCTTTCTTTATTTGTTTGTCGTCTACTTGTGTGTTTTAGATTCTCACCGCTGGCTGTTTAACCTGCCAATCTGCTGTTTGTGCCTGCTGTTGAAATATGCTGCTTCTGTTTCTTTATTTATCTGTATGTATGTGCTTTTGTCTATGTTATCAGTCACGTTTCTTTTTACTGTAGGTCCTCTGTTTCCGTGTTTTAGAGACCTTCCCTACATTTAACAACTGATTCTTTATGTCTGCTACTTTCGGATGTCTGAGGATGGCCTTTTCTTTTATATACTTTTTCTTACTTCTTCTTACTTTCTTACTGTATGTCTTACATTGCTTTTTTGCAGCATTCCACATTACCACTGTTATGGATTTTTTGTTTCTTTTTGTCTGTTTCTGCAGGAGTTTAACAAGTAATCTGCCCAATGTGAATCTACCAAATGTGAACCTCCAAATTCCCAAAGTACCAAATCTTCCCGTGCCAGTAGCAGGACTATCTGTTAACCTTCCACAAATGCCTAGCTTTTCCACTCCTTCCTGGATGGCTGCTATTTATGACTCTGAGTGTGTATTCAATGAGTTTACATCAGATCTGATTAATTCAAAATGTGGCCCTTGGCATGAAGGTGTTCTCCCGAGGCTGATCGTTAACTTAACTTTAAAAAGTAAAACATGTTAAGGGATTTTAAAAAAACTGTACTGGCTTGAGAAACTTGGTTACATTTATTAAAAGATCTTCTAAACACATTGTAGCTCTTAGAAACTGACAGAGTAGGAATAATTTAAAGGGGGTCTATTAAGCAAAATTTCATTTTAAATGTTGTTGGTGGGGTCCACTCGAATAGATTTAAATGCACCAGTTTTCAAAAAACACAGTATTTTACCCATAATGTACATCTGTGTTCAGGCTAGGTCTAAAACTCCCAGTTTTAGCTCTTGCGTCTTTAAGCCATCTCTTCTCTGACTGGTAAACCCAGTGTGCTCTGAATAGCTTGTCCACTTTATTCTGATTGGTTGAAAGTGGTAGTGGCATTCTGCTACATGTTCTTCCACCATAAGCAACTAGTGTATATTGTGTTACGAGATGACATCACTTTGTAAGAGAGAAAAGGTCTAAAATGTATAACAGGACTTTATAACTTTGCAGACTGTTTACATGCACAAAAAGCAACCGAACACAATTGGAAAACAACTGATTCTACTCCTCTTGTTATCATACAGTGGAATAGTGTTCAAAGGGGCTCTTATGACCCTCCCTGTATACAGTTCATGTACTATTTATTCATTGTTTTCCAAGCTAAATATAGGATTTATTTATTTGTATCAATTAGAAAAATTATAACCAGGATTAACACCTAACTAACTAAACTAGACTTACTCAAACATTACTAAGACAAACATTAATATCCATATACAAATAACACAGTTGAAAAACAAATGATTATAGAGGTGTCCCAGGACTACTTTTTAGAACTGTTCATAAATGCATCAATTTATTTATTTATTTATTTATTTATTTTTAAAGATGACGGAAGCATTACTACCACCTAAATTAAGGTCATGCTGTAACATTTGGGTTAAGGATTAATTCAGTTGTAAAACAGTGTTTTCAAACCCACTTTGGTATAAAACATGTGTGACCACCTTCTGTGTGACCCGCTCTCAGCACAGATGATAGGCCAAAATGATGTTTTCCTCTTTTCAGGTAAAGGCTTAAAATCTTGTCCCATTTCTTACAACCCAGTTTTGTGGATGTACTTTATTTATTTCACCCCACTTTAATATAAATAGGCTACTTTATCATGAATGCAGCTGACAGCGTTTGTCAAGCCAGTATAATAAATATTACACTATATTCATAGTGTATATAGTATATAGAGAAAGTGTTAAACAAATGTAAATTTATTGTATTTATATGCTAATATTAAAATGAAAAATCAGTGTATAAGGGACAGTTATACACTTTTCTTTATACACACTTATCAGCAGTTTATACACAATTATCAGTTAAAAGTTAAGCAAGCCTTTCAAGTCACTTTCATGCCAAGACGATTGCAAGGGGTTTGGGTCAAGCCCATGTTGTTTGTTTATTTGAAATGAGAACTGAAAAGCTTTTCATTTTCCTCAATGTGCATGCCATTGAGGTGGGACTGAGGTGGTGAGATCTGGATTGCAACCCAAACCTACGAACAGTCAGCCCTAAGTCTCCCTGCTTCCAACTAAGGAAAATTCCCCCATTCAACACACTATCTGCCTCTAATTCCTAAGGTTAGATCTGTAAGTCACCCATCTGTGTTCTTCCAGAACCTCTTTGAGTTTGACACCCAGCCCTTCATAAGGCTGTTTTTTAGTTCTTTTTCAGATAGTCTGTCATCAGCTCATATAACATTACTGACCCCAAAATGAGTACATTTCAATCCTGCGGAGACATTAGGGTGTAGGTGGTCCTTGACCATAAGAAAGCTGTAGAAGCAGCATCGAATAGCGGACCTTTGACATCTGTGGTAAGAAATCCATTTTTAGAGGATCCATCCAGACTTTCAGGTGGAGGGGGATGTTAAAGGGTCATCACTGGGTTCAGGTTTGTTTGAAAGGTGTCAGTGGGTGTGGGTTGGTGGAACTCCCTGCCTGGTCATAGATTCCCTGCTGTTTGTATTAGAAGAAAATGCTCTGAAGCAGCCCTTATGTCAGACTGTAGCTGGCATCCAAGGCAGTAGAAATTAGCCACCATGGAGTTTAAACATCAGAATGGTCTTCATATTTTTTCAGTGGTTCAAAATGGTTAAAAGCCTGCATGCCATAGTCTGTGGCATGGACCAAGATCTGATACTGCTAATAATGTGATATCATAATTCTCATGCAGTGTCGCAAAGCACTGTGAACCAAAATCGAAGCAGCTATTGGCACTGTTTATGATGCATCTATTGGCTTTACCCCTCTCCAAAATGGCAATAGCCCCATGCTCTCAGAAATCACTTATGTTTCAACTCTGTGGTAGCCTACCAGCCCCTCCCTGACCCTTACAACATTCCTCCTCCTCCCGTCCCATCTATCTCCACTCAGGATGGCAGTGTCTTCAGAGTTAACTGCATGGTGTGTGTTGACTTCTGGAACTCCGTCAGCCTCGTCGGGCATGGGTGGTGAGAGAGAGCCTGATCCTTGTTTCTGTTCATTCTCTGGGCTTTGTCGTCTACCTACTCACTCAATGTAGCCTTCTCCATCTTTCACTGAAAATTGTGGTCTAAACAGGTTAAACTATTTAGGCCTCTTAAGCTATTTGTATTGCTAACAATTCTGTAATTCTGTAGCGCTATTGAAGCAATGGTAGGGCTTTGGAGTGGTGAACTGACTCACTCTTAAAGTTATGTACACAGGTAGCTTGATGTGTATGAAAGCTGGTTCCTGAAAAACAATTAGAACAAACCTCAGTGACCCTCCCTCTACATGCCTTCTCTCACCATGACATTCCCAAGCCCCTCATCCCCCTTTCCTTAGAGAAATGTGACCAATCAGAGTGTGCATGACTCCAGACCCTCTTAAGGGTGAATAACCACGCAAATGTGCGAGGTTATTGATGTGTTTTGGAAACACACCTGTTGCCCATTTTACCATACACTGGCTGATCATGTGAAACTTTTCCATGTGAATTAAATACACTGGTATGATTCACCTGGCCTGTGGGCCACATGTCAGTGTATGGTTAAAATAGTTTGAAAAAAAAACATGCTATGAGATGGTGATATCTCTACCTTTCTATAGCTGCCTATACTAAGCAGCTAGTTTGGCGAAGGTTGTGACCACTGACCTTTTACTTGTTACTATGCCTGGCAGTAATGGCTCGGGGACATCAGAAGATCTGTTCTGGAAGCTTGATGCGCTGCAGACGTTCATCAGGGACCTACATTGGCCCGAAGAGGAGTTTGCCAAACACCTAGACAACCGTATGAAGCTCATGTCTAGCGACATGATTGAGTCCTGTGTTAAGCGGTATGTGTACATTCGCAGAGTGAAAGGGGTTAACAGCAGTATAACAAAGCCTCATTCAGTGCTAGCAGAGTTGGTATCTATAAAGGTTTAAAGGTGCCATAGAATGCATGCATCAGCTTTCTAAATTGTTCTCTAATGCCTTCGTAGAAGGTATGTGCCCTTATACAGGCCTATGATTTGGCCCTAGGGAGTTGGATTCCTAATCCCTAGCTTGTTTTGCAAATTTTTCCACCTTACGTAGTACCTAAAAGGGAACATTTGATTGAGAAAGACAACTTCAGCCTTGTTTAAAGATGAACATGAACCATGTCTGTCCACTGTTCAGTTTCTGGGAAGGGGTATGAAAATCACCTTGGGTCAGCCTGGATTTGGAGATGTCTCCATGTAGTCTGCCATTTTTGTTGCTGTTACTCTGTTGTCATATGAACATTTTGAGTTAAGACTGGTACATACTGTCCTATACAGATATAATCCATTTATCAACCATGTTAACACTAATCAGTTTCCATAAACCTTTGCAGGCATCATCCTTTAAAACGCACACCAAATATGCAATGTACAGTGCAAGCATCACAGTGTGGCCTAAATGACTTATTTATCACTTATTACATCCTTTTTACTTTAGCACCAGGGCAGCATTTGAATCTAAGCTGACCAAGAGTAGCCGTTCAACAGACTTCCGCATCCCACTGTCCTTATGCACCATGTTTAATGTGATGGTGGACGCCAAGGATCAGTCAGCTAAACTGTGTGCCATGGAGATGGGCCAGGAGGTAATGAAGATCTGTGTGGTTTGTTTCTTGAACAAAATGATTACTTTTATTAATAAACTGTTGGATTTTGTCTGAAAGCTGTTTATGTTATGAATATACATAATGAGGTTGGCAAGCATTCATCTGTGATTTGTAAATTGCCTTGGCCTTACAAGCTAAAATAAATAGCAACAGCTAATAACATTCAGGCTGTACTGCTCCTTAGTCGCACACTGTATTATTAAACTTCTGACTTATTCATATCAGCACCTAACTGTGGTGTTCAAAGTAGTGTCATATGCTTGTAGTGGGATATTCAAATGCTTAAACCTTCGTTGTGACATCACTGTTTTGTTTTGGTTTTTTTTACAGTTTTTCTTTCTGCTTATTGGTTCATTTGATAATGAATATTGAAATTGGAATGTAGACATAAAGTCACATACTTTATGTCTGTAAATCTGTTGTTCGTTTTTAGAAACAGTATCACTCTAAAATTGATGACCTCATTGAAGAGAGTGTGAAGGACATGATTGCTCTTTTGGTGGCTAAGGTAATTTTAGTTGAATCATTATTTGGATATGTTGGTTGAATGTGTATTTTCAGTTGTGAGTTGGTTTATAGTCATTCTCCTGTCTTAGATTATGTGACGTATTTGTATTTATGTGCACAGTTTGTGGCGATTCTAGAAAGTGTTCTGGCCAAGATCTCCAGGTATGATGAGGGGACTCTGTTCTCATCCTTCCTGTCCTTTACGGTGAGATTCAGTTTTTTTAGACGCTGTTACGGTTTTATTATTATTTCTATCTTTATTCTATTTTTCTTTACTAATCCGAAGCACTTATACAACATTTCTATTTGTTTTCAGGTGAAAGCTGCTTCAAAGTATGTAGATGTCCCTGTAAGTATTAAACACACTGGATCAAAACTATTCGACTATTTGTCATTGGTCATACAATGAGTAACTAGCTCTCTCTGCTACCTCTTTTCTACAGAAACCAGGAATGGATGTTGCTGATGGCTATGTGACCTTTGTTCGTCACTCTCAGGACATACTGCGAGATAAGGTCAATGAGGAGGTGTATATAGAGAGGTTATTTGATGTAAGTAAAATGCCGTCTCCTCCATGCCTAACAGGGGAGGTTCCATCCAAAATGTGGCAAAACAATGGGGCATATGAGGGATAAGTCACATTTTGAGTTCTGTGCTCAGAATCCTTCCATCCCGACAGATAAGGCCAGTCTTTTCCCGAGGGTCTCGCTCTCTCACTCCTCAGTGTCTCATCGCTGTGATTTCTCGTTCAGCCCTCTGTGCTCTGGTGTTGCATTTGCCACAATGAGTTGCACCTTTGTGCTCTGATGTTGCGTTAGCTACTGTTTGTTGGACCTTTGTGCTCAGAGCTCACGAGGCAAAGCGTCACCATCACCACCAAGTGGATTATTTAAGACAGTGCTCTCAAAGACAGTGAAATGAAACGTGTGAATAATTGCTTACTGCCATTATTTTCCATATTACTAATTATTTCTATAGGAATTGGATGGTTTTCAGGAAAAAAAAAATTAATGTATAGCAAAGGTATTAGATAACAGACTAAAAGTAGTGCAGATGTCAATGATGGTGTACGCTGGAGAGCACTGTTAAATTTAGAAATAATCCTTTGTGAATCATTTTGTGACTTGGTGTTGCACAGTTGTGTACATGTGTGTGTAGTGGGAGGTTTAGTCTGTGTACAGTAGAGTTGTGCTGTTTTTATGTGCGCAGTTAGGTGTGGATGAGGGTGCGTGTGTGAGAGTGTGGTCATATTTAGATTGAGGTTGCATTTGTTAAGATGCAGCACAGTACGGTAAGCTATATGCGGTGTCTGAGCTGGAGAGCTGTGTGTGTGTGAAGTGTGTTTGAATCTGGTGTGTAAGGGAAATGTGGTGTGCTGTGCCTGCTGCTTTTCCTGTTTGTGTTATGAACATGTGATAAGCATTAATGACGCATGACTAATGGATCTGCTAGTGTTTCTTGTCCCTTTTAAAGTACATTTGCAATCCATTGCGTCATTTAATCATTCTTTTAGCTGTGATTTCATTCCAAATCACACATTTAGATGAAAGGCTGTATGTCCTTGGTATGTTCTCCAACCAAGCACAGATCTTTTGACTAATTAGTTAGTACGGGTGTAACAGTGCAATACAGTCTCAGCAACCCTGTTAGTAATGTGTATATATACATTACATAGATTACATAGATTAGTTTACCAGACTATATATATATATATATATATATATATATATATATATATATATATATATATATAGCTGACACAGGTAGTCAAATAAGCACTCACTTTTTATAATATTCATTAAAAAAATTAAATATAGGCTGTGTATCATATAAAGGGGTATAAAGTGGGGTTTGTAATCCAGAACTAATTATTCAGTGTCAGTACCTGACCTCACTAATGCTCTTGTGGCTCAATGCAATCTAGTCCTCACAGAAATCCAGAGTAAAGCTTTCTCAGAAGCATCAAAGGGGGAACAAACGCCCTATTAATACTCTTGATTTTAGAAGAAATCCTAAATCACCAGGCGTCTGCAAACGTTTGAAGATATAGTCTCAGTATACAATTAATTATAACTATCCAAATTTACCCTTTAAAATTGTTGGGCGACATTAAAGAACCTACAGCCTTCCATTTCACAAGCTAAGTATCACATTAATTCTTAAATACATACAAGCTGTTTCCCAATCTGCAGTCTTGCATTCCCTAGGTGTGTGTATGTGTGGCTCAGTTATTGGTATTTTTAGAATGCATTGTGGGATACTGGCAGCCTAGTTACATTCAGCATATTAAATGAGATTTTCTCATGTAGCAGGATGAGAGTTATGCCGTTGCAGTAATTAAAGGGCCCATATCCTAAAGTGGTTGTGTATTTGTTGTTGATTTCTTTCTGTTTGTGGTTAACTTCTAACATTTGTGTAGTCTTATGTACCAAACTTGGCCACAGTGCACAGTTTTTGCGGCTTAGTTTCCTCTAATGAATGGGGAGGGAATGGTAAATGGATATGGGTGCTTGAAGTGAGCTCTGCAAAGATTTTGCATTATGGGCTTCATCAGTCGATTAAAGTAGACCCACATGCAACTGTTAAACAGTTCTATTGAGTCCAATATAGAGACTCTGCACTGATAGATATGCAGAGGGAGAGGAAGCAAGCATGCATATTTGATAAACAGCTGATGTCTCACAGACAAGTCCAATCATACTCATCTCAGTCTTTTTTCATGTTGTCTCTGTCATTTCTCTTCATATGTTAACATCACTTTCTATTCTATTCTATTCTATTCTATTCTATTCTATTCTATTCTATTCTATTCATCCTCAAGACAATAACCACCACACCCTCGTTTTATAACAAAGTGGAACTTATCTCTAGATGTCCTACTGTTTGATCACATTCTGTTGAGTGGCATGATTTCTAATCAAATAATCTTCCTGTGTACATCTACTAGCATGACCCACCTCCTAAAGTTTTCACGTCATACACACACACAGCTCTCTGCCCCACCCACTCACCTGCTCCTTCTGCATGCACTGCACGCTCCGACCAGTCAACTGTTTGAAGTGGACATGCAAGCAAACAAATCAGCCAATCACCAACCAAATCACCAAACAGCAAACAACTCGGCCACATCTAAATCGCAAATCTGATCACTACTCAAATGACCAAATCACGACACGACACTGACTCAAATAGGCAACATATAATGACTGTAAATGGAAGAGTCTGACTGATAATTAGAAATTGGAAGAACTGAGGATTTTTACTCAGGTGTCCAGGTTGGAATGCGTTAATCCTAACAACAGCCACATAATGTAGCAATGTGATGATTGTCCTTCATTAGCTCGAATAGATAATCCTGTCCCTTCATGGGGGAGAAGAACCCACTTCAAAATGCTCAAATATGCCGAGTCACTCCACAGAATCCTGTTACTGTTTTTTTCTCTTTAAGAGATTACAGCATCATCCATCATACATGTGCTGTTCTCTTGGAACTACAAGTAAAACGTATTGCATTCTAAGATTTCAAGAGTTCCCAATACATATTCTCTTCAGATTTCTTAAAAGTATTTCTGATGCAATATTACAATCTAGCAGAACACAAATGGTTTAAGATAACAGTACAAACCCTCCTTGCCTGCAGATTCCTCTCACTCTCACTTCTACATTGATTTCTAACTTTTATGGTTATGATCATACTAAAGTTTGCTGCTTTGACTTGACAATGTTTTGTTGGATTTGGAGATGTTTGTAAAATATTTGCGTTTAAAGGTTAATAGCATGGATAAATGCTTTCATTTCAGGTTTTGTTTCACATTCAGCATAGTTCTGCTAACAGAAATGCCAAAAAAAAAGAAATCAGTCTGAAATCCAGATTTCATTTCGTACAGTTATAGTGAATTTTCACCACGACTGTTCTGCTGCTGGATTTAGGCCTAACATTTTACTAATCTTCTAATCTGAACTTGCTCGCTTTAACTCTCAGACTATGCTGTATATATATGTTAAGAATAATACAGTTCAAGTGTTTATTTTGTTGTTAATTATGCAACTCATTAATGCATGGTTTATGTACTTTTTTGCAGATGGTCATTTTGCTGGCTCTGTAAATTAATTTTAAATGGCCTGACTAACCTAGTGCTAAGTGAGGGTGTGATTGTGTCTTTGTTGGTATGCATGTTGTGTGTTCTGTGTGTGTATGTGCTTGTCTCTGCATGCGACACGGTAAATGTGTGTTTGGGCGGGTGTGTGTGCGTGCATGCCCGTATGTATGTGTGAGTGGACATACGTGAGAGTGAGTGTGTTGGTGTGACAACAAATGTACGTACGTATGCAGTATTAATGAATATTTATGTCTACATGTACGTCTAGACACTCTGGTCTCTTGCATGGGTTTGTTCGTGTGTGTGTGTGTGTTGCTGGAGAACGCTGTGTTTGTGTGCATTGCAGCAATGGTATACAGCCACCATGAATCTGCTGGGGACTTGGCTCACTGACCGAATGGACCAACAGCTCCATGTCTACCAACTTAAAATCCTCATCAGGATTGTAAAGGTACTGCGTTCAGGGCAAATGGCATATTTTTAAATACGCCATATGTGCTGGGAGCTGAGATTCTACCTGCCTTAGCTTTTCTTCCCTGAATGTAAGGTTGCGGTATGGTGTAGTGCTCTGTACAGGGATACTTCTAGTGGTTATACTAGTTATACTAATTTCAGTTTTGTTTATAGGGAACAAAAACAGTTTGTTAACTGCAATGTAGCCATTTGCTGCCATTTCAGATTAAAGTAACAAAATACATAAGAACTACAAGGAGTAGTTCCAATTGGGTGATGTGTCAAAATACTTTGTCACATTTTCATGATAAACAATATGCATCACAATATTTTGTTGGAACAGACAGACTTCTCTTGCAGTACCACATTTTAAAATGCTATAAATAACTTTAAGTAGTTATTAGTGATGCAACATTTCGCATACTGTACTAAAAGCATGCAAAGGTTTGGGCACCTTGCTCAAAATTTATGTTACTGTAGGTAGCTAAGCAAGTAAAAGATTTCCAAAAGTTATAAAGACACATTTTTAATATTTTAGGATGAATTACATTTTTTACAGTTTCAAAATGAAATGTTGGGGCACCTCGTGTGATCAGTATTTAGTAACTTTGTAAAGTATCACAGCTTGTAAACGTTTCTTATAGCCAGGAGTGTTTTTAATAATGGTTAATGGTAATAATAAAGGCTTCCAGTTCTGTGGGATTCTGGGGCCGTGTTGCATGCACTGCTCTTTTTAGGGCTATCTGCAGATTTTTGATGATATTTAGGTTGTGTGACTGTGAGGGCCTACAGCCTACAACCTACAGCTTGTGCCTCTTGGGGTAATCCACTGTGGATTTTGAGGTGTGTTTAGGATCATTATTCTGTAGTAGACATCATTCTTTTAATCTGCAGATGGTACATGGTGTGTTTCTAAAATGTGCTGGTATTTAATTGAATCCATTCTTCTCTATACTAGTAAAATGCTCCTCACATCAGAATCCTTTGCTGTCTTCTTATAGCCTTCTCCTGCTTTGTGGGCAATTATTATCATTTTCATGCTCCTAGGCGGCTGCTTAGAGGAGCTCATGGCTGCTGATTGTTGGAACTGGGTCTATAAAGTCATTTATAAAGCTGTGTAATTTGCATCACCTGGCCATTCCTAACAAAGACTGTGAACAGATCATAGCCCTAACAAGCTATATAAAGACCCTGATACAAGTTATCTGAGATCCCATGTGTCTTGAGGTGCCCAAACTTTTGCATGGTGTGCCTTTCCTTTCTTTCTACTCTAAAATACAAATACAAACAAAAATACACTAAATAAAGAATGTTTTATCTATAACTTTATGCCTTTTTAAGATCAGAACTATTCACAGTAACAGACATTTTGACAGGGTATTAGTATTAGTAAAAACTAATTAGTAAAATTAGTATTAGTATTAGTAAAACATGCAGTCAGTTAGTGTTCTTTAAATAGTTATAATATCCACCATATGCTCAGACCATGTTGTGATATAGTGTGACATACTTTATACAATTTTACTGAATTAATTTATTTTAAATGATGAAATACTGCTACGTGGACACTTCTAGTGTAATGTTTAGAGAATCACTACAGAACAAGGCACTCTAAACGAGTCATGTTAGGGTAGTAGTAGCTGGGTTAACCTTTATTAGTTAAATTGAATACTGTGATATACTTTTAAAATACTGTCATACAGAGCTTTACTAGTTTGTTGGTTTGTGCAGATAGGCTTTTCTGTGTCTAAGCGAGTTAGAACTGGACTTTTTTGCCATTTGTAGAAAAAATACCGAGACTTTAGGCTGCAAGGAGTTCTCGACTCAACGCTGAACAGCAAGATGTACGACACAGTACGGAACCGGCTCACCCTGGAGGAGGCCACCGCCTCGGTCCGAGAGGGAGGCATGCAGGGCATTTCCATGAAGGACAGCGACGAGGAGGACGAGGAGGATGATTAAAGCACCAAACCCACCCGGTGCCCTGCCCCACCCACCTGGAACCTGCCCCATCCACACCACCCTACCCTTCCCCAACCTAGCCTGGTAACAGAAGATGCATGTACCAAGTCTGATTACTCCAGTTAGCCACTCTAGGACCTCCCCATCAGCTCGAAATGCCCACAAACAGAGCTAAAATCGAGAAAAATCTAGTAATTATACTGAGTGAAAAGAAAACTTTAAAAAAGTTACAAGAACATGATTGACAATTTTAGCTGTGTGATCATATAATAAATAATTAAGAAAAAAAAACAGATTTTTGGACTGATTTATTTGGGAATTTCTTTCTATGTGTTCCTAAGCAATATGGAGTACCATTTGTTTGACAATGTCGAGTGAGATTATTAGGTGTGTCCCTGTCCAATGCGATAACATATATGGCGCTTCTTTGACGTACTCTTACATACATTAATGGTACATTGTCGTGAAGATGAGTGTATGGATCCTTTTCTTTGTCTTGTCTGTTTTTAAAGTGGATGCCAACTGCTTCAAAACTGAAAATGAACTTCTGTATTTAAGTTAAAAGCTGTTAACTGTAAATGTCCTCTGTGTCTGCACACTTTCATAAAATCGTACTGACTTTATTTTTGTTTTATTTATTTGTGCTGAGGCTCTGTGACTCTTCTGAAGATCTTATGTTGCCAGTCACCTACAAGGCATTGTCTCGCATTCATCTTAAAACTACAACGAATTGGTATTCTAGAAAGGCAATATTCTCTTAGCTCCATTTTGATATCTTATTGGAGATGTCTTTTATTTAAAGGTCAGAAATGACCACAAAATGATATATTTTTCTTTAGTTTGACTTTTACAGAGGAAAAAGATTTCTTGCTTTTCTTCTTTTTTTATGTTCTATTAGAGACTTTCTTTTCTTCTATTATTTCCGTAGCCAGAGATATGTGCCATTTTGGGGGGTCTCGCTATTGTTTTGTATATACGAAGCTGTATATTGCATTCTGAGCCATCGCTGCATGCCTGTGGGTTCCACCTTCTCCAACAGCTTTTTTGGGTTTTTTTTCTGTGTCAGTTAGCTGGTGGATTCATTCTTGCGTTTGCCTTATCAAAGCCAACAGTTGTTATATGCAAGAGCTGTGGCCTCTCAATAAAGATAACTGTACAAATACTTCATTTGCCTCTGTCTGTTTTAAAAAGAAGTTCATAAAAAAAGTTTCTTGTAACTTTTTAAGCATGATCAAATTAAGCTTTGCAACTATATTTAAAGATGTAAATAGGTTTACAGTGGTGCTTTAAACCTTGTGAACCTTTTTATCCTCTGCATACATATGACTTAAAATATAATCAGATTTTCACACAAGCAAATACAATCCTTAAAGAAGATAATGAGAGGGCAATTAGATAAATGAGACAAAAATATTATATGTGATCATTTATCTTTACTTTTGCTTCCAGTACCTGTTGTAATCCACAACAGAGTGAAATGGTTGTATCTAAAAGTTGCCTGTAACTATTCTACGTGTTGGCTTTTTGGAATTTTAGTCCATTATTCCATACAGTACAGCTTCAGCGCTGGAATATTGCTGGGTTAGGTTGTTCTTTAGGCTACTGTAGTCATTCTTTGGTATAATATTTTTTGTGCTAAAGGTCGTTGTCTTGCCGCATGACCCGTGTTCTCTTGAGATTCAGCTCACTGACAGATGTCCTTATACTTTTTTTTAGAATTTGCTGATATAATTCAGAATTCATTGTTCCATTTAAGCCATCCTGGCCCAAATGCAGCAAAACAAGTCTTACTGTGATTATACCATGGCCATGTTTCATAGATAGGATAAGGTTTTTATGTTGGAATGCAGTGTTTTCTTTTCTCCAGACATTAGGCCTCTCATTTAAACCAAAAAGAGCAATTTTGGTCCTGGCTTGTCCATGTGATTTCTAGCAAACTGCAGATGGGCAGCAATGTTCTTTTTAGAGAGCAGTGATATTCTTTGCCACCCTGCCATGCACACCATTATTGTTCCATATTCTTCTGATAGTGGATTCTTGATCATTAGTCAAGTGTTTCAGGAGTTACTCTGATTTTTTTGTGACCTCACAGATTATTACACGCGTTGCTCATGGAGTGATCTTTGTTGGTGGACTACTTCTAGGAAAAGTAACAATAGCCTTAATAAAGTATCTGTCTGGATTGGTGAAGTCTATCTTTGTGGTCATTGTAGGTTTTGTAACTTAAAACATCAGACATCTGAAGATGTATCGATCAATCGACCGGTGACTGTAATCTGTATTAAGCTTAATCAGCCTCTAATAACAGACTTACTTCCAATTTTACACTCATTTACATTCACACACTGTACAATGGTTCAAGCTGCAGAACAGCAGTGCAGACTTCACACACACAACGTGTCATCACGCTGGAAGTTCTTCACAAGATCATAGTACATCTCCAAAAACAGTTTGACTAACAAATTTAATGACACCTACAAACAGTCTGCTGAATGTGTACAATTTAAAAAGGCTAGCAAAGGCAAAGAAGCTAAAACTAAAGCTTGCAAGAGGGCAGAGCCAGCAACCCTGCCTCTCTTTCTTCAGCAATGAAAAGACTGGATGACCAGCTATTTTCTGTAGTCAGGGACACAATTAATTTGGTACATTACTTAGGCCCAAGATACAAAACACCAAATAGGTAATATTCTAATATTATTGTTTAATCTTGTGTCATGTCACACATGGTTTGCAATGAGTGGATTTTACACCAAAGTTACACCATATTTTTATGTGAGAACATAAAGCTGCCTTGTTATAGGGTATTCCTATTACCTGTTGCAGCTGTTTGTTTTGTTTGGGTTTTTTTTTTTTCAAATACTCACAGATATACTTATTTTCCTTATTTTAAAGGTTTGTAAAAAAAAAAAGGCTGGTCCTGCTATCATTTTTTGAGAATTTTCCCTTAAAGAACGGTTACAATGTACGTCCAATACACTTATTATACTTATTTCAGCGGCGAGCTTTACTGTGATCTGAGCGAGTTCTGTTAGCCGCGTGTGTGTATTAAATAAGGTAGGACTTTTATTTTGACAGCTCTGTAAAGTCGTTACTGTGTGACTTTTCACAGCTGTTAAAGCATCCTCTGGAGTCTAAACGTTAGTAGAATTTGTAGTTTTATAAACTACAAAGCGTGTTTTATAAACTGTGTAGTTAAAGAGCTGGAATGGCGGCTGTACCTGCTGGCTCGGTCGTTGTATCTGACTGGCACCGAAACCCCGACAGCAGAGAGTTCTTCAGCAAAATACTGCACAAGAAGAAACGGCGGAAATTTGGTAACGTTACTGTTCGTCACTATGGAGACCGCTCGGGAACAGCAGCAGAGCTGATCTGAGATCAGCGACCGGATTAATTAAACTGGCAAAAGAAACGTGTTTACTTTAAACTTTATAGTTAAATTATAGTTAAATTAGTGCTTAAATTAATCTCTAAACTCTGAACTATAGAAAACATGCGCTTTTACAAACAAACATGTTCTGAGTTGTTAAAATGTGTTTTAAGCTGAAGATTAAACTTATTACCTTATTTTCCATCTGCTTCTCCTCCTTCCTCTTCTCCTTCATCCTCCTTCTTTGTCTTCTCCTTCTCTTTCTTTCTCTTCTCCTTCTTTTCCTCCTTCGTCCTCATTTTCCTTCTTCATCTTCCCCTCCGTCTCTTCCTTCCTCTTCACCTTCATCTTATTCTCCTCTTCTTTCTTCTCTCATTTTCTCCTCCTCCTTCTCTTTTTTCTTTGTCTTCTTCTCCTCCTCCTTCATCTCTTTCATCCTTTCTTCCTTTTTTCCTATTCTTTCTTCTACTTCTTTTTTCTTCTCTTTCTCCTCCTTCTTCATCTCCTCTTACTCCCTTTTTCTTTTACTACTTCTATTTCTTCTTTTTTCTTCTTTTTTTTCTTATTAATCATTTACATATTCTTAATAGAATTTGTGTCTGTGTTGATCATGACTTGGGCAGAAAGATGCTTTTGATGGTCTTATTAATAAGAAATGATGCTCATGACAATAAACATACACTCTATAGTTATTCTTTTTTGTGTTTTATTTTGTTTATTATTTGTTTCTTTCAGCGTTCAGTCATCCCTGCAGATATGATTGCATTAACTGTATTTATATTAGTATTTGTTACATTCTTTCTCGTAATTTTTATTTTCTGCATACACAGTGAAATGATTAGGGTGGAGGGGCCCACCAGTAGCATCACAATTAGGACCCCCAGTTGTTCAGAAACAACCCTAGTCTTAACATTCTTTTAAACTTCTCATATGTTTTTTTTTCTTCTGAAACCTTATTTGAAACTGATCCTGTTGCCAGTTTGTATGTGATGAAATATGATGATGGTAATGGATCACTCGGTAACGTATACTGGTTTAGTTTGCTTTCTTGACTTTCATATTCCGTATTAGGTCTCTTGGAGACACCAGCGATGCCCCCTCATTTGAAAACAGACACTGTTCGTTACAAAGTGTTCATCTCAGGTAAAAGTGGCGTGGGGAAGACCGCTCTGGCTGCCCGGCTTGCTGGCCAACATATTCCGAACTTGCACTATGAAACAACAGGTAAATGGTTTGAGTGCTCTCGAAACGTAGTCAGCGTGGCCTACCACACACTGCAGTAATATCTTAATGCACTGTGGGTCTGTAATTCTTTCATTTACAGAAGATAACTATTTAATTAAACCAATTATTTTGCAGTTTCTCTTAATTATTAATATTACAGAGATATTTTTTGATGGCTGTGGTGCGAGACCCTTAAAGAGCGTAATATCTCTTAATAGAACTAGACCCTTGAACCTGGTCCTAGATGCAGCATGTTGTAATCCCAACTGACAGAGTCTCTAACTCCCGCAGGCATGGAGACATCTGTGGTTTTTTGGCCTGTGAAGCTGAGAGAAAGTGGGCGTGTGCTGTTCTTTCACTTCCAGCTTTGGGACTGTGGGGAGAATGCCATGCGCAGATTTGACCACATGCTACCGGTAACAGTATTTTTATTTATTTATTTATTTTTGTATGACTCTTTGTTCTTTGACATGTTCTGTGTGCTTCTGTGCCTTTAAATGTCATGTTTTTTTCTACAGTCCTGCAAGGAACAAATGGATGCCATACTCTTTCTGTTCTCCTTCACTGACCATGGCTCCTTTGAGGATATCTCAAATCAGATGTCTCGGATCACAGACCCCACTGACAGAGTCGTCAGACTGGTGGTCGGCACAAAGTATCCTTTGTTTAGTGTTATTACTTGATTACTTGAGTTTAAAGGAACAGAAAATCCAAAATGAACTATTATTATCAGCAGAATGTGATTATCAGCAGAATGTTGGTACAATAGGGACGACTATGTGGAGAGATAGCGGAAATAACTACTGAAATTAGCATGCTGACCCGCTAGCCCTGGCCCGTCCTGTTTCGCAGTACCACTTTTTATTTCTAGAGGCGACAGTGAGTCGCTGTAGTGTTCAATCAGTTCATGTGTTGAATCAGTTCAACATGAAATGATGAAGACTTAACGCTGTTTGCCGGACTGTGTTTTTTTATTTGTCAGTCATGTTAAAAGTGCTGCTATCTGTTAGATCATTTAGCTTTGGCCAAAGGAACATCAGTCGAATTCCAAATAACATACTAGAAATGTGGTAGAAAATATAGAAAATAGTGGAATATTTGATATACATTGATTCCACTGCTAGCTTGGATGTAGTCTGGGTTTCGCATTGCCCTTAACTATACAGATTTGACTTGTTTATGCACACAGATGTGACAGAGAGTGAGATCACACGGTTTCAGGAGGTGTGGGGTGTGCCAGTCTTCCGTGTGGGAGGTGATGTGAGCGGAGGGTTGGGTGAGATTGCGCCTCTACTAAATGCTTTAGCAGAAAACCTGTGGCACCAGGACTGCGTTCACGTCTCTTCTACCTCCCCACCACAAGAGTGTCACCCAGAAAATACAAGCCGAGAGGTCATTGTGTAGCTGCACAGCTAAACATCTTAAAGATTGTTTTTTAATAACAAATATTTGTGTCTGTCATGTTTTCTTACTTTCATACTTCATGTGAGATGCTGTGTATTTCACATGTAGAAGTAAAGTATTGAGAAAGATTAATGATTTGAGTATTTTTTTTTATTTAGTCAACCTACACATCTCGGCTACAAATCCTAACTTTATTAAGGTGATTAGTGTTTATGAACTGTACATTGTTTATTAACTATTTAGGAAAAAGCTGAGGTGCAGATGTTGCCATGTACCCCATATGTGGTGTTACAGGTTTCAAACATCAGCAGTAAGAAATCATGCAAAATTTTGTGCAAAACATGCAAAAAAAATCAAATTCATTTAAAAAGGCTTAACTGTAACACTGTGTTAAAACTAACCCAGTCGTCTAGATACTATACTTTAGCCAGGCTCACGTTTATATGCATCAGAGTGAGTAATTAAGAATAATTAAAATAATATACACATTGTTGTTGTCCAATGAAAATCATCCCCGTTTTATAATTTGATTTCTACAGTCGTTCTTTACATTGTGTCTAATTTCATGATGATTGAACCAATGACAAGTCTTCAAAGTTTACCCCCTCCTGTAATATTACCATTTTGGAGACATTGGGGTTTTTTTTTTGGACACCAACGATATGATTGGTTTAGTTATTGAAAAACATGTTTAAACACTCTTTAAGGTACATTTTGGAATATAAACTAATGGATGTAAATGGTTTTAGCAATAACAAAATTAAACATTGTCACCATATTTTCTGAGGTTTACTGATTTCTTGTGAAATAACCTGTACAAAATAAGCACATCAAAGTGTTTATACGAATACATACTTTTAATTACCGCTAAAAAAATTAAAAATGCTTTGACATGAAATCAGTTAAATCTGATTAATTGGATTATATAAAAAGCCTTTTGAAAAAAGATTTTTCCTTCAGTCCCAAAGATGAGTCACAAAGATGGATGGATCATTTAACTGCAGTTGAAAAAGAGAAAAAACAGTTTCAGTTTTTCAGAGGTTGTATAGATCTATGCATTAATGCTATTTTCCATATTGAGCTATGCTGTCTGACCTTTTGCCTTGTGTTTGAAAGCTGTAACTGTCAGTGCACCACCTATCCCCAAGAACGATGTCACTGACATGGGGTCCACATCTGCTGGAAAGTGGCATTTGTGGGAAAATGTGTCCATGATCGTTCCGTCTGATGCCAACTTGATGAGAAATAAGCAGAAAACAGCAGAATATTTGAACAAATCAATGTAAACATGTGAGCTGTGCAGCTATATAAGCTACATGTTTACAGTTTTTCTGCACTGCAAAAGAATAATATCCTGTCAGTAAAATTATAAAGATTCATCAATTTATTTACACATAGTTTTACTTTTAATAAGCCAGATTACCTCACCACTCTGGCACATACATTTTACTCATTTTAGGAAATGTGCTTGAAACAAGCCAAATTATTTACCACTATATTGAGATCATTTGTCTTACTAAAATCACTCAAAACATATAACACATTGCCTCAGCAGCTGAGATTACTTTGCTTACCTTCTCAGCAGAAACCTGTATGAGGTTACTTGAAGAGGTGACGATCACTTGCTCTGGTGAGAAACCACTAACGTCCACTGTGAACATGTACATGTCTCCCACCGTGCAAACTGTCCCCTTTTGGAAATGGATATTTAGTTGCAAATGCATGAATATGTGGCTCATAATCAACTTATTACATAACACACTGGTTCATTGTGCAAGCAAAAACTGAAGCCAGCCACACCATTATGTGAACAGGCGTGTTCAGTACTATGGGAAGATTACCTGAACTCACCTTTGGATCATTTCTTGACATTTTTGAGGGAAAGCAAATCGAGGTTTTCCTTATAAGCAGGAAAAAGACAAAAGATACTGCAGAAATTACTCTAATCAGTAATAGCTTCATGAAAATCCATCACTGAGCTCAAGTCAGCACTGATCCCGGATGTTTCCTCACTGTGATCAGTTCCAGTGTCTCCAAGTGTCTTATATAGTATTAGACGGGTGTGTGAGTGTTAGTTATGGTTGAATATGGGTGAGGTTAGTATGGTGTGTATGTGTAGTATTTATCATGTAGGAGAGAAAATTAACTTGTACCACTAATAACCCTCCCTGTTTTAGGTCAGATGGCTTTGTGCTTGCATTGGGAGATCATAGCAGCGGACAAGAGTGGGACACTGGATATAAAACTCAAAGTAAATTTGGCTCCCCATTACAAATATTGAGAGAAATGGTGTTTAGCATAGCAACACAACAGAAACAGATGGTGTAATGGCTAGAGAACAGACGTGACATTCTAGGCCTTCTCACCATACGTGTTAATTATTACATCCACTCTAATTAAGTAGGTTATTAAGTTTGTGTCATAAACTGACATGACTGATTGATTTTACATGGTGAATAATACGGGCCTCTATTCCTGTCTGGTTTTGCTGAGGTGATTAAGTGTCCAGCAGGACTTTTATTGTGAAGGTACGCTGGAGGAGTCGCGGCCATTTTCTAGCAGGAGTGACTTCTAACTTCACCGCCGTCAGGATACACCTTCCGTTACCGAGTTCACAGAATTGTACGGGCGGGCTTTTCCTTCCATGAGCGAAACGTACATCTGAACACGCGTTCGTTCACAAAAAAAAGTCTTAAACTCACATACAGTCTTCAATACTAGCTAAATCGACAGCAGTCTATTTGACCGAGTGCTGAGAGAAGCCTGCGCCTGGCCAGGCACAAAGCAGGGCCGCCAGTATGAAGCTCACGGACAATGTGCTGCGGAGTTTCAGGGTTGCGAAGGTTTTCCGAGAGAATTCCGATAAAATTAACTGTTTCGATTTCAGCTCGAACGGCGAGACGGTGATATCGAGCAGCGACGATGACTCCATCGTCTTATATGACTGCCAGGAGGGAAAGTGAGTGTGCAGTGTTGTGTTGTGCCCAGCGTTGGTGGGCGGATGTTCGCGCTGAGGCCTGTAGCTGCTCCGAGCCTCGGACTCGAGTAGATTAGCTACCCGAACCCAGCTAACCGTGTGGCTAACGGGTTACCGTCACACTCGCTATCGGTATACGGGAAAAGCTCGACTGCCTGCTTTCTTAGCTTTTTATTCGAATTTTCCGTTTCACTGTAAATGGGGCAGAAATTACATTCTGTCGCCTGAATTAGCTTCTTATTCGAATCCCCGTCCCACCTTAAATTGTGCATCAATTACATTCTAGCGCCCGAATTAGCTTCTTATTTGAATTCGCTGTTCCACCTTAAATGGTGCAGCAGTTACATACTGACGCCCGGGTTAGTCTCTTATTTGAATTTCCCCGTTCCACTTTAGATAGGGCAGCAATTACACTATGAATGTTACTGCTGCTCCATTTAAGGTGGAACGGGGAGTTTGAATAGTAAGCTAACTTCAGCCACCTCTTTCTTTAGGTTTAGCCTAATACCGGGTCCAGTGCATAACACATGAGTCTTGAGAAAAACCTACAGCAGTCAGATATCGTATCTCTCTAAGAATGTACACTTTGTTTATTCAGATAGCTAAATTGTTAGTTGGCTAATGCTAAGATCTTGCAATTGCAAGGCTAGTTGAGTAGCCACACTTCTCTTAGCCACCACTCAGTGTTAACCTGTCTGTTTTGATGAACTGATGTTCGCTGTTTATTACATTTATTTAGATGGGTCAGGAATTGTATTCAGCACAGTAACTGGACAGGCAGATTTTAAGATGACTTGACCTAAAAAATAGCAATTTACAATACATAAATGTGTAATAACGGGGTTTTCACGGGTTTCCTGTTGCAGAGTATATTGTACTTTGCAGTATTTACTGTGGTGTCATGTTGGGTTAGTATTAGCATAGATTTGCTTCTACAGAAACAGTAGGACATTTTATTAAGTTTGTCTGTCTGGATCCCCGCTCAAAACAGTGTTTGTGTCACTTCACGAAGCAGCATTGAACTGTTCTGTCTGATTGTATTACAGACCCAAACGGACTCTGTACAGTAAAAAGTATGGAGTGGACCTCATCAGATACACGCATGCTGCCAATACAGTCGTTTACAGCTCCAACAAAATTGACGGTATGTCCTTTTTAAAAGCCTTTTCTGTGTCTGGCTGTTTTTTTTCCAACTGTACTGTATATTGTATATCATACCTTACACAGTGAAATCCTGTTTGGTTGAATTCAAGCCTATTTACACACAAAGTGTAGTAAATTGTGATGGATAGGTATTTGATGTCTCCTCTGCTGACCGATCACGACTGCCTGGCTGTGCCCATTCTGGCTTGAGGTAGTTGTTTGTACAGTTTGAGGGTCTGTGATTCTGCCCTTTCAAGGAGCTAACTGTACAGACTACTGCCTTGCCCAGGGTGGTGCCAATTCATCTCAATCCACCTGGAGGGCTCCACCAACAGGACATTTTTAATGAAGGTTCACATTTAGGTTTTATTGCATTTCACAGCTAGAGGATCTAATAGTGCTTGGCATCACCTGATTTCTTTTTTTTCCACAAAGCTTAAAAATATAATTTGTCTGCAGTAGTTCTGGGAATGTTTTATGAACTTTGTGTGCGTGGCTGATGTTTGTGGTGTCTGACTTCTTGTTATTACTGTGTTACTGCAGACACTATACGGTACCTGTCGCTACACGACAATAAGTACATTCGTTACTTTCCTGGGCACAATAAAAGGTAAGGGTCATTTTATTGATGTTATTGCTCTGCACACATTGAACTGTGAGCTGATGGCTAAACAAATGAGCTGAGAGTTAAACAAACTTGAGAGAAAGTTGTTGCTGAATTTTATTAGCGACGTTTGGCGTTTAGGAACGGATTGAAAATAGATTTATGTGCACTGTAATTTTACAGGGTTGTTGCACTCTCTATGTCTCCTGTCGATGACACCTTCATCTCTGGGTCCTTGGATAAAACGATTCGGTTATGGGACCTTCGCTCTCCCAATTGTCAAGTAAGCCTTGTAAAAGACTGTTGCTTGCTATGGCTGCTGTTTTGGTTATCTCGTATATCTGTCTGATCACAATTCTCCATCTGATCACAGGGACTGATGCATCTGCAGGGGAAGCCAGTGTGCTCCTTTGATCCTGAGGGCCTGATATTTGCTGCAGGAGTCAACTCGGAGATGGTCAAACTCTATGACCTGCGCTCTTTCGACAAAGTAAGATGGATTAATTTACCAAATGCCGTTGTACTGTGTGAAAGAGATGGTCATTGTTTCAAATAAATTGTTCAATGATTTATGAGAAATATTTAAATAAATCTGTGAGAGAACAGACTGGTCCCCTGTTTAGTTGTATACAGTTTTGTTTGTCTTGGACTCATACAGAGTCTACTGCAAATAGAAGAACCTGTTCTTATTTTCCACACCAGGGTCCATTTGCTACATTTAAACTACAATATGAGCGAACCTGTGAGTGGACTGGCCTCAAGTTCAGCAATGATGGTAAACTCATCCTGGTCTCCAGCAATGGAGGAACGCTAAGGCTGCTTGATGCTTTCAAAGGAGCTGTTCTGCATTCGTTTGGAGTGAGTGTATATATATATTTTTTTTCAATCCTCTTTGTAGTAAATCAGGTGCTTGTACATTCTGAGATACCTGTTTGTTAAATAAGAAAAAATAAAATCAAATTGTGGTTGGCACAGTTGCTTGAGTATTTTTGTTCTTAGATAATAAATAGTAAGTTTTATTGTTCCCTGTTAAGCTGCATGGTGTAACCTTTAATTCACGTTCACCAGTTTCACCTGTCGCCAGGGGGGCACTGTGGCTGCAGGTTTTCAGTGCAGTCGAGCAGATGTGCACCACATATAACTTAATCAGTTGTTAGAAAACGGACTCTGCTGTACTCAGGCCTGAAAGTAATAAACCCTAATTTAGTTAGGTAATTGCTACCTTCAGTCATGTTCTCTTGTGTTTCTGCTCTGTAGGGCTACAACAACAGCAAAGGTGTGATTCTGGAAGCTTCATTTACCCCAGACTCTCAGTTTGTAATGATTGGTAAGTAGAAATCGAATCTAAATTTCCTTTAATTATTAGGAATCATGGTTGTGTTGTATACAATAAGGTCTCATATGTAATTGTCGTCCAGGTTCAGAGGATGGGAAGATCCATGTGTGGAATGCAGAGAGTGGAATGAAGGTGGCACTCCTGGATGGGAAACACACTGGGCCTGTCACCTGCCTACAGTTTAACCCCAAATTCATGACATTTGCCAGCGCCTGTTCAAACATGGTGAGATGCTACTCTGTTATACCAAATTAGAATCGACTCCGGGGTCTTTATCTCCTCTTTACTTATTGTGGCTACATTATTAAGCCTACCTAATCTATATGTCTGATCCTAATTGGCTGACATGCTTTTTACGGTCAATTGTAAGTTGTTTGGCATTAGCTCAGGAGTCAGTTTGCAGACTATGCTGGAGTCTTGAATGCTGTATCAGCTTTTAGACCCGAGTGACCTTGCTTTGAGTGTAGATTGTTAATGTTATGTTTTTTTTATTGTTTATCCTCCACAACTACAACAACTAGACATTTTAATACATTTTAGAATACCTTTTTTAAATCAGCACTCACCTCAGGGTCATCACAGAGGATCTGCATTTAGTGAAACATTTTTCTTTTGAGGATTATAATGACCATTGTTTGTTTGTTTATTTGTTTGGGCTGACAAACTTCTTTTATTTTTGTACCTTTTACAGGCACTCTGGTTACCCACCATCGATGACTGAAGAAGAGCTGAGCTCTATGCCAAATGTTAAATTTGACAAGTTGCTCCACGTCAACGGAGGGCAGCATTTGCACTGCCTAGTGTATTGGAACTGTGTAAATAGGTTGACCATGCGGTCAGGTTCTTAATGTTTATTTTATACTTATCATTAAACAACATTCTTTTATAAATCACTGTAATCTGTTTGTGATGTTTTATTACGGCCGTCCTTGACGTACAGTTTTAAATGTCCAAAATGTTTGGATTTTAGTATTTTTGCAGAATATAAAGACTATGTAACTAATGCAGCTTTAAAGAACTGTCTCTGAGACATGCATACATATGTTTACTGCTCCTCCTGTGTAATCCATATGGGAAAGCTTTTGGAAAGCTCGTTTTATTCTCCAACCCCTAAATTGCCTGTGCAACTGTTAAAACGTGATTCTGCTTGAATAAGTAAATGGTTGACGGTTGTTGGTAAAATGTTACGGTTTCTGTACCACTGTGTCAGTGACGTAATGAGAGTGACATTGCATATTGTTACTGCCTTTACCTTTAACACATGTCCCACCAGAACGTTTTCCAAAAACAAGCATTGAAAGGAAATTTGAGGATGTACAGGGCAATAAATGGAGGGAGTGTCTAATGGCTTAGACTTGCAGATTGAGTTATCACTCAAGACAAAAGGTGTGTGTCTCTGTTCTGAACATTCTGTAACATACACTGTAGCTTTTCTTCATATTTCTAAGTGCTGTAGTGCATCTAAAGGAGATATAGTAGAGGAAGAGATCCAGCTGAACCATTTCTCCTGTATGCAACACCGGCATCAGTTACCCTCTGTAATCAGAGTAGCATGATGTCACACCAGTTTAAGGGAACTACAGCGGCTCATTTACACCACAGTACAGTACTTTGTTTGGTTTTTGAGAAATCCTCGAAGATGCAAAGAGCCAGCTGTGGAAATTCCTAATTAAAGCTGGAGTGGAGCAATAACCTGTCTAGCTTCTTTATATTTGCTAGTGGTTATTTAACTCTAAGTTCCATATCTGTTTCACTCTGACGCTCTGAAACATGAATGATAATTCTTTAAGAGTACTTCAGGATGTTTTGGTTGTCCATAGAAAAACGTGTCTCTGTGTTTGCTGTTGTACATTTTTCTGTATTGTTTGAACATGGCAGCTGCTATTTATGTCCTGTGAAAGTTTTATGATGAATGGACCAATAGAAATGCTCTGAAATGACTTTGAATAAACCCTATTTACATAAACGTACACTAAAAGTGAAGAAAGTCTTTGGCCTCTCCTGTAAAGTTGCTATTTTGTAAAAACTTGTTTTTCTTTGAACAGTGACAATATTCTGAACATCTGGTTTACCAGCTGAAGGCGAAAGCACATCAATGTAGTGTTCCCCAACAAACTCCAGTGTTCTTATATTGGCAGACAGCTTCATACCTTTTGATACAACCTCCATGAACTAGTGTGATGTCACAGAAAAACACTTTTAGTTCCTTAAATGAGATGGGTGGGTGTGAAGAACTTTGTTCTTTGCCAATTTAAGAGATCTTTTTAGAACCTTTACATAAATTAAATGCTCTTCAAACTTTTTTTAATGGCATCATGAATAGAACTCCTGTTGGGTCTTTTAGAAAAATGGGATAAGGGAAGAAGCACCCCAAAGCATCCAACATTCACTTCTCACACAGGTACGGTACACCTGCCCCTACCTGTTGGTGTTTGTTGGAGAACACTGGGGTGATTTCCTCTGGGCTTTTAGAGGTGTTATCACATTTACGCTCCAGGTATAATGTTAAGATGTGCTGACTTTGTCTGGCAGAGGCCTCAGCTGCATGAAAGAGTGAGCTGAAGCCTACACAGATCCCAGGTGAGCATTTTGCACGGCTCCCTTGCGTGTCTGATGGCTCGTTGTGTGAAAGACTGTGGTGGTGAGGGGGAGGGGAAGCTGTTACCCAAGGCCAGGCACACTGAGTGTGGCTGCTAAATTTGGGGCAAGTGGGATCGGGTTCCTTCTGCAGGCACATACAATCCTGCCCTAGTTACAGGACCCCTCTCTCTCTGTGTCTCTCTCTCGCTCTCTCTCTCACATACACACACACATACATAGGTCTCACTTGGTGTCTTGACTTAAAGAGGAGCAAACCCCCAGCGCACTTGCCTCAGACGGTTCCATTTAGTCAGTATCCTGCCTTTCCAGTGCCTCAAGCTTCTTACCTTTACCTCCAGACATCATCAGTGCAGTGAAGATCCTCCAGGTGACCCTCACCTGCCTCTACATCAAGCTTCAGGTTTTCTCTCCTGGACTGAGCCCTCCTGGGCGGGTAGACAGGCCGACCCGCCATGTTTCTGGTTCTGGTGGTGACAGATGAGCTGAGGCAGTTCCTGGTGAAGGCAAGGGGCGGGACGGGCCGCCTCATCCAGGTGCTGATCCGGGACGGTGAGTAAGGAACAGCTACAGGGACAAGAGAGATGGTTCCCCCACTGACACTATCTGGTTTGAAGCTAGATGTCAATTTAAGTAAAAACAGATTTCATAATTAGTATTGTTGTATTGCTTTGTATTGCTTGTAGTTTAATTACTTTTAAATGCAAGGCTTTGTAGGTGGGCCCTCACTCTCATAACTATGTCACATACAATATTAATTTCATAGTTACAGACCAATCCACATTAGTTACTGAATTATAAGTGGTAGTTATAAAAAAAATAAAAACTTCAAAAGTGAAACTGAGAGATATTGTGGTGGAGGGTTGCAGAGCAGTGAATGACTGACCACCTTTTGACAAACGTCTTGTGCCAGAAGATCTAATGGTGTGAGGAGGCCTGCAGGGTTGAAGGAGTTCAATAAGGTATGCGGGGGCGACACCATGAAGGGCTTTAAATGTTAGAAGATGTTTCTACTTGATACAGGAGGGCACTGGTAACTAATGAAGTTCTTATGTGTGTCAATTGCCAAGTAGATATGAAGTCTGGCCATTAGGTCTTTGCTGTCGTCGCTGTCCAAAGAAAAACAAGTATCTTCAAGATGGCAACTTTACAGAAAAGTACTTTACTTTGAATGTAGCTTCATTTAACCAGAAGTATTTCCAGGTGACTTTGGAGCATTTCTATTGTTCCATTGATAATGTAGAAAAATGGACAAACAGCGGTTCAATTCATTTCCTTGGACAGTGACGATAGTTAAGTTTGAGTTTAAGTTATACAAGCATCCCCTGATATTAATCCCAGCTCTTGCTTTCCTTTCTGTCAGCTTGTTTAAGTAAGATCTTCAGAGCTGTCTGAGTCAGAAGGTATAGATAAGGTGCATGTGCTGCAGAGTGGAAGGGAGCCAGTAAGCTTTAATTCATATTAGAATGAGAATCTATCCTATAATAGAAGGTCCACATCACTGAGGGAACAGACGACTGAAGGCCTTGAGTACTTAATCTAACGGTTGTTGCACTAATCAGATATGCTTGTGTCACCTCGACATTATTTGTACCCCCATATCTTTTTCTGGGTAAGGCTGTCGTGACATGATCTAAATGTGTCCTTGTGTTACAGGTTTTCAGTAAGCATGACGCAGCACAATGCGCTGTTCTGTAGGAGCTCTAGAATGAACTTGGATTTAAATGAATAAGTCTAACTTGCATATGTATAACTTTGTACCTGAGACTGTTGTTCAGTTATTTAGTATAGTTGCACCAGGCTAAACCAAAAAATGAACTATTTCAGTAACACCTGAT
Organism: Megaleporinus macrocephalus; assembly: GCA_021613375.1. Classification (NCBI taxonomy): domain Eukaryota; kingdom Metazoa; phylum Chordata; class Actinopteri; order Characiformes; family Anostomidae; genus Megaleporinus; species Megaleporinus macrocephalus. Next base: position 18,229,972 of record CM038704.1, on the reverse strand, counting down.
CTGTCAAGTGCTTGGACCTCTGTTATATGTAATGGTCGACTTCTAACTCAAATGTGTAATCCATTAGCACTGTAGGCATACAGGTAAGACATCTCTGAATGATAGCCCTCTAATTTTGGTTTCTTCTGTGTAATGTTGGTGTTTTTGTGTGTCGTCTGGCTTGTATCTATTTAAGATAAAGTAATAGAGGGGAAGGGACAGAGTATATTTCACAATATATTTTGGTTGGGAAAGGCCAGAGCGAAGTCAGGTGACGCATCAGTTGACACTGAAGCTGATTGGAACGTTTGGGAATTACTCTGTATGAGAGTGTCCATAGCATGACAGATTTACTGATCTCTGTTGCAATGTGAGTGACTGTATATGTGTGTGTGTGTGTGTGTGTGTATGTGAATGTGAGGGTGTCCAATGTCCACTGAAATGTTAAACTACTCTCAGATGACATGACTCACCTGCTAAGACAGGACAGGACAGAAAAGACAAATACATTTGAGTGAGGTCATTCAACCTGTGAGGTCATTTCTGTTTTTGTGTAGTTAAGTGTACATACCTAATTTTAACAATGTGCCTGACCCTAATGTTATTAAGTGAACGACACCAGTGGATGTCCCTCGCTCTTGCATATGCCTTTGAGTGAGTTTTGTCATTCCTAGTTTGAGAGAAAGGGGGAATTTGTCTGGTAAACTGGGTAAATTACAGATGTTTGAGGCAGGCAAGTATAAAAAAATGATGGTCCCATAGAAACCAGTAAGCCTACTGGCAGTGCATGGTGATACTACTAGTTTTTACTTGCCACTAAGAACATATTTAAAAGAAAACTCCCAAAGAACTTGTGATGTAGTGTTCTGCTACAGACTCACAGGAGGCTTGTAGAACAGCGAGCACAAAGCACCATGGGTAGTGCCGGACGTGCAGTAAGAGAAACATGTCTGTAGTTGGAACTGATGGCTTACAGCTGTATATTTGTGCTATGTGGCTGTGCTCTGCGGGACTGGGGGGACTGTTTAATGAGGTAGTGGTGCAGAGTTAGTGGCTACAGTCAGGGAGAGTTAGATGGCTATTGATGACCTGCCTGCTTTCCTAGATGTTAAAGAGTGCTTAGTTCCACTGCTGTCATGTTCTATAAAGGGTCTTACTCTATGCCTAGGCCACTTTTTTCTGGCCAGTAACTGTATTTTGCCCTAATAGTCCCACTGTACAGTGCAGACACCTTCACTGTAAAAATTATGCTTTTAAGGTACATAATCTGGTTAACCAAAATTCTTAGTTTATTGGACAACTAATACTAAACATGTAATGGTAATAATATTATCATTGTTGAATAAGGTGAGTTTAGTACATAGAACCGACAAAAACTGTTGTCTCATCTTTTAAATACAAATCCTACATTTACAATAAAGGACAGACAAAAGAGCCGATTTCAAAATTACTTAACAGTCTTGACTTGTACCCCCAAACTATACATAAACCAGCTTATGTTTGAGCCCAGCAAACAGGAACAATGCACAGGTCGTAGCATTCCAGATTTAATTCTGATTTATCAAAAGACATGGTTAATGTTCATCTTTAAACAAAGCTGTAGTTGGCTTTCTATTTCACCAACTTCTTAAACGATTGTTCTCCTCTAGTTTTCAAGTTACCAGAAGAGTACTTTGTGTTGCTCATGTGTTAAGGTTACTTTTTACACCAACAATGTTCATTTTTTACTGTGCACATTCTCCTAGTGACTTGCCAGCATTTGGCTCCTTAACCAGAACAGATATGGATAACATACGGAAGGGGAGAGGTCAGAGTGTGACTGATGCAATTCTAATCTTTGTGTGCAGTATATATCAAATGGTCCTTGTACCTCTGTAGGTTCAGGATCTGAGGCTGAGACTAGTTTATCTGTGTGTTCCCGCCGTACATGTGCTGGTCAAACAGAGTGTAAAGTGATAAAATGTCTCTTTGACAGGAAGCCAGACAATGTGTCAGACTTCTGCACTATCACATTGCAGATTTTGTTCAAGGCTATCCGATGACTGGCTGCTGAAATAGGAAATGTCTAACACGGTTCCCTATTCACTATGTAGTGCACCATTTTTGCCATTGTTTAGTGGCATCTGAATACATATCTAGTGCATCATTATAATCCCACAATACACCACAATAGAATAATCAGCCAGGTTAGCTGAACTTTACAGACATTGTTTAATAATATGCTTTGTCCCAATAAATCCAATCAGAATCCAGTAAAGTAGCGAACACATAATGTACATAATACACTGTGTGGTTTGGTTTGAAGATTCTCTGAGGAGGCCAGTGAGTCACATAACGCTATGATGGTACTATTTCAGCTAACCCATATTCCATACAGAAATCTGATATATGCCACTATATGGATTTCAGGTATGTATTTCCCTTCTTTCCACCTTATATTTAAATATGAATATGGCCATGGCCATATATATTGGAAAAATCTAGGATATATATTCCAGCAAGTTATCAGCTTATTTAAACTTACGTAACACATTTTAAAAAAATGTATGATAGACAATGTTCATATATGTATGTTCATATATGCAAATGTTACTCAGTGTCATGTATATATAGGATTTTGCTTCTGATGTTTTTAAAAAGGTGTTTGATGCTTGTATCAGACCTATATGTGTGATCCATGCATGGAACATATGTATTTTGATATTTTATTATATTTTTCATTTATCAGATATCTGTATGGAATGGGAATGGCATGGTACTTTGCATGTTTAGGAATGTAACTATTGTAACAAAGTGATGAGCGAATCTGAGCAACAACATATTTGAGTTCACCCTGTATAACTGTGTTATAGGCATACAACAAAGTTTGTCAAAATGACAGGTTTTGTTGATTTTCCAAGTGAAAATAAGTTAACAAACATCTATAAAGAGCAAATGTCTCCACACTTTACTGCTTATTTGTTGAAAAAAATATAGAATGTTTCATTTTTAACTGAGCATATAAATAGAACATATGCATTACATACTGATGTGTGTTCTTTGTAGAGGATGTGTTAATTTTTTTTTTCCACTCAACAAAACATGTGATTTGACCAGAGCTGTTAAAACCTGTTCACACATAGAGATAAGAGCACTATTTTGAACACAGTGACTGAATACATGTGTATGTATTGCACTGTTTTGTTCACACTGAAAGCACATGGGTGTATATTAAGGTTGGATACAGATGTATATTCAGGTTGTTGTTCTAACATCACTGTTTGGATTGGATTGGTTTCCCTCTCTACGTCCCGTGTGTGATGTCTGGGACTTGTTTTGGTTGTCTCCTGTCCATTGCGTGCCGGTCAGTGAGCTGCCATTTGGCTGCAGATATTTTCAGCGTGATTTAGTTGGAGAAGCCATCCAAAGTGGTCACAAGTCCTACAATTGGCTGTGCCTATCGGTCACATGAATGGCTGGTGACGGATTGGCTGGACAAATGGGGATCATGGTCTGCTGTTGTTTGGGGTCCATATTCTAGCACTTTGATAAATAGTGATATAGAACTGAAAGAATGCCAGTCAACCTCACTGCCTCGAATCAGTGTGTACATTTATTACAGCTGATGTAGGCCATATACACGTGTGTCTAGATCATGTCTCATATTTGAGTGTGCATGTGTATGCATGTGGGTGAGTGAATGGCTAATGGAAAGTATGCATCTGTGCTGATAGCCGGAATGTGTGCAGGCCTAGAATAGCAGTTGCTGCAAAAGACAGTCAGGAAATCCCCCACCAAGGTCATACTGATGTGTGTGCGCTCATGATGTGCACACTATTGACACATCATGTCCTCATTCAGGGAGTTATTTTGGTGAAGTGTAAATTCTCATAAATCAATCTACACAATTTTCACATGCTTTAAATCTGCAAGCCTCAATAACAACAACAACAACAACAACAACACTATCATGTTGTAACACTACTGTTCTCATGAGAGGGGTCAAGCTGTTTTTAAACTGTTTCCCAATTTGCAGATACAGAGAATCCACAATTCACTTAAACTTCTACTGGCCAAAGAAGCCGGATACAAAATAATAATGCTGTCTATTTTGGCTGCCAGAGCGGTCAAATAATCACTTCGGTAAAAAAAGGGCTAAAAACAGGGATTCAGTTACAAGTAAACAAAACTGAAGCAATAATACGTTTTCTGAGAATCAGCAAAAAGTTATTTGAGTTTTTTCAGTGTTTTTCTTTCAACTTATATTTACTATACATATAATTTGACCAGGGATGTTCACATTTGCATATAACTGTTACCAAAAAAACACAGCTCCACTCTCAGATTCAATTTAAGAATCTTGGAGGTATAAAAAGGCAGTTGGAGCCCTAAACAATTTATGGATGGCATTTACTGACGACTGAAAAGCAGGAAACAGGAGCTGGAGATGATTTCAGAGGAGATCTCCATCAGCATCCAGCTCACTGAGACTACAGGAGTTAATTAGTACCTGCAGACAACTTGTGTACATGAGCGTACATATGATCTGTGTGTAAAATGAGACAGAGGACATTAAGTAACTATCAGATTAAGTATATTATGTGACACTGTAGATGTGCTAATCCATGACACTAAGCATCACCTTTTTTATTTTTCCCCCCTAAGTCATTAGGTGAACTGTTGCCAATGGGCTAAGAGTGCTCATCTACTCTGTAATAGACTACATCCACAATTTATTCAGTGGTGTCCCTTTGCTGCAGTAACAGCGGGAAGGCTTTCTACTAAATGTTGGAACATTGCTGTTAGGACTTGATTGCATTCAGCCACAAGAGCATTAGAAAGGTCAGGTACTAATGTTGGATGATTAGTTCTGGATCACAAACACTAGTTATCTAAAGGTGTACCAGATAATGCATTCCCACTACTCCAGAGCATTTACACCCCTCTAGCCAATGCCTGGCACTGGACATAGGGTACTATACTTGGAGAATGCTTTTCTTTTTTTCACAGGTTATATAAGCTGTGTGTGAAACACCTATGTCAGTAACAGGTGCACCTTAAAGTAGCTAAATTCATTAATAATATAAGATAAAATGAGATGGGATCCTTTGAAACCTTTATTAGTCCCACATGGGGGAAATTCACAGTGTTACAGCAGCTAAGGGACAGCAGTTGAAATAATTGTTTATACCTACAAACACAGTTCTACAATTAATCAATCTATTTTTAATCACATGACTTCTGGAATGTCAATGAGGGTTTAGCAGTAGCATCTTGTATTAACTGTACATGGTCTGTGGGATTTGCCAGTTGATTAGCAAGGCAGAGCCTAAAGGCCAGTTTATAGTTCAAGGGACATTTTTCATTTTCTTGTGCTATTAGAGCTTTTACATAGACAGCACATGCATAGTGGTTCTGTTGTGGCACAGTTAGATATTTAGAGAAAAGACCAGCAAAATACAGTCAATTAAACCACAAGAATATATAAAAATAAAGCTACAATTCAAACAAAAAACAGAATTCTAGTTAAAAATACTGTGCTGCAGACATGGTTGGCCAATCAAGCTTAAAATGATTTCACACTCACAATGCAATTAGAATGTGTTTGAGGATTACATGTAAATGTATGTGCTTCTAAAATTTATACAATATACAAGTAGAAACCACAGATAAAGCTCTATCTTGACATTTTATTGCTGGTGGCGGACTATGAAACCCAGCACTGCGATATCTAGCCCCCTTTTTTGTCACCTGGATGATACGTTTTTAGTAACACTTAACAAAATCCTGGAGGGTTAATATAATACAAATTATTATACGTACTCAAATTACATTTCTGGTAGTGCAGTTTGTATAGATGTACTGAAGATGGGTGTGTTATGAGGTATCTCACATCAAAGATTACCAAAAGAGAAAAATATGCCATATATGACCTTCACCACGAGACGCAAACTCCACACGCCGCAATGGACCACTGATTCTACTCTGTACCAGGGTGATGGAAAGAGGAAAGTCTGGGGAGAGAACGATCCAAATTCCATCACTTCATCTGTGAAAAATGTATGACTTCTCCAAGAACCGGGTTATTCCAGGTCCTCCACTAAAGACAGGACTGAATTCTGAAGTTTACAGAAATATTTCCACACGTTCAACCAAAAGCCTAAACATTCAGATATGCCTCTCCAACTCCAGCAAGACCACGACTCAAGTCACACTATTAAAGCAGCTGTGGCTTTTTTCAGGGCCAACAATCATAACAGCCAAGACTTTCAAACACTGAGCGTGGACTTTACTTCACACTCAAAGCCGAACTGAGAAAGTTCTATTCTCCAGACTTTGTATAAAAAGAGCACTGGTTCCTGAAAGGTCCATCCACTACAGATAAAACGCGCTTGAATTAATTCTGGTTTTCTGCATCTCATACTCACTGATGCATAGCGTATGCTGTTCTAGGCCTGTATAGAGTGATATGAGCTTCTCTATGTGTTTCAGAGCAGCTGGTGCTGGGGGCGTATCGAGAGCCGTCTCGGTCCTGGGACAAAGATTATGACCACTTTCTGCTTCCGCTGCTGGACCCTCAGGAGCCCTGCTACATCCTCTACCGTCTCGACTCTCAGAATGCACAGGGATATGAGTGGCTCTTCATTTCCTGGTCACCTGACCAGTCTCCAGTGTGTAATACATCTCAATAGTCCAAATGCAGATACACTAACCAAGTCCTTTCTCAGAAACCCATACCAGATCAAATAACAGTTGAAATGTAACTTAAATCGAATTCATTAAGACTATCTTTTCTTTTTCTGTGGATGTCTTTTACTCTTCGTAGGTCAGACAGAAGATGCTGTATGCTGCCACTCGTGCAACAGTGAAGAAAGAATTTGGAGGAGGCCACGTGAAAGATGAGATCTTTGGCAATGTGGAGGTAGAAGTTTAACACTTCCTCAAATGAATCATTTGAATTGATGTGATACAGGGGTGGTCTCTTCTGATACTCTTCATTGTACGTCTCCATTTGTACAGTTTTAGAGCATCCAACATTATGAAAGTATAATATTTGAAACTATGGGGGAAACCCCAATGTCATCTTAAGATGCTTCCCATTATTGGATTAGCTCAAGTGAAATATGTTGGATGTGTTCTGGGGAAGCTCAGTGGATGAAGTGAAAACAAGCATCAAGTTAAGCAGCAGAACAGTCCTAGAAATCTTTTTTAAAACAGTGAGACAAAGCTGTATGTGAGCCATAGCAATAAACAATGTTTAATATATATAAACATTTATTTGATTTAATAACATGATTTTCTATCAAAGCTAATAGACACAATAGCTAATAGACACAAGCTCATTATTAGATGATTTATGTATGTTGTATGTTTGCCAGACATGTTATCTAACAAGGTTTGCCTGGCTAACAGATTTGCACATCTAGCGAAGGGAGAGTTCATTTTGATTCAATTTGAAAAATCCACTTTTCACAGTCCACTTCAGCCAAACACATGTGTATATACTTTTTATAGCATTAGTTTAGTTGTTTAGCTCTATTTAATGCCACCAGCCTTATGACAAATGTACCTATGGGACAAATCTATCCAAAAATGAATGTACTCATTAAATTAATCACCTCTACGTATAACCACTGCTCCTATTTGAAGCCACAGTTATACTAAGTCATCAGTTGTGAGATGCTTCTCTGTCTTAGATAGATGTAAATTGCAATTTGACTGCCAATTTGGCTTTTTGGCCTTGCAATTGAAAATGTTCATGAAATACATCACAGGCTCTCTGTATATAAATACGAACCTTGGGAGTGTTCTAGGAACATTAAATAATTAAATAATTTATTGTCAGGGTCAATGCAGAGACCTCTCGCTCTCTCTGTTATGTGTGTGTGAGGGTGTATATATACACACCCCAAGACATTGTATGAATTTACCAGCAATCTTGATTTAGCTTAATGAAGTACTGAGTAGTCAAACCAGATATTAGATGATAACTGCAAATACTACTAGATATGTAATATAATAATATGTATACAACAGAGTGCTCTAAAATCTTCTATTGAGGGATATTGATTTGACTTCATGGCCATATAAAAATATGAATGTACTCTATCATATTGTTTAAGGACTGCAAATTCTGTTGTTTATATTTCCATCCTCGTTAGGATGACGTGTGTCTTCAAGGTTACCTGCGTCATCTGTCCTCCAGCTCTGGGCCTGCCCCACTTACAGCTGCTGAACAGGAGCTGCAGCGTATCAAAATCACTGAGGTAAGAACCTGTGCTTTCACTGAAATTTATCAGTTTCACAGAGATGTTAACAATACTTTAGTGCCTGCTTTACATTTAACATGAATATTTGTCATTTTAGTAAATATTTTAGTAATATTTCTAATATTGGGTCTTTGCAGGGCATGGTAAAGCAGGTGAGCGGGTGTGAAGACCTAACCAGTCTTTGGTAGTGTGTGTGTTCAGTTTACCCTATGCACCCTATGCCCAGTGTGGATGATAATGGCGTGTGTGTGTGCATGGCAAAATAGCACAGTGTGTTAAAGATATTCTCACAAACACTTTATTTGAGGGAAGATCCATCAACACATTCATGCAAAAAAATTCAGCATTTACAATAAAATGTATAGAAATGAGCATTTAGCCTAAAGGCTCAGCTCAGAGCTACTGATTCAGTTCATATATCCATCAGTCAATGGTTTAACCTGAGATACAACTTCTGGGAATACAGTGAGGTCCAAAAGTCTGAGACCCCACTGACTTTCGAACATCAATAATGAAAAAAAGATTCTGCACTACTTTAGATATTCATGACTATGTTAAGGTGTTTGTACAGAGAGGTCAGAGGATTTTGCACATGGTGTAAATGTCTAATTCATTTAAATATTTGAAAGTAGAAAGGAATGTAAAATAGAAATATTTTCACTAGTGGTCACTGCTGGATGTTCGGACACTGCCCTATGTGCAACTAAGCTGTCCTGGTGAAAACCTGGATTAGGTCACTGTTACTACATAACCAGCTTGTTGATATTTCATTAAGTATGTTTTTACTGCATTGTCCTTCAAATAAAGTGAGATATGAGATGTTCATGTATGAGCCTGGTGACTCAGACTTCACATCTCCATTAATTATACTGAACCATTCCTGCATTACTGCTGCACTCTTTCAGCTATCACATAGATCTGTGGAGGGAATTAATATCACCAGATGATAACATCCATAGTGTGTGTGTGTGTGTGTGTGTGTGTGTGTGTGTGTGTCTCCCTCTGCAGGTGAAAACAGAGATTAGTGTGGAAAGTAAGCATCAGACTCTGCAGGGTCTGGCCTTTCCCCTTCAGGCAGAGGCCAAACGTGCTCTACAGCAACTCACAGAGAGACGCATTAACTACATCCAGCTGGTGAGATTGCATTGTACACATACACACACAGCCACAAACACACTTCCTCCATATCTTAATAGAGCCCAACTGATACGCTCATTTTTCCATTAATTAATAATACCACCTCATACAATTGTTTATTAGTAGTTAGTAGTTTAATTAGTAATTTTAGTTAAACAGTGCTTTACTGACTGATAGGATTGGAATACACTATAATAATTATACATAATCATGTAATTGTATGAAAATTTGAACAGCAAACATATAAACTGTAAGACCCTATGTGTATTGATTAGACACATAGTCTTACACGTGAAGGTCAGGCAAGGCCCTATATCCAGGTAGCAAATTACTAGCATCTCACCCCTGTGGTTTTCTTATTGAACGTTTAACCCTTTAAATTCCCAAACGTATTACATACTAAGGTTTATTTTTCAGTATCAATCCAAAGTTACAGAAGTGAGGTAAACAGGTCTAAACCGGTTGGCGGCTACTGGGCATGTAATGGGTTAAAGATACATTATTGGTTCTTCATGTATTATAGTGGGATCTCCACCAGTACTTATAAATCTTTGAAACATTACTTTTTTCATAAATTTATTGGCTAAAGGATGTATCTGTTGGACACTTGCATCTACACTCACAAACACTCCTGCCTTGCATATGAGAAAAAGAAACATGTTTTAAAAATCAAGTCAAAAATTCCCCTTAGTCTAATATCTATAATACCTGTTTATAGAACTCTGTAAAATAAATGTTATATTTCTCTGCAAAGCTAATATCTACATTTTATAAATGTTTATGTATCAGCACAGGCAGATATTCACTCAAAGAATATTGGATGGCCCACATTTGCACATCAGTGTTTCCCTACTATATACAGTACAATTCCAGTTCCAGTTTCTATTTCTATAAAAAAATAATGCGTGTTTCCTTTACACTAATATTCTTGCTCCCATACTGACCAGTGTGACCAGTATAAAGGCTAGGATGCATTTAATTCACTATAGGTTTCTTAAGTTAAATGGAATATTTCATTCCACTGTCAGAAACTGGACACGGAGAAGGAGACGATTGAGCTGGTGCACACTCGGCCAACGGAGACACGTGACCTGCCCTGCAGAATCCCCTCAGACACGCCCCGCTACCACTTCTTCCTCTACAAACACACCCATGAGGGAGACTACCTCGAGTCTGTGGGTACGAGCCAGTGTGCCCTCACTGCAGCCTCATACACACTACATATACAGAATTTAGTATTTTCAGTAACAAAAGTTTCAAATAATTCAGTGTAAAAAGCAGTAATTTGAGATATTTACCTTTTGGTGTCATATGATCTCTTCCTCTCTCTCTCTCTCTCTCTCTCTCTCTCTCTTTTAGTGTTCATCTACTCGATGCCTGGTTATCTCTGCAGTGTTAAGGAGAGGATGCTGTATTCTAGCTGTAAGAGTCGGCTTCTAGAGGAGGTGGAGCGGGATTACCACATAGAGGTGGTCAAAAAGGTACAAACACTGTCTGTACTGCTCACTCTGAACTTCTGTGTTGTCCTTCTAGCTTCTGAGTATGATGGTCCAGTAGTTAGCTTTTTTAAGATGAGGACACTGATCTAGTATTCTAATAAATAAGAAAAGGATAGTGTTTATTAACTCTTAACTGTTAACTTGTAATTATTATAAGTCATGGTTTGATATGAAATGTGTCTCTCAAAATCGTTCATAGTGGTGGTGATAGTAACCAGACGACCAAAGACTTTCATTCCTCTAAAAGCTTCCTCACAAAATGTCAAACTTCCTACTTTTTATATTCCTATTTTTTCAGATTTACTATTTAACCCTCATTAACATTACGTATGAAAACTCTATGGAGTATGGAGTCTCTACAATAAACAATTTCATTTCACAACACTCTGAAAGACCTTGTTTATTCCTTATTGTTGAATTATACAATATTAGACATATTTTATGAAATTTCTCTTTAAGATTGAAAACCTGTGCAGTACCACTCTTTTATGTGGGGATAAGCAAAACAAGCTCAGTACGGAGAAATAAATAGATGTTCAATGTAAAGCAAGGTAGGATGAGTGAGAAAGCAGAGAGAAAAACAGTGAAGAAACCAAATGATGAGAACATATGTCTGCTCTCAACAAAGTAAACCTGACTTGTACTCTATTGCTTGCTGATAGGTGTTTATAAAAATCTGATTAAAACATAAATAAAAACAAACAGCATTGATCTGATGTCAACGTTTCTTTATGTGTACACTCATTTAAAACATCATTCCTGCTTAGGGCTGGACAATATAACAATAAAACAATATATAACAAATTAGTCTCGTTTAACTAGATTTAGTGCAACACAGTATGTAGAAATACTGATTAAAATCATTGACAGTTTTTGGTAGTGTTTTAAATGTATCTCTGCTGTTTTTTCTCAGTTCCAGCTAAAAAGATGTCTGAAAACTATGAATATTGTGACATATCGTTTATGGTGAAAATCTTTGGAAATACTGAAATATTTTTACAATATCGTCCACCTCTATGCCTGCAACATGTTCAAAACATCCTGACATTACGACTGTGTTTTTCAACTGTTGTAGTGACAGGAATGTTTTTTTCCATTCCCACGTGATGTAACATCATCTGCTCAACAGTCTGACGTATGTTATTGTATGTTACGCTTTATAATGAGCCACAAGTTTTCAGTGCAGGCGGGGACGCCAGTCTAGCACCTGCGCTCTCATAGGACAGAAAAACATAAACATTCTCATATTATAGGAACATTTTCTACTGCCTAAAAGGAAAAGCAGCTGCCGCTCTGACTCCTAAAACTGGAAGAGCCAAAGGTGTCACTGTACAGTTAAGACTGCAGTTAGTTTTTCATACAAATGAGCCTCCATTCTTTATTAGTTCCCTATATCTCCTTCTCGTACTCCCTTACTCTTTGTTATATTATTCTATTCAAGATTATTATTATTTTAATTATTGCAATAGCACTACTTTGAGAATAATGTCACACTTCACATGTTTTATCCCTTTGTTGTGATGTCAAAACCTTTCAACTACTTAAACCAGAAAGATTTTTAATATGTGCTTTTAATATCCACATGAAATCATATATAATATATAATATATAGTTAATATGCTCAATTCTATTAAAGATCATATTATATAATTTATTTAGTTTTCCTGTAACTTTCGGGTCAATGTGTAGTGACAGAGCCTCTAAAATGACTTCAATATCAATATTAATCAATATTAACCAATAATATCATATTTCACCTTTTCGCTTCTCTCCTTTTCGCTTCTCTCCTTCTTTTCGCTTCTCTGAAAAAGAACTTTCAATTCATTTTTAGGGAAAAACTACTCTCCACAGCGAGGAGGACCTGATTATATAAATGTACGAATGTAGGTCAATGGAAAATACTACAAGATAGTAATACCAGTGTGTGTGTGTGTGTGTGTTTCTCTGCATGTGAAGTTGGAGATAGACAGCGGTGAAGAGCTGACGGAGGAGTACCTGTACGATGAGGTTCATCCTAAGCAGCACGCTCACAAGCAGGCCTTCGCCAAACCCCGCGGCCCTGCAGGAAAGAGAGGAAACAAGCGGCTCATTAGAGGAGGAGAGAATGGAGAGAACAGCTAGACAGACGGAGAGAACCAGTCCTGATCGTTCTGTCCGTGAATCCGAGGCTGTCTGCTGAAGAGGAGCAGCCTGTTTGCTTGTGAGGAACAGGCTGGAACAGGCCGGAATGTTGCCTCCAGTTGTTTGTGTTCTTCATTATTGTGATTTTTGTGATTTTTACTTCTTTGGCTTGTGTTTCATTTTTCATAAGATGACAACGAGGAATAAGAGAACGCTCAGGAATTCATCGTGTCTCCGCAAACTGTCTGTCCGCATTCTGTCATGCATTAAGAAACATAGACAGAAGCTGCAAACAACTGCATGTATATTCACAATAATTTGATGGTAGACAACAAAGCAGACGCATACAACTAACATTTGTTGTGATGTTTTTTATAGAAAAAGACTTCAGAAGTTTGGAATCACTGTTTTAAATTAAACTAATTTGGTGGTAAGAGAATAAAAGGGTCCTAATATAGTACATTGTTGAAGGTAAGCTGAAAGTGAGAAGTCATTTAGTCCAAAGCTCTCCTAACTGTTATTTATTATATATATATATATGATCTCAGACAGGCAGAAGAACATTTTCTAAATTTTTTCACTTGCTTTGTGTCTGTCCATTACACAGTCCCACCCGGCAATCCTACTGCTGGACTCCAGTTGTGGACAGCTATGGTACTGCCTCCTATTTGTTGGGCCAAATGCTTAGACAGTTGTGCTATTTGACGTCCCTCGACATCCCGTACACGTTATTTTAACATTAAAAAGTATTGTTAACTTTAAAATGTTAAAGCTGGCTTTAAACACATAGAAGACAATACGTTTACATAAAAATATAAGACACATATTGTTGTTCTGTTAACTTAATATACAATGTTCACATAACTCCAGCCACAAGTCATTTAAAACTACATTTAAATCATATTGCAAAACTCAGGTAAGTTTCTTCTGGCGTAGTGTTTTACGTGTACTGAAACAGATTGATTTGGAATAGCTAGAACTACAATTTTACCCTAAAAATATTTCTATTTTAAATTAAAAAATAAATAAAAAAAGCAGAAAGCTGACTCCATTTTACAGTGCATCCAACCACGAGCTTTCAAATAATCAGAATATGGGCTGTTAATAAAAAATAATGCTTGATGGAACTGTTGAAGATTGCTCAATGACAGAGAAAGCTATATATTATATAGAAGTTAAAAATTAGCTACAATGCATGATATTCCAAGAGTGGATCAAATTTCATGACAGATAATGATAATATTTGACAATAATGTAATAATATGTCAGAGCTGTCCCAAGAAATAGGTAGCTGTCCAAAATGATAGCTCTACAGAAGAAAGCATTCTTGAATGTAAGTTAATGTAAACAAATTTTATTTCAAGCAATTTTAGAGTATTTTGTAATAACATAAAGAGCTGAAGTGAAGAATTTTTTTGGTCAATGATGATATGTAAGTAATTATTAAGTTATTGAATAAAATTTGTAATATACTTTCAAATCTATCATATTTATGTGCAACTAATTTATTAGTGTATATAAAATCATAACAATTGTACATATAGCTGTCCCAATCTTTTCACTGATCTAAGTCTAAGCAGCTTTTTAACTTAAAGTGGAAATATAGTGCTTATCTGGTTTTCCCCTATTCTTTACTTTGTTATGTAGCTTTTGTACATGTAAGTGGTCTGCAAAGTTATAAAGCGCAGACAGAGCAACTCTCTTCCACCCAAAAAAACTATTTTTCTCAGCTGCCTGAAATGCCTCTTTGGAATTACAGCTCTTTTCACTGTTACAAGATGACATCATCTCAAAACACAATCCTTATTGCCTGCCTACCAGCAAGCTTGGCTCACCATCATGCAACTGCAGAATCAGAACATCATAGTGGGCAAGCTGACCAATCAGAGCACACTATGCTCATCTAGAGGCAGGGTTTGAGTGTTTCAGGCAGAGGGTGAAAACTGATGTATGAAAAAATTGTGTTTGGGAATATTAAAGCATGTAAATCTGCTTCAGTAGACCCTCAAATACAATTGTAACACAGATTAAATTTTAAAATAATGAAATATTAAAAATGAGCATAATACATCCTCTTTAATAAAAAACTGCTTTCTCTCTCACAGATGAACACACACATGCACACCCTTTAACAACAACCAAATCTCTCTTTCATGTGAACAAACCATCATGTCAGAAGATTATCTGTGAGCTGACCAATTGGTTGATGAATGGACACAGTACTACTAAAGATGTTGCACTCATGTTGGCAGAAACTTCTGGACTCAGCAGTGAATGAAGCTTGTATGAATAAGATGTTATAGATAGCTTTTGGTATTGCATTTGATGCTAGCTTTGCCATATTAGTATTAATTTAATAATCTTGTGTGCACATTCAAGCTTCATTCACTCTCATGCTGACTTCAGACCCACTCATTGTTTTGTGTCAAACACATCATTTGTGCAAATAGCTGTTGAGAATCAGAACAAGATTTCAAATAAAAAATAATATTTCTGTATGCTGTGTATGATCTTTTAATGTACGTCAATGGAACCAGATTTTTTCCAAGCTTTTGGAGCATTTCTATTGGTCTACTCATCATAAAACCCACAATGTAAACAGAAGTTGTTGCATTCAAATAATGTACACAAATAAAAATCAACGGCGATATATGAGAAGAAATGGAAAACACCTTGGAAATTTACTTGTGAAGATGCACTCACTGCTGACCGCTTAGAAGCTCTGTAGGAGCTGATAGTGTTGCTGATAGAACTGGACGCTCTGGAACGGCTGCGCATGAGCCTACATGTCTAATGGCAAGCGTCAAAGGGATATGAAGCCCGCCAGCACTGGGCTATGGATTGTTCTTGATAGTGATGGAGTGAGACCTCTGACATCATTACCTGACCCCTCTAATGCTCTTGTGGCTAAACGCAATCCAATCCTCACAGCAATGTTTCAACATCTTTAAACACCTCTGGTCAAATTACCTATATTGTTTATGTTGAATGTGAGTTAAGGCAATGGGAAGAAGATTTACCATTAACTCCCAATGCCGATTTCTGGGTCCATGTGTGTGACAATAATCACCACATGGTCAGAACGACAACTAACTTACAACTCATTCAGTATAAAATCATCCATAGAGTACACTACACCACACACAAAATGAATAAAATGGGATTCACAAGCTCACCTACATGTACGCATTGCACCCAAAACACTGCTGATAATTATATCCACGCTATGTGGTACTGTACACCCGTTACCATTCTGGCAAGAAGTTATTACCCTCCTATCTCGTGCCCTAACCACTCATATGCACCCAACACCATTACTCTGCCTATTAGGAGACACATCAAACACTAATACAACAGCAGTAAACAAAAGAATACTTGATGTCACAACTCAAGAAAATCATCCACATGAACTGGAAAACAAAAAATAACATTAACATCATCCAGTGGAAAAAATCTGTTAACAGACTATCTAGAAACACTCTCAGAACCCATCAGACACACCGATTCAGACCCAGTTTGGTAACATCTAATTCAAACACTACAGTAAATAACATAATAATCAATAGCCAAAAAAAATATACACACACCTGAATAAATGGGTGAACTCTATCTGCATGGAAAATGTTGCAGTACAATGATTGTTGTTGTGAAATAAATAATAAAGAATTAATAGTCCGCCAAAGAGGGGTGGGGTGGGGGGTGGGGGGTGGGGGTAAGTTAAGGCACTGTCTAAACAGAACACACTTGAACGTGCACTCTTCTGCAGATTTGAGTGTTCCGTTTCTATTTATTTGATGAGTTTAACATTTTGGAAAAGTAAAGTATAAATATATGTATATCCCATAACTTTCACACAGACCAATTTTTATTCATAAAATTTTAATCCAGCATGTTACATTCAGCAAATAAACAGTACTTGTGTATTAAAATGCGCAGAACTGTGTTCTCTGTAAAGGATGTGTACTTATACCTCGTGAACCATTTCCAGGCAAATTTGTCACAGCTGTTTTAGTGAAAGCAAGATGAACTCTCGAGAGTTCAAGAGGAAAGAACATCAGATGACAGATTAGTCAATCATTGTTTGGGCTCAGAAGTGAGTAGAGCAGCCTAAGCTACAGCCAAAAAGATTATATATATATATACATATATATATATATATATATATATATATATATATATATATATATATATATATATATATATATGTATATAGATAGATAGATAGATAGATAGATAGATAGATAGATAGATAGATAGATAGATAGATATAGACAGATTTACATTGTTCAAAAATTTTATGATGGCCCAAAGGAAATGCTATATATATAGTTATCACCCGGTATCTGGTTTAACTACTTCATTATGCTTCATTATTTTAAATCTGGCGCATTGGTGTTAAAGTTAACAAATTCATATTGTAGCTGGGGTCACTGAGGAGAAATCTGGAGCCAAACTTTGTACTTCAAACTAATTTAACAGTTATTAACTATTAACTAAATTTTAAAAAGCTTGCTTCTCAAACCATATTTATTTCCAATTATTCTAATGACTAATTTACAAAATATCTGCCACAACAAGCAGTTTTATACAGTACTGTACGTAGGACAAAATGCATGACTCATGATGTTATGACTGATGCTGAAAGTTGCACTCAGAATGACTACACTCCGAAATGTACATATGCTACATATTGCATGCACTATGAGAGCAATGTTAAAAAGTAAAAACTATTTTATATTGTATAGATAGAGCCCATAACTAATAAACATTATTTATATTATAATGAATATAATAAATAATGAACTTTGCTCTCTAACAGAAGTAAATCATAGTTTTGGATGGATAAAACAAGATCAATACCTGCTTTTCTTTGAGGAATTATCTGATGCAAAAATGTACCATCCAAAAAGTACACCAGGGCAAAAACAGAGATTTAAAAATGCCCACCAGAAGGCCGGGTGACCAAAGACAAGCTTTTTACTGACTTTTTATTTGAACCTTTCCCTTCATTGTTAACCCTTCCAATCTCATATATATCATGTCTTTGTAAAGTGGGGAAACTGGAATTGTTATCATGAGGCAACATTCTGCAACAGATGGTTATGTAGATGTAACTGTAAGTAAACATTGCATACCTCTGTTTGGGATACTGGAACAGCCTGACACGGGACAGCATGACCAAGTTTGGGGATCATCAACAACCTCCAGATGGCGATAACAACATGCTCTGGGTTACGTGCTGCCTGGAGGGAGCTGAACTGATCATAGTCTGCTGTCTGCGGTCTTCATCTCAGTACAGAGCTGAGCTGAGCTGTAGCTTTTTTAATATGGTCTGTTTTTCAGGATATATATATATATATTTTTAAACTTCTCATTATTATTATTTGTGCAGACCCCCAGTTCGCTGATTAAGAGACTGAGAAACTCACCATTGCTCCAAAACCTCAAATGTGATGTCACTCTTATTCAAACATTTTCAGAAGGTACTGTGAGTTCCTCATTTGTGAAAAAATGATGTATCAGGTTTAACTGACTGTGCAATCAGACAGAGATTAAGCCAATAGAGAAGCAGTCAGTTGGGAGGTTGTGCTATGCACTATGGTGGAAAACACCATTCATAACAAAGCCTGGCTTATGAAACATCCTTTCATCTATCTTCTGTTCTGTTATGTGTCAGTAAATGTCAATGGCATGAGTCATGATTAGATTAATTCTGAAATGTTAATGTCTTTGTGAAAATAGGAATGTATTTTTATTCTGTTTGTCTCAGTCACATTCACTTCCTATTATTGTGTTCAGTTTCATTATGTTCTGCGGTTGCTCACACCTCTCAATTTGAGCTTTAATTTTAGACTGAAACAAGCTTTAAAAGCAAAGAATAGAGCATTAATAGCGGCGCTCTGGTGCTAATGCTGGATAAACTTAGACTTGTGAACATTTTGACCTGAAATTCTTCAGGATACTAAAGTTGTTTTGTTAGATACTTTACTTTTACTATAGTCATCATTTCACTGACGATAGTTTTTTTTTTACCTGAGTCTGTTTTTAGTACTGCTCTATTGTTCTCTGGCAGTGGCTTTACTTCACAGTTGTTCATGCGACGATCTGCTAAAGCAAAAAAAAGGGGGGATTTCCACTTCATGTTAGCATAAAGCACTTGCTGAACAGTAGCGAAAGTCAAGGCATGCAGAGGTTTGAAGAAAATGGTGCATAAAAGGGAACTTTCTATCACCATATATATAAGAACCAGGTGTCATCTACAATACCAAGACGTTCTGTTTGTTACCCAAACAAACTGTAAAACTGAGTTTGGAAATCAAAAGGTTTAAAAGATTTTTTGGGCTACTTCTCCTTAAAAGGTCTTTCATGTGGTTCAGGGAGTAATAATAATATTTTTTACCAAAAAACACACCAAAAAATTACAGGCACTATGGCATGAGGTAACAAATTCATTGCAATTTGGAATAACTATGTTCTACACTGCAAATATGTACATATACACATGGTCTAGGTGAAGAATGGTCAGATGCGGTTTAATATACCCATTTACTACTCTATGACAGGAGTCAGTAACAAAAAACATCTTGACTTTAAACGTGTCTCAGCGTAATGTAATATGATATAATTTAATATAATATAATATAATATAATATAGAATCACACAGCATGGCTGCTACTTACAGGTTACTATTGGGGCTGTGATGATAATAAAGGTCTCTTCAGTCACAAACTGTCACAAAAGTCACAAATACAAACTTTAAATTAAAGTTATCCAGAACCTTCATATAGATGTGGAAGCTCAAGCTGATGAATAGAAATTAAATATAAATAAATGGAAATAGAAAGTTTTACAAATTTTGTGGGAAACTTAGCAGGCAGCGTTTCATACAAACATCTGGGCCTTGCTGTCTTAGAATACTATATGAGCAGGCAGCATATAACATTTCAGGCACAGACACAGTCACACATGGAACATGTACAAGCTATTGTATTTAAGGTGGAATGGAACATTTGATTAATAAGCTGGAGAATGGGAAGCCAATTACAGCCCCGGTCAACATAAGCACCACCCATGCCCATTGGCTGTTCAGTTCCTTGGGAAGAGACTGAAAAATGCTAATATCCCTTTTACAGCCTGAATGTTGGCTTTCTCATTGCAGTTCTCTGTATTTGCATGTAAATTTTGGGGGTTCATATATTAGTTAAGACTGTTGTGTAACAGTTTATGATTTTACTGACCTTTTTCGCAAATATGGGGTTTGTATTTGAAGGAGGAGAAAACAGTGTTTGATGTTCCTGGTATGTCAGTTTTATGTACTATGTATGCAAGGTTCTATGGTACCTTAAAAAAAAGAAATCAGTAACCATCAGTGAGTTCAGACAGTTAAGAGGATGTGTGTCACTGATTACTGATATCCGTTGCCTTAACTATTAGAAGTTCAGTCCAAAATTAACTCGACATTTTAGGCTAATGCAGTTCATTTCTATTTGTTTATGAAGTCAAATCTATTTGAACAGTGTTTAAAATCCCTGTTAAAAGGCTTTAAACACGTTGCCATCAATCTTTTTTATAAAAGGATTATTCACTATTCTTCGAAACACTCCGAACGACTTTGTTTACGTCTCAACAACCGGACCGTGCTTCAATTCTGAAAACTCGGTGGAATTCCCCTTTAAACCACGCGCGAGGATCTGGGGGCGGGACTACAGGGACGCAGGACGCGCGCTGATTGGCTGCAGCCGGCTGCACGCTGCGCTTTCCTGGAAAGTTCTGAGAAGAGCTCCAGTCAGAAAGCCTGTCCGCTACAGCGCTGAGAGTACCGATACCGTCTGACAGAAAAAACTGCTGAACTGTGTCCCGCACTGCAATAAAACCCCAGTTAATCACGACAGAACTCGCGTAAACGGTGTCTCGCCGAAGTCTTTGTGAGAACTGAGTTTAAAAAGGGGTAAAAAAAATCGGTCGCCTACTGGAAATGAGTCACCGAGTGAATGTGTGAGAGGGAGGCTCGCGCTCGCGTCACAGCCGATTCCGAGAAAAACTCTTCCTGGAAGTGAGGCGAGCTCCGGCGGCCAAACCCTACAGGGTTTCGTCTGTTCACTTTTAGGATATTAACGGGCGTAACACCTTTCATTTCCACAAACCATGTCCACAGCCGTGTCACCACTAGCTCCGCTTCTGCTTCATTAATTCGTTACGAGCCGCTTACAACGTCGGTGTATTGTTGTTTTCACCAAGGAGGTGAAGGATCCGCTCTAAGACGCTCAGAGCCTCAGGGCTGGACTTACAATTTTTTTTGAAGCCCCTTCAAACTAGAACCCTCGGGAGCGGATAAGAAACTTTCAGAGACCGTTTAGGAGTCAGACTTAGCGGGTTAGCCTTCAAGATCAACGATGATTCTCTGCGTTCAAGGGTGAGTTCAGTATGAATGAGCGAGACTACACTGGCGTTGTTCAGCCGACAGCCTGATTCATTGAGTCTGTTCACGCCTCACTTGATAATGTAGGCTAGTCGGAGAGACGCGCTGTTGTTTAGAGGCGCTGGTTAGTTCACCTGGTGTGTTTATTGTAGGATACAATTCCCTCTCAGCGTCTTCTGTTTGACCTACAATGCTTAATGTTCAGACTTAGGACTGGAAAAAACGTGTAAACTCGAAACTCTTGTTCTTCTTACCAGTCCAAGCGCTTAAGCATCACCAAATCAGTGACAAATAAAACTACAGGAAAATCAAAAAGATTAATAAGCCGTTTAATGTCGTCTTTATTCAGGTTAGAAATTGTAATTTGATTGCTTTATTCTTTCATCGTGCTCTGTAAATGTCTTTTGTTTACTGTGTTTTTTTCTCCTATTTATTATTATTATTTTTAATAATATATTTTTTTTTTTTTACCAGTGATTGTATCATTAATACTGTTGGGCATTCTAGCTTGTCCCAGATTGAGTTGCCTGTTTGTCGCAGTAAATCAATAGACAGGGACAGGCTATCCTAGAGCAGAACAAAGAGGGGAACAATAATGTATTGTTCTCTGTAATGGTTCTCTGTTAATCCGCAGTGATTGTTTGGTTCTTCTTAACCATAAATACAATGATTCAGCAGTGAACAACAGTGTCAGCCTTTATAGCTAGATATTTTTTTTATATTTGTCTTTTTTGGGTTCTATTTAATTATTTTTGTCTCTTTTTCTTATTTCTTGATTTCCAGTCCGAGAGCACTGTTGCCAGACTCTCAAAGTCAGGTGGTTTCTCTTGGGGTGTCTGTCCTTTCTTCCTCTTCTACACGATGTCTCCACAACGCCACCAAGATGTGGGACCCCACCAAGGATCTGCGTGCCATTGCCAGCACATTCTGTTATCTAGAAGCCTCAGGTAAAAAAAAGATGTGATATTACTGGGTGAGGTTTCACACTGACGTTCTTAATAAGTACACACGAAAGCCATATGCAAATGTGGTGCAACAAAGCATCATCTCATGGTGTGTACTGACATAGTCGGATTACGTGGGATTAAGGAGGAGGGGAGCTACTTGTTCATATAAACCAACCCCACCCAAAGCACTTGACTGTGTTCTTGGGAGTTAATCTGTTGTACTTTATGTTTCTTGAAATGAGGTTATGCAGACTTCCAGACTGTAGAGGAAGTTCTCTAGACCACAGCTTAGATATGATGTAGGCGTGTAGAGATACAGAAACTGCGGATGATGTTTGATTGTCCTACCACTGACATTCATGGGGTTTTTTTTTGTTTTTGTTTTGTTTAGGGTGGTACTGGGGCGCCATCACTGCTGGCGAGGCCCATTCTGTCCTTCAGGGGGCACCGGAAGGTACGTTCCTGGTGCGGGACAGCAGCCACCCACTCTACATGTTGACCTTGTCTGTCAAAACAGGGCTCGGGCCCACCAACGTCCGCATCGAGTACAGCCATGGACGTTTCCGCCTGGACTCCAGCTCCCCAGCCAGAACCAAGATGCTCTCCTTCCCAGACGTGCCCAGCCTTGTACAGCACTACGTGGGCTCCGGGAAAGGAAAGGAGGCGTCCGAGGAGGACAAGAAAAATTCCAAAGTGCCTCCAGTACCTAAAGAATGTGCGGTGCTACTAAAGCTGAAACGTCCACTCCACCGGCCCCAAGCTTTCCCCTCCTTGCAACACCTCACACGCTTGGCCATCAACACATACACAACCTCCCCGGACAAGCTGCCTCTACCAAAGCCACTGCTCCAGTACCTGCAGGACTATCCTTTCCAACTCTGAAAACACCACCGACACACATGCCAGGCTAAATGGGAAGGAGAGAACATTGACGTCATGCCGCCCAACCTCGCAGGCATGGGAATCAGACTAAAGCACACTTCCAGAAAAAATGGGGCTTTTTTGCTCCCGGTTCAGCGGTGGCTACCTGATCTAGAACATTCTCTCCTTTGATAGATAGGCCTAATTTGCTTTTGCCAACACTTTTCTGTAAAGTGAAATTAGGCTTTATGCTCCAAGAGCCGACCATCCCGAACTCTGATGGAATCTAACAGACCTGCGAATGACAAAGAGACGAGGAAAAAGTTTACGGCCAAGCCGGCGTCCAAATGTTGTTCAGTTGTTGGAAATGGAGGCAGGAATTTTCCTCCCTCAGAGAAATGTCAGTATATCACAGCCCCTGTGTGGACTTGGTAAAGAAAAAGAAGTGGAGTTTACGATGCATTTGTGGCTCCTTGCAATGTAGCCCAAGTTGGATCACGGCACATATTTAAGAGATTCTTAGAGAGGCAGTACAGAGTGTGAAGCAGTCAGTAAGCTTTACAGCTCGGTACGTGACTGCTTGATACATGACACTGTCAAGGCACATTGAGTCAAAGCCCTGTCTCTCTTTTTCCCTTAATTTTTACATTTTATTCTTGGTAAAATACATTCTGGTGTATATGACTATATTAATCAGTCCAGATTAATTTATTTTTTTCTATCCCCACAATGTGGGTGTTGTATATATTTATGGACAAAGAGCCTTTTCATTTTGTAATAAAAATTAACTTTATTGAGCCACTTGAGTCCTTTCACTTGATCTGATTTACTTTGGTTTGACCCTAAAATTGATTACTTAGCACCAGTCTCCATAAAAGGGGGAAAAAAAGCATATCTCTGTTGGTAACCGAGTGACAAAAATCCACAAAAATTGCTTGAAATACTAAAGAAAAAACCCATTAACTTACATTGAGTTAAAAATATTTTTGCCATCTTCTGTGAAGTTAGCGCTTTAAAGATACATAGGTTTTGAGTTTACTGAACAGCGATAATTGTTCGTTTTTATCATAAACGCTACTGATTTGTTAAAATTAAAGTAGATTCCCAGGGTTCAAATAATCACTTGTGGTTTGTAGCCCGTTCACTTTCTATTTGCTTTTCAATTAACTAAACATTTAAAGACACCAGGGATATTTACTTGTATTAAACCTGAACAAGCCGATTAATTTTTTACAGTGCAGGAGTTCATAAAGTCTGTAGACTATTCCAGTTTCAGTTACGTGGAAAAAAAAACCCAGAGTAGTGAAACACGTGGACAAAGGGAACTATGCAGTGATAAACCAGTCAAGAGAAGTGCTCTGGGAAAACAAAGAAAACGTTCTAGGAAAGAGAATGACCTGAAATGCATTAATACGTAAGAGAATCGAGCTGAATCCCTCGTCTTCCAGGTACTGGCTTTTCAGTAAATGCATACGTGGATGAGCAAATTTCTTCTCCATTTACAGCAGCATGACCATATACAGCGCACCTCACAGACACTTTACAACTGGGACCCTAAACGCTTCCTATTAAAAGTCATTTTAATACAAACTATATTTGTAAAGGTCAGACTTGTATATTAATATTACAGGGTACAAAACAGCATGGCAGTCAAAGAATCAGACTTTATTAAATTGTTCATTTAAAATTTCTTATTTGTGTAAATTTTCTTTTTTTTGCTTGATTTGAAAAAATGCAGTGGAAAGGCTGCAGTCCTTCTCATCAGCCTGTTTACAAACAGTCTGGATTCTGTGCCTTCCGAAGCCTGTTACTTTGGAAAAAACGGGAATGTGGCAATCAAATTCATGGAAGAGAGAGGGACAGTGATGTGTTACTAACGAGAAAGAGAGAGAACGACAGCGTGATCATTTCTCTTCTCTTTCTTTATGATTAGACCTTCCAAGAAAGCAAAAAAGGGCTTTTCCGAAATTTCTGATATCTGTACGGCTCAAGCTTACGTAAACTGGCAGTGCACCTACACAGAAGCACAGAGGGGATGGGTTTTATCTGTATCCATCCACTCTAACAGCTTTCTTCAGTTAGGGATATTTTCTATGGAAGCTAAAGCAGTTCACAGTGATGCAATGATAATTGATTTCCATATATAACTGGAACTGTGTTTACATCAGAAATATCAACCGCAGATGGCTTTGTTTGAAATGACTCGAGTCTAACCTGCATGCAAGTGACTCACAGTAACAGCTAGACACAATAAGGTGTACACTTTAAACAGTATTGTAGGGAATATGTGTTTGTGCCTGTGTGTTTGTCCGCTAGCGAGTGAGTGTGCGGCAGGCCGCCAGCTGTTTCGCAGAATGCACACACTGCTTCCAGGGAGAGGGTAGTGCAGCATCGGGAGGGGGAGTTCTCAGAAAAGGCCTCAATAATTACCTTCAGCCTACTGCACCCTGCCACACACACACACACACAGACACACACACTCACTCACTCTCTCACACGCACAAACGCACTAAATGCAGTCTCACCACAATAAACCACAGCCACATACAAGAAGCCATAGCCAGATATGCAAAGTGTAGGAGGCAGTGTGCTAGTATGTTGCGAAGGAAATAAGAAAAAAAAAACAAAAAAAACAATCACAACAACAGAAACAGTTAAGTAGTGGGGTTGCCAGATATTGCCAAAAAGATTACTAAAAGATTACCAGCCTTTTAGAACTTTCAACTGATTTTTTCCCCCCTAAAATCCTCACTGGGTTAAATAAGCTGAGCAGTTTTATTCAACCCAGCAGGCCAGTGCTTGGCATGTTGCAACCCATAAAAAGGTGCCCAAGCCTGCTGCTCAGCTTATACAGCAGGACTCCCATACAGATCCTCTCATTCTGCGTCACTCTTAATGATGCAATGCAAGTTTTTGACATGCTTAACGAGCTCAAGTGGCATTACATGCTAACTTTTGGAACGTGAATTCCTAAAGGGTGCACCTGTTAAAAGCATGACTAAACCATGAGGAGGTACTGACGATCCGGTCTGACTGTACTGGAAACTGTTAGTAATACACTGGAAAAAAATCATTCTTTACTTATTAAATGAAAAAGGTATGTGATTTTCATAGATACAATGATACTATGACAAAACACATTTATTACATAAAGAATATACTAGAATACATCATGATTCCTTTTCAGCCCACTTGCAGCAATTTAAGGCTAAGTGTGTTGCCGAGGTGCACAGCTGTGATGATCCATGGGAAATTAGACCCTCTAGTCCTCTGACACTATGACTTTCATTGGAATTGAAACCAGTAACTAAATTTTGGGGTTTCTAGATGCTGTTAAAGGAGCAATATGTAAGATGTTCAGTTAAAACATTCCAAAATAAACCAAAATTATGAATTGAATGTGAAGCAGCAACCATTTTAATCGTATGTAAACGACATCAATGTCCTGTGTTGCAGAGATAACTACTGTAGTTGCATGCAAACCAGCTAGCCATGGTCGATTCTGTCTAATAAACCCCCCTTATACCCTAAAAGCTGATAGTGAGACACTTTAGTGTCGAGTTGAATCAGTGCAGCATGAGAGAATGAAGAAGTAGCACTGCTGCCCCGGCGGCGTATTCTAACCTCCTTGTTAAAGGTCTTGGCAGGTAAAGGGAGGAAATGTGATGCT
Organism: Megaleporinus macrocephalus; assembly: GCA_021613375.1. Taxonomy (NCBI): domain Eukaryota; kingdom Metazoa; phylum Chordata; class Actinopteri; order Characiformes; family Anostomidae; genus Megaleporinus; species Megaleporinus macrocephalus. Next base: position 18,203,089 of record CM038704.1, on the reverse strand, counting down.
GAATTTGCAACGTTTCCTCTAGACTGGAAAGAACTTCAGGAGGAGGTGGGAGGACTGTGCCTTTTCTGGTGATATGTTTGGAGCATGAATTTGACATGAGTTGTCATCTTACAAATTGCTCCTTTAAATCAGCCTATTATAACACAAATGTATACACAGTATACCCTTCAAAGCTTCACAGCATCCAGAAAACAGCATAGGGTCCCATAAATTCACAGCAGATGGTCTGGACGAATTTGAAATGGATAAGAACTTGTATTTATTTAATTTAGTTTTGTCCCAGAGGTCCACTCGCATGTGGGTTTATACACCAAATATAATTCATAGCTGACCTTTTTCCAACCTCTCTTTATACCTTTACATTTAACAGACACACATATACATACATCTATATCTATATATCTATATTTATATATCTATATCTATATATCTATATATATCTATATCTATATCTATATATATTAGTCCTACATGGCATCCTGTCAAAACTGTCCACTGGAACACCCCACTGCAGCCTGAAGCCTGGGTAGATGACATCACAGCAGATTAACTATAAACTTGTCGTTCAGCTGCTTTGCTTCCAAACAGTCATATAATCGCTGTCCAAAGAAAAACGTGTACATCTATTTTTGTTGGTTTTTATTTTTCTGCATGATTTGAACACAGCAGCTGCCCTGAACATTTCATGAACAATGGACACATGTAAATGCTCAGAAATAGCTTGGAAAAAATCATTAAAAGTAAAGTAGGTTCTTGCCCTCTCTTGTAAAGTTGCCATTTTGGAGATATATGTTTTTCTTCGGTCAGCGACTATATGCAAAAGTCTGGCGACACCCAGTCAAATTACTGTTGCCCTGCTGTCTCTGTTTGTTTCTTTGTCTGTCCGTTGAGTTCGTTAGCTATCACAGTCACACAAAAGCTGGATAATGGTTTTAGTTCTGAGGCAGAACAGGTTAGGAGTGTTGGACAGAGAGCTATCAATTAAGCTGCTCATTAACCACACCCACACAGTTCTTAGGCAGGTCTGTTCAGAGTTTTTAAGCAGGTTTTCATCATTATATTATCTCCCATTCAAGCTTTACTGTATGTTTAATATAACATCTAGGTCACTTTAAAGTCATAAAAACATTTTGAATATTTTACACCCAGCACATAAATAGAAATTGTGCACTGAAATTAGCAGACAATGCCATACTGAAGTCTGTACTCAGCAGAGGATACACTAATTTAACTTCTACAAAATCTACTACAAAACAGGTTACTGGTGGTGTTCAAACTCTTCCATATGATTCTGCATAGACTGTGTGGACTGAAGACTGAATGGTAGGTTTTACTTTAGCAGTGTTTACATCAAACTCGTATATAAAAATAAGTGGTGCATATCTGCATCACTTTCCAAGATATTGGCCCTTTAAAGCCTTCAAAAATCTCAGTACGTGCAGTGAAGAGCGGAGCTTATGATGGCAGCTGAGGTGCAAGCAATGCACTTTGGCAGGAGGCCACGGAAACAGATCCTTCATGGCGGTGACTCCATCCATCGACTCCATATCAGCTTTCTTCCAAGTTATGCGCTCTCTCCATCCGTCTCACTCTCTTTTTGAACCTGTACCTCAACTCTCTCTCTCTTACACAATCTGTGCCTCTTACACAGAAACATTCTCTTTCAGTCCTCTTCTCTGTAGGATGCAGAATCGCGGCCTGTAAAACCAACAGACAAGCAAAGCAGCAGTGCTGATCAGTACAAACAGTACAAACATTTACTGTAACCTGCTTATTTGATACTTAGAGATACAGGGACTGTGGCATGGGTAGATCTCTCTGAATAAAAATATTATCATTTTTAATAACGTTGTGGCTTTAGTTTAACTAAAGCTAGACTATACCTTCTGTAAATATCAAATATTCTTTACAAATAATAAAAATACATATAAATAAATTTAAATATGAAATTTACAGCCGTGTACAGCAATTAATCAAACAGAGCGTCTTTTTGGCGTTCCATTTGAAATATTTGATGATGACTACTTAAACACGTATCATTATACCACAGGAGGAATTACGCTGTATACATGTTCACTTTCATCATAGTGAAACATATAAACACATAGAATCTGAGCTTTCTGTGAGCTACCATGTTTCCTATCACTGTGTAAAATATGCACAAGGCTACCTTCATTACTGGATCGCTCATTCAGAGTAATTCAGATAGGTAGGCACTGACTACTCTGATTAATTTACAATTTACAACAATAAAATGTGACTAAAATGTATTAAGTTTATTTCTTTTCAACATTTTATTCGAAAATATTCGAGACCAACCAAAAAAACTTTCCGGTTTTGTCAGATCATGTGATTTACAAATCAAATAAACGTAACAGTAACAGCATTCAGACACCACTTTACTAAACAAGCAGATTAAACAGAACAAACAGAAACACTGTATTCAACCTTAAAACATCTATTTTTACCAAATTACTTAATTTACTCTGTTAATGCTGTTACACGGAGGTCGTTTGCAGTTGCTTTAGTGTCTCTGCACTCTTCTAAATATCTACCGTAGCGTCAATACTGTGTTTCATGTCCACTGAGACTGAAGGCATTAAAGTTTTATATACACATGCATTTGATGTGGTGCTCAATGAAAATGTATTCAAGTTTCTCAATGAAAAGTTTGGGCTTCATGGCTGTAGCCTTGAATAAAAGTTATTCAGGAGAGGAAAGAAAGAAGAAAAGCTCTTAAACGAGCTGATGATGCAATCAATATGCAAGATTTTTAATATCAAATAACTACAATTATTAAAAGAATATTAATAAATAACAATTCTGATGTTACATCAAAGATGTCTATGCATCATCTTAAGGAGATATTTACAGATGTTAGTGTGCTAACCAGCCCTGTCTCATAGTGAGCCACTGTAGTGATGAGCATATCTTTAATCCTCACATAAGCGGACGAAGAAGAAACACACCATGTGTTTAAAAGCAAAGAAAACAAGAGAAGCAAAAAAAGAGAGGGTCAGTTAACATTGCTGCTGCTTTCCACCACTGGAGGCGCTCTTGGAGAGATCATCTTACATATTGCTTCTTTAGAGTTTAGCTAACATCATTACCACTGTACAGGGCATTACACTGTAATGTACTCCTGCCACCACCAGCTGAGAGGACAAAATGCAACATACTGGCTTGCAGGCTACTTATAAGATACTCTAAAACAGAAGCCACAAGCCAAGTAAAATCTGTCCACAGGTCACATTTATAGCAGGATCACAGACACATCAATGTATCATGTGACCGGTGGGGTGTCCAGAATATCACTAAAAGTAAACAAACTTCAATGATACAGACTAAAGCTGTTAGTTTTACAAAGTAACATATGAATTGTGTCACAAACTACACTCGTATGGGGCAAATTATTTTTTTATTTTTACCCAATTTTACTCATGGCCAGTGAGGACACACTCGTTAGGTCTTTCACACAAGGGCAGCATGCTGGGAGGCTGAAGGCTAGCATATATGGTAGGTCACATGAAGCCGAACAATGACTCTAACACAGCATCACTAGACAGCTCAAACCACCCACACTTGCGCTGGCTGGCATCATGCTGAGTCATAGGGAAAGAAAGAGGGCCATTCAACCTATCCAGAGAGAGTAATGCCAATTAGGTGCCCAATCTAAATCTCCAGACTCCGGCCCTGTGGACTTTGTTCTGATAAGGACCAATGTTCTGTGAGGTTTAATGTTCAACGTCATCATGTCAGACCTGGGAGGCTTCATGGCTGCAAGCTTATAAAGAACGTTAACAAGATGGCACCAAACAATTGCACATGAAGTGGCCCTATCGTCTCCAGATCACAACATGATGCTAGCCAGTGCAGGCCTCTGTTAGTCGACTGTGTTCTTCTTCAAGCGGGTTCTTGTTATCTGTTCAATGAGGCAGTTGAAAAAGAAGCGGTGGATGACTTCATGTGAGAAGAAGAAAAGTCCTGTCTCTAAGTCTGGAGATGACCAGAGATTAAGACTGGAGAGGCAAAATATGGTCGATTGGAATCCATAAATGGCTGTGTCATTGTCAGAGATGCCACACTTTTATAGATATAATGTCGACCTTCTATTTAGATGCTTAAACAAGTAACCAGAATATAAAAAAGGCGCACCAATAAAAACAAACATAACTCAACAGCAACATTCACTGGAGAGCCTTTAAAACACCAGCATCTAATCTTATCTATTCTGTTTTTGTTTAGTCAATCTTTTTATTTGTTTGGGCTATTTTATAACAAGGCACCACAATTTTCAACTTTCAAATACTTCCACCCATTTATTAGACTGTCTTAACCTTTAATTAGTTGATCATGTGTGATCCATGTCTGTTAGAATGAAAACCTGGAGCCAAACCGGTCCTTTGTGGACAAGATACTGTCATCATAACAATTAAAAATGCCAACAAATGCATGTAAATGTCTGTTTGTTTGTTTCTTAACACTATGAGAATTTAAAATATACATATATCATCATCATTATCATCATCATGCATACTGTTAAAGTATCCAGGCTCCCCTTCTAATTGTAAATTCAATATTTCAAGGTGCACCCATTATGAGCACAGCCACTACACGAAGTCTGAATAATCCCCATAAAAGGCAGTGCTAGCAGAATGGGACACAGCAGCAAATAACCTGTGCATTGCCATGCGTGGGCTAGAGGGGTACAGAGACCCCTAGCTCCAAGAGGTGGAGCAGGGGAGCTGCGTTCTCCAGAGTGATGGGGTGATACATTTGGGACAAGTTGGAGAGGCATGTGGGATCCATAACTAATCCTCCAACATCAGTACCTGGCCTTACTACTGGTCTTGTGGCTGAACATAATCAAGTCCTCACAGCAATGTTCTAGTGTAAAGCATTCTCAGAAGAGTTGAAGCTGTTTCTGCAACAAACGCAGAACAAATTCCCTGTTAATGAGCTTGGCTTCAGGAGAAACGCTAGATAAATACATTTTTGGACATAGTCTGTATGTCTTGCACAATAACAAAGTGACAGTTTGGCAAAAATCATATTAACACAACTTGATATATTATCCTTTATTGTGCTTTACTGCAACACTAAACAGACTTTTGACATGAAATCTAACTGACTACATTTGAGGGAAGTGCTATAGAAACAATAGTTAATCGTTTTAAACTAGTTGAAAGGAGCAATACGTAAGAATACAAATACAATACGTACGATTTTGAGTTAAAAGCATTCTAAATTATGTTTTTAATAATAAACAATAACCAATGAAAGTGTTTTTTTTGTATCGTGTGACAGAAACATCTTCTGAAGTTAGCATGCAAACCAGCTAATACTGGCCTGTCCTGTCTGTAATATCACTTTGCTCCTGAAGAGGCAATAGTGAGTCCATGTAGCACTGAGTTTGCCTTCAGTCCCCACACGAGCAGACAAAGAAAAAGCTGAGTGGAGTTTGAATGAGACAGATTTCATCATCTTAGAGATTGGTCCTTTAAAGCAAACAAACTAATGTATGATGTGTCTTTGATAATTCCGACCTGTTGGTGAAATCACAGCGCGTTTCCAAATACTCCAACCCCAGCGTCCCGTGTTCTATCAGGTGCTTTATCAGGGCAGGATGGCGTGGATCCACCTCCAAATACACACGACTGAAAAAGAGGCAGCAACGGGAGATTTTAACACAATAACAGCTAGAAAAGGTCTGCAATTACAAAAACACAAGAGCTTTCTTCATAAAGGAATCCACAGAGAGTGCACATTCACCCCCGAATCATGACACAAATCAGACACACACACAGACACTCTCTCTGACATGAGCTGTTCATTTCAGGTCTTTATGGGTAGCCATTTTTTAAATGTGTAATGTCACAAGAACAAAAAAATGCTTTACTCAGGCCAGACTCAAACAGCCATCACCAACGGCCAGTCGTGCCAGTGCAGCGGTGAGTATTGTTGGGTAATTACTGGGAGAAAGCCTGAATCCCTGGAACACTGTTATCTGCTTCCATGAAAGTGTGGAGAAGTGTGAGCTGTACAGATTCCCTGAAGCGCTTAAGAAGTGCTGGGAAAGCTCCTTAGCTAGATTAGAGCCAAGCTATTTATACTGCACTGCTCTTCTAGGCCACAGACACTAGATCATATTCTCTGATCGAGCAACACACACACACAGCAAGACTCCTTTAAAACACACACACACACACACACACACACACACACACACACACACAGCAAGACTCCTTTAAAACACACACACACACACACACACACACACCAAGACTCCTTTAAAACACACACACACACACACCAAGACTCCTTCAAAACACACACACACACACACACACACACACACACACACACACAGCAAGACTCCTTCAAAACACACACACAGCAAGACTCCTTTAAAACACACACACACAGCAAGACTCCTTTAAAACACACACACACACACACACACAGCAAGACTCCTTTAAAACACACACACACACACACAGCAAGACTCCTTTAAACACACACACACAGCAAGACACCTTTAAGACACACACACACAGCAAGACTCCTTTAAAACACAAACACACACACACACACACACACAGCAAGACTCCTTTAAAACACACACACAGCAAGACTCCTTTAAAACACACACACACACACAGCAAGACTCCTTTAAAACACACACACAGCAAGACTCCTTTAAAAACACACATACACACACACACACAGCAAGATTCCTTTAAAACACACACACACAAGACTCATTTAAAACACACACACACACACACAGCAAGATTCCTTTAAAACACACACACAAGACTCATTTAAAACACACACACAGCAAGATTCCTTTAAAACACACACACAAGACTCATTTAAAACACACACACACAGCAAGACTCCTTTAAAACACACACACACAAGACTCCTTTAAAACACACACACACAAGACTCATTTAAAACACACACACACACAGCAAGACTCCTTTAAAACACACACACACACACACACACACACAGAAAGACTCCTTTAAAAACAGACAGACAGACACACACACACACACACACACACACACACAGAGAAAGACTCCTTTAAAAACACACACATACATACACACACACACACATACAGCAAGACTCCTTTAAACACACACACACACACACACACACACACACACACACACAGCAAGACTCCTTTAAAAACACATACATGTGCACACACACACGCTCCCTCTTACCCATCCTCTGTGAGAAGTTTGGGTGCAAGTGTCAGGATCTGACTGATTACTGCCATGCCGTCTGAACCCCCATCTAGTGCTGAGTGGTCTTCAAACCTGAAGAGGGGAAGAGATGTGTGTCAAAAGCTTAGCAACACCTTGTGTTCTTTACAAATTCTCTGTTTTTCTTCTTTTTCTTTTCTTCTGCTTCTTTTCAATAAACCAGTTTAATCCTAGTTTTTACTCTGTGAGTATCTGAATTGCACTTTATAGACTGCAACACAACACTCATGACAGTCACAGCCCTAAATTTAAAAACCCTTAACTAAATTACACATTTTGCTGATTTTCTAAAAGAAAATATCTAAAACTCAGCAAATAAACTTATGAACTTATTGTATGAAGTTGTGCACTAAACTGATCAGGAACATGCCTGTGGATGCTCGAGGATGTAATAACTTGTTTTCGTGTGATTTGACCAGGAATGTGTGCAACCTTTATACATACTGCTGCTATCAGAAAACAAAACCTCTTTTTGTAGTTTTTCAGTTTTAGAGATATTTAGATATGCCTGTTACCCATTACACTGTGTAATTTCATGATGAGCGGAACAAAACGACTTTGAAAAGGGTCTGGTTGTGCTGACTTACACTAAATGAAATGTAGGTTTTTTCCTTGTCCTGTTAAATTCTTTATAGATACAAGCTTTTGTTTCAACTATTCACCTTTTTTCCCAAGAACCACTTACTACCACTAATCAAAACCAACACACCAATCACAAGCCTCCTTATGTACGTCATGCCAAATAAGCAGGCTTGTGATTGGTGTGTGGGTTTTGATTAGTTGTAGTAAGTGGTTCTTGGGAAAAAAAGGTGAATAGTTGAAACAAAAGCTTGTATCTATAAAGAATTTAACAGGACAAGGAAAAAACCTACATTTCATTTAGTGTAAGTCAGCACAACCAGACCCTTTTCAAAGTCGTTTTGGTCCGCTCATCATGAAATTACAAATCCAGGTCTAGCCTTTCCTAACTGTAGTCTGATCTACAGTCGATCCACCTATCAGATATGTCTGAGAACTACAGTTAGGAAAGGCTAGACCTGGATTCACATAAGACCCTCCACAATTATTGGCACCCCTGGTTAAGTGTTAAAAGCCAATTTCTATTGCAGAAGCGAAATTTCACACTGAAAACTTAAAAAAAATGTATAAAAGAGAATTAAAAAATTCCTAAGAAATCATTATTTTTCATAAAATTCCTGGAAAATAAATGTAATTGAAGCATTTCTGTCATTTCCACTATAGTTTATGTAGTTGATCAGATTATCTACGAACCTTTAATTAGTAAATTCATCACTTCCTGTGTCCCTGGGGTATAAATATGATGTAACACAGAGGCCTTTTTCTCTTATCCACTCTTCAACATGGAAAAGACAAGAGAACACACCATTCAAGGCAGATGTGTTTTGACCTTCATAGGTCAGGCAATAGCTACAAGAACATAGCCACTCGCCTACACCTGCCCATATCTCTAGTCAGAGGAATCATCAAGAAGTTTACCACACACAATGAGGAGGACAGTAAGAGTAAAAGTGAGAAGTGAAAAAAAAGTGAGAACTGAGGAGAAAAAAAAAAGAGAAGTAAAACGTTCTCCAAAGCTCACTGTTAGAGAACTGCATCAAAGAGTAGCATCTTGGGGTCACAAACTTTCCATAACAACCATCAGGCGCTATCTACATGACAACAAGCTGCTATTCCTGCACTTACAAGAATAAACGTAAACATCTGGATTTCAGTAAGCGGTACTGAGACTTCAACTAGGACGGTGTGCTTTGGTCAGTTCAGACCAAGATAGAGCTTTTTGGCAACAAACACTCTTTAAGTGGATCTGGCGTAACACAAAAGATGAGTATGTGGAAAAGCACCTCATGCCCACTGTGAAGTATGGGGGAGGATTGGTGATGCTGTGGGCCTGTTTCTCATCCAAAGGCTTTGGAAACTTGTTAGTGTGCATGGCATCTTGAACTCTTTGAAAGATAATGATAATGACCCTAAACATGTGACCAAATCTACATAAACATGGTTCACCAGACACAAAATCAAGCTCCTGCCATGAACATCTCAGTCCCCAGACCTTAACCCAATTGAAATCCTGAGAGGTGAGCTGAAAAGGAAGGAGCAAAGGAGAGGACCCAGAACTCTGGATGATTTAGAGAGATGGAAGGGAGGATTGGTTAAAGATCCCTCTCTCCCATCTTGTGAAATGTTATAGGAGAAGATTAATGCTGTCCTGTTGGCAAAAGGGGGTTGTACAAAGTATTAACATCAAGGGTGCCAATAATTGTGGAGGGCGCTGTATATGGAATTGTGTGCATATGGAAGAATAATATGAATAATATGAAAATATTAATAATTGTCCTTTTTAAGTTTAGGTAACTTAAATAAAATAAAATAAAATGGCTCTGGCCATATGGCCAAAATGAAAATGTTTGTATGAAATCAAGATAATCTATAATCTATAAAAGAAATCTATAATTGAACTCATACTTGGGTTAATTTGATAAAAAATAAAAAAAATTATTAACACACAAACTGTGGCATTTAAACGGTTTGGTGAGAGAAAATATCTGTTTTTCTTACAATAAAGTCAGCATTACAAATAATTTATGATTCTGTAATTCTGTAAGCTTCAGGTTGGAGTGTTTCATGATGTTTATTCAATATTTAAAGTTTTATTGAAACACCAAATAGCAATTAAATGCTCATTAATATACTGCAATTTAAAGTATACTGAAATCATTTCATGTGAGGGAGTTTTTGTAGGTCTTAAAAGCTTCAGACAGTTTGCTTTTCACATCAAACCACTTTGTTTACGTCTTAATTATTGAATGAACTTACACTGAATTGAATGTCACTTACAAAACACCTCTGTGTTTGGAATATACGAGTACGTCCCACTGTATCTGTGTGCGAGTGTTTAGTACCTGACTATCTCCTCTTGCAGAGACTCCATGTCCTCAGTGAACAGGTAGGGGGGGTTGCTAACCAGCACATCAACCGCACCACAGTCTCTCACTATCAAGTCTGCATCTAAGAATAGGACACACACATACAGACACGTTCCTGAAAACAATATCAGCTAAAGTGCCTCCTGCTAACACGCCAACTGGCTCTGGAAGCCTTGGCAACACGCTTCGCTTCAGCCTCCCACTAATAGAGGCATTAAGCTGTCGGAACTGAGACTACAAGAACAATATTCAACAGCCAGAGTAGCCGCGGCCATGTGGAGGTCACCCAATCAGCAGGAAATACACAGTAGAGAAAAAATATGACCACTGTCACCTTTTACAAAGAGACTGACGAAAAAAAAAACACACAGACAATGTAAACAGGTCTGCTACACTAACAGGTTTGTGCTTCAGGCGTTATAAAGGACCAGTAAATGCAGTGTAATGGAAAGGTAACATAGAAAAGGCCCACGTACCATAGAAACCCACAGCTTACCCATTTCTATGACTCCTATCAATAGAGTGTGAATGGAACCCTAGCGTGTCTTAGAAAAACATGGATCACGTGAAAAGAAATTAGAGATTATTTACTTGTGAGTTTTGTGTTCATAGGGTACATTCAAAACATGAGAGAACAGGAAGTCTGATTTACTCTATATGTTGCTATACATGTTTTTAAAGGAACAATATGTAAGATTCTTAGTTTAAAGCATTCCCAAATTAATTCCTAAATTTATTGTCAGAATGGGAACAATCAACAGTAGACTCTATGTATTGTGCTACAGGGACATATTCTAAAGTTACATGCTAACCAGCTAGCCCGACCCGCCCTGTCTCGTAATACCACTTTGTACCTCAAGAGGCGATAGTGAGTAACTGTAGAGTCAAGTTAAATCAGTCCAACATGAGAGGACGAAGAAGTAGTGCTACCCCGACAGTGTTTTCTAACGTGTTATCAATCTAATTAAAGGTGTTTCTCCTGGTCAGATAATTTAATATCAGGTAGCCAATAAAAGAAAGAATAAATGCTGCCTTCAGCAATGTTGGCTGAACCTTTAGGCAAGCGACTATTACAGTGGTCCTGCTCTCAGCATGTTCAGCAGCAAACAAATAGAATTCATAGAAACAAAGTGTTAACCAAGAGTTAACCTTGGTGCTGCTTTCTATTACTGGAGATGCTCTAGGCAAGCAAAGGCATGAAGTTTGACGCTGAACTCACAATGTTTCTTCTAGACTGATAAATAAACAGCTGTTATTGTTAACACTGAGGAGAAGGGACGTTTCTTACATTAAGGATGGACATCTTTTTGCTGATATGGTGCTCCCTGTTGGTTGGAGTATATATTTGACAGGTTGGGTCATCTTAGATTTTTCTCCTTTAAGTACACACTGCTCCTTTAATCCAGCTAAAGCTAGAACGCCAATGCCTTACACATATTTTCACAAGTGTTAGAAACATCGTATTTGAAGTTGAAACATCACTTGCAGAGTTATTTATATTTAAGCATTTTTAGAATTGTCTTTACAATTTGGCACCCACATGGAAGGGCTATGCACATGAACACATACACAAATAACATAACATTTAAAATTGCACATAGCCTCGCCAGCTACATGAAACTTCTATTTACAGAAACTACAGCTTTATAAACCAAACACAAGCAGCAGAATAAATACAATTTGTAGACTAATGGAATAGAATTAGGGTTAAAATACTAGAATTATTTTTCAAGTCAAGTTTCAGCCCCAGCTGGATACAAAGTACCAGGGCTCTATTTGAGCCTAGTCAAGACTTTACATCGGTCTTTTATTTCATTAATTTCTTTAAATAAATTATAAAGACTGGGCTCGGCTTTGTTTAAAAAGAGATTCATATTTGATTTAGAAGACCATGTACTCTGCAAAATTCCATGCATTTAAATAATTTTCAGTCAAAACGTCCAAGTTTAAAACATACAGAGAAAACAGGACTGTTACAAATTTCATTAAGTTTTTCATTCAGCTTTCATTAATTAAACCAGCAACACTGAACGTGGGAAAATACCCCTACAGATTTCTTTTCTTTCATTATACCAAACCAACTTCTCTCATAAGTTCTAGAACATGATCTGTATTCTTACTAGAACTTGTAACTGCTCTGGTTGCATCCCTTTTGCTTTTTCTGTGTTTGTCTTCCAGACTGGGATTCTGGTACTGGGGGTTGGCACAATGCAGGACACCTGTTTGCTAAGTCCCTCATGTTTGGTCCACAACAGTGGCGTGACGATGAAAAGGCCCAGACCAACCAGCAGTGGCTGCTCGCAGGGTTTCAGTCGGGCGACAGACACCACACAGCTGTGGCAGTTTGGGTTTCACTTGTTCTTGGTTACTTGTTGTGCTTTGTCAGATTAATGTCCTCGTTAGTGTTAGTCGTTGTCTTCTACATATGATAACCTGTTGTGCTACTCGCCATATACTGCTGAAGCAATGGTGCAATCTGGGAGATCTATAAACTTCACAGGACTGTAGAGGTGGGATCCATTTACTTTCAATCCCTTTATTTTCTCCTGCTTTTACCATCCAGGAGAGGGTGTTCTGTATTTTATTTTCTACTGTTTTGTTTTGTTTGAGGGGAAGAAAGTGTTGTAGGTGATATAGGCAGTAACACCTACTGGTCTAGTATTGGCCAATTTGGGATTAATATCTAATCTTTAAATAAGACACAACAAAGACAAAACAAGGGGGAACAGAACGTCTTAGCCTCTATCTGACTTTGTTGTGCTGGTCGTCTTTATGTTATAATCTCTCAGACCTGAGACTAAAGACTGGGCTTATTTCTCTTCACAAAGCTGCAACAATAATGAGCCAATATAATCAGCTAAGGTAGATTCAGAAAGGACTCTGTGACTGTGTGTGCATGTGTGCGAGTGTGTGTGTGTGTATAGGGAGTTTGACTATCACCTAGTGGAAAAAGTCTCACATTACATGTGACCTGAAACAGGGCAGGTTTTTAGATGTTGTTTAAGCATTTCTAGAATTGTCTTAACCATTTTGCACCCACATGGAAGATTTTATCACTTTACTCTTCAACGCCAATAGCAGAGCTACGCACATGAACACAAACGGAAAAACTCTCACATTACACGTGACATTAAACAGCGCAGGTGTTCAGGTTTTCAGATTTTCAGGATTTCTGGATTACTGCACTATATGTTTAGATGTTGCTTGAAAAAAACAGCAGATTCTTTCTGTTAACTGATCCTACACTTGAAAACCAACATAAAAACCAAATATGCAGGTCAGCGTAACTAACTAGGTAACTAGAATAAAATGTGTTACATCTTAACAGAACAGCAAACCAACACCTAAACCAGTAATGATAACAATATCAATAATGGTGTATGGACACCTATAGTCTCCGTAGACTTGTGTAGTAACATTTGGCTACTCGTTACATAATTAAATATGCAATGATGTAATGAGTGTGGAAAATACCCCATGCTATTGTTGGGGTGTCACATGTTGGCTGGCAGCTCACTCGCCACAGAGATGCTGATGCCAGCGCCAATGGCAACAAAATGTTTGGTTTAACAAATCTTCTGGACGTGTTCTTTCCAAGTTTGGCACGTCTTCCACACATTAACTGAGATTTTACTCATCGCTGCTTCTGTCTTCAGTCAGAAAATAATTTATTCTTTCCCACTAATCTCTTTAGGCATCACGGGCACAGTTACAGTTGCGAGGCTATAAAGGACCAACTGGTTGGACCAACTGACTACAGCGCCACCCTAAGGCCGATCAGTGTGGCATCTCTAGTTAGTCAAGACTACCACAGACAGAAGCTGTTTGTGGGTGAAGTAGCTAAACTAACGTCATATGTCAATTTTTAGGGAACCCCCAGAATTCAAGGGGTCCAAGAGGTTAATTTGGGGTGGGGGTGAATATTGCACCAACGTACACTACCGCTCAAAAGTTTAGGATCACTTTAGAAGTTCATTTCATGCAATTTTCATGCAATTCAATTTATTTTATTATTTTTGTATATAGGCTTATTTTGCATATAGTCCTATTATCAGCAATTCTCAGTCCTCTGTCTAAATCTCCTGGTACGGCCGCCAATCCAAGTTAAGGATGTTATTGGGCTAATTGGTTGTTAGGACACTCTTGCTCAATTGTGATGCACAGCTGAAAAACCTTCTACTAATAAGTGAGTATAAAAGGGAGAACAACATTCTAGGTTAGTTTAGTATCTGAAGCATCAGCAGTTGATGGCTTGCTGACAGAATCAAAATGACCAGAAACAACCCGTCAGTCCATTGTTTTGTTAAGGAAGGAAGATACTCCATTAAAAACAAGAACATTTCACTGTGATCCCAAACTTTTAAGCGGTAGTGTATGTGATTACATTTGAAAGGTATAACAAAATTACAGTACAGTACCTATTTATACTAGTTTACAAGCCCTTGCTTGTAAAGTGTGTTGGATTAGAGATGTCTATGTCTTTTTGCTTGTCATGTTTGCCTGGCAACAAATAAAAGGCTACCAGAGTACTGACACCTGCTACCCATCATCTGTTATTACACAGCACAAATACCCATGTTCCTCATGTCCAAATCCTGCTGTTACTATACAGATCCAGTTCTAGTTTTCTCAGCATCTCTAAAGCCTGAATTCTCTGGTATCTACTGTAACGATGTGACCCGGTCTGTGTGAACCCGCTACCCTCAACTACTCATTTGAGCTCTTTAACCTCGGTCATTGTGTCTTCTGTGAGTGTCACGCTGTTATTTTAACTGTTTATACTGCTGGGAATGAGGCCAAAACAAGCTCTTCCTTGCATAATGCCCCAATGATGTCAAGGCAGTCAATCAATTAAAGCAGTAAATCATATGTTGACGTATCTTCTTACTACACTAAATATTACATTAAGAATGGAATGCCACACTTACCCTTTATAATATCTAAATGATGAACTTCCAGTCTGCCCTGGAGGCCCAGTCTGGAGGGAAGAAAAGTATGTACATGTAAGTGTATGAACAAACAGCTCACTTGTATTCATATCCGCTCCCATCTGAGGTGGAAATCACCTGCTTGCGTTTTCCTTCGTTAGGCACACTGCTTCCTGGCTTTGGTCCAACGCAACAGCCTCGAGCTTAGAGTGAAAGCATTAGGAATAAATGACCTCATTAGGAAAAGTATTACACAATAGAGTTACTGTGAAATAAAGATGTGTTGTAGCAAAGACTGTCTTTAACCCCATACAAGGCAAGTTTACTATTTAGTTATTAGTCATAGAGGGAAACCAGCACGCTATTAGTTTTTATAGTAGTTTTATAGTAGTGTATAAAGTGCTGCATCATGCCAGCGCTCTGAAAAATCTTGGTCTTTCCCATCACAGCCATTTCGGAGAAAAACAGGCCAAGAAAAAAAAAATGGTCCAATGACATCATTGTTACTGTATCAAACAAAAGGAGGTAGGAATTGCCAAGAATCAGCACAGAGGAATGATGTGTATGGCCTTTATACTCCAAACCACTTTCCCACTCCCTTTAAAATTCTAAACAAAAGAAACAGCAGCCTCACCAACAGAGTGAACTACATCCTAAACATGTCTGAATGTAGCAATGTTTTGATGAGTCTGAAGTGACCATAAAACCACTTCATTATTAAACAGAGGTTCACTGGGAGGTGATAGTGGAGAGACGACTCCAGAGAGAGTCCAGCTGCAGGAGAACCGAGAAACCGTGTCCACCTAGGCCAGCTTATGAATGCAAAATGAATGTACCTCCATGTTTTAAGTAACTTTGCTGAGATATAACTAACACTTCGTAATGTTTTCAAGTGAGTTCTATTGCTGGAAGCTAAATCTAAGCATGTTTGGCATTTACTATTGAGCATGACAGACAGCCAACCTCAGTCTTTACAGTTTTTACAGACAACCAACCTCAGTCTTTACAGTTTTTACAGACAACCAACCTCAGTTTTTCCTTATCATTAGGTGGTCTTGTGTCTGTCAAAAGCAACAGGCAATGGTAAAAACAGGCAACCCTAGAAAGAACGAGTTCCATTCTAGACTGGATGCTCATAAACATCCAAGTCAACTGAATCTCATGGTCAACATATGGACTGACTCAGAGCTAAAGACATTAGTTTCACATACATAACCCTATACTGACACAGTAAGCCTAAACAAGTGACTTGTGGGTAATCTGGCTAATTTGGTTAAAAGGCCCCCCTTTAACTTACACCACAAAAAAACCCTGGGAGACGTGTTCAGCGTATGCGCCTGATGCCCCTGATTCAGAAATTACTAGAAATGATTTGGTAACTCCTGTGAAACTGATATGTAATGTTTTGCAGTTAAACACTGACAGGAATTTAGGTGTGGCTAATATTTTCCCAAAAGCATCGTGAGTGCTGAGCGTGATGGAGACTAACCCGTGGTACACTGTGCAGTAAACTAAGAGAGACAGCGCCGGTTCCACAGCCCACCTCCAGGCATCGTAAAGCAGGCCATGTCCTGTCACTCTGGAGATCCTCCAACACCAAACTAACCAGTTCCTACACGCAAACCCACACACATACACAAAAAACACACAAATCAGCATATTCGCCAATACCTGTATAATCACACAGCATGTTTATACTTATGAGTCACATCCTGTGTTTCCTATATTCATTTCTAGTTCATCAGAAGTGAAGCTCTTCACTTGACAAACAACATTAAGGACACTGCAGACTTCTGAGAAACGTCAGTGTCTGAGTATAAGCATGATGTTGGACCTCTGTTTCAGGGCGGGGGATGAACACCGGAGGTCTCATCTTCAGAGTCAGATCCCTAAAATCCCACTCTTCAATAACATACTGCACTGGCATCCTGGAACATGGAACACACACACATTCATTTGTCTTACTATATTTCTGAGGTCATTCATAGGTTTCTACTGAACTTTGAGTTACTGCAGCTAAATAATTCTACCCCTAACCCAACCTCAGTATACAAAAGGCTACTTTTCTGCTTGATTCTACTAGATTTTCCAGAAAACGTGTGGAGAATTAGTGGAGAAAACAACATGTGCTCAAGTGAGGGCCAGCAAAATGTCCTAAACTTAACAAACATTAAACTGTCCTATAATTCTGAGGACATGTGGTCTTCATAAATATACCACTACAGGAACACACACACACATGGAGGCATGCATACTCTAATCACCAGCTGAGCCAAAGGGTACAGCTTTCCTGTTATCCCAATTCTAGTCAAATCATATTAGTTTTGCACCGGAGCGATGACACACTCACATGCACTTGGATAAAATAAATAAGTGAGGGTCTCTGACTTTTACACAGTATTGGGCTGTTTATTGGCAAGAAGGCTGTTGATATGTATCATGATATAGGGCTTAAAATTCATGTGAGCAATGTGAAATTCTAAATCTAACTATAGCAAAACTGTCATAACATAAAGCTGTTATGTTTTCAGCCAGGTTTGTTAATGCTAACCAATCTTTGCATGTAAATTCAAAATCAATACTATGTTTCTAAGAATTGATACAGTATCTCAAAACATTATAATATTACAATATTCAAGTCTATAATGTCTTAAAAGCATCAGCAACAAAATCTAGTTAGGCCGATGAACATTATGTACATACTACATTATGACACTGAGAGCACGAGAGATCTGAGCTGATTCAGGCTTGATAGATCAGAATATCCACAGTGGACTGTAGAGTCAGTACCTCGCGAGACGTTTGGAACACAGTTTCCACACATTCTCTCTCTGCTGGTCAGTCAGACTCTCCCTGAGACGATTCCCCTCTACACAGTCCAGCTGAGAGAGAGAGAGAGAGAGAGAGAGAGAGAGAGAGAGAGAGAGAGAGAGAGAGAGAGAGAGAGAGAGAGAGAGAGAGAGAGAGAGAGAGAGAGAGAGAGAGAGAGAGAGAGCGAGCGCAAGCGAGACAAATAAAGACAGCAGAAAGAGAGAGAGGAAAAAAAAGAAAGAAACGAAAAGCAAACCAGACAAATAAAGACAGCAGAAACAGAGACGGCATGTGTGTGAGAAAGAAATCGAAAGAGCAGACAGAAGGAAAGTGAGAACAGAGTGTGAGAGAGAGAACAGAAGGAAAGTGAGAACAGTAAGACAGTAAGAAGTGAGAGAGACAGAGAAAATGAGAGAGATAACAGAGAGTGAGTGAGAGAGACAGAGACAGGATGAGCAAGAGAAAGAGAGATAGACAAAAAAGAGAAGAAAGAATAAAAAAGACAGCGGAGAGAGATGGATAGGAAGAGCGGCAGAGAAAACAAGAACGAGACAACAGAGTGAGACAGAGAGCGAGAGACAGGACAGCAACAAAGAAAGAGAAAAAGAGATTTAGAGAGAGATGGAAAAAAAAGAGAGAGAGAGAGAGATGTTTATAATTAGGAAAACAAGACAGGGGGGGGGGGGGGGGGTGTTGGGGTATGTGGGGAAACATAATTTGATTCCTAGAAGTTCTCGGACAAACAGGCAGTAATTGTACTGGAGCTGCTCCGTGTGTTTGTTGAAAAGAATATGTGTGTGTGCTGAATGAATAAAGTGAGAAACACACTCGCTAGTTAACACGCACACCTTGTTAACTCATATTTCTGAGCAGTAATCACTTCATTTTCAGGCAGGCAGGCAACCAAGACAAATAAAAACAGGAAAATGACTCATAAAGAAAAGCTGAAATACATTACAGCTTCTGTTTTCCAGACAGCGTTCCAGCCGAGTCACCGCATACAGCAATATTAACCTAGAACTGAAATATACACTGTACTGAGACTGGGGGAACTGAATGGGCAAGTAGTAAAAGCACAGACGATGTAACTAATGGTCTGTGGTTGGTGTTTTTAGTTTAACACAGTGTGTTGAATCCACTGGCAACTTGATGAGTACAACACATAAACACCAAAGAATTGCATCACTTGGCCATTAGACTGGTCAGCTGTAGAGGGGACTAGATAAAACTCAGTTTGTCTGCATTAACCTGCATCAGAAATTCTCCATTTGTTTCAGTATCGCACACAGTCCGTATCTGCAGACACAGTGCTGTCTGTGAGCAGTCAGTGACATGAACTTTGTAGCTTTTACCCTGAACTCTTACAATAAAACACTGACTAAGAGATTAACGTGCAGAATGTTTGAAAGAGATGGGAAGAAATATAGAAAACAGAGGCAGAGAGAGAGAGAGAGAGAGAGGGAGGCAGATAGAGAGAGAGGCAGAGAGAGAGAGAGAGAGAGAGGCAGAGAGAGAGAGAGAGAGAGAGAGAGAGAGAGAGAGAGAGAGAGAGAGAGAGAGAAACTCACTGTTTTCTTTCCGAGTACATGAGCTATGATGTACTGGCTGGATATGAGTGGTTCAGAGATACCGTGCTGCTGGAAGTGTCGAGCCCACAAACTGACTGCCCGCTCTACTGTCACACTGCAGTCTACAGGTGGTCCAACAGCACCACCTGCAGCTCTGCAGGACAATGTGAACAAAGCCTGGAAAACAGAGCTGCAGGTCAAGACATTGTAGCCAATGCAGAATGTTAACAGCATAAACTGAACAAAACAGAACAAGCAGACTTTGTATCAGACCTTCTGCTAATACACCCACCAGGACCACCACAGAGCAGGTATTATGTGGATGGTGGATCATTCCCAGCACTGCAGTGACACTGAGGTGGAGATGGTGTATTAGTATGTGTTGCACTTGTGCGGGCAGATCAGTGGAGTTTTTAAACACTGTGTCCACTTACTGTCCACTCTATTAGACACACATACTAGGTGGGTTCACCTTGTTAATAGCTTAGCCATTGCTGCACAGTTTGTGTCGGTCATCTTCCAGTCCTTTATCAGTAGTCAGAGGACGCTGCCCACAGGACGCTGTTGGCTGGATAGTTTTAGTTGGTGGATTATACTCAGTCCATGTAGCATCTGATCCACTCATACCAGCACAACAGACACTAATACACCACCACTATGTCAGGGTCACTGCAGTGCTGGGAATAATCCTACACACAAACAGAACCTGCTCTGTGGTGGTCCTGTGTGGGTTCTGACCACTGAATAACCGGGTAAAGGGGAAATAACAAATTATATATATATATATATATATATATATATATATATATATATATATATATATAAACTGTTGAAATGCATTGTGGAGCATGGATATGGTATTCATTAAACACCAAAGTGTCATTAAGCTGGGCAAAATGTATTCATCATGAGCCCAGTATTATGTATCGAATTGTATCGTGTGTCATTACACTCTTAATGAGTAATAGAGCATTTACAGAGTACAAATAAACTGAAGAGAATACAGAAACAATGAAATGGTCTTGTTATATCTAACATCTTAATTTGTTTGAATTCATTTGAATTAGAACAGTAAAGCCTACTCTTTTGAGCATTACTCTTCTCCTCCTACTCTTTCTTTTTACAATGCATGAAAAAAAAAAATAAGATGCTTGTGACATGCATGAATAGTGTTACAAAAATATGTACATTATAAAAAGTACATTATGATGATGATACAGAGGTTAAACAGACGGGAATACAATTAAAATAATGCAACTAAAATGCTAAGTTTAACAGTAGTTTTACAAGCACTACGTATGAGATATATCAGATAACTACTGCTGCTGTGTCCTCCTATCTGCTCTTACCTGCTGATTAGAGCAGCTTCTTCTCAGCAGTCGCTGAACAACACGTTTCACACTGCAGTTCATTCTCCAGCAAACCTATACGCACCAGCTGGAAAGTGAAATAAAGCCCAGTAACTGTTCACTGAGCAGCCGCTCTGAAATCACCATTAACTCTGGAGAAGTAATAACAATCAACCCCCCAACTATCACACTCACTCCTCTTCTCTCCACTCTGACTACTCCACGCTGTTTGGTGACATTGTAAACGCGGAAACGGCGCAGCCCAACCAAATTTCAAAATAAGAGCATGCGTTACTTTCTAACACAGAGATCCAACATCACACAAATATACATACATACAATTCAGATATTATCGTATAGATTTTTACAACTACTTTATTTCTAAAAAAATATTTTTCCCCAAAAAATAGTAAATGCAAAGGATGTTCACCTTTTTTATAAAGAAACACTCATTTAATCCCCATAAATCACTAATAATCTACTGCACTCTAGTGCACTTTCCTGAAAATACTGCCATTAGAAGTGCTTATGAATTTGAAGAGATATGAAAATGTGCATCCTATAAGATCAGCTGGTAAACATGCTTTCCTGATGTAGCTCAAAACTACACTGTACAGTTTTTTTAACATTTATCATTGGAGCCTCGAATGATTTCTGTTGTTGTTGTTGTTTTGTGTGTGTGTTGGGATGCAGTGGTCTGCAGTCTGGTGGGGGGCAGCAGTCTGCTACCATCTGCCATTGGTATCTTTCAATTCTATAAAAGCTGAAAATGTTTGCCTTTTACAAAGTGTTCAAATAACTTAAATCAAAGTATTTACTTTAATAAGCGTGTTAAGAATTCATTAATAATATAAATATAAATATAAATATAAATATAAATCACTCTAAACTGATGCCACAGTAGTTACACATACCCGCCTATTTAGTTTCTATTTATTTAAGGAGTGTTTCAGTCTGGAGTACTCTCTGTCAGTTCAGGACAGCCAGTCAAAACAGAGGCTCAAATTCTAACGGATACGAAGAGCTCCGCAAAAGGTCATAGAAAAACGAGTTAAATAAAAAGAAATGAAAGAAAACATCTTAAGTGGACCACAGGAAGAAATGCAAAAAATGCAGAAACACCACAAAATGTAGAACATGTAGTCATACTTACCAGTAATGAACACAAGGGGGGGCCATTGCCCAAACCTTTGTCTTGTTGCTTGTGTCACAAAAATGTCAACACTTCTCAAGCGTGTTCAAATTGATCAGTTGACCCTTTAGCGCGTGCGTATATGTGAACTGAAGGGAAATCAAGAGAAATGAGAGTGTGTGTCTTAATAAAAGGTCATATGACCCCATCAGGCAATGTTCCCCTTTACTTATACACAAGGGTTAAGAGAGCGATTGTGGGGAAAAGAGCTGTGAAGAGCGACTGGTAGCCCAGCTGGTAAATTAAATGCCATGACATTTCTGGCCCATTCAGTCAAAGCCAGATGAACAAGAAACGTCTAAGTGTTTCTGTTTCCTCAATTCATTTACAGCCACACACACAATCTACACAATGACTTTCAGCGATGCTGGAGAATGTAGGCATAATCCTGTAGGCCTAAACAGTATACGTTCAAAAGTTTATAGATATCAGCTCCTCCAGTGTTTATTCTGAAATTAGGATTAACAATAGGGGGCTGTCTGTTTGTGCTGCAATACCAGCTTCTATTTTTCTGGGAAGGCTTTACACTAGATGTTGGAATATTGCTGTGAGGATTCAGTTGCAAGTTCTGTGTGTGCAGTTGAGCACATTGTAAGCAATGGGTGCCCCTCAACGCTGGATTCACTAATACGAAGGCCAGATACTTATGGATATGCAGTGCAGTTACTGTAATACAGCCTGCTCTTAACAAATGTCCTGGGTTTTTGTTTCCTAGCTAAGTGGGATCCTGGAGACTCCACTGTGGATCTGTGAAGCAAAACCAGGAAAAGAAGCAGTTCGGTTGGCAGGCCTGTGCTGATCATGTGTGAGAGAGAAAATGCTCTGCAGACCAGATGGTACTGATTGTTGCTGTGTACCGGAGGGGCTGTGTACTGGAGTTCAGTCTGGGTCTCTAGGAGTCACTATGATTCCTCCCGTAGTTGTTAGCTGTGAAACACGTCACCCAGCCAATCAGCCTGATTACACTAAATTAGAGAGTGAGGGAGTGAGGGAGTGGGAGAGTTGGGGGGTGCAAAGGAGAAAATACAAAGGGAGGTGTTTTTAAGACAGACCAGAGGAAGTGAAGAAAAATAAGAAAGGAGAAGGAAGGAAGGAAGGAAGAGGAGAAAGGGAAAAGCGAAAAGCTCTAGAAATGAATAAAACCATAATGTGGGTCAAGAGAGAAGAAAGGAGAAGAAAGTCAAAAAAGAAATTCACAGGGAGCCTGTATGAAGCGTAGAGTTTATTTGACATGCATTTCTCCCAGAGGCGCGGCTGTGTTTAATAGCTCAGAGTGTGTTTGTAATTACAGTTGCAGAAACTGCCCGCCGCTTGTGAGCCAAAGTGAACTTGCGCTGGTATGCTGGCCAGAAGCAGACTACTACACAGTATTTTCCAAACCAACAATTTACTGCTGAAGGGGAACAACAAGAAGAAGGAGCACTTTCACATGATTGTACAGCGCTCTGTCAGTGCTCATTACATTGTGTAGGAAGAAGTAGCAGGAAAAACGGAGCTAAAATGGAGTGCAAAGCCTGATAAGACAAAGACAGACTAATGTGGAGGATCTCGCAATACAACACTATCAGTAGCATTTCGAAAAAGGGACATTTTTTGTTTATCAGCGTGCGACCAATGTAATTGTGTCTATAAAGAAACAACAATGGACTTAATATATACCTTACATGAGCATATAGGTACAATAAAATCACTGTTTTCAGAGTAAAAAGGCAGAGCTGTAACTTTTATAATAACCTAATATATAAAAACTAAGAAATAAAAGTCCAGAGCCAAGACAGCATGCATGGAGTTAAACATATCTGCAGAATATGGTACAATTATGTTCCTTATGTTTCATTGCATGCTGCTTCTGGTACGTATGTGTTTTTTATACTTCATTTCTTATCTTTGGGTTTTTGTTTTTGTGCTTTTATTTATTCTGGTCCACCAGAATTCCTGTATATTAAACAGTTAAGATGTTAACAAGGTCCTTCTGAGTGGTTTGATGTGAAATGTTGCATTCTAGGCCCTGTTCAGACTACCAGCCCAAATATGATGTTGATGTAACATATCCAGATGGAATCCAGGATGATTTTTGATAGTCTGAACACTCTTACTGATCAAATCAGATTTAACAATTGAACAACAACAGTGTCAAATTCTGAGTGACAGAAGTGCAGAATTTAATATGCAGTATCTGACGCCTACAGCAAACCATGCAGGTAATGTCTGAACACACAGATCCAATCTGATCACCTGCAAATAACAGCATGGACACCTCAAAAGGTCAGATTTGAGAAACAAATCAGATTTTCCTACAGTCTGAACATAGCCTTGATAGGAACCAGACATCTGCAGCATTTACACAGTTTAAAAGCTCCCTCACAGAAAGCTGTTACAAGAAATAATTATGAATATGCATGATGCCTGAGACAAGCCTGAGATAAGATGTTGACCTAAAAAGTATTTTTTAAACAGATTCATGGCGAAGAGGTGTATGCAGGGTGAACATGCAAGACAAAATAGCCCCCCTCATGAAACTCTTCTTAAGGCTTACCACTATTTCACAGCTATCAACATTACATATAACAACTCTGGTGGATTCAGATAGTAAATAAGATGCTGTATTATTGCTGGAGATGTACTGACCCCTGGTTACTATCACCAGCACTGTAAAGAAATTTAAATCTGTGTGTTTCTCTAGAATGAACCACTCTGAATAACTTTGTTTACATTTCAGCGATTGCATCTTATAGACTTTCTTTATGGTGGAATATAAGCAGCTATAAATTAAGTAAATGTTACATTACTAACATTCTGTTACTATTCTAAATTAAACTAGGTGTAGCATTAGAGATGTTGTGGTTAAAAATAGAAAAATAGTAATTCCGCCTGCCTTTCCCCAGTGAAACTATGAAGAATACACAAATACTCAAATATTGATTTGCAGTCCTGCATCTATAAGAAGTTTAAATAGGCACCACAACCGTCTGGGTTGTCAATTCCTATGTGACTGGCAGCTTTGTGAAGCTGCTTTGAAGCAGAGGGAAAGGTGTATTCCCACATACTGTGTTATGGCTCACACGGCTGATAACATCTGTGAGTTACTGCTGCACAAAGCCCGTCTGAACCTCGCCAGCGGAAAGAATCGAAAAAACACTGTTGATTCCAAAAGCACTGCTTACATTAGGTGTGTATTTTAGAGTGTTGGGGATTTTTATTTGTCATTTAGAGACTTTGAAGACAAAATCCTAACAAACCAAAGTAATGACTTTGACCCTAGCTGGGGGCTAATCCTCAACGCGTCTCTTCGCATACTTCCAACAGCCATATGAACAGCTCTCCCCTCCAAAATAATAGCCATAACAAAAGCACACGTGACACTATTAGGCCCATAGGGCTCCACTTTATATTTCCATAAAGTCAGAGTGCGCGGTAATGAGTTCTCCAGACTTTCTCTCTCTGGAATTACGAGAGGAGCTGATGGGAAGGTGAGATGTGTCACATTAGGTATTATGCAGCTTGTATTTTGTAGATCTATACTTATTACAGACTCCTTTTATTCATCCTCTGTAGACAAGAGTGCATATTCCAATGAATGCAATTCATTATCAATGTCCTTTTTCAGTATCATATCATCCAAGTATCCTAAATCACCATAAGTATAATGATCGATGAGCTGAGGTCATTATTCATCATGCTCATTTATGTATCAGTGCATTTGGTTCTTTTGACCTCCGCTGGAGAAATGGATTCAGTTACCTGTAACCCAGGAGTGTACAATCTTACCAGCAAAGCCCTGGTGTGGCTGGTTTTCTCCCATAATAAGCTGGAATGCACCTGATTCTAATTGTCTAATCAGTTCAAACTGCTGATCAGGTGAGCTCCTGCTTTGCTGGAATGAAACCCTGCAGCCACACTGACTCTTTGTGGAAAAGATTGGACACCCCTGCTGTAACCTAAATTCACTTCACTCTGACAGAGAGCAGTTGGCCAGCTCACTGCCAGATGGGGGCATGGGTTTTCTAATAGACATAGATCACATGGTTTATGTACGGGCCATAACTGGGATCATAAGATTCCGTTTAACCCTCCTGTTATGTTGTGGAATAATTTGACCCTGTAATAATTCATACATCTTTATATATTTTTCAACAATAATAACAGTAATTGTCTTCTGTGTTTACAATTCTCTGTTTATATGGCATGGTTTCAGATTTAGGTCTATGTATGTAACGTTTTTCATGGTTACAGTCGCCATGCTGATTGCTACAGCGCCACCCTGAAGCAGGCCAGTACTGCAGTTCTAGTTAATTAAGAACACTACAGACAGGAGCTGATGGGCGAGACTTTCAGGGGGGTTTAAGAGGCTGATTATTGGGGACCCCACCAGCCAGGGCAACCTGTATTTTGTACCATGTTCTTTCTTACAATGGAACATAACAGGAGATTTAAGTCAACTGGGTTTTCTTATTTTCAACATAGTCTATCAAGCATGTAATTTTAGAGTGATTTAAGTGTCTAGCAATAACAAAAATTGAAAAATTCCACATGCCACATACGTAATCAATCAACTATAACGTCCAAATTTTGCTTCATTAGGCCAAAAACAAAACCAACACAAGTATACAAACGAGGAAAAGCATTGCGAGCAAACAGTCCTTCTGGTACAGATTCATCGTTCATTCTTCTGTTACTGTGGCAGTTGAGACATCTACTATTAGAATAATAATATGTTCTACATGCTCGTTGGCACCCCTGGTGGTTTGAAAGCCCTAAGCATCGGCTTATATATCGCTTATAACTAGAAACAGCCCTGCTTGTCTGTTAATGTCACTGTTTTTACTAAGCACAATTTATATAATCACTTAAAACATATTCTTTCTGTAATTTTCCATCAATATTTCCCACCTTAAAGACTTTTTTTCTGAAGTTTGATTTTGTCAGCATGCACCAGTGGACAGGGCAAATAACTATAAATTATTATTTAATGTTTCACCTCACCCTCCCACCTAACACTGAGCCAAATGCTCAGTTAGCTTAAAGACCCTCCCTGATACCTAGTTTCAATCAGAAATATTTCACGTATGGAGGTAAAAGGCACCATGATTTCTGATCCAAGTAAACAGAAACCATCAAAAGACACTTAGAAAAAAAATATATTCCTTCATTTCCTTCATGTTATAAAACATGTGCCTGATTTTTTATTTATTTTAATTGTGTTACTCCACCGCGTTCCATAGTGTATTGTCCTCCAGCTCCTCATCATTTCCAAATTGCATTACTCCCAGCATTACTCTGAAAATCCTGGCAATGTTCCAGATGGTCTCCTCTCTCTGGCTCATATGGTGTCCCCTGTGTCTTAGTCTGGTGGATGGACTCGCTTAGTGGAGACTCTCTCTCGCTCTCTTTTCTTCTCTTTCTTTTCAGACTGAAATACTGAGAGAAAGCTCACAATGGGGCTTTGTCCCTCAAAAACACTGAAGTCATAGTTTCCCAGGCTCCTGCCCCCTGAGACGCCTAGCAATGAGTCGGAGAGAGGAGGGGCACAGGACTTGGCAATGCTTTGCCATAAGAAGTGGACAGGATACATTCTTGTGCCTGCAATAGAACTTTCACTGCTTCAATAAAGCTCAAAGCTCAGTCCAATTCATGTAAGTTCAAGCCAAATGCTGGATCTGGGCCTCGACAAGAAGAGTAATCTCAATATAGAGCAAATGAGAAACATCTTTGGATGAACCATCTTATCTTTCAAGAACAGAAATACTACAAACCACCTTTACTGCAACCCTCGTTCACTGCAAATATACTCATTTTCTCATGTAAGCATACGACAAATCATTCTTTGGATGAGATATAAACAATTGAGAGGTGTCTTATTTTCATGGGTGAAGCCTTCAAGAAGGTGCCTGTACACAGAAGACAGCGAGCCACTCCCACTGATAGATATCCCTGAGAAGAAGCACATTTCTGAGCTGTGCATTCTTCTTGCCTGTCATCTTCGTTCAGACTGCAGGTCAGTTCATGTCCAAGAAACATGTTTTTTTCTTCTTTTCTCCTTTTTTCAGAGCATGTGCTGCAGAGTCTAACGTTGACTGCGTCAGGAGCTGTTTCACTGTGATAAATGTTGCTGCACAAAGACAAGCTCAGTATGGGGGAGGCGCGCAGACGGTAGCCCCAGTGGTCAGTGCAGTGGGAATGGACTCAGATTATGTAATAACAGAAGGTCTACCTAAAGCTAATGGCTTTGGGGGGTCTCTGTAGTAAAACACTTCTGGAAGAGGTTGAGCATTTTGAACTGATGCTCCTGGCAGTATGTACAGGAGTATTACTGCACATTCATAGCCATTATCTTTGAGGGGCGGCACCCATATGTGGGGATTTGGTGGTGGTGATCTGTGGGGGGCGGAGTTGTGGAGGATCTAGGGCTAGGCTTCATGGGAGTATGTTTTTATCATTAGAGTCAGGAAGCATTTAACCAACCCTACTCCATGCCAATGCAATGAGAGGAATGCATGAAGCAAAATATGATATCCATGGGCTGAGAAGAAAAATGCAGGTAAAATCTGATGCAAGACGGTGAAAAGACCAACTTCTGTATATATATTCACATTGAACATATAGTTATGTCTGATATGCATTTGAAAACAAAAAATTCTGGTAGTACACAATTTTAGTCCAATACATTTTTTGTCCAATTCAGTGAACATCTCTTCGTGGTCCACTAGCTGTCTGTTCTGTGTGCATGCTGGAAAAAGTCAGGTATCGGTATACAGAACTGACTCTGGAAATGGCTAATAAACAATAAAGTGGCTCAGGCAGAGTCAGACAACACTATTCCAGCCGACGACTAACAGGAGTCGTTCATGTGCACGCACTGAACAGAGGGAGAGGCAGTTACTACATGCTAACCTCACACAATGTCAAGAAGGAGAGGTGGCTGAGAAACAGCCAAAGAGAAGAAGATTTAAAGAAAACAAAGAAAAAGAACGATCAGGCATGGGTGTTTCAATGGTTAGCCAGCTATCTCCACCTTGGTCAACTATCTCCACTTCAACTAGCTTTGGCACCACCATAGCTATATAGCTAGCTTTCCTCATCAGCCCTTGTCTGACCAGCACACCTGACAATCAAAACACCCTTATAAAACCCAAAGTCTATCTATCACAGTCAATGTTAGAGCCCACTAGCATCAAGCTAAAGGAACATTGAGAGGAAGGTTATATTTGTTTTGCTGTTGAGTTCAAATATCAATCCATCGTTTTTTTAATATGTAATAGAAAATGACCATGAAAATCAGTGAAATGTACTACTCAAGTGTCAGAGATTTCATTTATTAATGTTTTAATCAAAACTAACATTAAGTCATTTGTTTTTAAAAGCAGGTGAAATATATATTTAACAGTAAATTACATAGAACTCTCTACAGCTTAATAGGATGTCAGATGTTTCCCTTGATTCTTTATTACAGCTTTTATGGAATGCTTGCTTTTCTCCTCTCTCATTAACGTTAAAATACTGTTTATGTGAGGATGTCAGTTTTGCTGGCCTATCAGGTCTTGCACGTTTGTTAAGAGTTCCAATTTCCAAGTTTCATTTTCTTTACTTTTTGGTCCTCTTCTATATGCCAGTAAATTATCTCACGACTAATTTCCACATACATATCTCCAAAAAATTTACAGCTTGTACTTATTGGCCTTTTTGACTAAATTCAATAAACGGAGGGTGATGTCTGAAATCTGGACAGTATTGTACGGATATATGACTTTTTATAGGGTGACATCTAATTGTTTAAGAATACCTGCTTTTAGTTGCACTCAGGCTTGTACATAACTTTCTCCTTTGTCTGCTACACAGAGTTTATTTGTAATTAATAACTGTCTGTTGCAACCATTACAATCTCTGTCCTAAATGCAGTTAATAATTATTCTTTGCTTGGACTTTTCTACATTGCCTTCACTCAACTTTGTGGTCTTGCTGTGTCAGTTGGCTCATGGTCCATTTCACTAAGAGCTTTTCTGCCTCACTGCTGGATCACCGATCGGGTGGTGTGGTGACAGATTTCAGAGCAGCGATGCTCCTCTCTCAGACCTTCGCCTTAAACAGCTCACTGACAGGAGCTGTCAGCAAGGACACAATTTCAGGGCTCCCTCTGACTCACTTTGAAAACTTTGCTTTGACATCCAGTAGATAGGCCTGCCTGTATGACACTGTGCTGGCAGGCCGCATTTCACCTCCCAAGCAGCAAACAGATGCGTAGCACAGCGAAGAGCCAAAGGAAAGTATGAGCCGAGACATTTGCGCTGTTTAACTTGGTACACTCTTCATTCTATAAAACCTGGTTTAATTGGTCAGATATGGCATATAACCTAAAACTGCTTTCGTTACATAGTATGAGTATTAAAATGCAAATAACAAACTAGTCTTTGCATCTTGTACTGTGGAGCACTCAAATCATTCTAAAGACAAGCTTTAGGTTGAATTTCATACATTTTTCAAAATTCCAGCATAATTTAATTATTGAGCCGTAAACATAATTCCTGCCCACTGCAGCACGCGACCGGTGGTTTAGCTGGTTGCTAAGTTACCAGCCAGCATCCAAAACAATAGCTCAAGGCGTAAAATTCCACTAGCATAAATGCTAACGGTTTGAGAATAAAACTGCAAAATGGTCAATGACTCGTTACAAAGTTGTAAATAAAATACTGTTTTGTGTGATTATATGACAAGAAACACATTAAAACACCAGAGAGAATCAAATTAACTGACATTTTAAAACCACTTCACTGCTCATAGATTAGCTTTTCAGTGATTTCACTTTTTAAAACAGCATTATTATAGAAAGTCGTTTTTGCTCTTGGGCTCCCCCCTAATGTGTAATTCACTTTTACACCACTGTTGTGAATGCAAATTGTGGTTTGAGACCCCCATCATGGACAGTTGTACTTGTGAGTCTATTGACATGCTAAAGGATACAGAATCTGATGGTACCTCCTAAGCATGCGCATCACACAAAACACACATCAAAAGAGAAAGAACCAAGTCGTTTTACAAGGTAGAGTAATATTACAGGATTGTAGACAGTCTTGCAACCTTTTATCTCTTATCAGAGACATTCTCGTTTGGTTTCTTGCCCTTTAACTCTTTTTCTTTCTTCCTCACTTCTTTTATATCTTTGCAGCTTCTGCCATGGCGTCCACACTGGAGTACCGAGTTAGGTTCTTCATATAACTGCCGGCCTGTAGTTGTTGGTATGAGACATGGTGCTGTAAAGCATTACGCATTTCTTGTGAGGGCTCTTCACATGGTCACCAAAGTTCTGTGCCCAGAGTGGAGGACTGTTTTGTTTATTATGAAAAACTTCACCAATAGGCAAAAATCACTCTACCACCATTGTAACACTGTGATGATGTCATATGGTTGCAGTGGAGTCCTATGGGAAATAAGACAAGCTAAAAGTTTTTTTTGGAAATGACATATCAGAGTTAAATAATGTCTCTGTCAAAAGAATAGCATGTATCTCCATTTTAGTCATTTTATGATGAATGAACCAAAATAAATGCTCCAAAATAGCTTGTGAAAATCTCTGGTTCCATTGACTTACATTAGTTGAAGAAGGTATTTGGTCTGTGCTGTAAAGTTGCCATTTTGGTTTTACTTTAGACAGTGATGATAAGATGTGAGAACTTTCTGTTTCTCCGTCAGTGGACGAGCGAGAGAGAGAGCTAAAAATTTGTTGTGGCACCAAAAATGGCAAAACTACAAAAACTACTAGGCAAAAGGATTTTGTCTATTGTTAATAAGAAATAAAGTATTTAGCTTGGTGTGTGCAACACCTTTGAAAGGCATTGAACATGTACACAATGCTGTGGTCTATATGCCTTAACAGTAAAGCTTCCCTTTAAAGGCTGCGCCTGGTTCCAGTCGTCCCTGTGAGCATTTCTGACTGGACAGGTTTCTCTGGAAAGGTGGACTACACACTCGGAATGACTGATTACATCTTAGATGAATGAACTGCGCAGAAATGTTTGAACCCTTTGTGCAGTTTCCTTTCACGTAAAGGCTCCGCTGAGAAAAGTTGCAGAGAGCTGCTTTGGATTGAGCTCGAGGCTGCGCAGAGGCGTGGGCCTATAATTAAGATGTGTTACTGCATATTATTGTGTCTATACGGACGGAAATTAAACATTAGCACAGCAGTTCGCTAAAACACAACACTTTATTCGCTGCGGTAACAATACAACGTACAAAACATTTCGTTTGATGTCGCAGGCTTGTCCGTCAGTGTCACAATGTAAAGAAAAATACGTGAAAACAAACAGGCTGATCGAAAGCCTATTGGCTACCTTTCAGAAAACGTGCGGTTGATATGGCCAATGAGAGAAGAGGAAGCGTGGAGGATGGCGCTCATTGGTGAGGGCGAGGGCGGGAACTATGTTGTGGGCGGGGCATGTGGCGACGCTGCTCGGTGCAACTCCATTCTTCGTTTTTCACTGCTGAGATTTGCGGAGCGGCGGAGCTGGTTTATGCGCACTGGGGCTCTGAAATGCGCTCTAAACTCTCCGGCCACGGCCACTGTGGTACTTTGAACGGCATGGGCGCACGCACGAAGTGTTACCACCCCTACAGCGAACTCGTCGTTTTATGAGAAGCGGAATCCGCTTTTCTTCAGCCACTTTTGCGTGGCCAGGAGCACAAGGAGGAGCCCCCTGTGTGCAGCAGCAACAGCAGCAGCAGCAGCAGCAGCAGCGGCGTAGCGAGGGACTAGCCAGGGCTGAGACAGCGCAGGTGTGTGAGGCGGCTTGGTGGTCTCCTGGGTCAGAGAAGGCGTCAGAGACTCGATGCAACAGCGGGGACACTGTGTTCTTTTACGAAAGTGGTGAAATACGAGCAGACAAGACAAGCAAACAGCAACCCGCTGCGCGCTGTGCCGTGCCCCGGGAGCTCTCGCGCGAGGCTCCGCCACATCTCACTGGATTTCTACCCCGTTAATAAGTTACCTCAGGAAACATGTCGTCTCAGACGAAATTCAAGAAGGACAAGGAGATCATTGGAGAATACGAGACGCAAGTGAAAGGTACGTGGCCGCCGGGTTATCATGACACCTTCTTAAGTTTTGGGAGGCGTCGCGCCCACACGGCGCTCGTTAGCCTCGTTTTTTTCAGTCTCACGCAACATCATCACCATCATCATCATCATCACTGTTACAGACGCGTTGATTACCGGCAACACGCGCTGCACAGTGCAGAAGTCCACAGTACGTGCAGAGACATAATGGTGGGTTAAATGCAGCCAGGATTAGCATCGCTTAGCCTTGATGTGGTCGTCTGTCTCTGCATTGAACCCCGAGTGGGTACCGCCTCACCTCTCCCTGCCAATGACCCACCCCCCCCCCCCTCGTCATCAGGACCACTTTTTATTTGTATTAGAAGTTCTGCTGCTTCATTGCAACTGTATCAGATATGAACAGCTGCTGTTGCGCAATGCAATCAATCTGCTCGCGCTATTAATGCAGATTGAGTCACCCAAGTTTGGTATCGTGCGGGAAATCGAGTGACCCTTCTGCAAGAGAAGGGGGGTCCTGCACAGAGACCCTGGCTCTGAGCACTGTATCTGTGTGGTTACTGTTGTGTGCATGTATTTATTTTATTTTATTTTATTTTTTTGTGGCTAATGTCAACTTGTACTGACCTGACTCCTCCAGCTCGCTGTGTTGCTGGGTAGATCGGACTCCAGTGTCATGCTCCTCACACAGATGGGTGGAACTTGAAGGCGACCAGCGCAGTTAATTCTTCCCTTTGTGCACGTTTTTGAGGGACCTCTGCGAGATCAGATGTCTGGCACCGCCTGTTAGTGCACTGTGGAACAGGCTATAGGGGGAGTGGTGGGGGTGGTCAGTACACACCGATTCTAACTGGATCTCATCAAACTCTACCACTATACCAAGCATTTCTCGAGAGGAGATGTTCACGCAGTATGTTATGAAAAATCACATCCAGCATCAGGCTAAAGATCAGGCTTTGTTTCCGGATCGCATTTTGATACAAAAGCTATAATAAAATATGCCTGTGTTATTAAAAATGCTGTTCTAGGTAAAGTAAGGAAATCAAACCTAATAACACAGAGCTTGTGAACTGCCTATAGATAAGATCAGAAATAACCTGTCATCCCTGTGTTGTGGTGTAACAGCTACATCCTACTGGCAGTCTGGTACAATACCTACCAAAGATGAATATTCTGGTCTTGTTAGTCCAAAACAAAAACAACAGACTAAAATCTTAATTTATAGAAAATAATCACAGTTTAAATTGCAGTAAGTGTTTCTTACTGGACTATTATAATTCAGCCGTTCTTTATTTCAGTCACGCAGTAAAATTCTATGATAGTTTAGTTTAAAAACGGTTGGAAAGGTTTCTGCAGACACTGGAAGACTGTGCTTATGCTATGAGCTGTAACGTAGCTGATGGGTGGATTAGTGACTGCTGGCTTGTGGGTGTTTTCATCTGTTAAACACAGGCTACTCTTCCAGCTGATAGGAGGAGTTTTGGAAATTCCTAGCAGAAATACAACATCATGATGGTTGAAGATGTTTGCATAATAACGTTTGATTTTCTGAGGTTTGATAAGTTGGAACATGTAGTAAGGCATTTAAAAATTATCTAACAATGATTTTTTAAAAGATGTGCACATACTGCCTGCAGTTTCACATACTGCATCGTGCTAAATCCAATGAAACTGAAATAATTTTGTCGTAGTAAAGCAGTTTTTTAAATACTAATATCATCCATGAAATGCTCCGAAAAGTTTACTGTGATTTCATATATCATGATATGATAAAATATTGCATATTACATCCAAATACATCCTGTATTGCTTTTGTCATTGTTACTTTTTGCAGCTGGAACCAAAGAGTGGGCGAATCGGCAAAAATAAACAGTATTTGAAAACATTTTCATGATGCATATCTAAAATTTAGAATGTAACTAATACATTTGGAAAGATTTTGCAACAGTAAAACACCAATCCTCGCGATATAGTATCATGATGCAATACTGCTGTGATTATATGAATATTGTGATATGTGAAGTACTGCAATACATACGCTGTGATATATGGTGATTTATTACCTTATTTTTAGTGCATGTTTTGTCAACATCTGTTTTATGTATTGAGAAAGTTTTAATCTGTTCATCTTTAGCCATTTTTTATAGCAGCAAGATGGTATTGTCCATTAAAATAAAACATAAATATATATATATGGGCTGTCAGAAAAAAAGAATGTTTTTTTAAAATTGGGCATGTCACATATCTGTGATGTAATTTATCCTAGTGATGATAAAAGATCATCATACTGCTGACCTCTACCCTAACCTTTGTTTTCCAAACCAAAACTAAGCTCTCAGTGGGACGGTATGAGTGTAGTAAATGTATGTAGCCTGCTTTAGTGACTGTGCTGTTGTCATTCAGAAACCCTCCTCTCAATATTCTACTAACATCATGCCCGCCCATTGCAGTGTGGCTCAAAATTTTATGAATGAACTAAAGCAGCGGTTCAGGCCGAGCCGACCACGCTAAGGCCCACTGCGCAACACATTGGGATTCGCGTACGTCTTGCAGATTATGAAGATGCCTGATTGTATTCTTGCTTGAGTAGCTGTGCTAAAAGGCTTGCTTTTCCCTTGGGACTTGTAGAGGCTGCGTGCCTGACATAACTTAAAGCACAAACGGGCCTATCTCACATATAGGATAAGCTCCCCTGCTGTAATAGCACACTGGTGCATCCTAATAATTGAATGGATGAATGATGTTAACAGTGTCACCCAAAGAAAGTACTATACAAATAGCTGGTCCTTGTGTTTGTGTGTTTGGGCTGTTCTTTGCTCTCTATGTCTCTGCTCTCTATGAGGTGCTCAAGTGTAGTGCTCTGTAATGGCAACACATTAAAACAGACAGTAATAGTCGTTGTTAGTGGGGGAAGTGTTTTAAGCAGCAGTGAACTGTGAACACTAAAAAGAAGGCTGCTCTGGCTTGGTGGAGCCCCATGACGCATGCACTCTTGATGGGGTTCAGTGGGATGGTCGAGCCCCTTTGAAGTTTCTAATCCACATAACCAGACTGACACGGGCCAGCGGTTTTTAAATCAGTGTAGCATGGCTGTTTAGAGCAGGGAGACAGATCAAGTAGCCTCTGCTGCATAGCCTTATGAATGCAGCTCCATATTTGAAACTGATACTTCCTGTATGTAACATCTGCATGATATAGATCTCTAGGTTGGCTACCAGTTCCTTGTTGAGGTTATTATAAAGAGAGCTTTCAGTTCACGAGGTTGTCAGAGTGTCTTAACTTGCTGCCATATGTGAAAATCTGATAACATCTCATATCCGCTAGTCTGTCTTCACCTTTAACTGAGTGTTAAGATAAATGAAGAACATGGGCATCAACTGCACGTCTTTAAACTTGCTTATAGGTTTTTTGTGTAAGCGTATGGAAATAAACAGCTGTGTTTGTCCCCTTTTGCACAAGGCTAATTTGCATGCTTGGTATTGTTATTAACAATAATAATATGAACAATCATGAAATAATATTAATAAAATAAAATCAACATTTATGTATTTGATCATTTTGAGGCGGTCTTGCATTCAAGAGTTTATCTTTGTGTAATAAAAGAAAGTTCTGTAAAAGTTGTGGGTGTTTTATACTGTAATTTTTATATATTATATAACAATTTCTTATAGAGATGGACCGTTCAGCGGTTTTGAGGCTAATTCCAATCGCCGATCACCTTTCGGCCGATACCGAAAGAGGGCGGGGCTATATGCCACGGCAGGGCTACATGTAGTTATTAGCACAGGCAAGTCATGAACCATGGTCGAAACTGGTTTATTACCATTTTTAACGAGCTCATATGAAACAGTATAATATTTGAACTAAATTAGAAGTTGGTCTATGTGGGCGTAAACCGCTTGATACAGCTCCGGAAGAACGACATCTGAAAAGTATTTCCTATTAGGAACGGCAGAGCGGGGATCCAGGTGGAATATTAAGCGACAGAATGAACGTCTTCTACAGCCG
Organism: Megaleporinus macrocephalus; assembly: GCA_021613375.1. Lineage (NCBI taxonomy): Eukaryota > Metazoa > Chordata > Actinopteri > Characiformes > Anostomidae > Megaleporinus > Megaleporinus macrocephalus. Next base: position 18,165,968 of record CM038704.1, on the reverse strand, counting down.
AGAAGAGCTGTTTTTCTAGAGCGTATCTATAGCTGCTTATCTAAACTCAATCACACTGGCTGTGGTTCTTTAGCTCTCTGGCTGTTGCTGCTGCTGTACTGTTCGTTCCGGTCAGATCTGGTCTGCACGGTGTTCTGGGTTGTTTGTTTTGTGCTAGCTGGCCGTGCTAGCTCTGCTGTTTGCTGATACTCACTGTATTCAGTGTCGTATCAGATTAGTAGTGTTATATGTCTTTGTCTTGGTTCCCCGTGAGAAACATAGATTTCCCTAATTTTACAGATGTTACAAACTGCCCTGGATGAGAGTCACATACACAGACAGACATGTTTTCTATCAGCAAATGAAAGGGAAAATGAAAGGGTGTGTTTTTCACCTAGTGGTTCAGATAGGAATTGCAGGAAGCTGGCCAGAGGTCTCCTCTTCCTGGATGAAACGCTAGCTGGAAATACAGGAATTAGACTCATTTGTTTAACGTCATCGATCGGCTAAATTGGAGAAATATCGGCCGACCGCCGATCACGTTTTGATAAAAATTGGCCGATACCGATACATGGCCGATCGATCCTTCCATCTCTAATTTTTCATATATTTTTTGGTGTCTGAAGCTGTTTAGCCTGTATAGCTTGGCGTCTTCTTGTCCAAAGCCCTATTTGCTGTTGGAATTGTCCCATTTCATCAGATACATGAAAGATGAGGTGTGTCTTTCCTCCGAAACCTGAAGCTGTTTTGTATGAGGTCTGAAATCTGACACTGTGTTCTGAGGATGTCCTAAAATATATACCGAAACATTCAGAGGGTTTTTTTTTTACAGGCATGATATCTGTCTGCCCCTCCTTGCGTGCAGGCAGTCCTGCTTCTACTACAGTCTTATTGTGTTATGTTAGACACAGTAAAGGTCATACTAATGTAGCATATCAATTCACTCTACATGTTTAAAAGTGAGGGAGCGCGTTCTTAGGGTCTGCATGAAAAAATTATGAAAAACTTCTCCTTTCAATCGAACACTCTGTAAATTACCATCTGTACCTTCATGTTCCAAGTTTCAAGTTCTCAGACACATGCCAGTCCTACCATTCACAATCTAGTTTCCATCAGTTAGTCTTCCCTCATACTACCACCATACACCAAAAGGCAGGTTGCAAACCATCACTGGGCTTTGCATTGTCTCTTCAGGTCCACTTTGTTTGTATTGAGACTCAGGCTCAATACAACGTTCGGATTAGCTTTGTTTATTACGTTCTGTTTAGAAGACTCCAGGGCTGGTTTCAGTATCTCGAAGTACCAAGACTAGTCGTCAAGGACTGCACTGATAATCACCTTTAACACTTCACCTACATAATGTACGAGTAGGAAGTCGGGTACATCGCCTGAAAAAGCTGAGCTCTTTAAAAATGTTGTGAATAATGTAAACTATAGAAATGAATTATAGAAGGATGAAGACGGAAAGACCCAGGGAGCTAGCAGCCAGCTGAAGAATGAAGGCAGCCTAAGTGGCAGTGTAGCAGTAAAAAGGCATAAGGCAGTGCCAGCATTAATCTGGAAAACCTTTCTGCCTCTACACCATGCTCAGACACAGAGAGAGCCAAGAAAGCACCGTCAGGGAGAGGGTGATGACATTCAAAGATATGATATGGAAATCGCAAGAGATCAAACTGTTGGGTTTGATTTGCTGCTTAATTTCTTTAAAAGGTTTGCATGTGTAAAATTCAGGTTTTTGAAAGTGCAGTGTAAGGGGGAACCTTTTGATCCTGGCATTGGTGGGGAAACAGCACCCCCCCCTCCCCCAAAGTCAGGAAATTGTTTGTTAATGGAAATGATAGGAAAAAAACACAAAATATTTATTTGTCTTTGCACCCAGCATAATTTTTTTAACCCTTTGCTGATTTGAGCTTCCTATGCATAATAAAAAAAGATGCTCTGATGAATAAGATACATGCAAACAAATATATAACTATTGGGTTCTATTTAGAGGCTAAACTTTAATGCTGATACGTCCCTGTAATTAAGCCTTCATTCTCACCAGGCTGCTGTGCCTCTCTAGCCGGCTGCTGTTTCTTCCTGCAGTGCTTATAAACTATTTCAGTAATTGTAACATTTTTTATGGGTTTTCTAGACTTAAATTCAACCCATGTTTTGATATATCCCCCCATTTCATGTTTACACCTGTTAGTAACCTGGCTGCTAGCAGTTGACAGAAGACAGGGTTAATACAAGTTGACGTGGTTGAATAATATCAATTGATGCTGTTATTTACAGGTAAGAAGCTGCTGACATTAGTTTTCATTTTAAATCAATGACGCAATCACGTACACTCTGGGTGGTAAAATTATTTTGGTATCTACACAGTAGAACGTTTTTTTTGCATGGACTGTATGCTGTACAGTGCAGAAGTTAAAGGAATTTAATATTTGTATATTTATATATTTCTTGTGTATAGACACTTTTAACTGTAGCTTGGTAGCTTAGATGAAGCTTTTCCTTGTTGCGCCTCCGTGTCGCTACAGTAGCTCAGAACGTGTTTTTATGTATGTTAAGGCTTGAATTTGCTGGTGCTATTTCATTGGTCAGAGGGCATAGAAAGAGTTAGTGGTTGCTGCTGGTGCTGGCTAATCATTTTGTGTTGTTAAAGGTTTGAGAGCCCAAATGTTGACATATTCAGGAATAGGGGTGTAAGAAAATATCGAATATATCGAATATCGGGATATTTTGTTTTGTGATACTGTATCGATTCTCAAAAACACAGGATCGATACACAGATTCCTGAATCATTGTGTGTTGTGTTTAAACCTCAGACCACTAGATGGCAGTGTTGTAATCCATTTTCAGCTCCACTCCAAGATTAACAAGCAGCACAAGAGCGCAATGCTATTGTAAGCATTGACAAACCTATTCATATAGTGGTGTGTTTTAATAGTACGATTTGAAAAATCACAATATATAACTTTGCTTGCAGTATTGCGATATATTGAATCGTGACCGCTGTATCACAATACGTATTGTATCGGCAGGTTCTTGCCAATACACAGCCCTATTCAGGATCATACTTATTATTTAGCACAGGAAAAATGAAAGTAAGGGTGAATCCTTGCTGCCAAAGAGGTGACAGCCACCGTAGGTTCTACTACTGACTTGGAAATTGGAGGGGTACTGAGTAGGTTGCAATCTGCAACCTCAATTTACACATGTGAAAGCCAAGTGTGAGGTAAAATTACATTCAAATTGTATACTGATTCTTATTTATAACTGCCTCACACTGCTTGGCGTAGTACTTTCTATTAGCCAAACTTGCCCTATAAACAACATCATTTGTCGAACTGCCGTTTCAGATCCCTAAGTGATCCATTTTTTAAAATAAAGGTGAAAGAGCTTAAGTAAGAAGAACTAGCTGTTAAGCCCAACAGTGATGTATAATTTTAATTTTACTATGACTATATGGTATATATGTAGCAGCAGTGTTCAGATACAGAGCGAGTGTGTTTACCTGGCTTACTTACAAGTGCGTTGTTATCAAGGAGCCGGAGAGGCCGCTGCATTGCCGCGCCGCCATCTTGGATAGATTGTAGCACTGAGTGGGTCTTAGTCGGTTCTGTGTATCCCTAGTCTACTTCTATATTGAACCTGAGTAGCTGATGTTATTCATGTCTTCAATGCCTACTGAGTGATGACCTCTAATTGTGTGCATGATTATGACGACCATGGATGTAGCAGCCGCTCTTCTAGTACAATTTCTCCTCAGCCTGTCAAGCGACTCGGCTGCCTTGTTGTGCGTATGGACATTAATTATGCAGTTTACATCTGTGCTTGCCATTGGTGCCCGGCTCCTGTTTAATTAAGCGACGTTTCACATGAGACAAGGGGGAATAAAGGAGTGCTGGGTTAATAGGAATTCAATGCTAATTCAGCCTCAGCTGTTGTGCGCCCACGGAGGTTTGCTTATCACCTCCACAGGGGAATTGGTCCCTAAAATACGTTAGTTTTAAGCAGCACTTGTTTCATCACCAGGATCTCTCCTGCGCTGTTCCAGGCTGATAATAAGAAGCAGCTTTAAACGGCTTGCGTCGTCGCTGGAGTTATGGCTGTTTGGTGGGTTTGCATATTCAGGAGTCAGCAGTAGATTAGATTGTATCATGTCTAAGCGATGAGATGTTTGCAGCCCTGCTATTCACATGGCGGTGAGACGAAGCAGTGCAAAGAGATAAAGACCATAATTGGTGCAAGGATCATTATCATGACACAGCATTATTGAATTAGCATAAAGATACGCCATTAGTTTTGTTGCCCCGAGCTTTTGGAAGTTTATTGCAGACGGTCTGTATCCACATGTACATAAACTCTACCGGGCTCTGGGATCGCAAAGGAAGTCTTCATTGTTTGAATTTTTCTAGATTCCGTGCGAGATTTCCTGTCTATCCAGATGTACTGGTTCTTCCATCTGCACTAGTGGCTGAAGTATCTGATTTGAGGAGATGGGACTGTGGCTGCTTGTCTGGTGGTTGAGCATCTGTCAGAACATCGTTAGCTATGGTTACTGTGAAACATGCCTCCCAGAGTGGCTCATCTGATGAAACTGCTGCTTCTTGTGCTTTTAAAAGTGGACAGAAGTGTTTCTTGCAGGGTGTGTGCAAGTAGTTAAAGCCTTTTTATGAAAGTCCTTGATAAGATGAACAATTTAAATTGTCTCAATATGGTTTAAACTAGTGAAACTAGTGATCCAGTGTTTTTCAGTTCCGATCCGATACTGATATATAACTGCCAAAACCGATACCGATACTGATACAAATACCAATATGAGGGCTCTTTAGTTTATCATTGGTACTAGTTTTAAGGTTAAATAATGAGGCTGAAATAGACACAGCACTTAGAAGAGTACACGCATGCATTTAATATAAATGCATTCCAAAGGCATATACAAACACAATAGTTTTCTTTCATATCAAATATTTAAAACACAAAACTGAAATAAACATCTTATGTATCAAAACCTTTCTAGTATGCTAAATACAACTATATGACTGACTGTATGATCTAAACAGCTCAAGTATTAAGAAAATTGTATCTGCAGCAGCAGCAGCAACTTCAACAAGATTTCAAATAGTTGAAATAATGTGCAAAACTAAATAGAAATGAAATAAAAAATGGATCGCTAAGTGGATCGGCTGCACCCGATATCCAATACGTTACATTACGTCAATATCGGCCCCGATACCGATATTGTATCGGATCGGTCCCATCTCTAGTTTAAACATATGTTTATTAAGTAGACATTTGACATCACGTCACATAGGGATGCACTGATACCACTTTTTCCTTACCGATACCAGCTTTTCAGGTATCTGCCGATACCGAGTACCGATACCAATACCAACTCTTAAATGCTCTTAAACGACTTAAATGCTCAATATATGGCTATAAATCCTGATATTTATAGTGTTCCACTTTTTATATGTTGTATTTTTTTATGTCTTATCCTGAATAAGATATCATAACCTTGAAAGAACAACATTTACTGGTTGAGTAACTGCACATCAAAAAGTTTCAGAGCTATGAAAAAATAAAAATGGCCACACTGCAGAAACACGTGCAGCCATTTAGTCAATAAGCTTCATGGTATCGGCGCTCTCTATTGCTGATACCGTATCTGTATCGGTGCAAGACTAACGTCACACATTAATTAATGCAGAGCTGCTGACTCAATGCAGGAGTGAGCAGGAGCTGTTGAGCTAGCTACACAGTAACAGTACATCAGAAGCCACTATTCATTTGTTCAGTTTCTAGGCAAAATGTATATTAAGTCTAAGTTAATTATTTTTCTGCAGGAAATAACAGAGAACTACCCAAATGCCTTAACAACTAGATATAATATCAAGTGTTCCAGTAGTTCTGTAGAGAATGTGTCCATGCATCAATCATGTAGAAGATGATCTGCTGGCATTGATGTGATGCATGTTTATTTTCTTCCATTTTAACGTCAGTATCTGCTTGATTCCTCTGTGTACGCTCCACGTTTCCCACCAGCTGTGACACAAGCACATTGCAGAGGTAGACAGATTGCGAGGCGAGCGTGATAGCTGTTCACGTTGCCTTTTTTTTACACAATGCAAACTGACTACTGTCAGTTTTCTGCTTAAACTTTGTTGAGTCACCATAAAAAACACACCTCTCCACACACCCGGTCTCTGAATGGAGAGTAAAAAGTGTGTAATAGAGAACAAGCTGTCTGATGATCATTTCACAGCCCTACTTCCATTTTACAGATAACCTTAGAGAACTGATCTCCTGATGGCTAGATCAGATCGTGTCCAAGATTTGAACACTCAGCAGCACTAACCTTATATCTGTAACCAGCCAACTGCTGCTCTGTGCTTCTCAACTGGAGGTTACACAAGCTCCCGTTATGAGTCAGCACAGTCGGATTCGTGGACACAGGGGAGAACTTTATTGTGTCCCACCCCTGTACAGTTGCAGGGGAACTTGGTGAGCCTTGATGTTGTGGTGGGTAGCTAGCTTACACACACGTATACTTTTTCATTTCTACTGTTAAAGTGGACTACTATCTATCAAGCTCATGTGACTGATGCAAGTGGGCAACTCCCTCTAGCTATGCTTCAAACAATAGCGTAATATACCATAACAATGAGAACTTCTAACAAAGCTGCTTCTCCTTTAAGTGGCAATAGAGCAAACATTTATGGGAAGGAGAGGAACGTGAGTAACTGATGGATTTATGTTGATAATTGATTAGTGCTTTGGTAAATCTGGTTTTACCTGCACTACATGTAGTACAGTCTAACTCAAATTGAACAGAAAAAATAAAAAAATAAAAAAATCTTTTAACATAAAAAACATCATTCTTGTTCTGTCAGTTCATTAAAGCTGTGTATTGGCAAGAACCTGTCGATACAATACGTATTGTGATACAGTGGTCATGATTCAATATATTGCGATATATACTGTGATATTGTGGTTCTTAAAATCCTACTATAAAACCACACCACTGTATAAACATGCTTACCAATGCTTGCAATAGCATTGCACCCTTGTGCTGCTTGTTTATGTTGGAGTGGAGCTGAAAAAATGAATTACAACACTGCTATATAATGGTCAGAGGACAAGGGCACAGTGCTGTCGTAAGCTTTGGCAAACCTGTTCATATAGTGGTGTGTTTTAATGGTAAGATTGGAAAAATCGCAAAAACATTTACTTGCAATATCACAATATATTGCGATAGATTGAATCATGACCTCTGTATCAAGATACGTATTGTATCGCCACATGTTCTTGCCAATACACAGCCCTAATAGATAGTAGAAGAAAATCATGAAAATGAATGGGTTCTTTTAATGATACTTGTTTTTCTTTTCCATCGATCTCTATTCCTTTTAACTTGTACAGATGAGTTAGCACACTGTGTCTGCACACCATTTTCTTGTTACTATGATAATTCAACAGAGAATGCAGATGCATTTTTTACATTTAGTATTAAACTGTTTTCCAGTATCTGGACGTATATGCATCTAAAAGACACTTGTAACCAGGATGCGTTCAGATCAACTCCTTAAACAAGCATATGTTGTGATCAGATCTGTCTGGCTAAATGAAAAGCAGCAGACTCCTCTATGTTCACGGCTTGATGCCTTGTGAACTCCACCTTCAACTTTTCGTGTTGTTTCCACCGCTCTCGTTTAGCAAGTTATTTTTAGGCATCTGCATGCGTATTCAAAGACAGGCTTATGAATGTGCTGAGTTGAAAAGCTATTTGTTTTTTACCCCTTTATTTTCGTTTGAGTTTCTGTGGTTTCGTTCAGTAATGTACACAACTCCTTTTCTTTCTCTGTCACGTCAAAAGCTCTGCACCGCAGTGTTTATTTCATGAAAAGAAACACAGCCGAGCTGGTATTTGGTATTTGCCTACTTTGAACTGGCCCACACTGGCCTAATTTAAGCATATGTATTGTGCAGGTAAACAAGATCCGATTAATATCTGGATGCAGTAGCTACATTAGAAAAAGGCAAGTATAAACAAGCTGTGTCTAGATTGGATGATGTTCAGATGTTAATGCCAAGTGTAAACAGAACCTGTAAGTGGTGGTGTTTGTTTAAACTCTTCTTAAGTACTATTTGGACAGGGTGTCTGGTGGCCTCATGGTAGTAGAGGGGAGCCAGTAACCAGAAGGTTATGGGGTCAAATTCCAGGAGTGACTGCATATGGAGTTGTGCACTTGGGCAAGGCGCTCAACCCTCCGCTGCCACAGGCTCTGCTGCTCTGCTGGTGATACCTGGACTGCACCTGGACTGGACAGGATCCAGTTTCCTTTGTAGGATCGATAAAGTACATAACATGCAGTGCTGCATGGAAGTTTGTAAAAATTTAGCGTTATGTGTATTTCTGCATAGGTTTTAGCCAACCTAGAAACAGATCTTCACTGTCCTGACCATAGATAAAGAGAAACCGATGAAACAAATAACAAAATAGATCATTAAGTTACTTAATTGTTATTTAAAGAAACATCAACTTGAGTCTGGTCTTTTTTACTCACATGAGTTAGGATTTTTGAGGATATTAAGCATTTGGCAATGTTTGAAACTGGCAGTATCACGGTTTGAACATGTTTTGCTGCTTTTGAAGGATGGCTTACCGTCATTTGATAGAACTATGAATTCTAGACTGTTTCAAGAAATATGTAAGTGCATCCGTCTATGAACTGAACCTCAATAAGAGGTGTGTCCTGCAGAAAGACAAAGACCCTTAAGTCTCAAAAGTCAATATCCAGACCTTAATCCAACAAAAATGTTGTGGAAGGACCTAAGATGTAGCATTCGCGGAAGAAAGCCCACCAACATAAAAGTTTCTAAAAGTTTCTCTGTTAAAAAAATGGAATGGACCAAAGTTTTGCTCATCCAAACCATCGACCCGTCTACATTGTCATGCAAAAACAATTGTTTTGTATCATTTTGCATTTGAGGTAGGACAATACGTTTTGGCTTCATTTGGGTTGTAGAAAATAGAAGTAAGTGCCTTCATTAATACAAAGAACTTCTTTTCCACAGCATTTCATATATGATGGAAAGTTTACCAACAGGTCTACTAGCACAGGAGTAATATAACCTGGGCTTAATTCTTTTAGTTCTAAAATCACTTTTTTACATTAGTGTCTTTGTAAAACTAATCCTGGCTGAAGAGCACTTTACTCTCTATTTTCTTTAGATGTGGCCTCAGATTTGGCCAACAGGTCAGTCGCCCTACCTCTGGCAAGCTGGTTGCTGAGCGCTCTCTAATCATACATCACAGCGCAAGAATGTGAATGACAGGTTTATATGGCTTCGTGCAACTGGCTAGCAGTGATTCATGGTAATGCCCTCCACCCCCAGCCCCTCCATTAGCCCAAACTACAGTGCGGGGATGCTTAGTGTTACTCAAAATCAGCCTGCCTGATTCACAGATGGCCCTCAACCCCTGCCATTTAAAGTGAATGTAAAGTAGACGGTGATCACCTGAGTTCAAACAACCTGCCACAACCACTGCAGCTCAACCTACACAACCTACACAAACTCCCATTGTGCAAAACCCCCCCCCCCCCCAAAAAAATACATTAGAGGTGCACAGAGGCTGCAGTCTTTGGGGCACATTATTTCACGGTGGTTGTACAGACAAGTGTTATGGTGCATCAGGGAAGAAGGATGGAATCTTTATCAACTGGTTTAAGGACCCGGTGGACGAGTGCCACACCGCAGGGCCCTGAAGGATCAGGGGTCTGCGTGCCTCACCCCTGTCCAAAGCTGTTCAGCTGCTCCACAGCTTTATTTGCATTTAAATAGAGAGGCTCCAAGTGCAGAAGGAGCAGGGTCTTTAGAATTGGGCTGCTTTTAGTCTTCCTCTCACGCAGAACAGCGAGGGACGGGCAGGCTTGGAGAGAGCTGCTTCCTGCTTGTCCGCACTCTCCTTTTCAGCCTTGTCATATTCAGCGGCAGTGAATGGGGTGCATTATGTAATGGGTCAGGCTTTGGCCATGAGGACCGCTGGCTCCCTGCTGCTAAATGTTAGAGCAAGGACGGAGTCCCAGGCTGCTTCTTTTGCTGGCTTTCAACAGCACCAGTTCGCCGGCAGTAATGTTTTTAAATGAGGTCTTTCAGTAATCTTGTTGAGATCATGTTACACCATCCATACTGGATAACTGGTATTGTTGTCATGTAACAGTGTGTGTGTGTGTGTGTGTGTGTGTGTATAAATATTTTATTTTATTAGTTAATTATGGTATTTATTTATTTATTTTAGAGGTATAATCAATCTACAGAGACATAGTTATCTACAGTGTAGTCTAGGGATATTCAAATTAATGATACCTATTGCTGTGTCACTGACCCCTAGTGTTTGAAAGAATTTTTTTTAAATAAAAAAAAAACTGAATTAATAGTAAGATTCATTTATGAAAATGTCTGGAAATTTAAAGAGCAGCAAAGCAAAAAAAACAACATGTCATAACAGGTTAATTAGACACTCTTTTGATTAGAATTGCATACCAGAAACTCTCATACCAAAAGTATCATCTAGAAGAGTGATGATTTGATATAGTTTAAAGTATTGTGATGTTGAATGTTATCAGTATCGTCTAGCACTGCAATATATTGTTTACCCCAATCTCTATAGATCCTACTTTACTTTGGTCTATGAAAGTAGCCTGGCTAGTCTAACTTATGGTTAAGCCTAAAGTGTTGGCTTATTTTGCATTGACAAATCTTGATCTTCTGACAAAAATCGCTTTGCACAATGTTTTTCATCCCTGATCTTAATCCCTCGTAAACTACTCATGTCTGCACTGTGGCCATATGGTGTAGATCACATGGCGAGGTTGCCTTTTTCAGTGCCTGACTTTTATTAGATTGGTCTGTTATTTATCCTCCATTGTTCTCCTTGCTAGTGTGCAGCAGTGCTCAGGAGTGGGGGAGAGCAGGTTTTTCTGTGCTCTTGGCAGGGTGCCTCAGTGCTGGACGGCCTTTTAAAACCTGAGCCATGGCTGCAGTTCATGGTCCCTTCTATATCTCTCTGTTCCTGAGAGGATACATACCCTAATCATCAGCGATAACACCAAGACAAAGACAGCAGGTCTAGCCAACTCTAACGCAAACTCTAATCCAATCAGACTGGTATACGGCTGCGGCTGACTCGGGGCCAGTGGTTGATGTGGCTTTTTTTTTCCTCTGTGGCTGAGCAGGTTACTGATCACTTTCTTGTGAACTGTGAAACCGCTGAACAACAAGGTGACCCTCTCCAGGTCGGGGTGCACACATTTCTGCAAGCGAGGTGACCCTCTCAGGTCTGGGTGCACACAAGTCTGCAAACGTAGGCTGTTTTCACACCTCTGTCTTTTTCTCTGCAGGTGCTAACCTGTCAGGCTTCCTGTGCTGAGGCCAAATCTAAACATTGTGAAGGTATACAGACAGTTGTAGGACCAGGTACTGATAGGAAAACATGTGAAGCAAGAGTGAACAATGAGGTTAAAGTTTCTGTAACTAAAAATGGAATTTCTTGGTCTACGGCCACATGCTTTCGAACTGCTTTTATTGAGATGGACTGTTTCTTAATTGGGAGTTAAGACGACGCTAGGATCTATTTGAACTGCACACCTCAATGACTGGGTTGCATCTATTATGGAATAATACTGAATAATGTATAACTGAAAAAGATAATGTTTGCTGGAGGTTCACAGTAAGGTTATGCTTACTCAGCGGGTAAAAGTGGCCCAATAGTTTTTTTCCCTCGTATGTGACGTATAAACACCAAAACACACTGAATGGGACACTTTTATATGTGGTCTGTAAGTCTGATATGTATCAGATATACAGCAGTGTGACTCAGAAACAGTCAGATCAGAATTTATGTGACTTTATGTCAATCCAGCTCGACTTTCCTCATAATTTTACAATGTTTCTGTGTGAAAACAATAAAGCACCTTTATCTGCTTTGTGTCAATGTGGCTGTGGTGTAAAACTTAAAAAGAGTGTAAAAGCTCTAAAAAAGTTTGAAGAAACCAAGGATGCCAACCAAAGACATCTCAAACATGTTCTAGGTGTTAATAAGCCAAGCTGTTAGTTATAGGAACTTCGCGATTGTTCCTATGATGCTGGCGATGATGAACCTAAACCAGGAGTGGACCTGCGTTGTTTACCTCTGGATGAGCATGCCATGTGAAGAATCGGTCAGACTAATGTTGGATATTGGTCACATTTTATAAGATAACGTGAACAGTCTAACAAAGAAATCAGATTTAGTTGGAAAACTTGGATTGCGGCCACTTTTGTTAAGTCATAGTTAAGGTATATATCTGGAGACAACAGTAAGAAAATGTGGCTTAAACGTGTGTGGCTGTGTAGATTTGTTAGAATTGAAACTAACTGGTTAGTCTGAAATGTTTGAAAGCAGTCAAGTGGTGCGCCTGACAACTTTGACTACATTCCCATTACAAGCCTCATTGTTCATTTATTGTTATTATTATTATTTTTGCTCAGATTCAGTCTTTATCACTTTACATTCGTATAGTTTAAGTGAGCGCTCTCATGACTACAATTTAGGTATGTATCTGATCTAGGACCACATGGCTCAGATCTGATTTGCATGCAGTGGAAAAATGAGATCTGTGTCAGATTAAGGCAGAAAATCTGATTTGTGCCAGTCCAGCCAGATAATGTGACCATAGCAATGATCTGTCTGACAACAAGCCTATCATTAATGCCATGGCTGTAAGTAGGCATGTCTGAAAACCCCTCAGATGATACTACAGATATATACCTGTTAAAGATAAATCAAGTCACACCTTGCATGCTAAAGCAGTACACCTCAGCCTCAGAGGACACATCACTGGCGAGGTGGTGAAGGTTAAATGATGCAATATCTGCTGCGCAAAGTTGTGACAGTACAGCTGGAGTCAGTGAGTGTGTCTCAAAACCTAGTGAGTGTCTAAGTAGGCTCACTATGTAGTAGCAGCGTTCTGTCTGACCTCTCTCCTCATAAAACAGATTACTGAGACGCTCTAGTTAGAGAGAGACTGCGTCACGGCTTGTTCCCGCCCACTGCAGCACGCGACCGGTGGTTTAGCTGGTTGCTTAGTTAAGAGCCGGCATCCAAAACAATAGCCCGAGGCTTAAAATTCCGCTAGCATAAATGCTAATGGCTCGAGTATAAAACTGCTAAATGGTCAATGACTCGTTACAAAGTTGTAAATAAAATACTGTTTGTGTGATTATATGACAAGAAACACATTAAAACACCAGAGAGAATCAAAATAACTTACATTTTAAAACGACTCGTAGATTTGCCTGCGTTGCATCATGGGATTGCCTTAGCGGCTGAGGAAGCATTTGATGCTTCCTTAAAATGAGGTCAATATAAGGTGCCCTAGTAGCACGCATACTATGACTTAAGATGCTGTCTATGTAGGCAGCTCACTAGGTTTTTAGACACGCCCAGTGTGATGTGGCAGGGATCAGCTGCTGTGTTCTGAGTTAATAAGGTGACATTTTGGGAATGTGTTACTGAGAGGCCGCTAAGCAGCCTGGAGAAGTCTTGATGTGGACTTTGGTCTTCAGACATGTATTCTGTTTAAGAATTAGACTTAAAGAATCTGTTATATTACAGTTCAATGACTGTAGATTGTGTCTCACCTATTAAGAGGAAAGTTGAGGTTGTTGGGGTTGGGTTGATCTGGTCTGTTTGTGTGAGAGAATTTTTGGTGCAGGAGACACACGCCATTTGGTATTAGCTCCTTCAGCAGACTGGAGCTTGGAGCCAGCGGCTTTCTTTGTGGATTAAGCAATGTGCTGCTCTTTGTCCTTGGAGCAAACAGATAGGGAGCCAAACCAATCAGTGATGGAGGATGTGATGACACCTTCAGTGACGGCCTCAATTACACTGAGGTTGGAGGATAGTTTTCAAAGCATTTATGTTGCCTTGCTTTGTTCTCGATGGAAGAAGTTTGTGTCCCAGAAGAGGAACTAATACGTTATATTGTTTTCCTCCACCGCTCAAAGCTTTTTGTTCCGTTAATCATCAGATATTTTAAATGATGTGTTAACTTTGAACGCAGCACCACTTTTTCATGGACCGTATTAGTTGCAAGTACTGAAGGTCAAGTACTGATTGTGCTGATGCCAATAACAACTTTTCTGTGTTAAGCACACTTGATTTGTGCATTTTCTATTATGTATCAACTGTTTTGTGTCATTTTCCTACATTTAGTTTGGTTGTTCGCTGGACAATATGAACTTGATTATCCGTGTAACCAAACAAATAGTTTAGAAAACCAGTAAACCTCAGCATATGTTCATCTTTTACCCCAAACAACAGTGGATTTTTTTTTTTTTTAGCTGAAGGTGATTCATAATTCAGTTGTTATTAACAACCACAGACATGCAATAGTCCGAAGAGTCATCTTTTCTTAAAATGATCTGACTGTAGACATAATGCCTGTGGCTTTAACCCAGTTACAGAGTTTCCTTTATGCCCTTCCCATGCTCCTCTGTTTCGAATTATCGTCATGTGCGCTTCTAGGAACACTTGATGATTTTTGGAGTTATGCAAGCCAAATGCAGGGATGGTGTCGTCAGTGTTCTCCAAAGGCTTTTCCAGCTGCCAGTTTGAAATGCATTCAGCGGGAACCTCATAGTTGCAGCCAAGTGTCAGACTTGGAGGAAAGTGCTCTCAGTTTTGGTACTCAAAATAGTGTAGCTGTCAGGCACCACTAAAATATGTTTCCACTGGAACGCCCAAAGGAGATGACTGAAGATGACCGTATAGTATTTTCCATCTTTTACAACATTTACAACAATTTCTCATTTTTGCTGTACTTGTCATGGGGGAGCATTTATATCTCAGACTGCCACAGCTGACGGTTTAATACGTTTACATGAAGTTTGTAGAATCCTCAGAGAACAGTCTTGGAAGAAGACGGGTGTATTTGTCTTTCACAGTGGTTTGGTGAAGGAGCAGAGTAGTAGAACTGAAAGTTGTGGAATTCTGACCCATGTAAACATGTTGAAACATTTCTTGAGAAGCCAAAAGTAAGCATGCTCATTTGAGGCAGTTGCTCTAACGTTGCTGATCAGAGTTTTAGGTTTCCGCTTGATCTTGCCAGTGCAAGAAGAATAAGAATTGCGTTCCATGTTTCGTCATGTAGAGTAACTGATTTGAGATATTCATCTAGAGATTATTTTTTGCTAAATCGAGGAAGTGGCATTTATGGATGATGCAGTACACTTTGCAAAGTGGTTTGGTCGGGCATGTGGTTGGACTGGCTTGAGCTTGCCGACGCTGGTTATGCAGTGTGAGGCCATGTGCATGAGTCAGTCTTCAGACCATAAATCCTGCAAGAGTTCATAGTAGATTTTGTATTAACCTGCAAACAATACAGCAGGAGGCCTCAAAGTTTAGATACAGCATACCACACTCTAAAGCTCAGATGCTCCTGAAGGCCTTCATTATGTGGTTCGGCTGTGTTAGATTAGGGGTGGAGCTAAACTCTGCAGAGTGGTAGATCTTCAAAAAAACAGGATTGAGCACCCCTGCAATAGAGCCTGATCAGCTTTATGATCTTAGGATCTGAAAGAAGCAATTAGTGATTATTTGATTTCAGATTTCAGAAGACTTGTATTTAGCAGTAAACTCTTAGGGTTTGTGGGAAAGGAAAAGCCTGGAACTATCATTTTTGTGACCCACCAGAAGATTTTTCAAAACCATATTTTACAAGAATTTGTGAATCAGCATTTTCCTGTTTCAACGCTGATCACGCGCAACAGACTAATGAAGCTGGAAAAAATATGCTGCTATTTTTACACTAAATTCTACTGGAATTTCTGAGTCAGTCCTGTTAAGTGTGTCTTGATTTGCCTGGGATTGAAACTTTTCTGTGAACTGCTCTACTGTGTATGAGCTTCAGCTGCTAGCACCTGAAAAGCTGGTCACATGTTGCATTCTGCATCCAGACTGTTAGTGGCAGGCTTCGGAATATCTCTCCTGTAGATGATGGTCCTGCAGCTCCTGAGTGCAGTGCAGTAAAGGTTTGGATGAGGCTCATGCTATGCTATAACCTCATGCTATGCTACATCTTCTCCTCCTTGTGTTACTCTCGGCAATGAGAGGCTAATCCTCATGAATAATTGATGGAACTATTACATTTTTCCCCAGTGCCAACAGAACTGCATGGTGGTAAGGGTGTTAAGATGAGAGGTTTTGTAGCTAAACTGACTTGATCCCTGTGTGTCACACTTGACTGAATGATGAATAATTGTTCACATATTTATTCTGATACTGTGGCTTCACAGCAGAAGGTGTACCTACAGTGTACAGGCTACAGATGACCCTTTTAGCTGGTGGTGTGGTTCTGGAAAAATACAGTACTAGTAGTTTTCCTTTATTTTTTGGAGATGACATAAACCTGGGAAGCTGCTGTTCTTGTCACTGGAAGCAAAGATATGGTGGAATTAGACTCTTTCTTACTCATACCTCATTGAGGGACATGCTTATCCTAATTAGATGTTTTTTGATGACATTTTTGTTTTGGATGTGGATTCTGATGAATTTTGGTAATTGAGGATCTACTGCCGGGAAGAATCTGTCTCTCTAGGGTTGTGATACAATATCTGATCTATAAATATAGGTAGAGACTGAGTTCTGATAGCAGTATTAACCTAACTAACCAGTAAGTTCTAATATTTATAGAATTCCACGTTAAAATTATTTGATTTTGGTCAAATCTGTTTTCTGTGTCACAAATATATCACAAGTCTTGGCTTGACTTAATTACATCTATTTGTTGGATTCTATAGATAATATGCTTAAAGACGTGTATGTAAATCACTGTTTACTATTATAATAGACTACAGCCGTCATCCACCATGTAGTAAGTAATCTCCCTTGTAGTTTGCTTAGGCCAAAGCTGTGTTAGCTCAGCTCTTAGACCCAGCTCTCCTCCCTCTTAGTAACAGCCTTACTAATACCACACCAGGAGTACCACGTAATCCTACACACCAGGAGAGTTTCACTTCCTACAACAAACCTGCCAAAAGTTAGGCTGATGTTATGTTGTTGAGTGAAGCGCTGGAGACAGGCAAACTGTTAAGAACTTAATTTGGCAACCATTAAAAAAAGGATTTGTAAATGTCCCCGAATAATAACTAAGCTGAATAATTAACTATATTCATTTATAAATTATAAAGTGTTTGTTCTCTGCCACAGACAGAGGAATAAAGTGTATGTACAAGTTGAGGCACTGGTACAGTGTAACATAATAGACATACAGCCCTGTTAGACAAAATTACAGTTGCATCCTGGCACATTCTTATGTTGACTGAGTACTTAAGTACACATGCATCCCAGCTAGGGGTGTGCCAAATCGTATCGTACACAATAATATCGCCAACATTTTTAAATATCGTGAACAATATTATACCCTGAAATATCATGCCATATTACCCATCCCTATTTATCACATCAGGGTACATTCACTTTACTTCAGTCCTGGATATATGGAGATATTTGGAGTGCATTATTCATCGTGATATTCTGGATCATTGACTTCTGTTACAATCTGATGAGAATTCTTGTATTTTTTTAAATCTCAGTAAGGCTATGCCATATCATATCGTATGCAATAATAAAATTACATTTTTATTTTGTTGCAGCAGTGTATTCTTAAAATATTCTTTTTGATTCCACCATGTAGTTAGTGATAGAAACCATGACTAGGACCGTAAGTAAATCTAAAATGTAGGTAAGCACACAGCAGTTTCTCTGGCTCTGCAAAAGCTGAATGTTGGTTTACGTCTGAATTTCATTGTCTGTAAGGAGCGAAGCGTGCTTGGGAAAGAAAAGCAGTAGGCAGCTCCACGCAGAAGGAAAAGGAGGTCATGCTGTCATTGTGTCATGTCGGCGTTTGTGAATGAGCATGTGTCAACATCTTCCCCTCACCTCTTCACTCCCATCACACCACACCTCCTCCCTGGAGAGCGCTGGACGAAGTGTTGCCGTAGAGACGCCACCCAGTCATTTCTCTGGGTGACTGCAGTTGGCGCGGAGTCGGTCATGATTGACGGCGTGTCTCTGAAAGGGTGTGGTTCCCTGAAGGGGCCGTATCGTGTAACGCACAGCCAGGATGCTGCTGCTGATGGCTCAGCCTCGGAGGAGAAAGATCGATATGCTGGAGGTTGAAAGGCTGCAAATAATGCTTGTGTGTGCGCGCGCCTGTGGTTGTATGGATGTGTGTCTGTTTGTTTGTTTCGGTTTGTAGAAGTGCTTCACTCAGACTTGTATTTACACAACAGCACAAGATTTATCACAGCCTACAGCACGTCTGATGGCCTTTAACCTACAAAAGAGCTCAAGTCGTTCAGAAACGTTACACACACTTGACATTCCTAAATGTGTGTGTTGTGTTTGTGTAACTCTCTAATGGCCCAAACACACTGCAGCGCTTTAGCTTCTCT
Source organism: Megaleporinus macrocephalus (assembly GCA_021613375.1). Classification (NCBI taxonomy): domain Eukaryota; kingdom Metazoa; phylum Chordata; class Actinopteri; order Characiformes; family Anostomidae; genus Megaleporinus; species Megaleporinus macrocephalus. The sequence continues at coordinate 18,147,497 of CM038704.1, read as the reverse complement.
GGCTAGCTAAGTGCACTGAAAGCTTTGTGTTTTGTGTTTTTTTTTTCTTTCACAGTTTATATATCAAGGACAACGTTCGTTACCGAATGTTTCAGCCCATCTTTATCGCTTGCTGTTAAACAGGGTTTTGCTTACTGTGCATTTACCACTTTCTTCTGATTGCCTGCCCCCTTCTTATATAATAAATGGGAAAGCTGAAGTGCTGTAGACAGTATAGACAAATATGCAGCACTATAGAATGTTTTAGACACCTGAAAATTACATTTAACATGTGTTTATCTGGGCAGCAAACATTTGTTTGGCCTGAAGGCGTTAATATTAGAATAAATACAAAAAAACGTGCATTTATTAGTTTAAAGTAGGGCTGTGTATTGGCAAGAATCTGGCGATACAATACGTATCGTGATGCAGCGGTCACGATTCAATATATCCCGATATATTGCGATACTGCAAGCAAAGTGATATATTGCAATTTTTCAAATCCTACTATTAAAACACACCACTATATGAACAGGTTTGTCAATGTTTACAATAGCATTGCGTTCTTGTGCTGCTTGTTAATGTTGGAGTGGAGCTAAAAATGAATTACAACACTGCCGTCTAGTGGTCTAAACACAACACACAATGATTCACTGTCTTCCAGGAATCTGTGTATCAATACTGTGTTTTTGAGAATCGATACAGTATCACTAAACAAAATATCCCGATATTTTATATTTTCTTACACCCCTAGTTTAAAGTACAGGTTTTATATATCGTCGTATCCATTTTTGTGGATTTCTATTTTTATACATCATTTTAATGCAGTAACTGCTGTTCACATTGTGGGAAAATCTCATGATAGACCAATAGACCAATAGATATCCTTTAAAACAGCTCGGGAAAAAAATGGTTCAATTGACTTACATTGAAAGTGAAGTGACATTACAGGAGTGACATTTTATCCTCTCCTGTAAAGGTGGCAATTTGGAGATACTTGTTTTTGATTGGACAGCAACAATATCTCAGTGTGTGTATATTTTCTCATGTCCAATTTTCTCCTTGGGATATTTGTAGTTATTATTCAATACCTAGTGCTTTATTATGTGAAATTAGATGTATTGGTGATGGACTGTAATAAGTCCAGTTGGGAACCTTCGGGGTGGCCTAATGGTTTCTGGCAACAATTTTTAAAAAAATCTATATTTTAGTTCATATTTATTTATAGAATCATCATGCTTGTGCTGATAAGTACTACTTTTTTTTATTTGCTTCTTATGTAGAACTCATTCCACTTTTTAGATAAAAAATAATAAAAGGAGACACTTATGTCAGGTAGCTCAGTAGTACATGTGATCGCACTATTTGAAAAAGCACTGTCATTACTAGTTTTGCTTATATATCTTTGTTGCAGTCTTTTGAGCTAATTTGGGATAATTATTTCACAACAGTATGCTAAACAAGCTCTTTGAAGGTGACCAGTTTGAAGGATAGGTGTAGTGGGTATTCTGTATGCCTTTCAGAGTCGTGCTTAGATTTGTATATTATTGCAATTACATGCAGCTGAGGAAGAGGTCAGTAGATCATCTTTTCTCTCTCATGTGGACCTTTCAAATTAAGATGACGATTGACATTTACAAGCAATTAGATTTGATATCAAGCTTATAATCTTATCGCCAGGCAGTAAAGTCGACAAGTCCACTAATCTGGGCAACCTCCAGTGTAGATGGAGTTCAAATGTGCGTGTGACCAGAAAATATGTGTGTTGTGTTTATTGCACAGCATGACCTCCCCTTGACAATTGCCCAACCACTGGCCAGTATATGTGAAACACTAAAAACAGAAATGCTTTGTTAGGATTGTTTCCAATACCCAAGTGAGCTATGTTAACACCTATGATACCCCCCAGTGCGTATCTGAGAAATCTGTAAAATCAATGTGTTCCTTGGATACTGATGAGTCTAAAGCCCTTTACCTAATGAACGACAACATTAACAGGAATCAATACAAATAGTCCAATGCAGAGGGTACGTGCCCTCCAAGAACCTCTGTGCCTGGCCGCTCTGTGTGACCACGCCTACCTCGCTTTCATAGAAACAGCGTGTCCCCTAGCAGGAAGCCACTTGAAGCCACTTAGAAGTGCTAGCAGAAATGCAAAAATAAGCTTTCTCACAGCATTTTTAGTTTCTATATTTCTTGAGGGTTTTGGAATGTATGGTCAAAGCTGAAGCCCTAGCAGTTTGAATTTGCAACGTGCAATGGTTGGAAATTCTTATTTGTTTGTTTGTATCATTCTAAGACTATATACTGTTTTTACAAACAAAAATACACTTGGGTTTTAAACAATGTGCATTAGTTTCTCCGATTTTCTCCGATTTTCTCTCAGTACTATATGTAAACGCATTGTTTTTTTGGGAATGACTTCACAAAAACAATTGATTTAAAATAGGCCTAGTTGACATTTATTGACCATACAAACTGGGGAGTACATTATATGCTTGCTCAACTTTAGCACATCTAACTCGTTTTAAAAAAGTGAACTTGTTTCCAGTGATATGGGTCCTAGCAGGCTACTTTGCCACACTCATCTTTTCCGTTCCTGCTCGTAAAAAGCATATTGGGGAGGTGTGTGCTGTAAGAAATGAGAGAGAGAGAGAGAGAGAGAGAGGAAAGCCAAGTGAATAAGTGATATGCACTACAGAGAGATGGCGAAAGCTGACCACAGTCTGCACTATCAGGAAAATCGATAAAATGTGCTGCCTCAGCTCCTCTCGCATCTTACAAATCTAAGTGCTTGTCAAAGCTTTCCATTTGATTTGAATATGTTTCACTTCAGCTCTCAGTGCCGTAAAGATAGCAGAGCACGTCACATTTATCTGTCGCTTCTGCCAGGCAGCACCGCGTATTTCTTCTAGACAGATCCTCTGCGGCCTGTACTTCCAAACAAGTGCTGCGTTTACTTCCAACAAGCTTCCAGACAGAAGTGTTATGCTGTTTGCGTCGTTGTCGGTCCATCTGTTCGTGTTTTGGTCTGACAGAAATTATAGCAATGATGTTCACAGATGCTAACTGGCTCGAAGGTTCACAGTGCAGCCAGCCATTGACTTGCCGCCTGGGTTAACCCTGTAAGGTAACAGGGGTTCAATCGGTGGTAAATCTCCAAAAAAGCATATTTGACTTCATATTATATTTCATACGAGCGTCAATTTTTTATTTTTCTACATCATTAATGCACAATTCATATTGTGTTAGAAGTTCATGATGAATGGACCAACAGAAATGCTTCAGAATAGCTTCTAAAAATTCTGGTTCCATACACACACGCACACACACACACATTGTGGATTCAGTAAGAGATGGTAGGTGTTACTCACTGGTGTAAAATATGTATAAATGTTGCCAAGAAGTATGTCTGGATGTTTCAGCGTGCTGTGTGCAAAACAGCTTCTTTTAAAAGAAAGTAAAAATGATGTGTAGCTCCAGAGTGAGTCAAAACTTATAATGAGTCTTCTGTTCAGTCTTCATGCCAGTTTGTTTTAGCCTTTGTGGGCTGTTGGTGGCTTAAGAACTGCCAGTCAGCCTACACATGAGGGATGACAGGCATAGACGGTGTGGACTTGGACTTGGTACACATTGAATTAGTGTGACTTGAAACTGTCGTTTCAACATTTCCAAATCCGTCTTCAACCCACACACACACAGCTATGTCACTTAAATCTCTTGATGGACGTGCGGGGATGAGGCTGCAGATGTTTGTCTGCTTGCATGTCCAGGCTGAAGAGTGAGTATGAAGCTTTATAATACCTGTAAGAAGCCCACCAGCTCTCCAGCGTCTAATGACTGTAATGGAGCGAGAACGGGTCACACTGAGCTTATTCTCTGCATCGTGGAAGTCACTCTGCCCCATCATTGCAATATCGGGTTATGGAATAAAGAGCTCCATCATATGACCAGCAGTCTATGTTCCAGTCACACTGAGGGAGTGCCACTTAAAGGGTTTTATGTCATTTGGTGCCATTATGGAGCAAATGATATTATCTGAAGAGGAAAAAGTACAACTAATGTTCACTGGTCCATTATAAGCACATAAATGTGAATCTTTGGCTTTCTGGTGGGACTCCTAACACTGGCTTTGGGTGGAATATCGAGAGTGATTGGTTTGTAATGCGCTGCAGGACGTCAGAGAGCACTTGTTTTGGAAAAAGAAATTTTACTCGCTTTAAAATGAAAGTAGTGTGGTGTATAATCAAGTTTCAAAATATATCATTAAGCTCCATAAATGTCCATAAATATAAACACAGCTGTCTGTTTTAAAGGCAACCCATTATGTTTTTCTCCTCTTTCTCCCAGTTCTTTATTGTCTTTTTTTATTTTGAAAAAGGTGATGTCATCTCATAACCCAGTTCTTATTGTCCACCTACTGGTACCGATGTACAGTATGAGAACAGTATTGTTTTGGGAACATTAAAGCATGTAAATTGATACTAATACACCCCAAAAATAAAATTAGGAACATTGAAAATGAGCATAGTGGGACCCCTGAACACAAAACCAGCACATATATACCACATGCATGTGTGTTTATTCAGCCTACACCCTTTCACCCTGAGCTGGATTCAGCCTAGACTGCTTTGTTAATGAGTCAAATCAGAAGTTTGGCCACCTTGGTGTATTCCGTCGACTTATTATTATAATTATTATTCGAATTATGTATGGTTCTAAAATGTTCTGCCTGCTCTGTTCTCACCCCAGCTTGGTTTTGGTTCAGGAGTTTGACTAATGGATACTCCGGGCCACGGCTGCTGTCATTAATGAATGGGCAGTAAAGGAGCCAATGGGGGGTTAACACATTTGGTTTGAAGTTAATTGCCTGCAGTGCGCACTATGTAACCTTCAGTCTGAGCACTGCAAAGCTGCTGCAGTGTAGCAGAAACTTGCTGTACAGAAGGCAGAAAGTGAGAAATAGAGAGAGGAAGAAAGAATGTGTTTTTTTAAAGGGTTAGGCCTGTGAGAACAATATCAGCAGACATTCTTAGTTCTTGTTTGTGATATATGAGAATAGCATCGTTTTTCGGGGGCAGAGTAAACCAATTCACTGTTGTGAGCTGAAACATAACCCTGTAATCCTATAACAAAAAGGTCCAAGCTGTTTATTTTTAGTATGTCTGCGTTTGTTTTGCTTATTGCGCCGTTTCTGTGTTAGAATGTGTTTCTCTGTACAGTTTCATGTATTTACACCAGCAGCATATTCACTCAGAAGGTTAATGTCCCTGTTATTGCTAGTGCAGAGAGCAGTAGACGTGTATTTAAATGATTGCAGTCATTTAGCATTGCTGCAGTTTACAGGGGCAACAACTAGCTTCCCTGAATAAGCACTGTGAATGAGTTCCTGTGGGGGATGGAGGCTGAAATGGAGGGGTACAGGTGTTCTTCCACATCTCAAGCCTCCTGATTAGCTTGTAACAAAGTCGTTTCGTACTGGCTATGGTGGAACACAAAGGCCTACGTTTAATGAATAAACTTGATGATGAAGCATGCTTTAACGCTAGCTCTCATTGTACTATCACGAGCTACAAATGTGACAGACTGGCCCACCTCCACTGGAACTCCAGAGACTTTTCAAAAATGATACATGCTTAAATGGTTAAGATGTAATGAGTCATTAAGAGTGGCTTAGTGTGAAATGCTGTTTAAGAGAAACTTAGTGAGTCAGAGTTGTTCACAGTGGTGGTGATGAAGCTGTCACCCCCCTCCTAAGTCTCCTTTATAGAAAGTTACTACATAAAATGATTATGAACATGCTGTCTAATGTCTGAGACATTGTGTTACGATAGTTAGCTTTCCAACTTCAGTAGATATCTCTAAAGGACTACACATAGACTTAATGGATGTACTGGCAACACTTATTTTTTTCTTATTTTTTATTTGAGTTCATTTTGGATTTGGTTTTGGTTATAATTTAGTATAATTTTAATGGTTTAAACTAAAAAATCAAACATACTGATGTATTGACATACTACATATAGACCTTATTTAAAACAGTAATGTGGCTTTCAGCTTTTTTATGTGTGTGTGTATAGTTTAGGATCACTCTAGAATTTTATTTCATGCAATTTACAAACAATATTGTCCATTTCACAATTAATTAAGTGTATTAGATGATTTTTAAAGAATAGAAATGTTTGTATTAATGCCTATTTTTGTATAGAGGCTTATTTTGCATATAGTCCTATTATCAGCAATTCTCAGTCCTCTGTCTAAATCTCCTGGTACGGCCGCCAATCCAAGTTAAGGATGTTATTGGACTAATTGGTTGTTAGGACACCCTTCCTCAATCGTGATGCACAGCTGAAAAACATTCTACTAATAAGTGAGTATAAAAGGGAGAACAACATTCTAGGTTAGTTTAGTATCTGAAGCATCAGCAAAATGGCCAGAAAGAAACAACTTTCTTTAGAGACCCGTCAGTCCATTGTTGTGTTAAGGAAGGAAGATACTCCATTGAAAACAAGAACATTTCACTGTGATCCCAAACTTTTAGGCGGTAGTTTATGTTGTTAGTCATCAGATTTTTGTCTACATCTTTTTTCAGCATGCACGAATAAAAACAGAGGGACAAGAAGGTTTTAAACTTGTGTGTGTGTGTTGGTGTGTGTGTGTGCTCGTGGTCTTGTTTAAAAAAAAATGAATGACTGGAAAAAAATGATACTTGAGGTTCACTATTTAAATCAAGCTGAGCTCTTTGCAGTGAGAAGGCTGCAGAAGAATCAGTGAGAGTAGCATCTACACCTGCGTCTATACTAGCATCTGCACCAGCTGTTACTTTTCACCTGTATTGACTTTGCACTGCAGCCTGTGCTGGAGAAGCTCGTTGCCCATGGGTGGCATTCATGCACAGTCTATGACTCACACCTCCTCGAAACTGCATGAAGTGAACTGAGCAATGCTGAACTAGTGCCTTAGAGCAGCTCCTCCCAGAATCGGAGCGAGAGAAGGAGAGAGAGTGCTTTCAGAAATGCACTTTGATGGTCTTCCAAGCGCCTCTTTTCTGTGGGATTGTTTGCTTTTTCCAGTGTTTTTCAGGGCTTTGTTTTTCGGATGGGCGACACATCCCTCCGAAACAATACAGCGGAATGTTGATTTGTCTTGTCTGCAGATGATGCAAGTTTTGTGATTTTATGAAAATTCATTAACACTTTTCAGGTTGTTCCAAAAACTAACTTCTATAGGGTTGATTGATTTATCTGAGAGTGACGTCTGGGTGTTAGTTGAGCGGGTGTACATGCTCTGTTTACAGATGTACTCTTTTGTAGCAGCTGTTGATCAAGCTGAACCCAGTGTTTAAAAACATCTCATTAGGAGTTTAGACTTGCTATATAATGTTGAGTTCAAGGTAAAAACACTAAACTATTAACTTAGACAACAAAAGCAAGAGTGGCCAATAAAATCAATATAATAAATTTAAAAGATTTGACCACAAAATAAGAAAAATACAATGTTATGAGTGCATCACATTTTCTTGTTAGCTTCTCCTGGGGTTTGTGCAGCTCTGCAACAGTTGTAGTGAATGCATTTGTAGATGCAGCAGGAATAGATGAAGTGCAGATGCAGTTCTATTCAGTGAAATTCAGGGTCCTGTGCTCTGCTTAGTCACAGTTTTGGGGAAAAATGAACAGAAATGAATAAATCGCTGTAGCATCTTTTTTCCCCCATCAGTAAGTAATTTTTGAAGGAAAAAGAAATTTATTTACATTCCCCTCTCTCTCTCTCTTTTATCTTATTCTCACTCTCTTCTCTTTCTTTTTCTTTCTTTTGCTCTTGCCATTGCTCTCTCGCTCCCTCCCCTGATAGCCATACTTCACTCATTAACATAACACCCATCATCCATGTTGGCCTTTTTTCTTGCACGCTGCAGGGTCGCGCTTCCTCTGTATCCTGCTATTGTTCGCAGAGGTTGTCCACCTATTCGCAGAACGAGTTCAAGGCCGCTTTGCATGCATCAAACAGGGTCATCTGGAGCTTTGTGGATAATGCTGATGTATTGTCTCGAGGTCAATGTGAAGTACTGTTTTGCTTATCTCTGTCATCCTGTCTGCTTTTAGATGGGCTGTAATGAGCCTATACCCCACACAAAGGTGGTCTGAATCGATTGGGCAGGATAGCAGCAGCGCCGTACTCGGGTTTATTGGCAGTTAATAGAATTTAATTGAGAAATAAAAGAGTGATCTTGATCTGCTAGTGAAATGGCGATGTGTGACTGGTTTACGTCTTAATTATCATTTCTTTCTGCTGTAAGAGGACTGTGCTCTGGATAGTCTGTGTACAGCTAGTGTTGTCTTTTCTACGCCGCTGTCTGTGCTCAAGGTGTTCATGTTTATGACTGATCAATAATAAATATTAGTTGATTAATGCAGAATTAAAATGTAAGCAGTCCGATGTCGGAATTACAGGCAATATTAATTTGCCGTGCACTGAAATTTGGAGAAATTGATGGAACAAAAGAGAGAATTTTATTCAGAAAAAATGAAATAGGATGACCATCATGTGAAAATCAAACCTTTTACAAATTGTCTGAATGACAAGAAATAGTGCTTAAAAACTGCAGCAGGTAAACAGTGGACAGAAGTAAGCTTCATGGATTTATTTCATGATTTCTATGAAAGAAGTTTAGACAAGCCATTTGTAATCACTGTTTATCACGAGTATCAAGAAGTACAACGCCAAAGAGCTTCTCCACTCCAGTTTTAATAGCAACACAACATCCTGCTTAATACACAGAAAATAAGAGAAGTTGGAAAGAAAGTGACCGTGCAGAACAACGCTATCTATGGCCTTTTTTTATATGTAAAAAAAATCAATAATAATAATAATAATAATAAGTGATCTGTCTTTGAACTTTGCACCTGTTTCATGGTCACTACATGTCTTGCATAGAGAAAGTACCTATCTGATACCAGCTACTGCATCGGAGGAGAAAGAACTATGAATTCAATACAATCCTGTAACAGTTCTCTCCTAAAATCCCACGTATTCACACTGGTTGATGATGATCATGTTGTAAGTTGATAGTAAAAAAAAAAAAAAAAGCAATTTCAATAAAATTCAGGCGCTGTCCATATCGCCCGACTGTCAAGGTCTTGTGCTGTTTCTTTATGACTCTGCAGACAAATTGGATTTGTTTCTCTAATCAGATCATTTAAAATGACTGTCCATTTGCAAACCATCACATCAGATTTGTGTGTCCAGAAATAACCAAGCTATCTGCATGGGTTGCTGAGGTTACGACATGGGTGTCAATGACTATATAGGAAGTCCCAGCACTTGCATCACTCTGACATTATCGTTTGCCGCATTGTGAGACACTCTGCAATTTGATTTGAGCGGCTACAGCAACCAGACCGAGATGTATGTAAAATCAGACTGGAATTGTGGTTCAAACCAGCTTAAAATTTGGTTTGGGTTTGAATCACTGAAATTAGATTTTATGTGGGTTTTTGCTGTCCAGACTATCAGAAAATGATCTGGATACAATCTGGATTTGATCAAATATGGGGGAGGCAGTGGCAGTCTGAACAAGTCTTATATAGTATATATGGAAGTGTGTGTGTGTGTGTGTGTGTATGTGTAAAATTGCTGTTCAAGCAACAACCAAGTATTATTTATTGGTTACCATTATTAATCCTTAAATTCAGTCTGATTAGGGCACAGAATGTGTCCACTTTCCTTTTTAAGCTCATCTGTGTCCTCCTGCAGTAAGACTTCGATAAAGGCCAGCTTGGGCTGTCTGACGTCTGAATTCCTGAAGTCTGATTTCAACAGCCATTCATTTCACAGATTACAGTGTCAACAGTAGCCTAAATGTTGATTCATTGTTAACAGAGCAGCATCCAGACAAGATGAGGCCAGATTTGGAGGCTGCCTCTCTTCCCCATCCTGTGCCCAAATCCTGAGGCCTGCAGTCGTTTAAAGGAATGACACGCATGTTAGGATAAGTTGCATATCTCATAGTGTTTCTGGGGAGTTGTTCTTCATCTGTGTACTAAGAATTTATTCCTACTATGTGTATTAGTGCATTAGTATTAAAACAATAGTTTACACTGATTCTGTTTAAAACACTTTACATTGACTGATTTCATTGAATCCTCAGTGAACAGAAAACAGCCAATCAGTGTTCTGAGTCACAGATACTTCCTTGTCCAATACGAGAAATGCATTATAGCTCCAAGTACTTAACAAGGCTTTGTACCCAAGTGCTGTATTGGTACAGCCATTCACAAGTGATAAACGAGGTTTAATGTAAGGAGGCAGTGGCATATTTTATTTGGGCATACAAGTAGTCCAGTGGCAGTTTTTAAAAAAGCGCTGTCACAATGTGGAAAAGATTAGTGTTGTATGAAAAGTCTAGCAGTGCTAAATAGGAAAACGCTGCTGTGCAAAACATCTACTGTGACTCCATCTGCTTCAGAAGTCACAGCATGTGAGGCTCGTACCACAACGGCTTCCAAAAAAGGTGAAAGGTTTCATGAATGTCAGCATGTAGGTGGTAATTTTCTTCCACTGCAGCCTCACAGAGCATATGTTGCTGTAACACCTGCTATCAGCAAGAGCTACTGAGCCAAAATCAGCTAATTCAGATTTTATTGGAAAATTAGGAGTGGACACAAAATACAAATACTTAATAAACATAACATACATCATGTAGGTTTCATACCTCTCTTCTAGAACTCAGAAAGGTGATGCCATTTCTTAAGGGAGAGATTATAAGAGAATGATCTACAATATTAAATGTCACAGGAAGTGCCATGGCTTCTTTTAGTGTTTCAGTCTTTAAGCCATTGAGTGGATATAATCACACTGTAGTGTTATAAGTATTGAGTATTTTAGTATATGACACACTAAATACGGTAGCAATAACCTGATGAAAATCCACATTTGACAAGAGGGATTGAAACCTGTAGATACTGTACTTACAGTTGGCAGGCTTGCTTCAGTACCAGTGTTTTTTCAAATTCAATTCAATTCAATTCACATTTGTTTGTTTAGTGCTTTTTACAATGATGGTATCACAAAGCAGCTTTACAGAAGTAAATAAGAAGAAAACTGAGAGTTACTACATATTTCTCCTAGTGAGCAAGCCAGAGGCGATGGTGACAAGGTGACAAAACTCCCTCAGACTGGAGGAAGAAACCTTGGAAGGAACCAAGACTCACAAGAGGATACCCATGTTCCTCTGGTCAAACAGCATTTACAATTTAATAAGCTAAAAACCAAAGAAAAAGTACATCTGTTTGAATTCTGGATGGTAAAGCTTCAGAAACTGCACAGCTAGAGGCAGTAAAAGTGAGAGTGAACCAGTTCATTCTGCCAGTCAAACCAAAGAACGGCACCAAGGGGTCTTTTTTCTTCAGGACTTATGCTGTCTCAAATTTCCAGTGTCATGATAAAATCAGGTGACTCATGCAGCCACTCCCGTCGTATTGGTGTGAGATGGTCTGAATGGCGTTATTAACTTTTTCTCATTTTGATGTTTCGATAAAATCAACTGTGTTTAATATCATGCAAATGGTGACCCTGCAGGATACTCAGGGTCTTCGCAAAATCATAGTCTGTGGCTAAAATCTCTGCAATGACAAATTGTCTTTAAATTTGAGAGTGTCAAACAGTGTAAAAAGTATTTTCAGGGTCTTTTTAAAGTCTATTATTTTATGTTTAGCAATAGCCGGCCAGACTGACCTTTTGTTCCATTCAGTCTCCTGAACAACCTTCATCTTTTATTATTAGGTTTTGATCAATTGGCTGTGCATGTCTCTTACTGGAATGTGATGGCTGTAATGTCTTTCTGATTTTAATTGTGCACCTCCTATTTACTGTATTCATGTTCTTTGATTATAATGCATCCTTGAGCACAGTGAATGGTAAAGTGAAGATGATGAGTGAGGTTATTGGGATGTTATTGGGATCACTTAAGATCATCTTTGCGTCCAACAGTGCTCGTGCTAAAAGCTGAAGCTGTGCTTTTGAATATTGTGTTTTCAATGTAGGTTATTCCTGGAAGAAAAAAAAACTGTCTGCCTCTTGTATAAACTGGCAACATTCTCGAGAAAACATCACGTCCTTCTCCAAAGGATGCTGCTAATTAATGGTGGATATTAATGAGTTTTTAAAAATGTACCAAGGCAAGCGGCCATGACTACATTTTTAGTGGCCCAAATATAAAATGTTGTGGCCAAGGTCACTAGGCAGCAGGCAGTGTCGACCACTGGTTTGGTCAAGAAGCTGTCTGAGCTCAGTCTTTGACTGCAAAGGAAGTGAACTAGCCGGTTGGTGTGGTGACTGTGCCGCATAAACTATTCTGAAGTCTCCAATTTAAACTTGGCTCTCCCACAGAATTGCCTTTGTCATCTGTATCAGCAATATAGTGGTTCTAGAGACTATACCTGCCTAAAGGGATCTTTACTCACACCTACATTAATGCCAGTTGCTGCAGATGAGCTCTGATGACTGTGACCACCCCCTTGAGCCTTCGTTTTAATGAATCCCAACATTTTCTGCTGATGTTCAGAAACAAAGGAAGAGGGCTGACAAAAACCCTGCCAAGCAATTTGAACGCTTATCGGTTTGAGGTGCAGGGATGGTGAGGGAAAGGATTCTGAAGGCTTCTCCGCTGTCACAAACACACAAGGCTGGTCTGGTTGGCGCATTGGGTGCTGAACCATGTACCCCCTCCCATAACCCCGATCTGCAGGCAAGCAGACAAAGGACATCCAGTGGAGATGCGGTGGGGGAGGGGAGGGGATGTTCGCGATGCACTGGGTGTAATTGCCTCTTTGCTTAATCAAACCACAGTATGAGGTGGAAAGCCCTTAAATTAAAGGTTAGGCTCATAGCCTATATCTAATTAACCAGGCTTTCCTGTGTTTTTGGCTCTTCAGTAATGCTCCACCCTTTTTTACTGCGCTGTATGTGGGAGTAATCATTTCTTAATCATTCAAATGGCGGAGTCGTAGGCACATGCACACAGGCTGAGAGGAACAGCAGCGCTTTATTCATTCACATTAGCCTGGATCTGCTCAGCTCTCTATGATGTTTATTCAATTTTTTTGGTAATACGTTTGAAGGTTGTGTTGTTAATGTGTGTGAATAGTCTGTGCTAGTTTGCTGTGCCGTTAGGCAGCATTATGCACGTAACAAAAAGAAAACAGAAATGCTAGGTAAGTTCTGTGAGATGATTTTTGCTTGTTTGGTCAGACTAAAGTGTGACAGCAGGACTAATTTTCTGAATTCCAAATTGCTGCTAAGCTTTTTTTGTTGGCAGCAGTGACGACAGAACAACTAAACAAACTGGAATTAACCAGAAATTAACATAATACAACTCTGCTGTGAAATGCTTTACAGACTGACTAGAACAAAATATCTAGTGATGCACTGATACGATCTAGACTATCATATCTGAGCTGATACTGACCCTATTAAACAAATTGAGTGTTGGTCTGATGCGCCAGACACAAATATGATAAATATCTGTTATTAATATAGGCAGTCGTCTTTGTTTAAGGAAACTGGCGAGTGTAAAATATGCCATGGTTGTTTTTCTGTGCTGCTACAGCCTTGTGTTAGACTCCCTGAGATATACAGTATACAGAATTTAGATGAAATAATAAAAGCACTGATATGGGGTTGGTACCTGATACCTAGAAAAGAAAAATACTGTGTTATTACAGGGTAAGTGCAGTACCTAGCAATACCTAACCAACAGGAAAGAAGCTAAAGAGTTAAGTGCAGTGCAAGTGTTATACAATGCATGTCAATACATACTTAGTGCTCACTTAGGTGGTTCACAAAGAGAAGAGTCTTCAGTCTGCCTTTAAAATAGACCATGAGAGAGTCTGCTGTACAAGCAGCCAGTCGAAGTTCATTCCACCATCTGGGTGCCAGGACAGTGAAGAATCTGGCAACACACTTCACATTTTTTTCCATTGAAAACAGTCTTTCTCAATACAACAACAACAAAAAAACGATTCATGAGGAACTAAGTTGCTTCTTGATCCCATATATGAAGTTAGCAAGAAGGTTCTGACACTGCATCGGATAAGTTGCTTACAGCTACAGAACGTAGCTAACTTGCGCTAGACTGTGCAGTTAACTGTTAAAGTGGCTGTTGTCTAATGAACTGTGAAATGTAGCACATAGAGCTGTTCTAATAGTTGGAAACATGATGCAGCCTTACATCCCCAGTTTATTCCAGCTCACTGAATCTTTGGTGCTGCATGTTTAAAGAATAAAGATTCTAATCTGAGTGGGTAAAAATCAGAGCAGGTAAAAATCTGTTTATAAATGTGCAGCTGTTCGCTTAAGCTACTTTTACTTCATGGTTCTTGTTAGCGCTGGAAGCTAGCATTAGCTTAGCGAGGATGCCTGAACAGAGACACAGCCCCGCAGTTTGATTCTGGCTCATTAAAACTTCACGGGCACATGTTTAGAGGATAAAGACTAGAATCCGAGCGAGTAACCTGTGTTTTGGTGTGTGTAGGTGTCAGCTTAAACTACTTTTAATTGCTACCCGTGTTAACACACCAAAGATATCCCATTAGCTTAGCGTGAAGGCTAAACCCCCTCAGTGATTCTGATTCACTCCAGTATAAAAGAATCAAATCTGAGCGAGTGAAATGGAGTGACCGTGTGGTGCTTGTGTGACAGAAAGACAGAATCTTTCTGATTATTAACATTACAGTGAGCTCTTTGTTCCTGCTCCTCCTCATGTGTAGGGTAGTGGAGGGAAGTGGGGGGTTTAGAAACAGGGCAGCAAGGGGGCATTTATAATTGGCCTAATTGTGCACATTTCTAGATATTCACATTGTTAATGAGTGTTGAGGTTTAGGGATGCCCTTTGGCCATTTTAGTAGTTTCTTGGGCATAACAATAAAACATCAAATATTTAGCAAATTATTATTTAACAGTGATTTGTTTTCTGTGTTGAAAATAATAAGGGCTACAGTAATGATTTCTCTCTCATGTCTCGGTAAAACGAGCAACAGACTGTATTCAAAACTGCAGATTAAAAAATTGTTACCACATTCATATTTATCAGTATAAGTGAGGTTAGCATTCTGGTAAATGATAACTGCTTGTGCAGGTTTGTTTGGCAGATTGAACACCATCTTTTCATTATGCAAAACAGATTTTTGCCACATTGTATTTCTTCTTAGTCTAGAGAATTGCAGTAATTCAGTTCATTGTGAAACCATTGTGTATGATTTAGTAATTGCCTATAATCAGTTATGTAAAGTGAATTGAATGCAGCATGACTTCAGTCTTCTAAGGGTTTAGCAGTATAACATCTTCCAGGCGTGCAGTGAAATTGCAGTGCATGTGCATGGAATCCACTGTTCCTCTGAATAACTCTGTGATTGCTCATGGTCTCGGCGAGAGGTTGAAGGCTCACTTACAGTGTGACCTATTTTTCCGAACCCACATGCGAGTTCTTGTGCCGCTGCTGGTTTTGATGTCGTCTCTTTATGAGAGTATTCGAAGTCCTGCCTGCCATTCAAGGGAAGCGATGTCGGATGTTTCTGGGGCGTTCCTCTGACTTCTCTTGTTTTGTCATCGGATGCGTGCCGAGAATTGAGTGGAAGAATAGGAAGAGAAAAAAAGGAAGAAAAGTGGAGCCTTTGCAGAGGCTTGGAATGTGTTTGAGAACAGCATCACCGAGGCCACGGATGGTTTGGTTTTTCCTCATTATAAGAGGTATCTGAAAAAAGGTTTAGGCCACAAAGACTCAAGTCTTCAGCATCTAAAGAATATGCTGGGCTTTTGTGGTTTAACCTGAGCTTGTGGGGAGTTACACAGACAGGGGCTAGCCAGAACCATTTCATATAGAAATATAAAGGACAGTGTTTAATGCTGATCAACACGGCCAGTTCCATCTCGTCGCACACGTAGTGTATCTAAGTGCTGTGTTCTGCTGTCTAATATACACTCCTTATAATAAAACACCATACCTTTGTCCAATATGTGGGCTTTGTTTATTTCAGTTTTTAAAACTGTACTGGTGTGGTTGCACATTTGACTTACTGGTCGTGTCACCTGACTTTTCATTTCGGTTCTTTAATTATTTAACCAAATGCTTGTTTTTTTCTGAAATTTGTAAAAGGGCTGCTGACCTTGGCAAACACCACGAATGTCACTTAGGCTCTTCTTTATGATGCAGTACTCTGGCCCCTCTTTAATAAAGCCATGTCAGAATAATGGTTCTTAGTTTTTGGTTGTGCCGCCTGACATATTAGGAAGTAATGTTATTCAGTGAGTACTTTTAAAGTGTTTATTTTAAGCTTTTAAAAATGTGATCAGTCCAAACCATTTTCCTTAGAATTTTATATAAATAAATTACCTTTTTTGATAGTTCACTTAGTTAACATATATCGTTGCACCACCTTTCTGACCATGATTTTGACATTTGAATAAGAGGAGAATACACTGAAAACTGTTGAATAATTTGATATGTGATGTTTTTATTAAATAATGGACTCAAGAAAAGCATGTCATGTCTGTAAAACAGTACAGTCTTTAAAACAGTACAGTCTTACTTTAGGGTTACAGAGATAAGTGTGATTAATTGTGATTCATTGTTTAATAGTATATGTAGTATGCATATTTTTGAGTCTATAACATCTCTGTCATCTGTGTTTAATTTAAAAATATACGTGCTACACATGAGCATAGTATATGTTTTATTACAGTACATATATTGGCTTTCCTGTGCTTATGTATCGTGGGGGGGTGGGGGGGGGGGAGCGGGGAATGAAGCAAGCATATGTCTCGAGTTCCAGGCTCTTAACCTTATGATAGTGTATTACATTTTATAAGGGCAACATGTTTTTGATGAGAAAAAAAATATTTAAGACATCATTTAAATTGTGTTGCCCTTAGCAAAAAGCCCGTTTACCCTGCCGCACCGAACATGCCTAATTCCTCCGTCAACCTCCGAAGGAGTAAACGAGGCACAAAGCAGCACAAACAGCTTTGAAATGGATCATGAAAGGGTTCAGTTCTGACACATTAGACACTGCTGGCTCTGGGGATGCGACTGGCAGTACAACCTGAATGTTGGCTTTTCTTTTTAATAGCTTGTCAAGCCACTTACAAACGTTCCCCCTTCTCAGCTAGCAGTGAGCCTTTTAGGAAGGCCATCAGCCTACAATAGGAGATTTGATTTTCTTGTAAAATAGATCTATTTGATGCCACAGCTGTCCATCGCAGGAGGAATCAGAGAACATAACTGTCATTGCTCTCTCTGGGAGGGTAGGATGCAGAGGCTTATGATATTATGTGAAATACGCTATCGCCTGATTGCGCCCCCTGCGCCCTTATGTTATCGTGGGGTGCAGGACTGAAGATCTTCTTAGCCTCCATTAACATCTAACTGGCAGTACATATAGATTCATAGAACATGTTCAAAGAAAGTTCAATAAAAAAAAAGTTAATATTGACTTGGTTTTATTTTGGTTTGAAATTAGAACTACTTAAAAATAGTTGCACTGAAAAAAATTAAATATATTTCATTGTAGCTTATATAATGCCTTCAGTCATTTGTGTCATCAGTAGAGCAGGATATTAAATTTTTGTGTTTTTATGGTACCGACTAAATTACTTCAGTACTACTGGGAATTGATCATATGGAACACGGAAGCCAAGAATTTAATTTGTTATTGTATATGTATATATACAATATATATATATATACAATATATATATATATATATATATATATATATATATATATATGCCTCATTAATCATCATCAGTTAAGCAGGTAAAAGGTGTCAAGTTGTGGCTTTTTTTTTTTTTTTTTTTTTGCATTTGAAGCTGTTGCTGTAAATCCACAACATGCAGTCAAAGTAGCTTAGAGATTAGACAAACAAAAACATCTGAAGAAGCCAGCCCAAGTCTGAAACAGCATTCTATGGACAGGTCAAATTAAGATCAAGCTGTATCAGAATGATGGGAGGAAGAAAGTATGTAAAAGGCTTGGAAAAACTCATGATACAAAGCACACCACATCCTGGCATGGCATGAGCATGCATGGCTTCCAATGGCACTGAGTCACTAGTGTTTATTGATGATGTGACTGAAGACGGAAGCAGCTGGATGAATTCTGAAGTGTATAGGGATATACTTTCTGCTCAGAATTAACTGAATGCAGCAAGGCTGATTAGACGGTGCTTCACAGTACAGATGGATTGTGACCCAAAACATACTGCGAAACCAACCCAGGAATTTTTAAGTAGAATATTCTGCAATGGTCGAGTCAATCACCAGATCTCAACATGATTGAGCATGATTAAGACAAAACTTAAGGTAGAAAAACCCTCAAACAAGCAATGACTGAAGACAGCTGCAGTAAAGGCCTGGCAAAGCATCACAAAGGAGGAAACCCAGCGTTTGGTGATGTTTATGGGTTCCAGATATCAGGTAGT
This sequence comes from Megaleporinus macrocephalus, assembly GCA_021613375.1. Classification (NCBI taxonomy): domain Eukaryota; kingdom Metazoa; phylum Chordata; class Actinopteri; order Characiformes; family Anostomidae; genus Megaleporinus; species Megaleporinus macrocephalus. The sequence continues at coordinate 18,129,045 of CM038704.1, read as the reverse complement.
CATTGCCTGCAAAAGATTAAAAATGAACATTTCTTTTTAGAGTAATGTAAATTTGTCCAATTACTTTTGAGAAATGAGGGGACTTTGTAGAAAAATGGTTGGAATTCCTAAACATTTCATAGGATATTTTTGTTCAACCCCTTGAATCGAACCTGAAAGTTTACACTTCAATTGCATCCCAGTTGTTTAATTTCAAATCTAATGTGGTGGCATGCAGAGCCCAAATCATGAAGATATTTCTGGAACTAACTGTGTGTGTGTGTGTGTATATATATATATATATATATATATATATATATATATATATATATATATATATATATATATATATATATATATAACCTTTTGTATGTCTGTGTTCTGTTGAGCAGTTGTGCTGTTCCGCTGATGCTAACATGTGTTTGCACATGTGTTTGTTTTGTGTTAGAGATCCGTAATCAGCTGGTGGAGCAGTTTAAATGTCTGGAGCAGCAGTCGGAGTCTCGGATCCAGCTGCTGCAGGACCTGCAGGAGTTTTTCCGCCGCAAGGCCGAGATTCAGCTGGAGTATTCCCGCAGCCTGGAGAAACTGGCCGAGAGATTCTCCTCCAAAATCCGCTCGTCAAGGGAACACCAGCAGTTCAAGTAAGCCGCTGGCCCACTACAACACTCAAGTTCTGTGGGGAGAAAGAGGAGGAGAGTGGGGAGAATGAGGAGGGGTGTGTGTGTGTGTGTGTGTGTGTGTGTGTGTGTGTGTGTGTGTGCCCATGCATGGTTGAGCTTTTTTTAGTTTCAAACACCTGAGAAAATTCTGTTAAAGAAGTAAATATTTCGATGTTTATTTGCCCAGGAAAAACACTACTGTTACACATAAACACACATAAAATACTGCAGCACTGGTGCAAAAGAACATGCAAGAACTGCATATTTGAGGTGAATGCTCTTTTATTGAACGCAGCAAGGTAGAACTGCCACTAAGTGCTGGCCAAAGAGGACAGAATGTCATTAAGTCATTAATAATATGACTCCTGTCCAAGGTAGCTACACAGCCCACCTAACTTCCCCCCCAACCCGGCACCAAATAGCACATGCAACACACATACACTTCCTTGAGCTAACAACACAACTTATTTAGAACATTTAAGTCTCCTACTTGCCACCACCACACCACTCCCAGGAGCCTGTAGCAGGATGTTATAGCACGGATAGGGTAATTAATAGTATTAATTAAGTATAGATCTCATGTAGTAGTTGAGATTCAGTTGTAAATACTCAGGGGTGCTGACTAATTCTTAGCCTTCTTTATTTAAATTGTGTTACTTTCTCAGTTTGTATCCACCTCAACCTCAGTCAGTGGTATTATTTCTCTCTATCTTTCTACATCTGTCTTTACTGAGATGAGTTAGTGTATCCAGAGTGTACACGTTCAATAGCAGTAGTTAGAAACACTAAGCAGTGACCAGTTGTTGCTACTCTGTTTGTAATTAATGTTATTTAAAAAAGCATATTTATATTGTGTAAGTGAGCTAATGCAGCTACTTGCTCACTGAGCTTGGGAGCAGTTTGCGCAGAGCCTCACTGGTACTTTGTTGTAACTCATAAAGTCAAAATCATTCCTCCAAGTTCCCTCTGGGGCTCCTCCACTCATCCTTGGATTGAATTGTTTCTTGGCAAGAAATGTGCAGATGCTTACGAGCTTGTGTGAAACACCATATGTCAGTAGAATATAAACAAATAAGTAGAGATGGGCTGATCAGCGTTTTTGTGGCCGATTCCAATCACCGATCACCTTTCAGCACGATAATGATTCATACTGATCAGGGACGGGGTATATGCCACGGCAGGGCTACACGTAGTTATTTTAGCGCAAGCAAGTCATGAAACATGTTCTAAACTGGTTTATTACCATTTTTAACGAGCTCATATGAAACAGCATCATATTTTTTAACAAAATTAACAGTAAATAAACAAAGTAAATCAAACAAATATCCCCATATACAGCAATCATTACATTTAGACCCTTAATTTAAAACTAAAAAAAGCAAATTAAATAAATGCAGTAAAAACTACAGTCATTAAACGCAGACTCTGTGTTATTTGAAACGACAGTCGGTAATCATTAAATGTAGATCTTGAATTGTTGCTGCTGTTCTGTTCGTACCAGTCAGATCTGGCCTGCACGGTGTTCCGGGTTATTAGTTTTGTGCTAGCTGCACGTGCTAGCTCTGATACTCTATACTCTGTACTGTATTCAGCTGTGTGCAGTGTCGTATCAGATTAGTAGTGTTCAATGTCTTTGTCTTGGTTCCTCAACGGTTCCTGGATGAAACGCTAGCTGGAAATACAGAAATTAGGCTCATTTGTTTAACGCCATCGATCGGCTCTCGGGATTGGCTAAATTGGAGAAATATCGGCCGGTCACCGATCTTGTATTTTGATTAAAAATCGGCCGATACCGATACATAGCCGGTCGATCCTTCCATCTCTACAAATAAACATAAATGTTGTCAGAAGAACATTACATCAGAAGAACATTACTGAAAGTTTGGTTCCATATGTCCACTTAATGTGCTTAATCATCACAGATTTGCTTGGTTCCATCACCAGCACACTTAATAGAACATAATAGAGCACTGGTCAGATAAAGAGGATATTGGATTTAAAAATAATATAAAGAGTAAAAATAATATACTGAGAAGAAGTTTGGAAATGGTGTGATTTTCTTCTTCTCTCCTTTTACTGCTCCACTGCTTTTTTACTACGTGCTCTTCTTATCAGAGCTGAGATGGCTGCCGGTGAATTTCAGAACCTCTCTCATTCTTCTCCCGAGGATATAAACGTCCTTCACCCGTGCACAACTCTCCGCCTCAAACTTCTGAGAAGCTCTAAAACATCCAACGGCATGAGGGATTTTATCAGTGTTCCACTGTAACAAGTATAATTTGGTGGAAAAGAGCTTCTTTTGTCTTCTTCTCGCTGAAAGAAGTGCTTCTGTAAGTCAGCGAGCGCTGCAGCGCTCCTAAAAACAGCACAACTGGAGTTTTTCTCTTTGAGTGTCGTCGAGCTGCTGCTGGTGCATATTAGATCAATGGGCAATTCTCTGCTTGGTGGCGTCCGGCCAGCGACAGATTCTTAGCCTGCAGTGGAGTTCCGCTCACAAGGCTGCATTCGCCGTCTGAAGGATCCTGCTATTACAGAAGCTCGTCTTTGAATGGGGTCACAGTGCACAGATTCTGCTTTTAGTCGCTCGGCTCTTGGTCTTGAAAGAAAGCTAAAAGATTCACAGTGATACTAATAACACCCAAACCTCAAATGCAGTGGGCCAGCCTGGACAGAGTTGGAGTCTAAAGTGTTAGAGCTATAAACCCAATGTAGCTAAAAAGCAAGGAAAGCTTATACCCCACCATGGGGATAGGGGGGTGGGGATGGGGTGGGGCAAGGGTGCTTTCCCCAATAACAATAGATCTTAGTGATTTACAAGCAACTTTAAGAACGACGGAACTTTAAGAACCTTTAGAAACTTTTGCGAGTGTTCCCAAAAGCCTTCATAGTTTCCAAACCTCAGAACAAGTTTCAAGTAGCTCTTTGTTGACTCCGCCCCTATAAAGAGCCTGTACATAAGGTGCGTCCGGAGTCTCCTACTTGCCTACTACTTAGTAGTGAAATCAGTAGGCGAGCGCGGCTGGTATGTCCGAATACTCAGTAGGCATCGAGTAGTAGGAGAACGGCACCCGGATCACCTACTGAATCAGCAGCCATTTTTATGTAGGTGAACACAGCACACTGCCCTATCCCATGATTCACCTGGAGCCGCGGATGAATTGAAAGCGAAGTAAAAAAAACGGTGAAAAGCGGAACGTCGGCTGTGTGTACGTAGCTACGGCTAGTGAACTGCCGCTACAGAAGTTAGCGCTACTGCTAAGATAAACAATGATTAAATTCTTCCCGTTTCATCTTCTCCGAGCTACAGCTCAACACTGTCTGAGTACATATTCAGACAAAAACGCAGATCAGTGTCACAAAAAGCATCTAAATCTGTCAGTGAACGGAGATTTTAAATGAATAGCAGGACTTTTATGGTGGTGGTCTGACGTTTTGCGTCACAGGGCACTGATAATATGGCGAACGCAGTACGTCCGAGCTTGTGTGGCTACTAAAACTCGCCTACTGAAATGACCTACTAGTCTGCCGCTCAATCAGTACGTACTGACTCTAATCTAGTACCTACCAAACCGGCCATGCAATGGAACTTTACCCAACATGAACTAAAAGCTAAAAAACTAAACATACTATTTTCCAAAGTTCTACAAATATAGAGAAGAAGCATAATAGGGAGGAGATTGCCAGGATATAAGTGCCTGTATTGTTCATCACATACGCACGGTTGTAGTTGCCGTGCACATAGCAATAAGTTTTTAAAAAGATTATTAGCGCCCTCTTTAGTTTTTGAGACAGAATGGCACGTGAACTTCAAGTTAAGAAGAACTTACCGAGTTATGAGTGGGTCACACTACTCTTACATTTACGAAAAAGTTTACCTAATAAACTTTTTAATTTTAAGAATGTTCTTAGGAATGAAGTTACGAAGTGCTTAGCGTTAAGGAGAGCGCACCCAGGTTAGTTTCTTTCTTACAAAGTCTTCAAACTGCTGTCTTTTGAACAACGTCAGTCTTTTCAAATCCAAACCGGTGAAGATGCTCCTCACCTAGGAAGGTGGTAGGCTGTAAGGCAGGCTGTGTCTTCCTCTGGTGCTGTGTGTTCACTCATTTTCAGCTTAAGGTGTGTTGTTTAGGCAGCTATGCTAGCACACAGTATGAGCACTCTCAATGCACACGCACAGCAGCCTATACTAAAGCAAGTGGAGTCGAGGCGTTACTCGA